>OX438919.1:660000-1860000 GCA_949316025.1 Lapara coniferarum | reverse complement strand
GTTTTATCAATGAAGCTTAGTTAATCTGCTCTTGGCTACTGACTGATACTATCACTGTATTAAAAAAATCTGTGTAGCGGCGCTGCGGTCTGGACTGTTGGCAAACTTCCAGAACGCTCTTAAAATTAATGTTGCTTTCCTAAAAATGTATCCGCAATACATCCGAGAATCGAATAATAATAATAGGATGCGGAAGTTATTATCTTCCCTTGAGTAGATACTAGATACCATAGGCTATTCAAATATTTTTACGAAGAAAAAAATACGGAACGGAAACACGATCGATAACCGTAAATGAAATAGGGTAGTTTACAACTTTTTTTATACATTCATAAACATGTATGGCATCCATTAACTAACGGAAAAAGAATTTTCAAAATTGGCGTAATAATAAACTCATTTACAAAAAAAACGGGCACCTAAGCAATGAACCATTTCAAATGTTACTATTGGTTTGTTTGATAATTATAGGTAGTATTACTTTCACAATTTTGTAAATTAATAAGCAAATAATCATTTTCGTCAGTATTATCATAAAATTTTGATAAGATTTATGGGTTTTAATGCTAAAGTTCACTAGTAGTGTATGCTCGCTAGTAGTGCATATGCTCGTGAAGTAAAAGTTAACAAAGATTTTTGTTTGTTTTTTCTTTAATAAAGTAAAAGCAGATAAATGTTTAGTATCGAGTGTGACCCCCTCTAGCTGAAATCAAAGCTTGAATTCGTCTGGGTATGCTAGCGAGGATATACCGGATACTTGCTTGCGGAATACGTTCCCACTCCGCGGTAATCACATTCTTCAGCTCTCTGATGGTTTGCGGGGCCGGTTGTACTGATCTCACGCGTCGTTTCAGAACGTCCCAGACATGCTCTATAGGATTGAGGTCGGGACTTCGAGCTGGCTAATCCAAACGACGAATGCCGACCTCTTGCACATACGCTTCCACATCGCCAGACCGGTGGGCGCGAGCGTTGTCGTCCATAAAAATTGAGTCTTCGCCTAAAGCGGCCAATGCGGGTTGTGCATGAGGAATAAGAACTTCCGTTATGTATCGATGTCCAGTCAGTGAGCCGTTTTCAATGAAGACTAACTCTGTACGATCCATTGAATTTATTCCTGCCCAAAACATAATAGAGCCCCCACCATAAGGTGTGATTTCTTCAAAACAAGCCTCTGCAAAGCGTTCTCCTCGTCTTCGTAGCACTCGCCGACGTCGATCTTCACCGAACAGAGATATCCTGGCTTCATCGGAGAACAATACCCTATTCCAGTCTTCTTGAGTCCATGACTCACAATTTCGAGCAAACCTAAGCCTGGCAACTCTGTGCTCACGGAGTAACTTAGGGCCGCGGGCCGGGCGATGACTGCGTATATTGGCCGCGAGCAGCCTCCTCCTGACCGTCCATAGACTAATATGCACATTTCTTACTTCTTCGAGGTTGTTCTTAAGGTCCACATACGAAGACTTGCGATTTCTCAATGCGGGACTCACAAGAAAACGATCATTCCGTAGTTGGGTACATGGTTTTCTTCCAGAACCAGGCCTTCTCTCGACGGAACCGGTGTCTTGATACCGCTGCCAGGTCCTTTGAACCGTCGAGCGACTCACACTTAGCCTCTGAGCCACGAAGCATTGGCTGCAGCCCTCTTCGAGCAGCGCAATAATTTTGGTAGCTTTTACCACTTTCTCTAACATTATTGAGACAGCTAAACAGCAATAAATGAAGCTTTGACAATTAAGAATATGAAATAAATTCATAAAAATTGACTAAAAGTTATGAAAACCGATATTATCTTTTGGAACTTCGCACCAAAAATGTAGGATAAAAAGTGGTTTTCTGTAAAAACGAGCATCAAACGAAAATTTTAATTTAGAACGTACTGTTTTAAACACCACGGCATTTTTAAAACCGGCCAGTAACATGTACAAATGATTGAAATCATTTTGGTACCGTATTTTTTTAAAAAAGAATTAAAATCCAAACCGCCCGTTTTTTTTGCAAATGAGTGTATGTAAGTTATAGCTTTGAAATTTGGTAGTTGTCAAATAACAGTAATAGCAGACTGTGACGTCACCGGGTGGCAACGGCAATAACGCTGCGTGCGTGCGATAGAGATAGCGCTATATCCCCAACATACCCCCACGTTTGCTCACAACAATACTTCAAATTTGAATAGCTGCTTTATTTACCAACCAATTTTGATGCCGATTTCACAGAAGACTTTTTTTTCACATTATTTTCTATTACACGTAGAATAATGTACAAAATTACAAGAGCGATAAAATTTTGAGAAAAATAATAGAGATACATACAAACACAACTCAGTTGGCACTTAAGACCAAAAATAAGCGCTCTTAACTTGCATAATATATTTTTTCAATAATATGCGATTAATTATTTATCATTTAAATAGTATTCAACATTTAATACACACATATTTTGATATCACAGTAACCTAACACCACAGAAGTGCTAAGTTTCAGACATTATACTTAGCTGTCCTAAGTAAATAAATACGATATTATTCACAAAATATCTCTTCCACGTAACGCACGAAGCTTGTAAAACAGGTAAAATTTTCATAACGTCTTCCGGGCTTTTCCTGACGAAGATGAATTCCAGAGTCCCTGAGGCGTTGTAGCAAAACAATTGCGTGAAAAACTAATATTTCCGGCCGTGGCAGCCCTGGGGAGCAGTTTCACCGCCACACCGACAGACGATGACAGATGCGCGCGTTACGGCTATAGGTTTTTGACGGTCTTGTGAGTAGGGCTGTCACCTTTAGTGCGTTGAGTAATGATTTTTATGTTAGCTGTGGGATTGTTTTTGTAATGTTGAAGGTGAATGAATCTACGTAGTTAGGCTGGTACATAGGTACCAGCTCGACCATCAGGTGTCAATAAAAAATTTGGCATGAGCTTATATAAGTAATTATAATATTATTAATAATAAACATTTATTGCACACGGTACACACAGTTACAAGAAAAACAAAGTAACAGAATCAAAATGAGGAACAAAATAAATAATAGCTTAAAAAACTAAAAAACACGTTTTATACAAAATCCAACTAAAAATAGAAAATAAATTTAATATTTTTTTTTTGTTTGAAAATGTTTTTTATTGTTAAAAAGCGTGTTCACCAACACAAATAAAAAAAAAATAGGATGATGCTAATCCAAGTGTTTTCCAAAGTCGTCAAATAAAATCTTGGATTTAAAAAATATGCCCTTACTACATTGATATATAAAAAAACCCACTAAGAAATATTTGAGCCAATCTCATTGTTCCTAACACCTATAAACGTATAGAACTAATGAATAGGAAAATATGTCAATATTTTAGATTTGGCAAAGTTTAAAAGTGGCAAAGTAGCCTCTTATCGCACAAATTATTCATTAAAACTAAGTAATGCGTTGTAAAATGGACCAACAGCACTTACTGTTCTAAATTATTGTTGGTTAAGGATGCTAGTTTATGGCCCTTTTGTATAATATGGGAGTAAACCACTAAGCTGTATCGTAAACGAGCTAAGTTATTAGCTCGCCGTGAGCGGTTGAGAATCCAGTTAAAGCGCTAAGACATATATATCCAACTTCGAAATATAAAACAAAAAACAAAACATCCCGGGCATCCACTTTTGGCATGTGTGTTCCGTCCCACCATGTGACGAGGACGAGCTAGGACGAGCCTATCGCCATATCGGACACAACTTCCAGACTCCCGGCTGATACAGAGCAGAAACACCAAATGTCACGTCGCCCGACCCGGGATTTGAACCCGGGACTTCAGAGTGATGTCGTACTGTGCATGCAATACGCTACCGAGGCAGAATATAAGGTACTAGCTGTTGCCCGAGGCTCCGCCCGCGTTAATAAGTTTTCCGGGCTAAAAGTACATAAAAACCTTCCTGTTGATTCACTCTATCTATTAAAAAAAACCGCATCAAAATCCGTTGCGTAGTTTTAAAGATCTAAGCATACATAGGGTCAGACAGCGAGAAGCGACTTTGTTTTATACTATGTAGTGATGATATATAATAGTTGACCATCGTTCACACGGTGAAGAACCAACTTCAGTGACACATCTTGTTTGTGCTTTCTGGAGTTGATACAAAATGTAGCAGGTCCTCGTTAGTTTCCTGATACAATGTTAACATCTCAACTGTATATTCATGGAGGACTAATCTAAATACGGCGCATATACAACTACAAAACTACTCAAGGAATCCAGGCGTCTAGCAGAAGTATTAAAAGTAATTGGAAAATACTGTGCGTACTCTTTCTCTTAACGTTTCAACGTAATTTATAGGAAATATATAAATCTTTTTGGGCATCAAAATCCTATAATCCGTTTTTGAAGCAAAGGGCACAGTCCAAAGGTAGTCAAAAATAGCGACACAACGAGAGGGGGACCCCAAAATATTTATGATCAATTTTCTTATTCTACAGAATAGGGATTACTATTGAAAGCCGATTGAAACGGCAAATTTTCCCGAATTACTTCCGCTGATTGGTTATGCATAGCGGCTCTTTGATGGATGCTGTGCCTAAAACGGTATAGACCGGGAGCTGATAATTTTTAAAATAATGTGATCTATAATTTCCTGCATTATGACTCCATAGTTTTGATTTTTATGATTGTTATATGCTTATTATTTTACTCCAATTTATAATTTTGGATTTGTTCTAATTGTTTGAACAGTTTTCTACCAACAGTGTTACTATTTAGACTTTATTTAAAACTCGATGGCGACTGCCTCGGTGGCGTAGTTGTATTACAGTACGACGGCAAAGCTGAGGTCTCTGGTTCGATCCAGAAAGATTTCCAGATGGACCTGTCAAAAGCGGCCTACATCCAGCGTGTTCCTGCGGCCTTTACCAAGTTAAAATATGTATCCATACTAATATTATAAAGCTGAAGAGTTTGTTTGTTTGTTTGAACGCGCTAATCTCAGGAACTACTGGTTCGAATTTAAAAATTCTTTTTGTGTTGAATAGACCATTTATCGTAGAAGTCTTTAGGCTATATAACATCACGATGCAACTATTAGAAGCGAAGAAATAATGGAAAATATAAAAAAAACCGGGGAAAATTATTCATCCTTGAGGGCTTCCGTTGCGTGCGCTGCGAAAACGGTTCAAGATACCAAAAATATATGTACGAAAGAATTATTCCTCTTGAAATGATAAAAAAAAATGTCCGTGTATTGTATGTACTTTTAGCCCGGAAAGACTTATTGACGCGGGCGAAGCCGTGGGCAAAAGTTAGTATTTTATAAAATGGAGTTTTTTTTCCTTCATTCCTTCCTACTAATGATGATATAATCACGAACTGTTTAAAAAAAAAATGAGTTAGTAATGGTACACGCCAGGGCAATAGCCTTTGATCCGACGCGGACCGCCCCTAAATATTTGTGACAACCAGGGTAATTTGGCACCAACTTTAATAGTTATAATACCTAATGTAGGACAGCAAATGACTTTAAATAAGTTAAACACGATAAACTTTGTTGCATCTCTTTTGTCTTGGTTAGCCACAATCTGAGTAGTCTTGCTCGCTTTAACGTCTGTGCTCGCGGCGGCGTCGTGTGCCGGGTCGGTCACTTCCCTGTAACATGGTTGAGGAGGCCGATGGCTGGCACATGCGTCATACTCGTGAACGGGTGCTGCTTGTGTGGACTGGTCTGCTCTGTTTGATGGTTGACTTTATTTTTTACTTAAAATTAAACATGTAGGTGGTTGTTTCACTTAGGTACTCTCCGTTAATTTTCGCATTTAATATCCATCTTTAAAATTGAAGTAATATTGTGATTTTCAAATTGTAAAATATACATATTTAAAAAAAAATATGATAAAAGACCTACGCTGAGTTTCTTGGTGCTTCTTCTCAGGTCAGTGGGCTTTTCCGAAGCACCGGTAGAATCTTTTAGTACAACAACATTGTGAAAAATGACGTGTAAAAGTGCCCTTAGGGGCCTAATTACTGAATAAATGATTTGAATTGAATTGAAAGATATGTTTTATGATTGACTCCTGATGACTTCCGGCGCAAAAAATAGTAGGCGTGAGCCTATCAGAAAAAAAAAACAGAGATTCTTATAGAACTGGAAATCGAACCTCACATCCCACGGTTCACAGCCCATGCACGCTGGTAGAAGGCCAATAATAATTGAAAACGCATCGTAAGTGAAATATTTACAATGATTTAGTCGGATCATTGGTTAAACCGGATAAACGTTTATATTCGCGGTCAGAACCGCGGTCGCAATTTGTTTCACTTTACCGATGCTTCGGGTTCAGAAGACTTAAACTTTTTGCAGGGAGCTTTAAAGTTAAACTGATATTTAACTTTAGGATAGTGTAAAATAATAAAGCGTCGGGAAAGCGCTTTCAATGATTGCTTTCAAAGCCGCCATTGGATTTAAGCAACATACTAAAATCTTAATATAGGCGCAATATCAAAAATTAAAAAAAGTTTCTTCTCAGTATCAGCCTGAAGTCTGGAATTAGTGCCCGATATGGCGATAGGCTCGCCCCCTATCACATCATAGGACGGAATACGCAGGCCGAAAAATGGTTGCACTAGTTTCGTTTGCCTACACATTCGGGGATAAAGCATGTGTGTGTGTGTGTGTGTTTAAAATTATTTCTATACCTTCGTAAATTAATTAATTAATTAGCTTCTTTAACCAAAATTTTGCACTGATAAATTTTAATAATTAATAACCGGTCGTCAATCTATATTAATAATATTATTATGAAGCTGAAGAGTTTGTTTATTTGGTTCAACATGCTAATCTCAGGAACTACTGAACCGATATTGACAATTCTTTCACTAATAGGAAGCGACATAACTCCTATGTGCTATAGGCTACTTTTTATCCCGGGAAAATATTTTTGTCCCGGAAAAACTTTTTCACGCGGGCGGAGCCGCGAGCACTACTAGTTATTGTATAAAATTAATCAATACTATCATGTTATTATAGTTGCTATGTATAAAATAATTGTAAAGTCAAGCACACAATATAATATTTAACGTACTGGCTCCGAAACCGTCCAGTTTACGATAGTCCAAGTATTGAAATTTTAAATGTTGAAAGTGATAGAATTTTAAACTCGCTCCGGTGCGCAGGTTCGGCTATTATTCGCGTGAAATGTGACTGTAATTATACTGGATTTTAATGTGAGATAAGTATCGTGAATTCTGAGTTACTAAAGGCACAGAATACTGAATAGAACTACATGCTAAAGCTAAGATTGAAATTTCTTAAAATAGCTGTTACGCATTGATTGATTTGGCGAATTTAATTTTGAATTGATAATTTCTGCTCTAAATCAGCCCGAGTAGTGGAAATTTGTCCGGTAAATGATAATAGCCCTCTATTAAGTACATGGGATATAGCATCTTTTTTATTGCATTGAATTACACAATGGAATCACATGTGAGCTATAAATAGCCATTATTCTACGCCCAATATTCTAAAAATAGCTAAATCTAAATTAATTTCCCCCTGAGCATAATAAATTCAGGAGGAACACGAATTAACACATTGCAAACGTCTATACAAGCATTCTTTGTGAAGGCAGATTGTACACAGTACATTACTCGGTAATAATTCTAAGGCGCCCCACAATCATAGTGTAAGGCGGTAATGTAGTCGTAAATAAGCAATTATTCCACCGCTTCTGGGCACGTTATGCGCAATAAATATTTACACCATACGCCCTTAATACTTTTACTTAGTGAAGGGAATTTCATATGTGGATAGGTCTATGTAATATAAAAGCCTTTAATAAGATTAAACACGAGACAAGCAACTCGTTTGGTAGTTGAAGGCAAAGATTTTAAGCAGTACAGTTACAGATCGAACATCAGGACCAAATTTTTCGTCCAAAAGTTATTACCATAAATTTATTCGTGTCCGATATGGCGATAGGCTCGCCGTCTATATCACTCTCTCTCTCGATATCACATCATGGGACGGAATGACGGCGAAAAGTGAGTGCACTAGTTGCGTCCCCTACGGTGATAAAAGGCGTGCGTGAGTGCATGCGTGCGTGCGTGCGTGTGTGTAAGTTATTACGAATTGGTAATAAGTCGTTTTACGCATTACGATCATACCAAAGTATGTTCTAATTAATTTTGGAGTTACCCTTGGGTTAAGGTTGGCAATGCAATTCAGAAGTTGAAAATTATAAAACATTGCATGGTACTGAAAGCATTCCACATTCTAAACGCATGAAGTCCTTGCATTGGCTACAATGTGTTACAAGCAGCGCTTGCAGGCTGTTTGATGATAGAACAGTACTATTACAGCAGTAGTACTGCGGCACTTATCTAGCAGACTCCTAACATTATGGCAGACCAGTGTCATCTAAAAGTTACTAATGGAGTTCTAACACCAAAACGTCATGCTAAAGGATGGTTCCCTATTGGATTGCATTTTTTTTTTGTAATAATATTGTTACGCATCTTAGCTTTAAGCCTATATATCAATGTGCATAATAATCAATTACGCATAATTGTTTTAGCATAAAATAAAAAAATTGTTTTAGCACAAATACAAAAAGCACAACCATCAGAACGACTAACGTCAAAATGCAGAAATATCAAAAGTCATAAAATTAAATAAGCTTCATTCATGTTTGGTTTTATCTGAGTTGGAAACGACTTAAAGTCGGTTCTGGCACTCGCCGGCCGCTGCCGCGGCACGCTCGCTTCGCTCGCTCTGCTCGTGCTCGTGGTTCGTATGCACCTAACACGCTCGTCGCTTCGCTCCTCGCTAACCTAATTTATTCTAAACAAATGTTATGCAAAATGTGTGTTAGTCTAATAAAAATTAGTCGAACAAAAATTATTCCAATAGCTTATTATGACAAAAAAGTAGTAGGCCAAAATATGACTATGCGATAGTACTATTATGCCAATACATATTATGCGAAAAAATAATAGTTTAAAAAAAGTAGGCGAACCAAAGGGATCCCCTAAAGGATCGCCAAATAAGATAAAAAAAAACTGTTAGAACTTTAATGTCCTGTATTGTAATCTATTATATAAAAATGAATCCCTATTTTCCTTGGTCACGGCATCACGCGTGAACGGCTGGACAGATTTCGTTATTTCTTTTTTGATGTGTTTATTATTGTCAGGAGAAGGTCCTTATGAAAGAATAAATTAAGAAAATTGCGCGGAAAAACGGCTGGACCGAATGAAATTTTTTTGTGTCTTCTATCCGGTAGGTAGCGCTGTACTGTTCGGGTTCTAGGATTTTATTTCCTTTTTAGGGCAGGACAACGTCTGTCGGGGCCGCTAGTCGTGTATAAAAAATGCTAATTCACTAATTAATAAATAAATTAGCGTTAGAATTATAAATATTTTGAGTTAATCTCATAATCTGAATCCTGCATGAATCCGTCCATATTCTCAGAGCATATAAATATTTTTTGTGAGGGTATTAATGACATGATCGACAATTTTTGCTATAAAAGCATAGAACATTTGACAGTTCGAGTCAGTTGATCATTGACTTTCGTGCCGGTCTTTCGCTTGGTGATATTTTTTGTGAAAGTATTTCTGTAAAGTCAGTGGTACATATTTTTATTTAACTCAAAACCGTTGCCATTTCTAATATCAGAATTGGGATATGTATTCGATGCCCATACATGTGGATTGTGTTCACTACATAGCTATGCTGTGGGGTATGCTATATACCAATGCTACTGTGGAGAACGTCATGTGTACATGACTTTGAATGAAGAAGTGTTTACGGGCACCGTGATCGAACTGTTGGTGCTCAAACGTTTCTGTACGCGTGCCGCATATAGTTTGGAAGCTGTTCCGAGGTGACCCGGACAGGATGACTGCGCGTGTGTCAACTAGCGTTAGATGCTAGCGGCTCCATTGCAGAGGATCGGTGACCGTATATGAAGTGTAGAATCGTATTACTCATAATTCTTGCTTGAGGGTTATGGTTTCCTTTATTTTTCCGTGATAACCGGAAATATTGGGATCTCGTTTTGCCATGTGGTGGCTACTAGACGTAATGTCCAGGCCACTTCGCGAATGGAGTTTTTGCTGTAGCGATGAACATTAATGGCTACTCGGAGAGTTTGATACGAGTCTTAATCAAAGGTCAGTATAGGCCGAACGGTGTGTTACTGTTTTTGTTTTTCTGTGCTTACAGGAACCGGAGATCCGTTTGGTGTGTGCCCGGTGCGGAGTAGCGCACTAGGCTGTGTAGATACGTGCTGTTCAGACTGCAGACAGACGCGGTCTAGGCCGTGCGGAGGCGCGCTCCAGGATGTGTGATGGCATGCTTCAGGCGGCACGTAACTGCGTTCTATGCGCCACGGAACGGTGCACTCCATGCGCTGCGGAATTATGCGCTGTATGCGCTGCGGTATTGTGTCCACTTTTGCGCTACGAAACGGTGCGCTTTTGTGCTACGAAACGGTGAGCTTTTGGCGCTACGGAACGGTGCGCTTTTGGCGCTACGGAACGGTGCGCTTTTGGCGCTACGGAACGGTGCGCTTTTGGCGCTACGGAACGGTGCGCTTTTGGCGCTACGGAACGGTGCGCTTTTGGCGCTACAGAACAGTGCGCTTTACGCGCTGCGGAATGGCGCTCTCCAGTTGGAGTAGCCTTGTCATAGCCCCGGCATTGTGGCTATCTCGTGCCCCGACATTGTGGTTTGTGGCAGTACGATGTTTCGTAGCCCCGACATTGTGGCACTCTCTAGTTTGTGGTAGTACGATTTTTATAGCCCCGACATTGTGGCTATCTCGTGCCCCGAAAGTGGCACTGTTGGTTTATGTTATTGCTGCTGTTATCTCGAACTCTGCTAGTGGATGCTAGACGTTCTTGTTTCAGAATGATTGGGTTCCATAACTCAACCATTGCTGATACAAAATTGCTTGATTGTGTTACTTACCATGGGTAACTAAAGTTAAAATGTTTTGGGTGATGAGTCAATCCGCCCCTGAAGTAACTCTCGTAGGCGCTGCAGTCCTTATTTCCTGCTGCCGTCACGAGGCTCTGAGAGTTTTGTACGGTGCGTGCTGCGCCGTGCAATGTAAGTACCACTGCACTGGAAGATATCTGCAGATTTTTTTAATATCACTCGTCTTGGTTTATTGAGAATCGTTTGCATTGTACTCAGTTTAGTAACTATTTGACAGCTGTGCCGTTGGAGAGACTAAAAAAAAAGTACGTGATCGAGGACGATCACATTGTCAGGAGAGGCCGTGTTAGAGCAAACATATTTTTTGTGAGGGTATTAATGACATGATCTTCAATTTTTGCTGTAAAAGCATAGAACGTTTGACAGTTCGAGTCAGTTGATCATTGACTTTCGTGCCGGTCGTTTTTTGAGGATTTTCATTTTGTTCTTCTTCAAGGGGTTTAAGGATTCAGGGCACAGTTGTTTGTATCCTAGAGTACAGTCAAAGACCTTGATGCCCGTAGTCACGTATTAAGTAGTCCATTATAATACTACTAAGGTAAGAGAAAATAACACATACTCACGCCTTTTATCTCCAAAGGTGTAGGCAGTCCCCGAGTGTGTCCCATGGTGAGTAAAATAACCTGAATTATTAATAGCGTTTTATGAATGCAATAAAAATATTAATTCATTCTTTATTTTTTCCAGTTAATATGTCTCGATGAATTTTCTAAGATCTCAAAAGAAAGCGTTGACTGAACGAGGAGACTTACAGAAAGCATCTCAAAATGTCAAGAGTAGGTATATCTAATCGGCTTATGAACGTTCAAGTGAAAGGCCGAAAAATTTGAAGGCAATAAGAACCTCATGCCCTCTTATCAAGACCCCTTCTAAGACTAACGATTTGGCTGTTCAAATAATTGCCGTCAATTTTCTTGCAGCACGAATTGGGTCACCCAATTACAACTCGCTGGAGGATCCTGAATTATATGGTTTCGTTCCTCCCTTTAAAGAGTTTCATATGATATATTAAAATTCTTGTTGAACATGCTAAAAAGCATCACGCCTTTTTGCCTTTTCAGGGGTAGGCAGATATGTTATATTTCGTCAGCTATGGTAAGTTCCAAGTAATTGGGAGTGGGCCTATTGCCATTTCCAGACTCCCTGCAAGGCCGGATTAGCCTACAGCCGAATTAGGCAACTGCTTTGGGGCGGCGGTAGCCTAGATGGGAGTGAAAGTGTGGGTCGTGGAGTGGTGCCGAGACCGAATGTCCGCAGGTTCAAAAACCAAGGGCACACACCTCTGACTTTTATAAAAAAAATATGTGGGTATTCTTTGTGTATGTGAAGTCTGCCAACCCGCACTAGGCCAGCGTGGTGCCTTAACCCTCTCAGTTGTAGAGGAGGCCCGTGCTGAGCAGCGGGACAATATATAATAGGTATAGGTCTAGGTATTATTATTATCATTTGTGTATAGTAGTTATTACTTTCTTCCTCAAACGGATTTTATCACGGACGAACCAAAGCTGGTGAAAATAAAAACTTACTTAGTGATGAGTATCTCAGGGAAAAGTCTACAACAAAAATCACTTCTTCTTCCATTTCTTTCCTCAAAGCATTGTGTACTATTGTCATATCCTAAAAATAAAAAGTAACTCACATATTATGCTTGATAAACATACTTGTGTTGCTAAAACGTGAGTCCTTTGGGTATCATTACGGTCTCCCTTACATATCATGGAGCATAAAGAAGTGAATTTATTATTTGAATGTTCCCGCTAATCTGACAAGGTTTTGTGAATAGTACAAAATTACGTTAATTAAAAGAAACGCTTTTACGTAAATAATTGGCGGTTGATTTAGTTATGTAAATTAGTTACACTTATTTTAAAATGATTTTTTATATATTTTACACCTCTGTTAAACATTAAAAATTATAAATAGTTTTATATCAATGCTAATTTTAAATTTACTCTAACTACGAATAGGAAGGTAGAAATTCTACTAGTGCACCCAAAAACTAGCAAGCTTATTTCCGTCTCATGATAAGACCGCCTGACATATTGAACAATAATCCTGCTCGCTCTAAATACAGCTCTAATAGATAATTTAGTAATATCTAAAACAAAACATCTCTCCATTTGTATAATCTTTTAAAGGACTATCCAATCGATCCAGGTTCTTAGAAGCATAATTTTCTTTTTATGAAACTATAATCCAAATGGATATCCATTACATCACTCGACAAAAAGTTATGCTTAATGCGGTTACTTTCGGAAGAAATACCGGATAATCGCCCGCGGCCCCACCAAAAGTCCCTTTACGAACGAACCGTCTTAATTTCATCCCTTATTGGCGTCTAAAACTTTGGCACGTGTTTACAAATTCACCCTTTATCTTTGAGTGCCGTAGTTTTAAGGGCAGTTCTTTTCTTTTAGTACCAAGTCTAGATTTACATTGATTCAGTTTGGGGCGAATTATAGTTTTCCAAGTTAGTGAATGTTTTGGTAATTGTTTTTGTTTCGAAGATTTATTCAACAAAGGTCTTAAGTTTTCAAAAGATTGATAAATACATTATAACACATCAAAGGGCATTGAAAGTTGCTTAAATATAAGATAATGAAATTAAATATATAAAACCCCGTCTAAAGTATTAAAGGTTGAGACGCAATATCATTGCCTAGGATTCGGCAAACATCGTCCCATCTATATTAATATTATAAAGCTGAAGAGTTTACTTGTTTGGTTAAACGCGCTAATCTCAGAAACTACTGAATCGATTTTGAAAATTCTTTCACTAATAGAAAGCTACATTACTTCTGAGGACTATAGGCTACTTTTTGAAGTTACAGTTCTTTAGGCGCGTTATGAAAGATGATGAGAGTGAAATTTTAAGGTGCGCGCGCATCATGTACCTAACACAAAAAGACACAGGTAATGCGCGCGCAGCGCCAATAAACTGTAATTTAGTTTCAATACTATTAACC
This sequence comes from Lapara coniferarum, assembly GCA_949316025.1. Classification (NCBI taxonomy): domain Eukaryota; kingdom Metazoa; phylum Arthropoda; class Insecta; order Lepidoptera; family Sphingidae; genus Lapara; species Lapara coniferarum. Next base: position 1,846,069 of record OX438919.1, on the reverse strand, counting down.
GACTTCAATAAAGGAGATTCTTAATATCCTCACATTATTCTATCAGGAACTTTATTTTATCGGGAACTTTACCTTAGAGGGTAGTGTAGGGCTTCTAGTGAGGCAGGTCTACTGTAGTGTGCACCTGCCACCCCCACACCCCCTTGACCCCCAAACCAAATTTGACCCCCCAACCTAATTTGACCCCCCTTGACCCCCAAACCCATTTTGCCCCCTTGACCCCACAACCCAATTAGACCCCCTTGAACCTCCAACCAAATTTGCCCCCCTACATCCCCAAACCCATTTTGACTCCCTTGACCCCCCAACCCAATTTGACCCCCCATGACTCTCCAAACACATTTTAACCCCCCTTGACCCCCCGAACTCATACACCCACTTTTGAGCCCTGACCCTGATTAATACTAAGTATTCAATGATTTAATGATGCCAAAGAAGTATAACTTCTCTCGCGCGTACATAAGTACACGCACCCTTTTTTTATCCCGGGAACATATTTATACTAGTGACATGATAAGGGGCGAATCAATCCCCTTTCTAATAAAATTGAATTACTTTCGATATTTTGCTCATCACGTTCTGAAACACCATTTATTGAACGATCGATTAACAATAAGTACCGTCTATTCTCCAGCATATTAGAATTTCCATAGCCATTAGAACGTTATCAGCAAAAGCAAAAAATCTCGGCGTATCTTGCATCTCGGTCACGTCTCAAACTCATTGTGTCTCGCCGAGTGAAAATGTAAAATTAATTTGCACTTTTAGAAAGTCGCGCCCCTTTTTAATTCAGTTTTGTGAGGGACTGAGTTGACTATTTGTATTTTGTAAATTAAATTATGCGTGTGGTCTTGTATTACAGATTATACAATACTTTATATTAGGAATAGCTTTTGCCCGCGGCTCCGCCCGCTTGAATAAGTTTTTCCGGGATAAAAGTCCCGCTGTATATTTTCCTGGGTTAAAAAGTAGCCTAATTGTTAATCCAGAATATGATGTACCCGTGTGCCAACTTTCATAAAAAAGTAACAAAAACATACATCCATATATACGTTCTTACAAACTTTCGCGTTTGTAATATTAGTAGGATACGCATAAACCTTCCTCTTCAACTATATAATAACTCTTCCTAATCACACTGACCATTGTTGAAAAACAAATGCAAAAATCCGTTCGATAGTGTTTGAGTTTATCGCGTTCAAGAGACAAACAGATGCGATAGGGGACTTTGTTTTATAATAAGTAGTGATGTAAGGACATATCTTTAACGATAAAAAGCTGCGAGAAAGAAATCCGGGATAAAAGTTCCGGTTTATGTTTTTTCGGGATAAGAAGTAGCCTAGGTCCTTCCCAGGTTCTTAAACTATGTCCCTTCCAAATTTCATCGAAATCGGTTCAGGGGTTTGGACGTGGCGGCTCCACTCGCGAGACCAAAAAAAATCCGGGATAAAATTTCCGTCTTATGTTTTTCCGGGATAAAAAGTAGCCTATGACCTTTCTCGGGCTTTAGCCTATCGGTGTACCAAATTACATTTAAATCAGTTCAGTGGTTTTGGCGTGAAAGCGCAACAGACAGACAGACAGAGTTACTTTCGCATTTAAGTAAGGAAGTAAGGATTATTAAATTATTCTCCTTACAAAATATTGTAGAGCTTAATGGGTGGATGAAAATTAAAATTCACATTTACTGTATTTTCATAATACATAGTACTAATACTATTTTTAATAATGGATGAAAAAAATACTTGTGAAAATGCAATTGATCAACCTAATAATATATTAAGTTTGATACAGTTTCTGAAGATTTACCGTCACTATATTCCATGTACATAAACATGCTTCTATTCATTCTGATAGATAATTAACTAATTGGCAGCAAAGAAATTAAATACTCTCGACCAACGCAACATCTTTGCAATGTATTCAACTCTATTTGTGTTCCGAAATAAAATGTATTTTCGCCATTTTTTTGTGGGAAACTGAATTATAAAGTATAAAAAAAAATATCTGAAACCGCCATTTTAGCTTGTAGAAATAATAAAATATTATTTACTTCATGCATGCACACTGCTGCTTGCCAGTAGAAATAGACATAAAATAATTATACATTCATTTCTACACTGCTTGGCCTGTACTTTTCATACTGAGACCTTAGGTGTTATGAACATCTGCCAGGGGATCACGCAGCCTTTTCTAATGCGTCGAAGATGGACACCGCAGAATTTTCGTTGGTAATGTCGTGCTCAGGGTATATAGTGTTACGGCGAGCCGCCGTGAAGGAGTGGCGTCTCAGGCTGGAGGCCCCGTCGTGGGGGCACAGGGTCGTAGAGGCAGTGCGTCCTGTCTTTGCCGAATGGCTGGACAGTCGCCACGGAGCGGCAACATACCGCCTGACGCAGGTGCTCACCGGGCATGGCTGCTTCGGTGAGTTCCTGTTTCGGGTGGTGGGGATAGATGAGTCGGCCGTGTGTCACTATTGTGACAACTGCCCAACGGACACGGCCCAACACACGTTGGAGTTTTGCCCAGCCTGGGATGAAGAACGCAGCGCTCTCAGAGCAGTCGTCGGAGAAGACCTCTCGCTGCCGGCCGTGGTCGCTTCCATGGTCGGCGGTCGGGAGGCCTGGCAGGCGGTGGCCCACTTCTGCGAGGCGGTCCTCTCGCGGAAGGAGAGTGCCGAGAGGGATCGCCAGCGCAGTGGTGATGCCGTCTACCTATTAGTCTAGCCAACTTCTGTGACCCCCGTGATGGACGGCAGCGTGCCTCACGCTGCCTCGGACGCCAAGGGCGTCCTTCGGTGTACGGGGGCTTCTGAGCCCCCGCAACAACAGGAGACGGACCGCAACATCGATACGCGCAGGGGCGGTTGCGGACGACAACTTAGACGTGAGTCGGAGGAAGCCCGCAGCCGTCCCTAATGCGCCGAAGATGGCCACCGCGGAGTTTTAGTTGGTATGCCGTGCGGTGTACATAGGTTAGGGACTCGGCCCAGCGGTCGCCCGACGTTTTCCATCTCCCCGGGCGGCTCAACGTCGGGTCGTAAGGCACGGTGAACCCAACATAACCGCTCAGTTGTTTCCCTTGAACACTGGGCGGTAGTAATAAGTCACTTTCTCCGCGTCAACAAAAAAAAAGCCTCTTCTAATGCGTCGAAGACGGATACCGCAGAATTTTAGTTGGTAATGTCGTGCTCAGGGTATATAGTGTTAGTTACTTGGCCCGGCGCGGCGGCCCCCGACGTTTACCAATCTATCCGGGCGACTCAACACACGATCTTATAGCCGACGAACCTCTTTTATTAGCTCCACTTTTCTATCCCTAGCTCTATTCCCGTACCCAATGTCTGGGATCTCTGTACCTGTCAGCCCATACTGTTTGTTGTAGGTCCTTCAAATTATTTCATTGGTATATGTACCTTTGTTTTGTTATTCTCTAATTTTTTTTATTACCTCGAAGGCAGACGACCTAACGGCCCACCTGATGGTAAGTGGTTACCGTCGCCCATGGACGTCAGCAATGCCAAGGGCACAGCTAAGCCGCTGCCTACCGTAAAAAACTTTTTTAAACCTCGTTTGAAGAAGGATAAGTCATAGCGCTGAGGAAACACCGTGGGAGGGAGCTCATTCCAGAGTGAACACGTACGAGGTAAAAATACTCTCTGGACACGTACAGTGCTAGCAGTGGGTGTTACCAGGTGGAACGGATGAACTTTCCTCCGAGAACGGGCAGTTCGGTGGTAAAAAGGAGATGACGGTGTCATCTCGAACAGTTCCTCAGAGCACTCCCCGTGGAAGAGCCGATAGAGTACGCAAAGAGCCCCAATGTCTTTTCGCATGCCCAACGGTTCCAAACCGTCCGAGAGCTTAGGGTCGTCTATGATTCGAGCAGCGCGCCTCTGTAAGGAGTCAAGTGGAAGCAACAACTCTCTCTCTAACTTGTACAAAACATAAATGATTTTATTTTATTGTTTATTTTATTTAACCCTTAATACCCCCTCCAGGCTAAACGGTAGTGGTAAATACTGTAAATTATCCGCGTACGCAAAAAATACAATAGAAGATCAAAGAATCATGACCTCCCAAGTCACAAACCATATTCTTTGATATCCAAGGGTATACGAAAGACTTGACACTGGTGTGTAAATAAAGTAAAATCTAAGAATTAGTAAGCAGAAGATAAACAATGAGAAACAATTTATAAGTACAACATTAGAAGTTTAGAAGTTCTCTCCGGCCCGTTGGTTATCCTAGTGATCTCTCAAATATTTGCTTACATCGAATAAACAATGGGTATCGACTATCGATAGCGTGTAAATTGCAACGAAAACTAAATTTATTAGTTAATTGTGTGCGGAATCATTGGATACTTTCAGTCTTGGTCTAAGGTCTGGGGTTTATTCCCGAGTCTGATTATATTTTTTACAAATTTTCTGATGATTTAAGTACTCGAGACTGGACTTATCAGAATGGGTTCAAGACAGAAAAACATTACAAATTGTTTCTGGAACATGCTTGTAAAATTGTGTTGCGACTCCTCCGGAATAGAGTCAGGATTGCTGGAAAAGATATGAGTTGTTAATAAGGGAGAGACTACTGAAGCTACAATCAATTATCAAACTATATGTATATTACGATACTAGTATTGCTCGCGGTTCCGCCCGCGAGAAAAAGTTTTTCCACGATGAAAATATTTTCCCGACATAAAAAATAGCCTGAAGCACTCAGGACTAATGTAGCTTCCTATTGGTGAAAGAACTTTCAAAATGGGTGCAGTAGTACATGAGGTTAGCGCGTACAAGCAAACGAACAAACTCTTCAGCTTTATAATATTAAATATAGTAAAGATAAGCTATGAGAACCATTTCAAAACATCAATGTCTATTAGTTAAAATGCGAATGAAACCTACGTAGATGTGCAAGTCAGGTTCAGCCTCCTCGGGTCAGACGTCGGCGGTCGCACGCATAACCCCGCGTAGGGGTCCCGACGTGACGTCATAAAAACGAGACGTCTTTGTCTCTCAGTCTACGAATTTAATTTGAAGTACTATAAATAAAGAATTTGAAAATGAATAGCTTTGCCACCTGGCACGTAGTTGGGATTCGAAAAAGGAACAATAAATGTTTTCTGGACTCTATAACCAAATAAAAATGAAAACAATAAATATTTTGTATCACATAAATAAAATTAAAATAGTATTTATATTTGTTTTTTAGTTTTGAAATTCATCATTATTTTTATTCATATGTTGGGTGTTTATTCCCGTGACTCTTCTCTGAATCCGCACCTGTGACTACGTGACAAAGCAATAGTCGATTGGTATTTACAACATTTTAGAACAAAGGCAATCTTTATTGATAGATATTGGAGGTAATACATTTATTGTTAAAAATATAAGTGAAATGAAAGTGAATGTCATATCGAGGGGTGAAAAGCTATAAGGCTTAAGCGAAATTTTTTTGGAATATTAAGTTATGAAATAAAAATTAAATGGAATCCTCCTAGCCAATTACGGCCACGGCGGCCAATCTCAAGGGAGATCAGCCAGGTAGGCGGATATATTATAGTGCACAAGTGTGTACGTAATACACAGATGCACTCGCTATTCCTTCACTCTCATAGTCTGTTGAGACGGCAACGCGACATGACCGGAGAGAGATCAGGCGCAGGACCAACGGCTTTACGTGCTTTCCGAGGCACGGGGGTATCACACCGCCAACTTCCTGACTCTGAGCTGCGACTGAGTAATTTTTGAGATGTAAAACCCAGTCACAATGTTTATGGCTCGACCCGGGATTCGAACCCCGGACCTCAGCGCGTAAATCTCGTAATGCGTACGCAATACAACTACGCCACAGAGGCAGCAAAATCAGTATCTTGTTATGATTCTAAATATATACGTATAACTTTATATCTCAAAAAGTCGCTTAAATCAAATAATCTTTCACCCCTCGATATATCTCAGACGTACCCATATGTTCCGAGTTTCAAACTTTTTGTAATCGAATCGTATTCAAGATTTTGAATCCTAAGTGAGGAATAATTAGTTATCTGCATAAAAGCTTTTTTGCGTTGTGTTTTTTTATGGCATTGAATGACGAGACGAGCATGCCGTTCTCCTGATGGTAAGCGATACGACCACCCATAAACAATAGCAACACCATCCAGCACCCTGAGTTACAAAGTACTGTGCCATTCCACTGCGTTCGTCATCCTGAGACATAAGATGTTAAGTCTCATATGTAAACTGGCTACAATGTCCTTCAAACCGAAACACATGCACACTACTGCTTGGTAGAAACAGACATTGCGGTGGTACCCACTCAGACGGAGTCTTATATATGAGAGACCTACCACCTGCAAAACTGGTTCTCGTTTTCCAGCTGTATAAATTGTCCAAGGTCTCAGTGACTAACAGCAGGCGGTTAGTACCTAATTATACGCATCCATAAAAACCTCTGTATGTTGAAACGTCATCGCCTTTGTTCTCGATTTGATAGATGCCCTGTAGCTGTTTATTCCGATCATTTTTCACATAAAACAGAACCGTATTTTATAACGCATGAAAGGGCGGTCCCCTATTTTTCAAACGTTCAAATAAAAACCCCGGTCGGGTAATCATAAATAAAGAACACATGATAGTGCTCTGTGAATGGTTTTCATCGCCGTAAAACAAATCGACGGTCAGCTCCCGCGTTGACAGTAGCCATACGATTGAACGTGAGGACGGAGTTAGGGAAATGTTTGAGGGTTCTAAATTTATTTAAATTTATACCATTTGGTATCAATTGAATGAATATTCGTAGTCTTAACTTAAAGTTGTATGATCTTATTAAATATCACTCAATATAATAATGCGTTTAGGGTGTTGTTGCGTCTGCCGTGGCGATGCAGTGCGTCTCGTATGTTTGCGGAAGCGCGGACGGATGGTTTTCAAGCCATAATTCGCAAAAAATCTTCTTCCATGCTGCAGCGCCTAAGAAACAGTAGTAACGGCATGTTAAGCGTGATCGCTGAGCGGTTTGACTGTCCCTTCCAAAATTATTGGATGAAAGTAGCTCTGGGAAATGTAATAATATAATATAATTAATGTAGTAGCTATAACTAATTGATTGTGATTTTAATTTATATGGATTATGTGATCTGAATTAAATAAATAAATAAAAAAAATAAATAAAAAAATTATTGCTTTTGAACGGTCCGTCATTGTTTACCTATTAAATGGAGGAAGCTTATTAATGCCGTAAAGAAAACATAGGTAATGTTATAATTTTATAATTTACTGTAGCGATTACTTTAAATTTACCACTATTGTATTATTATTATGTAAAACTACAAAGTACTTTTATGCAAATACACTGTGCAAAAATACACACCACACTCACTCACGCCTTTTATGCCCGAAGGGGTTTCACCGTGCATATTCCGTCCCATGATGTGTTAGACGGCGAGCCTATCGCTATGTTGGGCATAGATTCCGGGCTGATACTGCATTCAAAATATTCAATATTAATTTGCCCGGCCCAGGAATCGAACCCAAGACTTCAATGAAAATAGTATTAGTAAATATGCATTTTATTTATTAAAATCTTATGAACAAAACAGAAATGTGATAAATATTTGAATATTAATATAATATTCAGAATAGTTTTAACATAATGAAATATACAGAGAAATAATTTTTTGTCAAAAAAAAACAGACAAAAACCGCAGTTGGGTAACGAAAATTTAAAAGGCATTTATAGAGAAATAAAATTCGACTGTAAGTGATATTATTTTTACCAGGGAATATACTATATTTAATGATATGTCAATTTGTCCTCAGCATATCGAGTAATGAGGTGAGATATTTTTATAACTGAATGGCTTAAGTTAGTTGTTCATCAAATGACAAATGTCAAACCTGCCACAAATAAAAACATTAGACATTAGTCTTTGAAGCCTCTCCTTGGGGTCGTAAATATAAAATATTATTTATCACTTAACTTGTTTTTTAACACAGGTATTTTAATATACGTTTATTCTTTGAAAGAGTCTCACATAAGCAGAGCTATGGTAAAATTGCATTCAAATTGACCCCCACACCATCACCTAAATACAGCCCTGGTGAGTAAAGTTTGTTTAGAGTACTGAATAGCATCGCGATCGGAGTGCAGTACTATTGGTCTGGACAGGAAAATCGGACACAAACAAGGCAAAAAGTTCAAGCACTCTCAATAGAAATTCAGTTTTACGCTAGAAGCTAGACTAGTGCAAGACTACTGGTGGTAGGTCTCTCATATGTAAGAGTCCGTCTGGTTGGGTACCACCGCAATGTCTATTTCTACCGCCAAGCAGCAGTGTGCATACACTGTTGTGTTTCGGTTCGAAGGACATTGTAGCCAGTCTAACGTAGTGTTTATATTCTCCTTGGTAGCCAGTGTAACTTACTGGATATAATGAGATTTAACATCTTATGCCTCAGGATGACGAACGCAGTGGAATGGCACACAATACTTTGTAACTCAAGGTGCTGGATGGTGTTGATATTGTTAATGGGTGATCGTATCGCTTACCATCAGTCGAACGGTATGCTCGTCTCGTCATTCGAAACAATAAAAAAAAAAAATTTTGGGCTTCGCTTCACTTACCTACCATCAGGAGTAGTAAAGACACTTTGTTGAGTAATCGATAAATGTATAATAATTGGACAGCCAATAAATTCAAAAGTGTGTTCCAGTTTTGTTATCATTCAAATAACTAATTAAAACGCCTTAATATAGTATAACCAAAAGTAAGTATAACTAAATTACAGACATTATAATCTATTTCTATTTCTATCATCAATCATCAATGAGCAATGTGCATGCACTGTTGCGTTCCGGTTTGAAGGACATGTAGCCAGTGTAATAACTGGGCATTATGAGACTAACATCTAATGTCTCAGGGTGATGAGCATAGTGGAGTGCCACACAATACTTTGTAATTAAAAGTTCCGGATGTGTTGCTACTGTTTATGGTCGGTCATACCGTTCACCATCATTAAACTATAATAAAAAAACTAAGCTAAAGATAGATATATAGCTATTTCGGATATTTAATTGCCACCTTAATCTATGTACTAGAACCTTACTAGCACCTTTGAGTATCTAGCAATGCAAAGGAGATGGAATGACAGGCGAACCCCTCGTTGGTCATACATGCGCAGCTGGTCATAAACTTTTACTAAAATCTATGTGACTTGCGATCGCTGTCATTACCTTCTACGATAGTAACATTAAGCGGTGCTCCACAGAAATTGTAATTTTTGTTGTGTTATTGTGTAAAAAGAAACCTTATAATATTCATCCCTGCACGTGTGGTTTTTATTGTTAAATGTGTGCTATCCGTGTCTACCACGCCCCCCGTCAGGATTGGCAGAAAAAATGTTTGCGCATTATTACCATATCATGTCCATTGGTTAAATAGTCTAAGACTAGAATTCTCTACAATACCTTCATCACACGAATTCCCCTACAGAAATATATTCACAATTCCCAGTAACAGATTTTTCAGGGAGAAATAACTCAGTTTTGAAGTCAATCTAGATCGAGGTAGTGTCGAACTTATTACTCCTCTGGGATTTCACAATTCGTTCTATATTCAACATAATGCAGTCACGTGGAAACTGGGTGAAGTTCGGACAATAATAATGTTATTTCCAATGAAATTAAGTGGGAAATGACATTTCGTATTAAAGAAATGTGTCTGTCAAATGCGTCGAAAACACTTATTACATAGATGTCTCCACTAAAATATGAAATTACTAGCTTTTGCCCGCGGCTCCGCCCGCGTGAATGAGTTTTTCCGGGATAAAAGTCCCGCTTTATATTTTCCCGGGATAAAATCCAGGACATGATCTACCCCTGTGCCAAATTTAATCGAAATCCGTTCAGTAGTTTTTGCGTGAAAGAGTAACAAACATCCATACATCCATACATCCAGACATTCTTACAAACTTTCGCCTTTATAATATTAGAAGGATTGATTTTATTTTTATCCCATTATAGCTTTTGCCTGCGGCTCCGCCCGCGTTAAAAAGTTTTTCCGGGATAAAAGTCCCGCTTTATAGCCTATGTGTTAATCCAGGACATGATGTACCCGTGTGCCAAATTTCATCGAAATCCCTTCAGTAGTTTTTGCGTGAAATAGGAACAAACATCCATACATCCAAACATCCATCCTTTATAATATTAATAGGATTAATAGACCTGTTTGATTTCCAAAGATAAATAAATGTTTTAGCATACCTACTCGATTAGTAGCAATGTAACCACTGACATCATTTTTTTTGCAACGTTTACATAAGGCAAGTTTTCACACCGTCGACGATAATATAGACATGTCGTGTATATTATTATCCACGTAACACCTTATATTAACTTGAATTACATAAACGAAACGTACCTAACATTTTACATTTATACCACTCATCGTCAATCTAATCTCTAAATTACATAACATCATTAAATACGACACTGACACGAAACTCTACGTGCCCTATCGACAATTTGTAATAGATGTCAGAAGATTACTAACGCGCACGCGAATTTGAACTTTATGCAGCGGTAATAAATTACACCATTTTATTTAGAAAACGTTTGTATGGGAAATAGAAAAATGCTGTTTTGAGGATTTTCCCGGCAATTATTTGAATTTTTCCCACCTTTTAAACCTTCCCTAGACCTTCACGAATAATTCAAGACCAAGATAAGATAAATCCGTTCAGCCGTTCTCGAGTTTTAGCGAGACTAACGAACAGCAATTGATTTTTATATATATAGATAGTCATTGTCTCAATCTGTAGTCTGTAGCTACACATTTCAATCTACAATAATTAAACATTACTTTGACAGTGTTGCCAGTAAACTTCCAATAAAGTAGCGTTAAACATAATGTAAAGCTGAACGGTTTCCACAAAACCGCTAATACGAAACCACTCTATGGGGTGTGAGATACAATATAATACTTTAGTACATAACTTTCGGGTGAAATAAAGCGTAAACTTTGCGTTTGCCGGCAGCGTGGCGCGAGTAACATGCTGTGTTGCCAGCCTTGATGATTTCTGAGAATGCATGTTTATAAACGTAATATAAAATTATTCTTTCCTAAGCTCTTATACCACTATAATATTGTAGGCAAGTTAAACAACACAGTCTACGCGTATGTTCTTAAAACAATTTGGCCTGATATTTACGAATAGTCGCCTTGACAGCAATCCCCTATGTGAGGAAAAATATCAAGTGTAAAGTAATAAGCTTGTGGTAATCCGGATATACTAGCTACTGAATTTGATGGCTTCCGAGTGCAATATTATAAAAAAGTAATGGTCGCTATGACGTCATTGTAGGGTCAATAATTTAATTAGCACTTACGTTAGCCTAACTATAGCAATAGTTGCGCCTCTGCCTACCCCTTCGGGGATAAAAGGCGTGAGTGTATGTGTGTGTGTGTTACCCTAGCTGGGAACGGAATGGTCTGCCGAGACGTATGTGCGCAGGTTCGGAACCCAAAACACACACATCTGACTTTTCAAAGTTATGTCTATATTGTTCATCAATTATATTATCGTACGCTTTACGGTGAGGAAAACATAGCGGAGAAACTTTCATTCCTGACAATTCCCCAAAAAAGAATTTGGAATGTATGTCACGTCTGTCAACCCGCAATGACCCAGCGTGGTGGACTAAGACTTTATCCCTCTCAGTAGTGGAGGCACGGGCTCAGCAGTGAGTAGTATATAACAGGGCTTGGTATTCTTCTTCTACTGTGCCGTTTAGTTCCATTCTACTTAGTGTCTGCTCTCCTAATCCTATTTCTGCAATGTGGGATTAGTTGTGTCATTTCGGGTTGAAGTCCCCTAGTTATCGTAATTCTCCCCACCCAGGTCGTTTGCGGGCGTTCTGGGCCCCTTTTTGATTCAGCAATTAAATACAGGGCTCATGTTATAATCGTCCTGGTTTACATTATCAGCGTACAGAAAGGGGATCTTGCTTGATATATTTCTGTATTAAGCACAATTTTTATTACAAATTACTAGGTAACGGCCAAATGCGAGTTGGTCTCGCGCACCAAGGGTTCCGTAAAATTTACGGTTTCCGCAATTCTTCCTTTACCTGTGCTATAAGACGTTATATCGTACCAATTTTGAAGATTCTGAGATAACGGGAAGTACTCTGTAGGTTTTGATTCCCTTGGGAGTTTCGAAAATTTGCAGAAATTTGCGACATAAACGGCTGTATCTTTTGATTGCGTTGGCTTAGATGTTTGATTTTTTCACAGCTTCAAGGAACAGTAAATCTGAGTATTTGATATAAATTTCAGCTTAATACCTTCACGCGTTCCTGAGAACAGATGGACTTCACAGACGGACGGACGGACGGACAGACAACAAAGTGATCCTATAGGGGTTCCGTTTTTTCCTTTCGAGGTACGGAACCCTAAAATTTATTTAACACAATATTTTATCACAAACTTGGACTCGAAACCGAGGACAAAGCAAACAAGAAAATATAAAAATTCATTGTGTATCAGAAAAGCTGGCAACCCGTTTGCATTAGTTTATGTTTATGATAATTGATTTCCCGATGAAGTTTGTTACACGACCATATAATACCAGCTCATCCGCCAAAATAACGAGACTGGTAGTCTACTTTATGGATGCTTTTTGTGGCCTCTTGTTTATACGGTGACGGCAAAATTACCTCACTGCACTTGATGGTAGGTTGAGTGGGGTCCAGATAGTGTTAAGGAACAAGAGATGGTTATTCCTCACCAGCCGACACGGTTGCGATGACCTGATTGAAACTGGAATATACATGGTCATTTTTACATTGCGTTACTAAATGAAACCACATATTCGTCTATACCTCTGCTAACATCGAACTAAAAATGATCAATGAACAACGAATACTTTCGCCAAAAATCCCGGTTGTAGTATTACTTTTTTATAATATGGTGTGTGCGGTGTATTTCTGACTGAAAGTAACTTTGCTGCTGCGACGAATTCTCCTAGAGCAGTCATAGTGGCATTAGGGCGTGTAAACTTATCGAAACTTACACTTTTTTGTTTTACATCTATGGTTAAAATAACTTAATGGAAAGTGTTATTTTCAACGAGATAAGTATGTGGTTTCATTTATTAACGCAATGTCAAAATGACCCTGTATACGTGTACTGTGTAGCTCACAGAATGTGACACGTACTGGTGAATACTATGACGAATTTAACAACTTATGTACGGTGATTGCTATCCGGACGGATAGAGAATGCATCCTGCCTCCAAATTCTTCTATTCGCTTTATATTTTACCACTAGTAATGCTCGCGGCTCCGCCCGCGTAAAATGTTTTTCCGGGACAAAAATATTTTCCCGAGATAAAAAGTAGCCTATAGCACTCAGGAGTTATGTAACTTCCTATTAGTGAAAGAATTTTCAAAATCGGTTCAGTAGTTCATGAGATTAGCGCGTTCAAACAAACAAACAAACAAACAAACTCTTCAGCTTTATAATATTAGTATAGATTGAATCCACGAAGTAGTTATAATATCTTTCTTTATTACATTTTAAGAGCACACCAATAGCTCAGAGTATTATTTTAATCGTAATTTCTGAGAAGAAATAACATTGTTAAAATGAATTTACTTACTTCGTAGAATTTGAAACGCAATGACTGTTGGTCTACGAGCTGCTACTAGGAGTTCTTGGTTGTTATTTTAGAATATATTATTTTATACCCTGGGATCTTTCTACTAGTTTAGATGTAAGGTCATTACAAATTCCAATCTTGTGTAATAATTAGAGGTGGTGCGTATTTACGCAACTAGGTTTTTACACCAGTGCCCAGTTTATCAAACGTTACAAGCCTTGTATTACAAGCGATTTATCTTGTAAATTAGCCCATTTTACAAAAATGCATTCATCAAAACTATATGTGTAAACTACAAGCTACAAGTAATATCACTTGCATAACAAGTTCTTTCTCACAGTTGTATTTGTAGTTTTGTTTATCATAAATGCCTTTCTAGTTTGTAACTTGTTTCAAAAAAGTTATAAAGTTTTATAAACAGGGCCGCGTTACGGGATCAGCCTACGCTCTCCCGGTTTCTCGGGGCGCCTGTAATTGGGTATGAGGTTGTTCCGTGTGGGTAATTCCGGATCACAGTCGGGGAAGGCGTATTGATCCGCCGGCCAGGGAGACCTGTAGAAACGGTTGACCCGCTGGCCGCCCGCGGTATAGTACAGGGGCCCAATCGTGACTAACCACCTCGAGAGGCTGCCTCACCATGCCGTGCATAATCTTGGGTGGGTCCGTCGTGCCGGTTGGTGACCGGATGATGGGTCCCGGCGGCCCATCCCGGGAGGGTACGGGGGCCCTTCCGTCCGGCGGATCAGTTCACCTATCCCTGGCTCTCGTGCCCATTTACAGGCTTCCCGATGCTTCTTCACGCATCCCATCCCCCTTCATGACAGTGCCTACAAAGAAAGCAGGTCCTACAGCGGTGCACAACCCCACCACCGCTTTCACTATGGAGTTCGCCAACATCCGCGGACTCCATACCAACCTCAATGCCGTCCACCACCATCTTGAGACGGCCCGGCCTGCTTTGCTCTTCTTGACGGAGACACAGATTCGCCGTCCGGACGATAATTCATACCTGCTGTACTCCGGCTATTCGCTTGAAGAAAACTTCAAGCCAAAAGCCGGGGTATGTTTGTATGTTCGATCGGACGTCTGTTGTCGCCGTCTGCGCTGCATGGAGGACCCTTCCTTTTCCATTTTGTGGGTGCACGTGGATTTTGGCTCCTTGAGCCGTATTTACGTGTGCCTTTACAGGTCACACCACGGGGACGATGAGACGACTCGGCTGTTCAGGTACCTCAGCCTGGCGGCGGATGACGCGCAGGTGCAGTTTCCGTCAGCGGAGATGGAGGTTTTGGGGGATTTCAACGCGCACCATGAGTTGTGGCTGGGATCCTCCAGGACTGATCATGCTGGCAGAGCTGCCCATGCATTCGCTCTGACACATGACTTGACACAACTGGTGAGCCAGCCTACCAGGATCCCGGATGTGGCGAGTCATGCGCCTTCACTGCTGGACCTTCTGCTGATGAGTCACCCGACCGGGTATCGAGTGACCGTTAGTGCCCCTCTGGGCACTTCTGATCACTGCCTGGTTGGGACGTCAATACCTTTCGCTTCACCTCCACGTCCTGTGCAGGTTAAGCGGAGGGTCTGGCATTACTCGTCGGCAGATTGGGATGGTATGCGAGAATATTTCGCATCCATCCCTTGGCGGCAGCGTTGTTTCGAGGGAAAAGATCCTTCGGCGAGTGCCGACGCTATTGCTGGCGAGGTCAGGTTAGGAATGGAATATTACATTCCTTCCTCTGAGGTCGCTAGTAAGGGCCGTGGACGCTCCTGGTTTAATCGCGCTTGCGCCGATGCTGTTGGTCAAAAACAGGCGGCGTATCGCGCTTGGATCAGGGGTCGCGCAATGAAGGATCCTAATATTGATTCCCTCAAAGCAGCTTATAACCGTGCCGCCAAGGCCTGCAAGAAGGCCTATGTTAGATCGGATGCCGCGCGGATATGTGGGATTGGGCGTGCTTTGGCTAGCCATCCGACGAGCAGCCGTGCTTATTGGAGTCTGGCCAAGGCCGTCCAGTCTAACTTCTGCCGTCCCTCACTGCCGCCGCTAAGGTATCCAGATGGATCGCTGGCACACAAGCCGCAGGAGAAAGCCACTCTATTGGCAAATCTCTTTGCGGCTAACTCCCGGCTCGAAGACTGTGGCTCTCAGCCGCCGCCGGCGCTGCCTGATTGCGGATTCACAATGCCTGATATTCGCATCAGGCAGTGCGATGTGCGGCGTGAGCTGCGGTCTATCGACGTTCGGAAAGCCAGTGGTCCGGACGGTATACCGGCGGTGGTATTGAGAAGATGTGCAGCGGAGTTGTCTCCTGCACTGACACGCCTCTACCGTGCGTCCTACCTCTCAGGTATAGTGCCTGAATCTTGGAGGGAGGCCAATGTGCAACCGATCCCCAAAAAAGGTGATCGGACAGACCCTACCAATTACCGCCCAATCGCTATAACCTCAGTGCTATGCAAAGTCATGGAGCGGCTAATAAACACGCACTTGACCCGCTACCTGGAGAATCACTCGTTGATTGGCGACAGACAATACGGATTTCGTCAGAACCGATCAACGGGTGACCTTCTAGCGTACGTCATGCATCGCTGGGGGGAGGCGATTGATAGGCATGGCGAGGCTCTAGCTGTGAGCCTCGACATAGCTAAGGCTTTTGATAGGGTCTGGCACCGTGGTCTCCTTTCCAAGCTTCCGGCATATGGTTTGCCCGACAACCTGTGTGCGTGGATTTCTGGCTTTCTGCATGAGCGTAGAATACGTGTCGTCGTTGATGGGCACGCTTCGAAGCTCATGTCAGTAAATGCCGGGGTTCCACAGGGCTCGGTGCTGTCGCCCACCCTGTTTCTTCTGCATATCAATGATTTGTTATCGCTTGGCAACATTCATTGTTATGCAGACGACAGCACGGTTCACGGGCGATACTACCATGAGCCCCCTGGTTTGCGGGTGGACACTGTGAGGAGGCGCAATGATCTTGTCATTGAGCTCAACCGGACTCTGGATGTCATTTCCACGTGGGGTTCCATGAACCTGGTTGAGTTTAATGCCAAGAAAACGCAGGTGTGTGCGTTCACGTGCAAAAGATCCCCGTTTTCTCCTCTCCCCAATCTTCAGGGTGTTCCACTCTTAATGCGGAATGACCTGAATATCCTTGGTATGGATATCCGCTGTGATCTGAATCCAAGGAATCACATCGAAGGCGTTATATCTGCCACTTCACGCAGGGTTGGAATCCTGAACAAGGTGCGTCGGTTCTTCACGCCCGGTCAAATCTTCCGCTTGTATAAAGCACAGGTACGACCGGGTATGGAATACTGTTCGCACCTCTGGGACGGTTCCGCCCAATACTTGCTCGATGCCTTGGATGGATTGCAGCGGCGGGCCATCCGCATTGTGGATGATGCAGACGTAACGAGCAACTTGGAGTCGCTACAATTGCGGAGGGATGTCGCTTCTCTAAGCGTGTTCTACCGTCTGTATCATGGCGAATGCTCTGAAGAGTTGTTTAATCTGATCCCCTCCTCTCCTTTCCTCAGCAGAACCACGCGTGCCGGCATCCGAAGCCACAGCTTGATGGTTAAAACCATCTCGGCCCGAACCAATAGGTTCGCCAATTCTTTTATTTGCCGCACCATCGGGCTTTGGAATAGTTTACCGGCGCACGTGTTCCCTCCTTCCTATAATTCTGGGTCCTTCCGCCGTAGCGTGAAGAAGCAGCTCAGTAGGCCGGCATGATTGTGTCGAATGGCATGAGATAACTATCTGCTGCCATTCGATACTCTATTTGGACTGCATCGCGCTTACCATCAGGTGAGGTGCAGTCACTTTGCCGTGCCCGAATAAAAAAATAAAAAAAAAAAAAAGGCAAAATGCCCTTTTATCAAAAGATAGAAGTCTAGGAGCTCATAAGTTAAGTGGTACAAAAACATTTTTACAATTTTTTGTAAAATGCGTTCATAGAAATATGTGTCTACTCACCCACAAGTTACAAGATACAAGAATATTTATACAAGACTGTGTAAATTACGTTCATCAAATAATTTCACAAGACTTGTAGATGGTACATACTTGTATTTTTAATTTACAAGACATTTTTTAAATTTTTGATATGTTTATAAAAATATATAGTTTTATATCGCCTCTTTGCTTCAGTAAAGTGTTATTTAAGTATGGAATCTTCTAGATGTATGAGGTTATTGAAGCAAAGATGCGATCTTATGTTGGTAAGGTAGAAATTATGGTATAATAACTATTGACAATAACTAGCCAAGGCAATGTTTTTTTTTCTTACATGTACATAGTCTGATTTTGTATGTAAAAACCTATTTTAAAACTCATTATATTAGTTATTTGAATTATGAGTACAAATTTAACCATCTTGTATGCACGACTTAAAGTTTGGAAAAACTAGTGGTCTATTGACGAACTATACAAAGTACTTAAAAAAAACTTTGAGAATAATAACATGGGGGCAAATCATTCCCGCCATTAATTGATTTGCTACTTCTTGAATTACCGACTTATACCCCAAAACTGTCGAAATCCGATTCGGAAGTCTCAAACATGTATTGAATTTACCTATAAACTATCTAAAAACTTAATTATAACAGAGTAGAAAGAGATACTAATGGCTTGTAACACATATTACGAATCCACAATAACTCTTCAACTTTTTCGCCACAAGTTACAAGCTACATGTTACAAAGGCATTTTTGATAAACAGAAATAACAAATACAAGTGTAAAAAGTACTTATAATACAAGTGATATCACTTGTAGCTTGTAGCTTGTAGTATATTCATTTAGTTTTGATGAACGCATTATTGTAATACAAGCCTCGTAACGTTTAATAAACTGGGCACTTATATAGAAGCCAATAATATATTTTACCAATTTGTTAATATATAATATGCTGTTGGTGCACCGTAATAAAATAAATAAGTAAATAAATAGTTTTATCACGAATTAATTGAAGAAGTGTAATTCGAAGAGTAACAAAATCAATGCCTGGCGGGAATGATTTGCTACCATGTTATTTATCTCCAAGAAAGCTTTTAAAGTACCTACATGGGTCTGCAATAGACCATCCTGTTTTCTTCAAATTTTAAGTCGCTTATAAACGAACATTAAAGTTTTAACCATAAATCATAATTCATGAAACTAATTAAATGGGTTTGACTGCCTCGGTGGCGTAGTGGTATTGCGTACGCATTACGAGTACGATTTGCGCGCTGAGGTCCTGGGTTCGAATCCCGGGTCGAGCCAAAAAAATTGTGACTGGGTTTTTCCATCTTAAAATTTACTCAGTCGCAGCTCGGAGTCAGGAAGTTGGCGGTGTGATACCCCCGTGCCTCGGAAAGCACGTAAAGCCGTTGGTCCTGCGCCTGATCTCTCTCCGGTCATGTCGGATTGCCGTCTCACCGGACTATGAGAGTAAAGGAATAGCGAGTGCACCTGTGTATTGCGCACACACTTGTGCACTATAATATCTCCTGCGTACCTGGCTGATCTCTGTTGAGATTGGCCGCCGTGGCCGAAACTGGCTAGGAGGATTTCATTTTTCATATTATGGTTTATTTATTTATTGTTTTTTGTTTTATTATTTTGGTTATTTACGCACAAAAATAAAATTATTGCAAATTGTTTTTATTTTTAACATTAATTTGACTAGTTATTTTACCGTAATTTCTATATTACCGACATATAAAAATGATAGAAACATTATTTGGCAATGCATCAAAAGAAGTCTTGTAAATTTAAAATGCAAGATGATACAGACATACACACTCACGCCTTTTATCCTCGAAGGGGTAGGCAGACGCACAAAGTAGGTGCAGGCTATGCATACTGCATCCCATGGTATGATAGTGGGCGAGTCTATCGCCATATCGGGCACAAATTTCAGACTTCGAGCTAATACTGAATAGAAAAACCCAGTATCACTTTGCCCGACCCGGGGATCGAACCCGAGACGTCACCATTGTAGTGCCATTGCCACCACCACAAGTTGATACAATCTACAAGTCTAGTAAAAGTATTTCATGAACATAATTTACAAGAATTTATAAAAAAAATCTTTAACATGTAACTTGTGAGCTTGTAGACTTGTAGGTAATGTTTGATGAATAGGGCACAGGTATTTGCTTGTAAGTACGCCAACTAGGTGCCAACCCGAAATGCTTGCAAGACTTGAAAGTATTTTACGCCGCGCTACGTCCGCGCTTAGGCGTCATCGTGCAAATGCAATTATGGTTCTTATTTCAACCAGCTAGTGAACAATTTCCTATGCAAGTATTGAAGTGTTAAAAGTATTATATTTGTTAACGCGATTGTGCTCCTTACTCGGGTCCAAATATGGGTCAATAACCTATGCAGTAAAAAATACTTGAAAGTATTTCGATTTTCAACTATCCAAGTGCTAAAAGTACTTTATTTACAAACGCGATTGTGCTGTTTATACGTATTGAAATACGAATCAATTTCCTATGCAGAAATAAAATACTTGAAAGTATTTCGAACCCTGGTTTTTGGCGCTGGTTTTTTTCGGTGGACTTACTTGTAAGCCCTGGTTCACGATTTTGCAAGTACGACCCAGGCCTAGTAATAATTTATATAACTGCCTCGGTGGCGTAGTTGTATTATGGTACGATTGCAATGCCGAGATCTCGGGTTCGATCCCCGGGTCGGGCAAAGTGATGTTGAGTTTTTCTATTCAGTATCAGCTCGGAGTCTGGAATTTGTGGCCGATATGGCGATAGGCTCACCCCCTATCGTCGAACGCATCGTCGCTTAACACCAGGTGAGATCGTGGTCAAATGCCTGCACTAGGTTTTTTTAAATAAAAAAAAATATATGACGTTTTATATTTAAACTTATGAATAACGAGACGAGGCCGCTCTGAGATATTTATCTTTCTAATGAAATTCAACATGTAATAAATCACAAGCGTAGGATAAATATTATATTTCAATAATTCTATTCAATATTCAGGTACAGAATTGCTGAGCACGGACCACTTCTACTACTGAGAGGGTTTAGACCTCAGTCCACCACGCATAGTGCGATTGGCAGACTTCCCCTACCCTCTAAATTCTAATGGAGTATTGTCAGGTATGTAGCTTTTCTTGTTACATTTTTATTGACGAGCAGGCGGTATGTGGGCGAACACGGGCGACGCGTACATCATTATCGGTCGAATGCACGAAGTAAAAATCCTAATCTTGTTGTGGATGGACATTTTACTTTTCCTATTTATGGGACAATGCTGTTGAGTCATCGCGAATATGGCTCGCGCGCGTACCGCATTTAAGTGTGGGGTGAAGGATAACCAAGGGTGATCAAGGGTCACTCCTAGGCACTTGGCTTTGTCCGTCCCGGGGATGACCTGGTTGGACATGCAGGCGGGGTAGTGAGGCACATGGACTATCCTTTTCAAAGTGAACATGATAGCCTGGCTCTTTGTGGGGTTCTGTCAAATGCTCTGTGCTTTTAGAGCAAAATTTGTAGGTCACGTTACAAATACCCGTACAAAACTTTTATCCTATCATTATAATCATTCGGACGACATAATTGTCTCGTGATAAAATTATAAAAAATCATGTAATTATGTAATCAAGCATTCCACGTTTGTTATACAACAGAAATTTAATGTGGTTTTTTGAAATACACTCGGTAGGGTTCCGCCGTGGGCTGCATACCGATGTCATGTCATTATATGACGTGACAAGAATCACTACATAGTATAAAACAAAGTCGCTTGCCGCTGTCTGTCCCTATGTCCCTATGTCCTCATGTCCCTATGTATGCTTAAATCTTTAAAACTACGCAACGGATTTTGATGCGGTTTTTTTTTTATAGATAGAGTAATTCGAGAGGAAGGTTTATATGTATAATACATGCATAATATAGTAGAGGAACATTGATAATTCAAAAGGTTTCTAATGTGATGGTCATAAACACATTTTTTTGCGCTTACATTGCAGACGCTGGCTAAACTCTACGAGATAGATCAAAATAATATACTACACTCTTGTACAACTTAAAAAGGTCCGCGATGGTATATGTCTATCTCTTAGGGATAACCCACAATAACCATTTTTTATCCTTTACTTTTGACGAGAAATAATGGCTTATTTACGAAGCGATTTTAAGCAATACAGCATTAATCCATAGCCAATTAAGTACCATAAATACATTGTGCATTTAAAATAGATCAATATGGCCCTTTACAACATGTAATTTAAATAAATATTTTCGAAGATATTACAGATTTAAAATGCAGGGACATAGCGGTCGCGGCGGTACCGGCCGGGGCGGTGGCGCGTGTCTATAAATTAGAAAGTATGGAGATAGTTTGAGATCCTGAGGAGGACATAGGCTACTTTTATCCCGGAAGAACATAACCCGGGAATTTCATACCGGTTTTTATTTCTCGCGAGTGGGGCCGTCACTGTCACGCCATTGAACTGATTGCGATGAAATTTGGAAGGGACATAGCTTAAGACCCTGGGACGGACCTAGACTAATTCTTATCCCGGTAAAACTTCACCAATGGATGGAGTGATTCAAGAGGAAGGCTTATGTGTATATAACATAAATATTTTGTATGACAAAAAACTAATTTCAGCATGTAATATACTTTGCTACCTGAGCGAAGCTAGGGCGGGCCGCTAGTTAATCATAAGATAATGGAAACAAACACGAATAAACCTGGATACTGTATACGGATATTTTTAAAGGGCCATCGAATTATGAATTTCGGTTTCCTTAAAACTAATCACTGACTCTTTAATACTAAAATAGTAGTGGGATTGGTGGCTTACAAACCTCTCAAGTGAAATTGCAGGAAGAAACAGAATGTTGAAGTTTTAATTATAACGTTAACAATATAGGTACTGCGGTATAGCAAAAAAGAACTATTATACGCAGTAGCGTTTTGTTCAGCAACGGGGATTTCTAAAAATCTTTCTCTTTACCTCATCTCAACTTCGTTTCCTCAAAAATCAGCAACGTACTCAATTTTTATTTTATTAAATCCGTAGGTAACCACTTAAAATGTGTTATGTGACCTATTTCTTCCCTCACTTACAAACACAGACTTAACGACCCTTATTTTTTACACTTTACACGTCTAATGATAAGTTACCGACAAAATCCGGGACAAAGTCGCGCCGTCCCTTGAAATCATAATGTTTAATGGTGTCTCTCAAGTATTAAAAGGAATTGCCTACACCACGGCGCGCAATGGTTGTACGACGTGTTACGAGTTATGTTCATTTTTACCCGACTACGGCGAAGCCAGGAAGGGTAATGAGTTTACCACCCTATGTATGTATGTATGTTATTATTTATCAATATTTCTTTATTAATATAACAGCATGCGACTAGGATTTAGTTATATCCTAGACATCACCATACTTGTTTAAGACTATTATTTAGAATAGGAATATTTTCTTGTTTAATATTTTTCGGTTATTCTTTCCGTGGTCGGATTTTAGTTTTTTAACTTGTTTTTTTATAGTTTGTATATTCGAGGACGCGCACACTTCATTTCACACATCTTATGGCTCACTTACCTTTGAAATGTTTCTATGATAACGGAGAAAGGATGCTCATAGATCCCCGTTATTATAAAGAGCAGTTTTTTTGTTGAGGAATCTTAGTAACTGTAAAAAATAAAAATAAATAAAATACTTTATTCATCACGTAGGCGAACATAGTTGCACTTATGATATGTCAAGACACATTCAATTAAAAATTATTATTACAAATAGTGACTTATATAACTAAAGACATATTTAAAGGGAGCAAAATCAATGTAAACTAAATATAAAGAAGCCAAGCTCGGGCTGGCAGGAAAGAGATAGAAAAAGAATATTTTTTATGAAAATTAATGGGAGGCACGCGTCGCGATCCTCACCGGTGAGGACACTACAGGCCCTAGCCTAGCTAACCTACCAGCCTTTCACTAGCTATCTAAGCGACGACTACCCGAAGAAGAAAGGCAGAAAGAAACTCCGGGCTTAATTTTTTGTCATCAATTGTCCATTGAATCTTTATATAATTTTTTTTTTCTTTTTTTTTCCAAGTGTTTTGCATACAAAGTCAGATTAGTTATATAAGCTAATGCACACACATCACCGTTAGATAAGGATAAAATACAATTGAAGGAAATTTACAAACACAAAACACTATACCTTCATAATAAAATGAGAGACCACAAATAAATAAATATAATTAAATATAAATAAATAAATAAAAAAACAAAAATAATTCAATCTTAAAGGCGGCACCGCAGATACTCTTCCAGAAGTCCACTATACACACACGCACGCAGAGTATCAATAGAGGATTTGAATCCGGGATCTCAGGGCCGTGGTTATATTGCTCATGAAATACAACTACGCGACTGCCACAGTCCATAATGTCCGGAAGTAATCATTTTCCATTATACTCCGTTTAGGAGCGGTTGCGGACGACAACTTAAACGTGAGTCGGAGGAAGCCCGCAGCCGTCCCTAATGCGCCGAAGATGGCCACCACGGAGTTTTGGGTGGTATGCCATGCGGTGTACATAGGTTAGGGACTCGGCCCGGCGGTCGCCCGACGTTTTCCATCTCTCCGGGCGGCTCAGCGTCGAGTCGTAAGGCACGGTGAACCCAACATAACCGCTCAGTCGTTCCCCTTGAACACTGGGCGGTAGTAATAATTCACTTTCTCCGCGTAAACAAATATATATATATATATATATATATATATATATATATATATATATATATAGAGATAGCTTGACGGCAAATGTTGATCAGAGGCGACTTCACGCGAGCACTTTGTTGATCCAAAAATCTATGTTGATCCGGCGCCTTTTGTTGATCCAATATGCATTTCTGGTAACTAATGTGGCTCCAACCGGATCAACATCTGCACTCACGGGACTGCTTACTAGCGTTTGCCGAAGTTGATCCGATATACAAATCCACCTTGCGATAGTTACGGAAAATGTTGATCCGATTTAAATGAGCCAATCAGAGCACAGCAAACAGTCAGATTCAGATCAGATTGGCTGAGAGCATCCGTGACGTTTTATACACATCCAATTAATGATATTTTATTCACAGTATCAACATGTTACTAATACGGTGTCACTGAGCCCAATTGGTAATCACACTAATATTATAATGGCGAAAGTTTGTGAGAAAGTGTGTGTGCATATTTGTTACGTCTTCACGCTCAAACGGCTGGACCAATTTTGATGAAATCTTATATAGCGGTAGTTGGGACCTTAGTACATAGACTAACTTTTATTCCGAAAAGTATTCCTGCGGTAATTTAAGCCGCGACTAACACCGCGGAGCGCAACTATAGACCACATCCATACACTGCGGCAAGTTATACAAAAAATTGGGGAGTAGAACTTGCTACTTTGCTTAGCGTTCATGGACTAGGAGAAAGCCTTCGATTCGATCGAGACCTGGGCTGTGCTGCAGCCTCTACAGCGGTGCCCCATTGATCATCGGTACATCGAAGTGTTGAGGTGCTTGTATAACAACGCCACCATGTAGGTCCGAGTACAAGAACATAGTTCGAAGACTATTCCACTACACAGAGGCGGGAGACAGGGAGATGTTATCTCTCCGAAACTGTTCACTGCGGCGTTGGAAGATGCTTACAAACTCTTGGATTGGAAAGGACACTCACTGAATCCATCACTCCCTTCGTTTTGCCGATGACATCGTTGTATTGGCAGAATCGCTGGAGGGCCTGAGCACAATGCTCAGTGACCTCAACCGAGTTTCTCAACTGGTGGGTCTCAGGATGAACATGGACAAGATCAAGATCATGTCTAATGTTCATGTTGTGCCTACCCTGATTAGCGTTGGGAGCTCAATTCTCGAAGTTGTAGACGAGTACGTCTGTTTAGGTCTAGTAGTCCAACTCGGCAAGTCCAACTTTGACAAAGACATCAATCGGCGAATCCAGCTCGGATGGGCATCGTTCGGGAAACCAAGCCAGGTCTTCTCGTCCAAAATACCTCAATGGCTGAAGACAAGTCTTCAATCAATGTGTGTCACCAGTGATGACATACGGCACTGAGACGTGGTCTCTGACTATAGGCTGCCTAAGACGGCTCACGGTCACTCAGCGAGCTATGGAAAGGGTTTTGCTAGGTGTTTCTCTACGCAATCGAATCAGAAATGAGGAGATCCGTAGAAGAACGAAGGTCACTGACATAGCCCAACGGATAAGCAAGCTGAAGTGGCAATGGGCAGGGAACATAGTTCGAAGAACTGACGGCAGATGGAACGAAAAAGTTCTCGAGTGAAGACCACGTACTGGCAAGCGTAGCGTCAGCCGTCCATCTGCAAGATGGACCGATGACTTGGTAAAGGCTGCAGGAACGCGCTGGATGCAGGCCGCTTTTGACAGGTCCATCTGGAAATCTTTGGAGGAGGCCTATGTTCAGCAGTGGACGTCATACGGCTGATGATGATGATGATGATGATACCGGATGAT
The DNA here is from genome assembly GCA_949316025.1 of Lapara coniferarum. Lineage (NCBI taxonomy): Eukaryota > Metazoa > Arthropoda > Insecta > Lepidoptera > Sphingidae > Lapara > Lapara coniferarum. The sequence continues at coordinate 1,819,888 of OX438919.1, read as the reverse complement.
AGACCTCGATGATTGTTCAGTGGAAATAGACTCACAAATTTGCTGCATGAGAATGGACGTTTCATTTTTATCTCCCACGAAAAGTCGCCCCTTTCTATCACACTAAGTTGTTTAAGTACCCATCCGCTTTAGACTTGAGTATGTGTTAAATGCTCATAAAACATTTTTGCAAAACAGAAAACCCTTAATTATAAGTGTGTTACCTAGTATTATACTAAACTTTACCTTATAAGAGATTGAAATCTCAATGTTAAGAAGTTCAAAATAGCGACCTCTTTTCTTAAGTCTAATATTAGATCTGTCTTTTACTACCAATGGCATGCCCAAGTATCGATTTTAACGTCAATTGTCCTTAAAACAAAGAAATTCAAAATGGCGGCCACTTTTTTCACTTATAACATTGGATCTACCCTTTGTCCCTAAGGCCATGCTCAGATATCGATTTTGAGGTCGATTGGCCTCAATAATAAGAAATTCAAAATGGCGGCCAATTTTTTGAAATCTAACATTAAATCTGCCCTTTGTACCTAAAGCCATGCCCAGATATCAATTTTGAGGTCGGTTGGCCTTAAAACAAAGAAATTCACAATGGTGGTCATTTTTTTGAAATCTAACATTAAATCTGCCATTTATGATAATTCTCCCGTGAGAAAATTTTGTGTCACACATGCGCGCGCATCGTAAAACTTCACTCCCATAATTTTTTTATAACGCGCTTAAAGAAGTATAACTTCAAAAACAGGAGAAAACAGTAAAACAGATTTTACCGTTTTGTGTTTCAGTACCTATTCGTCAATTTTGGCTCCGGATCAACTTAGTCAAAGTAAATGTCGCATATAAGTTAAATATATTCTGGATCAAAGTAATCACATTCAGTATCATTTTTTTGACCGTTAATGGATCCACAAATGTTGGTCAAAACGTCGACGAGTATGTTGAAAACCTGTGAGTGCAGATCCACCGACGTCACACGCGCATCAAACACGGATCAAAGTATATCAGTTTGCGAGACGAGGAGCGGAGTATACAGGCAAAATAGGTGGATCAACATTTGTTCTAACTTCACACTGGAGCAACATTTACCGTAAAAGGGTCATTATATATATATATATATATATATATATATAGAGATCTCTTGACGGTAAATGTCGTTGTATATATATATATATATATATATATATATATATATATATATATATATATAGAGATCTCTTGACGGTAAATGTTGATCAGACGCGACTTCACGCGAGCACTTTGTTGATCCAAAAATCTATGTTGATCCGGCGCCTTTTGTTGATCCAATATGCATTTCTGGTAACTAATGTGGCTCCAACCGGATCAACATCTACACTCACGGGACTGCTTGCTAACGTTTGCCGAAGTTGATCCGATATACAAATCCACCTTGCGATAGTTACGGAAAATGTTGATCCAATTTAAATGAGCCAATCAGAGCACAGCAAACAGTCAGATTCAGATCAGATTGGCTGAGAGCATCCGTGACGTTTTATACACATCCAATTAATTATATTTTATTCACAGTATCAACATGTTACTAATACGGTGTCACTGAGCCCAATTGGTAATCACACTAATATTATAATGGCAAAAGTTTGTAAGAAAGTGTGTGAGCATGTTAGTTACGTCTTCACGCTCAAACGGCTGGACCAATTTTGATGAAATTTGATATAGCCGTAGTTGACACCCTGAATTATTACATAGACTAACTTTTATTCCGAAAAGTATTCCTGCTGGAATTTAAGCCGCGACTAACACCGCGGAGCGCAGCTCGTCAAAGTATAAAAAAAGTGATGCTATCTAAAGTGTCGTAGATTGCTTTATACTCCATGTGAAAAATATAATTTATCTATATTTTTTGACTGTATTTTTTACTCTGTGATACAGGACTCTTACATTCCTTCAAAAGCTATTCAACTTCGTTCTGCTCCAGGGTACAACGCCCTAGGCATGGAACAGGAGTGTGGTGGTATTGTTCTTAAAAAAACGGTGATAACGCCTTTTTTAAGAATTACAGACCCATCTTCTTGAGCCATTTTTACAAGCTGTTCTCAAAAGTCATCATGAATCGTCTCAAGCGCTGGCTAGATGACTTCCAGCCTCCCGAACAAGCCGGGTTCCGTAAAGATTATAGTACAATAGACCACATCCATACGCTGCGGCAAGTTATACAAAAAACTGGGAAGTATAACTTGCTACTTTGCTTAGCGTTCATGGACTATGAGAAAGCCTTAGATTCGATCGAGACCTGGGCTGTGCTGCAGTCTCTACAGCGGTGCCACATTGATCAACGGTACATCGCAGTGTTGAGGTGCTTGTATAACAACGCCACCATGTAGGTCCGAGTACAAGAACAGAGTTCGAAGGGTATTCCACTACACAGAGGCGTGAGACAGGGAGATGTTATCTCTCCGAAACTGTTCACTGCCGTGTTGGAAGATGCTTACAAGCTCTTGGACTGGAAAGGACTCGGCATCAACATCAATGGCGAATACATCACTCACCTTTGTTTTGCCGATGACATCGGTGTACTGGCAGAATCGCTGGAGGGTTTGACCACAATGCTCAACCGAGTTTCTCAACTGGTGGGTCTCAGGATGAACATGGACAAGACCGAGATCATGTCGAATGTTCATGTTGTGCCAACTCCGATTATCGTTGGGAGCTCAATTCTCGAAGTTGTAGACGAGTACGTCTATTTAGGTCAAGTAATCCAACTCGGCAAGTCCAAATTTGAGAAAGAGATCAATCGACGAATCCAGCTCGGATGGGCAGCGTTCGGGAAACTAAGCAAGGTCTTCTCGTCCAAAATACCTCAGTGCCTGAAGACAAAAGTCTTCAATCAATGTGTGTTACCAGTAATGACATACGGCACTGAGACGTGGCCTCTAACTATGGGCCGCCTAAGATGGCTCACGGTCACTCAGCGAGCTATGGAAAGGGCTTTGCTAGGTGTTTCTCTACGCGATCGGATCAGAAATGAGGAGATCCGTAGAAGAAAGAAAGTCACTGACATAGCCCAACGGATAAGCAAGCTGAAGTGGCAATGGGCAGGGCACATAGTTCGAAGAACTGACGGCAAATGGGACAAAAAAGTTTTCGAGTGGAGACCACGTACTGGCAAGCGTAGCTTCAGCCATCCATCTGCAAGATGGACCGATGACTTGTTAAAGGCTGCAGGAACGCGCTGGATGCAGGCCGCTTTTGATAAGTCCATCTGGATATCTTTGGGGGAGGCCTATGTTTAGCAGTGGACGCCATACGGCTGATAATGATGATGACTATACCGGATGATAGACCTCGATGATTGTTCTGTGGAAATGGACTCACAAATTTGCTGCATGAGAATGGACGTTTCATTTTTGTCTCCCACGGAAAGTCGCCCCTTTCTATCACACTAAGTTGCTTTAATACCCATCCGCTTTTTTTTTTTTGTAAGGCCATCTTCGGCGCATTAGGGACGGCTGCGGGCTTCCTCCGACTCACGTCTAAGTTGTCGTCCGCAACCGCCCCTGCGCGTACCGCTGTTGCGGTTCTTCTCCTGTTGTTGCGGGGGCTCAGAAGCCCCCGTACACCGAAGGACGCCCTTGGTGTCCAAGGCAGCGTGAGACACGCCGCCGTCCATCACGGGGGTCACAGAAGTTGGCTAGACTAATAGGTGGGCGGCACCTCCCGCCCACCCGTGACCCCCGAAGGCCCCTATTAGTCGCCTTTTACGACAGGCAGGGGATACCGTGGTGGAATTCTCCAAACGCCCCTAATCCACAGGGCGGACCCATCCGCTTCAGACTTTAAAATGTGTTAAATGCTCATAAAACATTTTTGCAAAACAGAAACCGCTTAATTATAAATGTGTTACCTAGTTTTATACTAAACTTTACCTTATAAGAGACTGAAATCTTAATGTTAAGAAGTTCAAAATAGCGACCTGTTTTCTTAAGTCTATTATTAGATCTGTCTTTTACTATCAATGGCATGCCCAAGTATCGATTTTGACGTTCAATTGTCCTTAAAACAAAGAAATTCAAAATAGCGGCCACTTTTTTCAATTATAACATTGGATCTGCCCTTTGTACCTAAGGCCATGCTCAGATATCGGTTTTGAAGTCGATTGTCCTTAAAAATAAGAAATTCAAAATGGCGGCGATTTTTTTAAATCTAACATTAAATCTGCCCTTTGTACCTAAAGCCATGCCCAGATATCGATTTTGAGGTCGGTTGGCCTTAAAACAAAGAAATTCACAATGGTGGTAATTTTTTTGAAATCTAACATTAAATCTGCCCTTTATGATAATTTTCCCGTCAGAATATTTTGAGTCACACATGCGCACGTATCGTATAACTTCACTCCCATAAATTTTTCATAATGCGCTTAAAGAAGTATAACTTCAAAAACAGGAGAAAACAGTAAAACAGATTTTGCCGCTTTGTGTTTCAGTACCTATTCGTCAATTTTGGCTCCGGATCAACTTAGTCGCAGTAAGTGTAGCATATAAGTCAATATATTCTGGATCAAAGTAATCACATTCAGTATCATTTTTTTGACCGTTAATGGATCCACAAATGTTGGTCAAAACGTCGACGAGTATGTTGAAAACCTGTGAGTGCAGATCCACCGACGTCACACGCGCATCAAACACGGATCAAAGTATATCAGTTTGCGAGACTCGGAGCTGAGCAAACACGTGAAATAGGTGGATCAACAATTGTTCTAACTTCACACTGGAGCAACATTTACCGTAAAAGGGTCATTATATATATATATAATGACGGATTTACGGTAAATGTTGCTCCAGTGTGAAGTTAGAACAAATGTTGATCCACCTATTTCACGTGTTTGCTCAGCTCCGAGTGTCGCAAACTGATATACTTTGATCCGTGTTTGATGCGCGTGTGACGTCGGTGGATCTGCACTCACAGGTTTTCAACATACTCGTCGACGTTTTGACCAACATTTGTGGATCCATTAACGGTCAAAAAAATGATACTGAATATGATTACTTTGATCCAGAATATATTTAACTTATATGCCACATTTACTGCGACAAGTTGATCCGGAGCCAAAATTGACGAATAGGTACTGAAACACAAAGCGGCAAAATCTGTTTTACTGTTTTCTCCTGTTTTTGAAGTTATACTTCTTTAAGCGCGTTATGAAAAATTTATGGGGGTGAAGTTTTACGATGCGCGCGCATGTGTGACACAAAATTTTCTCACGGGAGAATTATCATAAAGGGCAGATGTAATGTTAGATTTAAAAAAAATGACCACCATTGTGAATTTCTTATTTTTAAGGACAATCGACTTCAAAATCGATATCTGAGCATGGCTTTAGGTACAAAGGGCAGATCCAATGTTATAATTGAAAAAGTGGCCGCCATTTTGAATTTCTTTGTATTAAGGACAATTGATAGTAAAAGACAGATCTAATAATAGACTTAAGAAAAAAGGTCGCTATTTTGAACTTCTTAACATTGAGATTTCAGTCTCTTATAGGGTAAAGTTTAGTATAATACTAGGTAACACATTTATAATTAAGCGTTTTCTGTTTTGCAAAAATGTTTTATGAGCATTTAACACATTTTCTAAAGCGGATGGGTATTAAAACAACTTAATGTGATAGAAAGGGGCGACTTTCGTGGGAGACAAAAATGAAACGTCCATTCTCATGCAGCAAATTTGTGAGTCCATTTCCACAGAACAATCATCGAGGTCTATCATCCGGTATCGTCATCATCATTATCAGCAGTATAGCGTCCACTGCTAAACATAGGCCTCCCCCAAAGATTTCCAGATGGACCTATCAAAAGCGGCCTGCATCCAGCGCGTTCCTGCAGCCTTTAACAAGTCATCGGTCCATCTTGCAGATGGACGGCTGAAGCTACGCTTGCCAGTACGTGGTCTCCACTCGAAAACTTTTTTGTCCCATCTGCCGTCAGTTCTTCGAACTATGTTCCCTTTTTTTTTTTTTTTTTTTGTTGACGCGGAGAAAGTGACTTATTACTACCGCCCAGTGTTCAAGGGGAACGACTGAGCGGTTATGTTGGGTTCACCGTGCCTTACGACCCGACGTTGAGCCGCCCGGAAAGATGGAAAACGTCGGGCGACCGCCGGGCCGAGTCCCTAACCTATGTACACCGCACGGCATACCAACTAAAACTCCGCGGTGGCCATCTTCGGCGCATTAGGGACGGCTGCGGGCTTCCTCCGACTCACGTCTAAGTTGTCGTCCGCAACCGCCCTTGCGCGTACCGCTGTTGCGGTCCTTCTCCTGTTGTTGCAGGGGCTCAGAAGCCCCCGTACACCGAAGGACGCCCTTGGCGTCCGAGGCAGCGTGAGACACGCTGCCGTCCATCATGGGGGTCACAGAAGTTGGCTAGACTAATAGGTGGACGGCAACTCCCGCCCACCCGTGACCCCCGGAGGCCCCTATTAGTCGCCTTTTACGACAGGCAGGGGATAGCGTGGTGGAATTCTCCAAACGCCCCCAATCCACAGGGCGGAACTATGTTCCCTGCCCATTGCCACTTCAGCTTGCTTATCCGTTGGGCTATGTCAGTGACTTTCGTTCTTCTACGGATCTCCTCATTTCTGATTTTATCGCGTAGAGAAACACCTAGCAAAGCCCTTTCCATAGCTCGCTTAGTGACCGTGAGCCATCTTAGGCGGCCCATAGTCAGAGGCCACGTCTCAGCGCCGTATGTCATTACTGGTAACACACATTGATTGAAGACTTTTGTCTTCAGGCACTGAGGTATTTTGGACGAGAAGACCTTTGCTTAGTTTCCCGAACGCTGCCCATCCGAGCTGGATTCGCCGATTGATCTCTTTCTCAAATTTGGACTTACCGAGTTGGACTACTTGACCTAAATAGACGTACTCGTCTACAACTTCGAGAATTGAGCTCCCAACGATAATCGGGGTTGGCACAACATGAACATTCGACATGATCTCGGTCTTGTCCATGTTCATCCTGAGACCCACCAGTTGAGAAACTTGGTTGAGCATTGTGGTCAGACCCTCCAGCGATTCTGCCAGTACACCGACGTCATAGGCAAAACAAAAGTGAGTGATGTATTCGCCATTGATGTTGATGCCGAGTTCTTTCCAGTCCAAGAGCTTGTAAGCATCTTCCAACGCGGCAGTGAACAGTTTCGGAGAGATAACATCTCCGTCTCACGCCTCTGTGTAGTGGAATAGCTTTCGAACTCTGTTCTTGTACTCGGACCTACATGGTTGCGTTTTATACAAGCACCTCAACACTTCGATGTACCGATGATCAATGTGGCACCGCTGTAGAGACTGCAGCACAGCCCAGGTCTCGATCGAATCAAAGGCTTTCTCATAGTCCATGAACGCTAAGCAAAGTAGCAAGTTATACTCCCCAGTTTTTTGTATAACTTGCCGCAGCGTATGGATGTGGTCTATTGTACTATAATCTTTACGGAATCCGGCTTGTTCGGGAGGCTGGAAGTCATCTAGCCAGCGCTTGAGACGATTCGTGATGGCTTTTGAGAACAGCTTGTAAAAATGGCTCAAGAAGATGGGTCTGTAATTCTCAAAAAAGGCGTTATCACCGTTTTTTTAAGAACAATACCACCACACTCCTGTTCCATGCCTCGGGCGTTCTACCCTGGAGCAGAACGAAGTTGAATAGCTTTTGAAGGAATGTAAGAGTCCTGTATCACAGAGTAAAAAATACAATTATCTCTTTCACATGGAGTATAAAACAATCTACGACACTTTAGATAGCATCACTTTTTTTATACTTTGACTAGTTGCGCTCCGCGGTGTTAGTCGCGGCTTAAATGCCAGCAGGAATACTATTCGGAATAAAAGTTAGTCTATGTACTAATTCAAGGTGTCAACTACGGCTATATCACATTTCATCAAAATTGGTCCAGCCGTTTGAGCGTGAAGACGTAACAAACATGTACACACATTTTCTGACAAACTTTCGCCATTATAATATTAGTGTGATTACAAATTGGGCACAGTGACACCGTATTAGTAACATGTTGATAATATGAATAAAATATAATTAATTGGATGTGTATAAAACGTCGCGGCTGCTCTCAGCCAATCCGATCTGAATCTGACTGTTTGCTGTGCTCTGATTGGCTCATTCAAATCGGATCAACATTTTCCGTAACTACCGCAAGGTGGATTTGTATATCGGATCAACATCGGCAAACGTTAGTAAGCAGTCCCGTGAGTGTAGATGTTGATCCGGTTGGAGCCACATTAGTTACCAGAAATGCATATTGGATCAACAAAAGGCGGCGGATCAACATAGATTTTTGGATCAACAAAGTGCTCGCGTGAAGTCGCGTCTGATCAACATTTACCGCTAAGAGATCTCTATATATATATATATATATATATATATATATATATATCCCGAAAATGATATTGCGTCCTACATGGCTGTTTTTACCGATGATGTTGCATCCGCCTAACTTGTTGCGTCCTGTATACGGACGCAAGATCGACCACGTTTCAAAATCAGCCAGAGGCCGTCTAAAGATCGGTACAACGCATTGGTAAAATATTGGCATGGACGTTATTTTGTCACCGGGGTGATTTTCATCGTATTTTTTAGTTCCGCGTTATGTCGCGCGAAATTTGGAGGTCGCCCCTGTGTGGCGTATATAAGTGGCGTATATTCATTATTTTATTTACAGACACCATGTCGATAATATTGCTTCCTGTATATAAATACACACTCACAGACACACACACACACACACACACACTGACGCCTTTTATTCCCGAAGCGGTAGGCAGAGACGAAACTAGTGCAACCACTATTCCCCGTGCGCGTATATCAATAAAAAGTTTTTATCAATCCATATTAGTGATTTAATTGCGTCCCACAAAATGTCATTGTGAATCGGGAAACGCAGGGAAGACAGGGAGCGAGGGGGCGGAGTGAGCACGCGACACGTGTACCTAAGCAGCAGTGTTGCCAGATTAGGCGACTTTTCGCCATTTAGGCTATCTTGGAGAGTGTCGGGGCGACCAAAAATTGCGAATGGCGACCGGTCGCCGTTTAGGCTACGCGAATGGTGATTAGTCGCCAATTTAGGCTACTTCGGAAAGTTCGTGTTTTATGCATTGTTTTTGTCGAATTTGAGGATATTTATAGCTTTGAAGGTACAAAACATGTCCTTAGATCCCCCTTATACACAACACAACACTGGGGACCTTTTTTTTTTAGCTGTCCGCGTCCCCACACAAGTGGGCGACTTAGAATTTTCGCCGCGTTGGACCAATATAAAATAAAAATTAGGGAGGTTTTTTTTTTTTTTGCTCCTTCACCTCTCCATATACGAAGAGGCGACTTTAGGCTACTTCACAATGAATTTTCGGCGACTTCAACAGTCAAACGTCTGGCAACACTGCTAAGCAGCGTGATTTTGTTTATTTATTGGCCGGCCGGTGCGGACGCAAAAGCGCTTTCGATAAAATTGTGTAGTGGAAGTTAAATAATAGGTACCATGAAAAGAAGTGCAAGGATACTCAAATTAGCAAGTAAGTACCTTCATTAAACATAATTAATAGGTACAGTGCAGCGTCTTAATCTTTTCGTAGTTTCTAAGTTAAAGTAATCGTTTCATTGCCGCTTCATAAAGAAACGTATCAAAGGATGTACTATGTAGTAGGTACCTACTTGAGAAAGCAACACAACGCATGTCTTGCCACTTGCAGGCAGTCCTAAGTCAACCCGTCAGGGATTGTGGTCTGTGCTGTGGTAACTGGTAGCTTATGATGGTTGTCGTGATTGATGTGGACCGTTTTTTTAAAAGAAGGGACTTTAAAAACTATTACAAAAATAAAATAAGTTGGCCTTGGCGTTCGACTTATTTTATAATACAAAAAAAATGTTTTATTTGTGGTGCAACGACGAAGAATAACATTAATATTATTTTAAATCATTTTGTTCTATCTATGAAACGCAAACACATAAAATTGCTCTTTGAATCTTCATTTTTTTGGTGCAGTGTTTGTGAATATGCAATTTACGATCATTATCCTGACGAGGAATGTCCTATTTGTTGAACAGTTAGTTAGAAACTTACCTAGCGAAAGGTAATATTAATCGATTATATTAATTAGGTACCTACATACATATTACATTTTCTATGATATTGTTTTATTTTAAACTAGCGGTTCTCCGCAACTACGTCTGCATCGTGCATTGAAAATGATGTGTCAAATTTTATTTTTGTTACTTATGGTTTACTATTTGGGTAATAATGTCTTAAGTAGTTACCTACATATAAAAGGCAGATATATGCCGTCGAAGACTTTTTTTGAACTAATTTAAAAGAAACTTACCATTTTAACGATGCTTTATATTCGTGTAATTCCTATAGTTTTTGCGGCAAGCGCCAAAATACCTAGTTTGCACATGACAGAATTTTTTCCAACTTGCTTGACACTTATTGATATTTTTGTTTTAGGAAATCGTGGAAATAAAGAAAATTCATGTAATTTATTCGAATCGTTACGATCAAATCAGAGTAATGAGGTTTGTACCTACGTTTTCTTTTTTTTTATGGCATCGAATGACGAGACGAGCAAGCCGTTCGCCTGATGGTAAGCGATACGACCACCAATAACAGTAGAAACACCATCCAAGGTTTAGTTACTATGTACCTACCGTGTGGCATTCCACTGCGCTCGTCATCCTGAGACATAAGATGTTAAGTCTCATTATGTCCTGTAGTTACACTGGCTACAATGTCCTTTAAACCGAAACACAACAGTGCATGCTGCTTGGCGGTAGAAATAGACATTGCGGGGGTACCCACCCCGACGGACTCTTACATAATAGAGTCCTACCACCAGTAGGACTACGTATCGATATTAATTAAAATTATTTTAAATACCTAACTACTATTAATGAGACCATCTTGTCTCAGGATGGCGAGTGCAGTGGAATGTCAAACAAGACTTTGTGATTAGTGTCAGATGGTGTTGCTAATGTTTATGGGCGGTCGTATCGCTTACTATCGGGCGTACGACACGCTCGTCTCGTCATTCAACGCAAGAAAAAAAACCTACTGTTCGATGCTTAGGACTTATTTAACCACTATACATATGTCTGTTCCAGGAAGAAATATCTGTTTCAAGTCCTGACGTTACTGACACTGATTCAAATTACACCCCGCCTATACAAGATGTAAGTGTACAGTTTATAATCTTCTGGCAGTTCTAGCAACAGGATTCATCTTATACTATCTACCCACCTTGGCTCGGGGATTTCCCCGCCTGGAACAATTTTTGGCTCACTCTTCAGGAGCTTTACCGATTTTCAGGATAAAAAGTACCCTTTGCGTTACTCCAGATTCATTTAAATAGGTTCAGCCAATTTAGCGTGATTGAGTAACAAATAGACCAACCGACTTTCGGTTGTAAAGTACATACATTCGGCCTTGGTGGCGCAGTTGTATCACGATACGGCTGCATTGCTGGGGTCGAGGGTTCGAATCCCAGGTCGGGCAAAGCGATATTGGGTTTTTCAATTCAGCACTAGCCTGGAGTCTGGAGTTTGTGTCCAAAATGGCGATAGTCTCGCCCCCTATCACATAATGGGACGGATAAATACGGCGAAAAATAGGTGTACCTCTGCCTACCCCTTAGGGGAAAACGGGCGTGAGTATATGTATGTATCTAGTACATACATTATCCCGTGTAAATTTAATTTACTCGCATTAAAAGTATCCTATATGTCCATTCAGGTTATAAATTGTGTGCCAAATTTCATTCATATCCGTTCAGTAGTTTTTGAGTAAAAAGATAACAAACATCCATCTATCTATCCATCCATCCTAACAGACTTACGCGTTTATAATATTAGTGGCTCAGAAAAATTAAGCTAGATATTCAAATCTTGTAGTCTTGAAAACTAACTAGTACAGTTGCTAATTCAGATATCCTGATAAACATGCTAAAAGTCACCCAGAGTGACGGGGGCGGGGGGATTAGACGCAAGTCGACTACTCAAGGACTTTTAGGATATTTATTAGGATGCTCCAATAAACAACTGTATCAATTTTCAACACTACACGATTTATGTTATCTGATCATCATTAATTTTCTTGAGCCACTATCTGTGTGTCTGAATTAATTAAACCCGTTCAGTAGTTTTAGTGTAAAAGATTAACAAACATTCATCCATTCAACCATTCAACCTAAAAAAAAATCTTTTACAATGCAATGCTTTACATAGGAATAATACCAGAGATAAAAACTTGTACGTTAATAACATCTTTGTAGACTACTTCTGATTAATCTTGCATAAACGATGGCAAGATCTTGGAAAAATGCAGTGAAAACTTTTTTGTTCTTCAGTCCATGGTAATAAAGTCCTCTTTTTCCCTTTCTTACGTTGGTGATTAGGCTTTAAAGTTATCGTTTGAAGACCAGATGGTCCTGGCCGAGGTGGTGGTGGTGAAGTATTTCCGTCTGTAATATCTTGCGCACGCCTAGTTTACTCTTATTTTCGGTCATCCCTTCATCTATTCAAATCTAGTTCAATCTCATTTAGAGATTTGCCCCTGAAAGCGTCTGCTTTCCCATCTTCCATAAGAATAAGGAGTTTCAATATCTTAGCAGTTTGGTAAACGTCATCCGGCAGCCGGTATTATTTTTGTGCGTCATTTGTATGGCCCACATTGATGTGTAATCAATGATGGCCCATAAGTGTAGCTAGTTGCTCCATGTCATCCTCAGACACGGTGAATATTTGTGCTAACGCGACCAAATGTTTTCTAAGGGCGGTATTAATAAATCAATCTCAAGTTTGAGGTACATCTCAAGTATTTAAGCCATTAGCCTTGTAGAAGAAATCGCTTTTGGTTTTTTTGCTCAGATAGCCTCGCATGATTTTTTAGTAATTTGTAGCCACATATCGTGTTTTCAAATCCTAGAACGCCAAATTAAAAAAATGTTTGAAGAAACAAAATATGTGTCTCTTATCAAGGGCAATAATTTAATGTCCTCTTGAACCTCCTTATTAAATAAAACGGGAACCCCACGACCACGCTTGCCTCTGATGACAACTCTTTTAATTTTTGTACCAAGATCCTTTCCGATACAGTAAGGGCCCGGTCGAATTCTTTGTACTTAACAGAAGCATTATCAGATTCCAAATAGCCGTGAACTTTAATTCGTTGAAGTTCGCCAGCCCTGCGTCCGTTCAGTAACAAAACTCTACAATACCCTGTCTTTAAGTTTTTCATCTATTTTTAAATGTCTCAATAATAAGTTTTGAGCTTCGGACTGAACATTTATAGTTGTTTTATCAGAATTTTTATTGCATTTTTTCTTATGTTTCCATAAAAGCTTCTTTGAGTAGAATCCCAGGCAGTTTGTGCATGGCAAATAATCCGTAAATTTTTGTTTCCTCATGGGCTTGGTGACTTCTACTGAATTTTGAATAAAATTTCCTTTTTTTCGTAGTTCCATGATAAGTTCTTTTCTCTCTTTACTTTTTTTGGATTTCGATAAAATTTTTTGGACTTCAGGTTCATAAACGTGATGTCGAGTTAAATGTCTGGCAAAGTTTAAAACAAAACCTTCACAAAAAAAACAGTAGTCCTTACCACGAATAACACGTTTGCTTTTGGGTTGTTGCTTTAGTATTATAATATCATCATTTATAGGGTCATCTTCTTGGGCATCATTATTAATGTCGACAGCTGAATTGTCTTCCGGAACAACATTGTTTGTTTCATGTGTCAATAAGGATGCAGGTTTTAAAAATCTGTTGTCCACAGCAAGGATTTCGCAGGATGAATTACTTATGTGACTCAAAACACTATCATTACTGATTATTAAAGTTTTTACATCTGAAAGCTGCTCTGTGTTTTTCTCAGACAAGGGTTTACGTTCTAATAATGAGTAGCTCTTCTGGGGGTTTTGAAATTCTTTCGTTGCATGAAGCGCATCACTAAATGTGCTAGCTTGATTCAATATCTTGTCATCGTCTATGCTAGATTCATCAGAAGTAGTCTGCAAAAATGAAATTTGCTTTTTTTAGGTTGAATGGATGAATGTTTGTTAATCTTTTACGCCAAAACTACTGAACGGGTTTAAGAAATTTTGGCACACACACCCACGCCTGTTATCCCTGAAGGGGTAGGCAGAGGCGCAACTTGTGCACCCACTTTTTGCCGTTATTCCGTCCCATAATGTGATAGGGGGCGACCCTATCGCCATATCGGGCACAAATTCCAGACTCCGAGCTGATACTGAATAGAAAACTCAATATCACTTTGCCCCACCCGGGGAACGAACCCGAGACCTCAGCTTTGCAGTCGGACTATAAAACAACTACGCCACCGAGGCAGGCACACTGATAATAGCCTAGGAAAATTAATGATGATCAGATGAAATAAATCTAGTAGTCTTGAAAACTGGTACAGTTCTTAATTGAAGTATTCTGATAAACATGCTAAAAGTCCTCGAGTCATCGACTTTCGTTGAAACTCTCCGACTTTCTTTTCGTTCGTTTCGTTTCGTTTTCTACACGATTTATTCCATCTGATCATCATTTATTTTAGTGGGCCAAAATCTGTGTGCCAAAATTAGTTTCAGTCGTTCAGTAGTTTTAGTGTAAAAGATTAACAAATATTCATCCATTCAACCTAAAAAAAGCAAATTTCATTTTTGCAGACTACTTCTGATGAATCTAGCATAGACGATGACAAGATATTGAATCAAGCTAGCACATTTGGTGATGCGCTTCATGCAACGAAAGAATTTCAAAACCCCCAGAAGAGCTACTCATTATTAGAACGTAAACCCTTGTCTGAGAAAAACACAGAGCAGCTTTCAGATGTAAAAACTTCAATAATCAGTAATGATAGTGTTTTGAGTCACATAAGTAATTCATCCTGCGAAATCCTTGCTGTGGACAACAGATTTTTAAAACCTGCATCCTTATTGACACATGAAACAAACAATGTTGTTCCGGAAGACAATTCAGCTGTCGACATTAATAATGATGCCCAAGAAGATGACCCTATAAATGATGATATTATAATACTAAAGCAACAACCCAAAAGCAAACGTGTTATTCGTGGTAAGGACTACTGTTTTTTTTGTGAAGGTTTTGTTTTAAACTTTGCCAGACATTTAACTCGACATCACGTTTATGAACCTGAAGTCCAAAAAATTTTATCGAAATCCAAAAAAAGTAAAGAGAGAAAAGAACTTATCATGGAACTACGAAAAAAAGGAAATTTTATTCAAAATTCAGTAGAAGTCACCAAGCCCATGAGGAAACAAAAATTTACGGATTATTTGCCATGCACAAACTGCCTGGGATTCTACTCAAAGAAGCTTTTATGGAAACATAAGAAAAAATGCAATAAAAATTCTGATAAAACAACTATAAATGTTCAGTCCGAAGCTCAAAACTTATTATTGAGACATTTAAAAATAGATGAAAAACTTAAAGACAGTGTATTTCTTCGAATGAGAGCCGATAAAACATCGCTTGTTGCTAAAACGGATGTCCTTATATGTGCTTTTGGGTCTCAATACTTGAAAACCCATAGAGAAAAACATTTTGTAAACGTAGTTTCTCGAAAAATGAGGGAATTAGCAAAATTATTACAAGAAATGAAGAAGATTAATCCCTCCATAAAAGATTTATTTGACGCACTGAGACCGACAAACTACGACACGATTGTGGCAGCCACAAAAGTTGTGGGAAAATATGACTCTGAAAAAGATAGATATGAATCACCTACATTTGCTATGAACATTTCCACTAGTATTAAACAATGCTGCAATATAGCAATTCTATTCGCGTTGAAGAAACAAGGACCTTATATGGACATAAACACTGCAGAAGTAGAGGCAGACCTGAAAACGTTAATACAAATATTAGACTCAAATTGGAAATTCGATGTATCCAGCCAAGCAGCATCAGATCTAAACACAAATAAGTGGAATAAAGTAACTATAGTCCCTTTGGCGAATGACTTAAAAATCCTAAAAGAATACCTCGAGAAAAAATCCGAAGAAGCTACGAATAAAATCAAAGAAGGTTCATTTAACGTTTCGACTTATATACAACTATTAGAGACTGTATATTGTAGGGTTTTATTACTGAATAGACGCAGGCCCGGAGAACTTCAGAGAATTAAAGTTCACGACTATTTGAAATCTGATAATGCTTCTGAAAAGTATGAAGAATTCGACCGGGCCCTTACTGTATCGGAAAGGGTCTTGGTACAAAAATTTAAAAGAGTTGTGATTAGAGGCAAACGTGGTCGTGGGGTTCCCGTTTTATTTAATAAGGAGGTTCAAGAGGACATTAAATTACTGCTCTCCATAATAAATACATTTGTTTCTACATCAAACCGTTTTCTATTTGGTAACCCAGGCTTTGAAAATACGATATATGGCTACAAAGTACTAGAAAGGCATGCGAGACTATCTGGAGCAAAAAACCCAAAAGCAATTTCATCTACAAGACTTAGAAAACATTTGGCCACGTTATCACAAATATTCAGTATGTCTGAAAATGACATAGAGCAACTAGCTACATTTATGGGCCATACAAATGACGTACACAAAAAATCATATCGGCTACCGGATGACGTTTACCAAACAGCCAAGATTTCGAAACTCCTTATCCTTATGGAAGATGGGAAAGCAGACTCTTTCAGAGGCAAATCCCTGGATGAGATTGAACTTGATTTAAATGAACAATTAGATGAAGGGATAACAGAACGTGATATAATTTTAGATTATGATCTCGAGCCACCTAGGCACGCGCAAGATATTCCAGATGGAAATACTTCACTACTACCACCACCACCGCCGCCACCACATCAGCCAGGACCATCTTGTCTTCCAGCGATAACTTTAGAGTCTAATCATAATGTTAAGAAAGGGAAAAAGAGGACTCTAATACCATGGACTGCAGAACAAAAAAAAGTTTGCACTTCATTTTTTAAATATCATATAAAAAATAAACAACCACCTAAAAGACATGAATGCGAGGCTCTTAAAGAGAAGCACCCAGACCTCCTGAATAATAAGGACTGGCTTAAAATTAAAGTATTCATACAAAATACTTATACTAAGAAATAAAACTAATAAATATACGTTCAAAATTTGCTATTAAGCCTCAGATCTTCATTTTTTTTTTCATTCTCACGGGGTGATTGTATGAAACAGTTACTCATTTATAATATTGAATAATTATCATTGGAATCCTGATTACCTCTAGGAGTATGTTTAAGCTTTAGATTTTTTTTGCATTATTCATTTTACCTCTTTCTAACTGAAAAGACATAGTGTGAATATCTTTTTCCAATTATTTTTTACTCGTAAATAACACAATAATTGCTTCTAACACAATCCTCAATATTCATCCTAAATACTGATTCAAGCTAAATGGTTGTTTCTAGTAGGAATCAGTATAATCATAAAACTACTTATTTTTTTCTTTGTTTGCCGATTAATTCATTTAAAAAACCTTAATAAAATGCGTTACCTTAAATTGGGAACGATTAGGCAACTAATATACTATTTAGCCTAGGCAAATTAGTAAAATCAGACAAAATAAATCGTATACCTAGATTGAGATATCTGATAAACATGCTAAAAGTCCCCGAGAGTGACGGGGGCGGGGGGATTGGACGCAAGTCGACTACTCAAGGACTTTTAGGATCTTTATTATGATGCTCCAATAAACAACTGTATCAATTTTCAATACTACACGATTTATTTCATCATATTTCGGCTAAATTTTCCCGGGCTATATTAGCGACAGCAGTTTGAGACTGATTTAATTGAGGCATAGTCTAACCAAAGACCTTTTATTGATTTCATGTAATCTTCCCTGGTAGAATGTTTTTGCTATATTTTTTGTATGTATTTGGTTTGTTTCCAAGAACATGCCAAATTAAATAAATGCACCTATAAAGCTGTGATTTCGCAGAACGCGGCAGACGGCAGACGGCAACGGCAGACGGCACTACTATGCTGTATTAAATTGTATGAGGCCGATTCCGGACACGACGGCAAATGACGCGCGGCAGGTGACGTCCTACCGGGCGTCATTTGCCGTCGCGTGCGGAATCGGTCTCATACAAATTAATACTGCATAGTAGTGCCGTCTGCCGTCGCGGCACATGCTGTTGCCGTCTGCTGTCTGCCGCGTTCTGCGGAATCACAGCTTAAGTTATAACCTACATGACTATAAAATTATGTTTTGTAACTGATTTGTCATATGTAGTCGATTTAATTAGTAGGTAGGTATGCCTAAGGGCCGATTTCACCGCTTGCTGATAAACGCTATTTGTCAGATAAATGTATTAGCCGACCAAATATTAAAATCTATGTTGCTAGATTACAATGAGACAGGAGACTTTTTTAATTGATTGGCTTATACATTTAAGTGTCCATAGCGTTTATCAGCAAGCGGTGAAATCGGATTTTTTTTCAAATACATACTAAAGATAGTTTTTTTTGTTGAAATTATTTATCAGATTTTGTTCTGATATGTTTAAGATATTTCATGTTACTTTATAAGTGTTTTTATTATATAATAGTGCGTACATTTAAAAGTTTATTTAATTATAGCCAATGCCAAAATAAACTTGACTCTTAATTGATAGTTTTTAAATAACTGCAGTCTCCTTCCTATAAACATTTAATTTAGATTGGCACACATATCCAGATTACGCACAAGTTTATGTGTAATTTATTTGTCCGATACTTTTAATTATGTGACTGGTCTTACCATTGTACCTACTTAATTTAATAAAAATAAAACTTGATAATACTATCGAAACAATTCTTTTATTTTGTGTATAAAATGGCGCAAAAACGGGAAAAATATACCTTATGAGAGATTCGGTTGCGTGCGCTGGTGTGACGAAATAAACTCATTTGCAAAAAAAACGGGCACCTAAGCAATGAACCATTTCAAATGTTACTATTGGTTTGTTTGATAATTATAGGTAGTTTTACTTTCACAATTTTGTAAATTAATAAGCAAATAATCGTTTTCGTCAGTATTATCATAAAATTTTGATAAAATTTATGGGTTTTAATGCTAAAGTTCACTAGTAGTGTATGCTCGCTAGTAGTGCATATGCTCGTGAAGTAAAAGTTAACAAAGATTTTTGTTTGTTTTTTCTTTAATAAAGTAAAACCAGATAAATGTTTAGTATCGAGTGTGACCCCCTCTAGCTGAAATCACAGCTTGAATTCGTCTGGGTATGCTAGCGAGGATATCCCGGATACTTGCTTGCGGAATACGTTCCCACTCCGCGGTAATCACATTCTTCAGCTCTCTGATGGTTTGCGGAGCCGGTTGTACTGATCTCACGCGTCGTTTCAGAACGTCCCAGACATGCTCTATAGGATTGAGGTCGGGACTTCGAGCTGGCCAATCCAAACGACGAATGCCGACCTCTTGCACATACGCTTCCACATCGCCAGACCGGTGGGCGCGAGCGTTGTCGTCCATAAAAATTGAGTCTTCGCCTAAAGCGGCCAATGCGGGTTGTGCATGAGGAATAAGAACTTCCGTTATGTATCGATGTCCAGTCAGTGAGCCGTTTTCAATGAAGACTAACTCTGTACGATCCATTGAATTTATTCCTGCCCAAAACATAATAGAGCCCCCACCATAAGGTGTGATTTCTTCAAAACAAGCCTCTGCAAAGCGTTCTCCTCGTCTTCGTAGCACTCGCCGACGTCGATCTTCACCGAACAGAGATATCCTGGCTTCATCGGAGAACAATACCCTATTCCATTCTTCTTGAGTCCATGACTCACAATTTCGAGCAAACCTAAGCCTGGCAACTCTGTGCTCACGGAGTAACTTAGGGCCGCGGGCCGGGCGATGACTGCGTATATTGGCCGCGAGCAGCCTCCTCCTGACCGTCCATAGACTAATATGCACATTTCTTACTTCTTCGAGGTTGTTCTTAAGGTCCACATACGAAGACTTGCGATTTCTCAATGCGCGACTCACAAGAAAACGATCATCCCGTGGTTGGGTACATGGTTTTCTTCCAGAACCAGGCCTTCTCTCGACGGAACCGGTGTCTTGATACCGCTGCCAGGTCCTTTGAACCGTCGAGCGACTCACACTTAGCCTCTGAGCCACGAAGCATTGGCTGCAGCCCTCTTCGAGCAGAGCAATAATTTTGGTAGCTTTTACCACTTTCTCTAACATTATTGAGACAGCTAAACAGCAATAAATGAAGCTTTGACAATTAAGAATACGAAATAAATTCATAAAAATTGACTAAAAGTTATGAAAACCGATATTATCTTTTGGAACTTCGCACCAAAAATGTAGGATAAAAAGTGGTTTTCTGTAAAAACGAGCATCAAACGAAAATTTTAATTTAGAACGTACTGTTTTAAACACCACAGCATTTTTAAAACCGGCCAGTAACATGTACAAATGATTGAAATCATTTTGGTACCGTATTTTTTTAAAAAAGAATTAAAATCCAAACCGCCCGTTTTTTTTGCAAATGAGTGTAGTTCCCCTTTAAAAGTTCTTAAAAAAGACCGTGTCAGCATATTATGACTATGTTGTACGGTTGACTCACTATAACCTATTTTATGGTAATCAACTTTGTTCTAAAATAATGCGTTATTTACATACTGCCTTGGTGGCGTAGATTACGGTACGACAGCAAAACTGAGGTTTCGGGTTCGATCCCCGGGTCGGTTTAAGTGTTATTGGGTTTTTCTATTCAGTATCAGCCCGGAGTCTGGAATTTGGGCCCGATATGGCGATAGGCTCGCCCCCTATCACATCATAGGACCGATATGCATGGCGAAAAATGGGTGCATTAGTTGCGCCTCTGCCTACCCCTTCGGGGATAAAGGGAGTGTGTGTGTGTGTTATTTGCAAAGGTATTCAATTCTTATCCAAATGAATATGTTATTCATCACAAGTATTTAATTTTGAACAAAATTGCCAATTCATTTCAATGAATATCTTAGGATATATCATAGTTTAAAATAACTCTGCAACAAAATAATGATCAATTCTTTAATGTGTAGTGTTAGTTGTGTGTCGCATATGGCCTCGACAACTTTACGCAGACTTTGAGTGAGCTCAGAGGGCCGGGAGGGATATGTCACAGGCTTAGAGTGATCTAGACAAAGACACAGACGACGTTGTGGTTATAACTAGGATACACTTAAACCTAAATGGAAGTAAGTTAATGAACGGAATAGGTATCTAGAATGAATCTTCACTACATAGCATAAAACAAAGTCGCTTGCCGCTGTCTGTCCCTAATCCCTATGTCCCTATGTATGCTTAGATCTTTAAAACTACGTAACGGATTTTGATGCGGTTTTTTTCTTTAAATAGATAGAGTGATTCAAGAGGAAGGTTATACATGCATAATATATTATAGAAATACTGATAATTTTAGAGGTTTCTAACGTGATGTAAATAAACACATTTTTTGCGCTTGCATTGCAAACGCTGGCTAAACCCTACGAGATAGATCAAAATAATTTACTGCAGTATTGTACACCTTAAAAAGGTCTACAAAAAAGTCCGCGATGGTATATGTCTATCTCTTAAGGATATCGCACAATAACCATTTTTATCCGTTACTTATTACGAGAAATAATGGCTTATTTGCGAAGCGATTTTAAGCAATACAGCATTAATCCTAATCCAATTAAGTACCTTAAATACATTGTGCATTTAATATAGATCAATACGGCCCTTTACACTGTAATTTACATTACTGGTGGTAGGACTCTCATATGTAAGAGTCCGTCTGGGTGGATACCACTGCAATATCTATTTCTACCGCCAAGCAGCAGTGTGCATGCACTGCTGTGTTTCGGTTTGAAGGGAATGGTAGCCAGTGTAACTACAGGACATAATGAGACTTAACATCTTATGTCTCAGGATTACGAGGGCAGTGGAATGCCACATAGTACTTTGGAACTCAAGGTGATGGATGGTGTTTCTACTGTTTTGGGTGGTCGTATCGCTTAACATCAGATGAACGGCATGCTCGTCTCGTCATTCGGTGCCATAAAAAAAAAACCACCAGGGGCATACCGCTTGCGGCGGTACCGGCCGGGGGGCCGGCGGCGCGTGCCTATAAATAGCGCGTCGAAAGCTGCGCTTCGCTCTACAGCACTTTATGTTTTTGTGTGTATTCGGGTGGATTCAAAAATGGTTCAGATTTATAATTCGGCCCGGGAAAATGTACCGTTTGTATATAAAGTGACTTTTATACAGGAAAAACTTTTTAATACGGGCGAAGCCGTGGGCAATAGCTAGTATAGTATAAATAGAAGTATGTACCTAAGCTAGATAGCATGCAAGTGATGTGGAATAAACACAAGAAAGTATACGGTATCGATATATCTAGAAGTTTAGGAGGAAGCAGCAAACTCAGAACAATTTATGGAATACATACAGAAAAAATATTCGGTACCAATATAACCGCAAAAGTAAATGGAAGTAATTTAATGAATGGAATGCATAGAATGAATGCAGGAAAGTATACGGAACCAATATATCTATACGTTAAGATTGATGTAGGAAAATCGATGAAATGCATGGAACACATACACAAATATACAGTGCGTCACATGATTTCCATAAGGTACGGATGCAAAAGACAAGTGAGAATTATTTCAAATTGAATATCTTGTTTTCGTGTTTAAACACAATTTCTCGTCGACAATAGAATACAAATCAGAGCAATGTCACTATATTCGCACGATCAACGATTGAAATCTCATTAAAAGTGGTAGACGCCATAGGGTTCGACTATGAAAAGACGCAAGAAGTCTTCAGCGATTTATATATATATATATATATATATATATATACTCCGTTTGAAACGTACCTCCAAGACACACAATGCCATTCGTCCTAGCCTCTAAATATGCCTTTATCCATACTAGACTTTATTAAGCTTCTAGATACCACTTAAGCATTGTATGATATTGTATACGCCTCGCGCGGTCGACAAAACATCAAAGAGCCCTCAAGGACGCCTACTATCTTTTTTAGAATCAAAGGGACGGGAAATATTTCAGTACTAACTTCTGTGGAATACATTTGCATTTGTTTGGTAACTTAATTTATACTAGGCCACGAGGTGGTTTAATGCCTAACTCCTCTCAGTAGTAGAGGAGGCCCGTGCTTAGCAGTGGGCAGTATATAACTTTTCCTGCGGGTTTTTTTAACTTCTATGATGAGATCATATTGAATCTAAAATGTCCAGGGAACATTCTGGTATGTTTTTCGAAAACACACATAAATATAGCTTGAGATCTAATCAAACCTAGAAAAATCCCTTCCGGGTGTTCAATCTCACCCGTCGCGACTAATTAAACACAAAAATATGAGATACCAACCGTAGAAGTTGACCTGTGTCTTACACCCATCCCTATAGAATAAGGAGGTCGAGTGAAACCAAACTTCACCAATCACCTCAAATAACCTTAATGCAACTTAATCACGATACAATATAATCTACGGAAAAAAATCTCTTCCTTAATATTAGCATCTCTAAATTTAGATTCAATATTAACCGATAGGTTTCAATCAGAAATTGGATCGGGCGCCCATGGGAATGTATTCAGTAATCAGCGCTGGGCTTCGAGTGGGATTAAATTAATATGATATTTGCTTCATGATTCTGATAGTGAAACCGATGAGTTGCAATGCAATTAGCCCTGTATTAAATACTGCCCACTGCTGAGCACGGGCCTCCTCTACAACTGAGAGGGGTTAGGCCTTAGTCCACCACGCTGGCCTAGTGCGGGTTGACAAACTTCACATACCCTCGAAATTCTTAGGGAAAATTCTCAGGTATGTGGGTTTCCTCGCGATGTTTTCCTTCATCGTTAAAGTGACAATTGATAAACAATACACACGTAACTACGAAAAGTCAGAGGTGCGTGCCTCGGGTTTTGAACCTCCGGATATTGTCTCGGCAGACTGTTCCATTCCCAACAAGGCTATCGTCCACTTTTTTTAACCATTGAGTTACTTTTCGGTATTAAAGCATTATATTCCACGGAGGTTGCTGATATCTTTTTCCATTTTGAGTTGGCAGGTATATCAAGATCAGGAAAGCTGTAACATTATTTTGGCGTTGTTTGTAGTACATCATTTTGTTAAAGTTGCTACAATAGGGTTGGTTGGCATAATATTTTCCTATGTTTGATTTTGTACATTAATCTATATTTAACAGTAAATATAATTCAATGAAAAAGAAGCTCTTCGGTGAAAACTGCATTTAGATTAGTTAAGAAATGAGACAATAATTCGTATTTCAAATATTGTAATGTGAAGGAGTGGACGTGTATTCGCGAAGCTCCATCTCATACTTTCGCACGCATCGTTATTACATAGAATAAAGAATAGTCCTTAATCTGAGCGTTATTCCCGATGACATCACGATCGCGTATTGTGCCTCTTTTCTCGTTTTTTTGCCACTTACCCCTACTACCAAAATTCAAAGGCTTATATATAATGGGCTTATATATAAGGCTTATATATTATAACTTGTTGATTTTTTAGAATACGAGGTAAATATCTGAAAAACTGAGACGATAGATAGACTAATAGACTATCTGATAGACAATAGATTGCACTGAGACGTGGCCTCTGACTGTGGGCCGCCTAAGACAGCTCACGGTCACCCAGCGAGATATGGAGAGGGTTATGCTAGGTGTTTCTCTAGGCGATCGAATCAGAAATGAGGAGATCCGTAGAAGAACAAAAGTCACTGACATAGCCCAGCCGATTAGCAAGCTGAAGTGGCAATGGGCGGGGCACATGGTTCGAAGAACTGATGGCAGATGGGGCAAAAAAATTCTCGAGTGGAAACCACGTACTGGCAAGCGCAGCGTCGGCCGTCCACCTGCAAGGTGGATAGACGACTTGATAAAGGTCGCAGGAACACGCTGGTTGCAGGCCGCTTTTGACAGGTCCACCTGGAAGTCTTTGGGGGGGCCTATGTTCAGCAGTGGATGTCATGTGGCTGATGATGATGATGATGATCTGATAAACGCAAAGAACGAAAATGAGTTGAATTGGCAACATCAGTATCTTATTTTTGTAGATGTTAACTCACTATCTAGTACTTTTATATTAGTGTCTGATTAATAATGCGTACATATTCACTATTGCTTTTTTCGGCAGTGCAAAGCTTCGCTAAGTTATATGATGTTTAATCATACACATTGAACAACTGTACCTATTTGACATAAAAAGGGTACATAACGATTACAAACAGAATTTGTACACTTCCTTAATAATTTGGTTTGGTACGGAAAAAGTATAAACGTAATAAAGTGGATAAATTTGAATGCCCCGAGTGAGCCGCGAAGTTGACGCGGCTTACAATAACATAGACACAAAGGGTATAAATCTGTGCGGCCGCTGTGCAAACAGAAAAAGCTAATAACAGCACCCGTAACTCCTGTGTAACAGTCAACTACCAACTTATTCATATTTTGGTACTAGTCACAAGAGAAAGACTTCAAGCTTTCCATACAGAATTATGGTATCCTCTGGTTTCATATGCGGAGAAAATTCTTTTGCATATACTAAACAAAAGGCTCGAATACTTCATCAGCGGGCAAATAGGAAAAGTACAGGCAGGCTTCGTAAAATGTAGAGGCACACGCGAGCAAATCCTTAACCTAAGACAATTAGTCGAGAAAAGCAGAGAGTTCAACGTCCCAATTGCCGTATGTTTTATCGATTACGCCAAAGCCTTCGACTGTATTAGCTGGCCTAAAATGTTCGACGTACTGAGTGAGATGTGCGTCCTGCAGCACCTAGTGTTTCTGGTGCAGAACCTATATCTGGATGGTCAATCAAGGTGGAGTAAAACAGGGCTGTATACTCTCCCCTCAGCTTTTTAATCTCGTCGGGGAACATATTATCATGCGCAGAGTACTGGAAAACTGGAAGGGTGGCATTCGGTTGGGCGGCCATATCATCAATAACCTTCGGTTCGCTGATGACACCACCATAATAGCCTCAAGTGAGCGAGAACTCGCGGAGCTTCTGCAAAGAATCGAACTTGTAAGTGCTGATTATGGACTTAGAATCAACCGTAGCAAAACGAAATTGATGTTTGTTGACCGTGAAGGAAGCTCACCGCGAACTTGGGAGCTGCGCGACCTAGATGTGGTGCAAGAGTTTGTATACTTGGGGTCTCTTGTGCGTACTGATGGGGATTGCGAGAAAGAAGTGGTCAGAAGGGAACAGATGGCTAAGACAGCTGTGAAGAGCTTGGAGAAGATCTGGAAGAACCGTGACATCTACCGCAATACGAAAGCACGTCTCATGCGCAGCCTAATATTCTCCATCTTGTACGCTTCGGAAACGTGGACCCTGAAAGCTCCTTAAACAGGATTGATGCGTTCGAAATGGGGTGCTTGCGCAAAATGTTGGGTATCTCTTGGACTGCACGTCACACTAACGCATCAATACTGGATGAGCTAAAGATTGAGACCCGCCTTTCCACTATTTGCATTCAGACACTGCTCACTTTCTTCGGTCATGTGGCACGCCGGAATCCCGATAACTTAGAAACGCTCATACTAGTTGGCCGCATGAACGGGAAACGGAAAAGAGGAAGAGCACCTGCCCGATGGACGGACACTATCAGGGAACGCACCCGATTGAACATCCCAGCAGCCATGCGCCACGCGGAGAACAGAGTGGCCTAGAGAGCACTAGTGGCGGGAGTTGTTAATAGTGGTCACGACCCTCAGCCTTGAGGAATCGACTAAGAAGAGAGATACAGAATTATAATATAGTACTAACGGCTTTATTCATCAACAATGTATAGAGCTATTTTAGTTATCGAATATTTTGTCTTCTTCGAACGAAATTTGAATTGAGTTTGAAGATAGAAGACAAAACATTCTATAACTACATGGCAGACTTCACACACCTTCAACATTTTTATAGAGAACTTCTCAGGTATGCAGGTTTTCTCACGATGTTTTCCTTCAGCGTTAAAGCGAGAGATAATTCACAAAGAATACACACATAAATTTGAGGAACGTCAAAGGTGCGTGCCTTGGGTTTTGAACCTGCGGACATTCGTCTCGGCAGTCCGTTCCACTCCCAACTAGGATATCGCCGCTTAAGTTTATAAGCTGTTTATGAATATTACCGTAAACATTTTCTTATGACAAATGAGTTGGTGTTTGAAGTGTGATCTTTATCACCAATAAACGTTCACCGCACGCCGACACACACAGTAAGTAAAATATAAATAAATTGAAAACTGAACTAATGAAGCTTTCGTTTCAATTTTGCCTTTTGTGAGAGAATCGTTCTACCCTAGTTGAATCTATTCTTTATCCTGTAGACAAATATGCCCTTAAAAGTGTCTGTCTCGTGATAATGAAGTTAAGTAGGAAAGTAACAGATGAGTATCCCATCAACGCGATGTGCATAACTATTGCTTGTCTCTATCTGAAATTTGCTGTTACTTATCTCCTTTCATCTTAGAGCATTGATTGGTAGATCAGATACTCAAAGCCTTGCATATTGTACAATAAACACATTTTAACTACACATAATCGCTAAAATCTTGTCCTTTGCATCCAACCATAACCTCATACAATTCTTACTCGCTCGCTCTGGTTTATGTGTATTGCATAATTTTACGATATCTTGCAAAATGGCATAGACAATATCTTACCTAAAAGTAATTACAGTGGTTACTTATTTATGTACTTATATATATTTTTATGAACCCTCGCAATAAATATCTTCGACGATTTATTCCTCTGCAATTTATTCTGATTTCATGTAATATTGATGCATATTTCAGCTTTATGCATCATTTGAAAGTTTGATAGATATTTGAAATATGTGAAGTTTGTCAAGTTTTTAGAGCTGCGCGGTGGATAATAAGAGATATCGGGTAGCAAGGATACACAAAATAAAATACCTTGTTGGTCATGTAGGCGAATATAGTTGCGCTTATGACAAGATGCATGATAATAAGTAATTATTACAATTGTTACTTATCTACGGACATCTAGTATTGGAAGTATTATTTCTTCCGCCAAGCAGCAATATGCATGCACTGTTGTGTTTCGGTTTAAAAGACATTGTAGCCAATGTAACTACTGGACATGATAAGGCTTAACATCTTATGTCTCGGGATGACGAGCGCAAGTGGGATGCCACACAGTACTTTGTAACTCAAGGTGCTGGATGGTGTTGATACTGTTTATGGCTGGTCGTATCGCTTAGGCGAACGGTATGTTCGTCTAGTCATTGAATGGAATAAAAAAATAGGTACTTAAAATAAATAGCAAAGCACATCATCATCAGCCTCTATCCGTCCACTGCTGGACATAGGCCTCCCCTAATGAGCGCCATAGCGCCCTGTCTTCAGCTTGTCGCATCTAGCATCTACCTGCAGTCTTTCGCAGATCGTCATCCCACCTGGCCGGAGGGCGTCCTACACTACGATTGCCCAGTCGCGGTCTTCACTCAAGAACACGTTTACCCCAGCGGTTGTCGGTTCTTCGCGAGATATTGCCAGCCCACTGCCACTTCATCTTGCTAATTCTTTGAGCTGTGTCGGTAACTTGTAAACACAAACCAAAGCACAATGTAATAAAAAAACAAGCTCAGGCTAGTAGGTAAGTGTAGGTTTTTTTCATTTAATAAAATTACAATTTGTATATATTGTAATATAATAATAATTTCAGGTCCAATTGACTCTATATTGCACATATAGTCACATAAATAGCTGAACACATTCAAAGCTTAAACCCGCTTCTGCACTTTTGTTTTTACCAAAATTATTTTGACTGCCTCGGTGGCGTAGTTGTATTATAGTACGACTATAAAGCTGAGGTCTCGGGTTCGATCCCCGGGTCGGGCAAAGTGATATTGAGTTTTTCTATTCAGTATCAGCTCGGAGTCTGGAATTTGTGCCCGATATGGCGATAGGCTCGCCCCCTATCACATCATGGGACGGAATAATGGCGAAAAGTGGGTGCATAAGTTGCGCCTCTGCCTACCCCTTCGGGGATAACAGGCGTGAGTGTATATGTATGTATGTATGTATTTTAACTTCCCTAAAATAAAAAAAGTTTTAATTTATAAATAAAACAACGTGTTTGATTTAATAAAAGCAACAGAGTGAAAATGAAGAAGGCTCGCAACAGATGGTACTAGTGTACAATAAAGTTTTGCTATCATGTTTTGATTTATTACTAACATACTTTACTTCACATAAATAAATGAAATATTTATATTGCATTTGAAGTTTTGAATATGTTCAACTACTTTTGTGGCTGATTGTACACTAGGAACAGACAGAATTTCATACAAAGTATGTTTTATACGGCATGCGGTGTACCTATAAGGGAAAATCGTTTTTTATAAATTCATGTCTAAGGTCACCTTTTTCTCCGTTTACAGTAGTAGAAAAAGTTGTAATCGCTAGTTAAATTTGATCTCACATAATATGGGTACTTATGACTTATACACTAGTCATTTTAATTGTCTATTAGACATAAACGTCTACATTATGAGAATTACTCACAACGTAACATAATAGAGGTGAACACTGCAGATCTTTAAAACGTGCGGTTTTGGTTACATCAGAGAGAAAAGTTTGTGCGAGGGTCATATTTCTGCCAGGAGATGTTTCTTTGAAAATTGATTTAAGAATAGCGAGAAGGTAATAAATATAAACAGCTTCTTAATAGCCTTTGAGACCAATGAGGTCCTTGGTTCGAGCCCCAGATCTAGCAACAAGTGAATTATCTCAACATGATTTTTCTAGAACACTTTAGGTTAGGAACTGGATGAGACAAGCTGAAGACTGGGTAAAATGGCGCGTATTGGATGAGGCCTATGTCCATCAGTGGACTAAAATATAGGCTGATGATGATGACAATGAATATAAAAGTTCAAGTATTTTTTATCATGTAGGTACTACAAAACTATGGAACCAATTGCCGCCAGCTGTATTTCCGGACAGATACGATCTGGCAATCTTCAAAAAAGAGCGTATTGTTACATAAAAGGTGGCAACGTATCTCTATACCCTCTTTTTTTTTTCTGGCCATCTTCGGCGCATTAGGGACGGCTGTGGGCTTCCTCCGACTCACGTCTAAGTTGTCGTCCGCAACCGCCCCTGCGCGCACCGCTGTTGCGGTCCGTCTCCTGTTGTTGCGGGGGCTCAGAAGCCCCCGTACACCGAAGGACGCCCTTGGCGTCCGAGGCAACGTATGGCACGCTGCCGTCCATCACGGGGGTCACAGAAGTTGGCCAGACTAATAGGTGGACGGACCCTCCCGCCCACCCGTGACCCCCGGAGGCCCCTATTAGTCGCCTTTTACGACAGGCAGGGGATACCGTGGTGGAATTCTCCAAACGCCCCCAATCCACAGGGCGGATCGCTATACCCTCTGGCATTGCAGATGTTCATGGGCAGCGGTCATCACTTACCATCAGGTGAACTGCATGCTCGTGTGCCTCCTATCTCAAAGAAAAAAGTATGTTTAGTTCAAAATACACGGCGCGGCATTGCACTGTTCTAGTCACCCTGACACTACACACATAGGCAAAAAATAAACACAACACGAGACCGGATTTTCAGAGAGTAACACAGCCATACGTACACAAAATGCCTGACTGTATCTAAAAACCTGACTTTTATGAGCTGTATCTTTTGATTGTTCTTAATTTTGTCATTGCCTGTTAAGATTTAAAGTGTAATAATTACACTAATTAAAGTTAACTTCAAACAAACAAAACAGTGTTTGAACACAGTTTTTTTAAGCCTTTTTTTTAACGCGGGGAAAAGCGCGTCATCGCTACCACCACTGGGGGGTGAGTGGAACGGTTATGTTGGTTTCGCACAGTCTTACGACCCAATGTCGACACTAGGGAGTACAGCATCATCCGAGCGAGCTTTGGACCGAGTCCCTAATACTATGTACACCCTATACCGGCATACCAACCAAAACCCGCGGTGGCCTTCTTCGGCGCATACGGCACGGCCCCGGGGTATCTTGTTGCACTAAAATAGCTGCATGGGACCGCCCCAGCGCGATGCCGCATTGCGGCCCCTCTCTAAGTGAGGGCGTTGCGAAGCCCCCGAACACTAAAGCAAGCCTTTGGCGTCTACGACTGCAGGAGACCAAACACCTGCATTGTCGTCCATCTCAGAGTCGCTTAAATTGGGATAGTTGAGCGACCAGCCCCCCACCGCTCGCCCCGCGACTTTCTCAACCCCAATTGGTCGCCTGTTACGACGGGCAGTGGATGCCGTGGCGGAATTCCCTAGATGCCCCCGAACCACAGGGCACACAGTTTTTTAAGCCTGTTACTCTAAGTTTTAGCCTAAAACCAGTGATATTTAATTTACTTAAATCCATATGTCTTTTTAAGTTAACGTATATAATTTTTACTGTTTTATAAACCTGGGAAAATTCTAATTAACGATTAAAATTTAAATACTCATAAAATCTCTACAATTTGCCTTTAGACCCCGATCTTTCCGAAAGCAATTTAATTCCTTTGATGATACCTGCTTTTGAAATGAGGCTAATTTTGAAATAATTAAGTTCAATTTAGCTTGGAGAGAACTCTTTAAAAAATATACTAATCTCGACGACTCCTCTTATTTTGTATGTTGATGGGCGGCGATATTTATTATATACCTACCATCATTGAAACCAAATGAACCCAATAAAAAAACAATTGTTATTAATAAACCAACACGATGTATATTATAGTATAATATGTGAGGAAGGTTACTATATAGTAACCTATACTATATAGATATAGTATATGTTACAAGGCTAGAGCCTTGTCTCACTTATTGTTACGTAAAAAATATTTCATTCTTATTATCTGTACTAACCGCCCTGTGGATTGGGGGCGTTTGGAGAATTCCACCACGGTATCCCCTGCCTGTCGTAAAAGGCGACTAATAGGGGCCTCCGGGGGTCACGGGTGGGCGGGAGGGGCCGTCCACCTATTAGTCTAGCCAACTTCTGTGACCCCCGTGATGGACGGCAGCGTGCCATACGCTGCCTCGGACGCCAAGGGCGTCCTTCGGTGTACGGGGCTTCTGAGCCCCCGCAACAACAGGAGACGGACCGCAACAGCGGTGCGCGCAGGGGCGGTTGCGGACGACAACTTAGACGTGAGTCGGAGGAAGCCCACAGCCGTCCCTAATGCGCCGAAGATGGCCATGGAAAAAAAGAAAAAAAATTATCTGTACTAATATTACAAAGAGGAAAAGTTTGTGAGTGTGTAGGGGCTTATCTCTTGAACTACTAAATCGATTTTGAAAAAAATTGTTTCACTAATAGGAAGCTACAATACTCTTGAATACTTTTGATCCCGGAAAAACTTTTTCACCGCGGGCAAAAGCTAGTAATATATACTTTGGTATCGATCATTTATTTTCTAACGAATATTATTTTATTTTATTGAAAAAGTTCTGTTTTACCGTTTAAGCTTCACTTCAATCAACTTATTTAATATGTTTATTATGCCTAAGGTGATAACATTAGTTTTTTGTTTAATGCGCTTATATCGCTGAAGCTACTGGTTCGATTCTAAAAACTCTATCACAAGTAGATCTACGTAATTCTGATCTCTTAGCCATATTTTACGCACACGAAATTATGCGGGCAAAACCGCGAGCAGAAATATTAGATATTATAACTACTGTTAACTCTCCATCAGGGCAACTTTATTAATCAATCGTTTCAATTTCCATCCTACATCTTTCGGTTCAAAGATATCTTTATTTCTCGAAAAAATGAACATGATTACAGCTCTCTTATATCGATAAATTATTAATAATAAAATTTGTATTGTTAGTACTCCGTTAACCTATGTTAAATAAAATTTTGTTTTACATATTTCGGATATTAAATTCGGATCTCAATCCAATTCATTCTCATGGAACAAAATAATTAAGTTGTAAATTAATTTGCACATCATGAGCTGCGGTACGGTTGTCTGTTCGTGACTATAATCTCGTTTTAATTGCCGTCTTCGAGGCGGGCTCAATGTAAAAGTGTTGAACTTGAATTCCTCAGCGGGCTTTACGATGTTTATTGAATTTACTAGCCACATTTCGACATTTTAACAAGTTTAGGCGGAGGATTTTTATAATTAAAATTAAACTATATTCTACCGCCAAGCAGCAGTGTGCGTGCACTGTTGTGTTTCGGTTTGAAGGGCATTGTAGCCAGTGTAACTACCAGTAGTTACACGGGCTACACTGACATAATGAGACTTAACATCTTATGTCTCAGGATGACGAGCGCAGTGTAATGCCACACAGTACTTTGTAACTCAAGGTGCTGGATGGTGTTGCTACTGTTCATGGGTGGTCGTATTGCTTACCATCATGCAAACGGCATGCTCGTCTCGTCATTCAATGCCATAAAAAAAATTACGACTTACCGCCATTTTTGCTGGCGATCCCAACTGTTCTTTTCAATCCATTGCATAAATGGATCGGAACAAAGTTTTTTTGACTTGTATAGTGACTTATTTTGATTGGCTTTATCTCGGGGTCGGATCGAAGATTAAGATTGCGATTATTTATTGAAAACGGTCGTTCTCACGTAAGATGTGTAATTATATTCAAATTCCACACTCATACAGCTACCAACTTAGATTGTGCGGTATCTAACATTTAGCTAACATTGAACAAGCCTAGTAGGTTATAGCTCAAAAGCATAATATCAATATAAATGTAGCTTCTGTCAAATCAAATGATTGGGGCCTCCTACAATGCTAATCACGAAATGCTTCAACGGATTTGCTACTTTTTTTTTATTGCCTTAGTAGCCAAACGAGCAAGCAGTCCGCCTGATGGTAAATGGTATCCGCCGCCCATGGACTAAAGCAATGCCAGAGACACAACCAAGCCGTTACCTACCGGGAGGTGAGAACTCTTTATAAACATCGTTTAAAGAAGGAGAAGTCATAGCGCTCGGGAAACACCGATGCAGGGCAAGAATTTTATACCCATATATAAACTTCTTGATGCAGGGAGTCCATTCCACAGTTTGCACGTGCGCGGCAAAAAGACCGTTGAAAACGCACCGTGCTACTACGGACGGATTCGACGTAGTACAGATGAACTCCACTGCGATGGTAAAAAAAGCAGTAAATAAAAACTTTTTAACAAAAAATAAATCGACTTCAAAACCACTGCAAACCAAAAAATAATTCAATTACAACTAAATTAGGCATCGACTAAATACGTATATACTAAGCGAATATAAATTTGAATTATCTTTTGGTTTGCAGTGGTTTTGAAGTCAGTTTACTTTTTTTGGTTTGCAGTGGTTTTGAAGTCGGTTTATTTTTTGTTAAAAAGTTTTTATTTATTGCTTTTTTGTTAGTTAATTATAGAATGATGTAAACAATACATCATAGATATACGATTGCAGCATTCGCGAGTCATCTGCTGTTAATTATTGAAGAGTCACATTGTGTATCTCCGAAGATCTTCATCAGATCTTCACAATTTATATACTAAAACCTTCCCTGAAAACTATACATTTGAACATCGAAAACCACAACCAAATCGGATCAGTAGTTTTTGAGAAACTCGCGGCCATACAAATTTACATACATACATACGGATCGAATACAGAACCTCCTTTTCGAAGTCGGTTAAAAAGGCGAGGCGGGCACCATATTAAACAGTTCCTCAGAGCACTCCCCATGGAAGAGGCGGTAGAATACATAGAGAGAACCAATGTCTCTCCGCATACCCAGCGCCTCCACTCTATCCGTGAGTCTACTTGTTACTTTACGTCGTTTTATATAAGAAAGAAAGAAATGTAGAGAACGGCTTGGCTGTGCCCCTGTCATTGCTTAAGTTCATGGATGACGGGTGCCGCTTAATAGCAAAAATGTATCACTATATTACCCTCACTAATCGCTATTTATTCTGACTAAAACAAAAAATTACAGATAAATTTCAAACCAAATGTTCAATGCTAATTAGTAAAACTAATATAATAAAGGTCACGAACCCACAAACCGTATGTTGTAGGTCTTAAAACAACAGCTGCGCGAACGTAACGAGAAAAAGTTGTGCAGTGTTATGAAACAAAACCAATAACGTCAAGTGGCCCATTCCTCTATAGGGTATTTATGCGAGTATCAATAGCATTTCCAGCATGGCCCGACGTGGCAGTATCCTCTACGGGCTTATTATAAACGGCTTATTATTATTGGTAAAAACATTTTAAAATGACAGCCTGTTTGAGTTGAAGGCAATTTGTGTTTATTGAAGACAATCTTTTTTCTTTGATATTTTCGATGTAGGCTGTATACTTTCTTGGGACTTTACTCCCAAGTTCAGCATCACTTGCGCCACGAAATAAATGGGTCGTAAGAAAGCCGAATCCTGTCAAAATGTGTGGAAAAGCAGCTCCATCTATATTTGATTTTAACCTTTCCATATTCCATGTCAGTTTGACAGCTGTCATTTCAAATTTCTTATTAGACACTATGGGTAGGCCCAAGAAGCTTATACCCAAAAGATTATTGTGTAGGTCTGTAAAAACGACTTTCGCTTAATTGTCAAGTGACGTTTGTTCCCCGTGAACACGTTGCGAATATTGACAGTTTAACGCTTGCCGCACACTTCGGTTTCCTGATTAGGTTTCCTGATCAGGAATTCAGATTCGGAAGCCTGAATGCTCCGCTTACATAAAAAATGTTCAACAACGCGCACACGTTCCTGAATCTGAATTCCTGATCAGGAAACCTGATAAGGAAACCCAACGTGTTGGTAAAAAAACCGGACGTTTGCGCCAGTCACTCGGAATTCCGAATCTGAATTCCTGATCAGGAAACCTAATAAGGAAACCGAACGTGTGCGGCAAGCGTAATAATGTATATGTCACAAAAATCAAAATGTCCAAATTGTGTATTGAACCTAGGGCCATCCGGTCAGCTTATATACCGAGCCACTGAACTAAAATAAACAAAATAGAAAACTTAAATAGCTAGCGAATTGTTATTGAACATAAAGCAATATTCCTAAATGTAATTTTAACTATACAGAATACAGACATTAACTATAACCTCAAGTATCAGCGAGAATCGATAACCAAGAAATGGAATTCTTACCGCGGTTTTGTAAACCTCTCTTTTGAAAATGTCCTAAAAACATAAATACAAAAGTTTGTCAAGATGTTGAGAGGTTCGTTAGCCATCGTGCAAAAATGTGGGGCTAAAACTATAGTGTGCATGTAAATTGAAAGACATGTAAGAAAAAGATGAGTAAAGACGAGTATTAATAGAATACATTTCTATTCGGTTTGTTTGTCTGTCTGTTTGTTTGTAAGAGCACGTGTTCGAAGTTACTGAACGGATTTTCATGTAGTTTTTACGGATGGACAGACTATTATTGGGAGCATATAGAATTTATTTCATTAAAATCGGATATCGGAAAAATATTATAACTAGCTATTTGTTGTGGCTTCGCCCGCGTGAGAGTTTTTCCTGACCATATTTCGTGGTGCCTCGGTGGCGTAGTTGTATTACAGTACGATTGCAAAGCTGGGATCTCGGGTTCGATCCCCGGGTCGGGCAAAATGATATTGAGTTTTTCTATTCAGTATCAACCCGGAGTCTGGAATTTGTGCCCGGTATGGCGATAGGCTTGCCCCCTATCACATCATGGGACAGAATAACGGCGAAAAGTGGGTGCACTAGTTGCGCCTCTGCCTACCCCTTCGGGGATAACAGGCGTGAGTGTGTGTGTGTGTATATTTCGTGATATTTGCCGACCCCCCCTCCCCTTTCGATCGTCACTTGATTGATGGACGACCCCTAAGGCTAATGCCTTTGAGGTAATCTTCAAATCGCTACCGGAGCAGCCACTGCAGTAAACAGTGTACACAGTCCGTCGGTACGTACTACGTAGGACGCAACTAGTGACCGAGTAATGGGTGTAGCGCCGATGTTAAAGGTAAGGAATGGAGAGAACCGATTATCTGGGTCTCAGGTAATTAATAACATCAGGTAATTGTATGGTTTTTATTGACAGCATTAACCGGTGATACAGCAATTGAGGTACGCCAGTCGGTGCAACTAATATATGCCCTAAACAATTAGGTAATAAGATTATGCTTGACTCTGCGATAGAAAAACTTAATACGAAAATAAGAATTGATGCTAAAAGTTTTAAAGGAGTTTGTTTTAGATGTTCCTTTATAGAAAATAATGAATTTTAATGACGTCAACATTACACAAAATAGCCCATTAAATAAATACTATCAATACACACTGGACGGTTTTTTGAAAGCTCACAAAACCATTATGTTCGAAGGTCTTACTGCCCTATTGTTCCATTGGTAGCTTCAATAACCTGAGACTAATTAGGTTTTGTATTTGATGCCCAAGTAATTAGTATTTGTATTGATTATTCAATTATAAAAGGCACACATGATTACCGTTCCAGCATTGTACTTATTAATTAAAGAGACTCGCGTCCTACCACCTTGGTAAAGACATATTTTTTTTTATGATACTGACAAGACGCATAGCTCTGAGTTAATACATTTTCCACTGCAGAAAGAATTGTTAGAATTGAAGAAGATTCAGAGATTAGCGCGTCCAAACAATAATCTATCACTTCTGCTTCTGTTAATGTAGATTTTCTAATTATCTCAGCATCATATTTTAAAGGGAAAAATAATGAGAAAACGTTCTATTCTCTTTGTTTTAAATTTTTCTTTCGTGGCAGATTGTTCATTGTTCTATTTGATTGCAATCTTATCTTAGTTTTAGTTTTTTTTTATGGCATTGAATGACGAGACGAGTATGCCGTTCGCCTGATGGTAAGTGATACGATCACCCATAGACATTAGCAACACCATCCAGCACTTAGAATAACAAAGTACTGTGTGACATTCCACTGCGCTCGTCATTCTGAGACATAAGATGATAACATCTATGTCTCAGAATGACGAAGGCATGTATGCCTCATTATGTCCGGTAGTAATACTGGCTACAATGTCCTTCAAACTAAAACATAACAGTGCATGCACACTGCTGCTTGGCAGTAGAAATAGACATTGCGATGGACGACGACCGACCCACACGGACTCTTACATATGAGAGACCTACCACCAGTAAAAATAAATAATTACGTTATTCTTCTTTTGCAGTTGTTGACTTTACGTATAGTGAGTGATTTTTGAAATTTTAGTCAAATATTATATTACTAGCTTTTGCTCGCGTCTCCGCCCGCGTGAAATAGTTTTTCCAGGATATAAGTCCCGCTCTCTATTTTCCCGGGATTAAAAGTATGTGATAATATAGGACATGATCTAACTGTGTGCCAAATTTCATCGAAATCCATTCAGTAATTTTGGAGATTTGCAGTAAGAAACAAACAGCAGTATCATATAACTTTAAATGTACATATAAACCGGTTATACTGCTTTATTATTATATAGATGTCAATAAATCTCTTTAAAATCCAGTATTATGCTAGTCATTTATAGTGCGTCTTTCTATTAAAAAATAATAATTAGCTACTAATACTATAAGTGTCCAAAGATTATCTCTAAAATTTAAAACATACTAAACTAAGTTTGCCTTTTTAAAAAAGAAAAACTGACAACAAGCGTTTAAAAAGCTGCCCAGCGTGTACACCTCACAAAGCAGTATCTTTTATGAATTCACTTATTTTTATTGTTTGTGACGCATTTGTTTCGAATGTATTCGTGAATATTCTGTAATGAGTCGCTTCTGAATTGGCACAGTCTGTTGCCGTCTGCCGTTTAGATATGCGAAATGTTCACTTCACGCTGTCTTTGTGTTAATTTTGAATGTTTTTGATGCTTTTAGGAGCTAATTGAGTTTTACCAGAGAATACTTAGTCTGGCCATAAATACTGTTACAATTAAAAATAAGAAAATATTACATTTGAATTTGGAATCTGTCATTTTTATACGATTGTTCATTGTGTTTTCTCGTTTTGGCGCCAATACATTGTACAATATTTTGCGATATTAAAATGGAGTGGGGTGATAAAGAGAACCGAATCGCTGTGATTACATTACACAAAGTAGGTATGGAGCAAATGCAATTTTAAAACTCTCCATACACTTGGTATTAGTCAAATGTTTGTGTACCTGGCTATTAATAGGTACAATGAGACCTCCTCCTGTTTGTGACAGAAAAATACCTGGCCATCCACGTAGTGTTTGTATGAAAAAGGTGGTCAAAGCAGTAAGAGAAAGAATTCGAAGAAACCCTGTCCGAAAGCAAAAGATTTTATCTCGGGAGATGAAGATAGCACCTAGAACTCCGTCACGTATTTTAAAAGATGCAGCCTATAAGAGACGCAGTAGTCATTTCTTAACTGATAATTTAAAAATATATGGGGGGGTAAAATCGAAACAACTACTGAAGCGGTACGCAAAGGGAGGTCACAGAAAAATTTTGTTTACGGTTGAATTTTTATTTACAATTGAGCAACATTTTAACTAACAAAATGACCGTATTTATGCTCAAAGCTCTAAGGAAGCTTCCCAATTAGTCGACAGAGTGCAACTTGGGCATTATCCGACTTCAGTGATGGTTTGGTGGGGTGTTAGCTATGAAGGAGTGACTGAGCCATATTTTTGTGGAAACAAGTATCAAAACATCGGCACAAGTGTATCAAGATACCATTCTTGAGAAGGTAGTTAAGTCCCTTAACAACACCATGTTCAATAACCAAGTATGGTCCTTCCAGAAAGACTCGGCACCGGGTCATAAAGCTCGGTCCACGCAGTCTTGGTTGGAAGCGAACGTTTCGGACTTCATCAGAGCTGAAGACTAGCCGTCGTCTAGTCCCGATCTTAATCCGCTGGATTATGATTTATGGTCAGTTTTGGTGAGTACGGCTTGCTCTAAACGCCATGATAATTTGGAGTCTCTAAAACAATCCATACGATTGGCAGTGAAGAATCTTCCCATGGAAAGAGTGCGTGTTGCTATTGATAACTGGTCTCAACGTTTAAAGGACTGTATTGCAGCTAATGGAGACCACTTTGAATAAGCTTTTTATATTTTAAATGGTTTTATATTTATGTATTAAACTAACACACTGTAAAGGTAATAAATGTTATTTGCAATTAAAAAAATATTTTTTTCTTTGTTACAATATTTATGGCAAGACTAGGTACATACATATTTTACATTGTATATATTTATCCCCCCGGTCAGACGTTGACTTTAATAAATTCGGCAACATGCTTGAAAACATTTTGATTTCATATTTATGTTGAATAATGGTACGTGAGACGATGGACGAAAATCACGCATTTTATCTCCGAAAAAGAAGTCACAAGTAATTCTCGCACTTTTCCCAAAGATTATCCGTCCCATGATGTGATGGATGGCAAGCCCATACTGGGCCTAAATTTCTATCAAACAACTTAGGTGTATTTGTTAGAATATCATGAAAGATTTTGTGCCCCTATGGCTATAACTTCGCGCCCTACCATCGTAAGGAGGCAGGGATCTTGGGTGCATTATAAATCTGTTTATCTAATTGCTGGTGGAAGGTTAATTATAATAATATATTGTACAATAGCTTAGTTGGAAATGGAACGGTCTGCCGAGACAATGTCCGGAGGTTTGAAACCCAAGGCACACACACACCTCTGAATTTTCGAAGTTACGTGTGTATTGTTTATCAATTATCGTTCGCTTTAACGATGAAGGAAAACATCGTGAGGAAACCTGCATACCTAAGAAGTTCCTTATAAGAATTTCGAAGGTATGTGTAGTCTACCAACCCGCACTAGGCCAGCGTGGTGGACTAAGGCCTAAACCCCCTCAGTAGAGGAGGCCCGTGCTCAGCAATGGGCATTATAATAATACAAGGCTGGTATTATTATATTATTACTGTACCTGCCCGTATAGGGACCACACTACATGAGGTGGTAAAACCCGCCATAGCGGTTCACGTAAGTGTGCCGAGTTCCGGGATCAGCCTGTGTTTCCGGTTCAATTAGGCCGGCATAATGGTAGGTTAGCTAGGCTAGGGTCTGTAGTGTTCTCACCGGGGAGGATCGCGACGCATGCCTCCCATTATTTTTGTTTTTATAAAAATGATCTCTTTTTTAACACGCTTTTGTTATTAGCTTCAGACGTATGTATGTATGTCTGTATCTATGTAACTTACACTTTGAACATAATTTTGATCCACTTCAAAACGTCGGATTAAATCGAAATTTGGCATACATATCAAGGACCGATGGCAATACAATATTTTAAACTAAAAAACAAGTTTTTATAGAAATCAAACTAAATAAGTAATAGTTAAGTTTTGGTTGTGCTTCAATAGATAGCGTCAGCATAGAATTAGATCGCGCTATGGTTTACAAGCAAGCGAAACTATATAATGATTTTATATTTTTATAGAATCCTGAAAAAGAAACAGTTGAAAGCGGGATTTGAACCCACGACCACCGGCGTACCGTGCCGGTGCTCTTCCAATTGAGCTATTCCGACCGCGCCATCGATTGCCAATTTCAGGATCCGTACTTAATTCTCTTAAAGGAGATGACTTTATTCTATAAAAATATAAAATCATTAACCAGGCACTACATGGCCATTGACATGTATAAAAAATCATAATATAAAATTAGAAACTATATAAGTTAGCATTTTTGAAGATCCTACTTGTTTTTTAGTGAACTACTAAATGAAAAATAAATATGTTATAGTTTTAAAAAATAAAAACACGCTTTATAAAAATCCTACTAAAAAGTAGAAAATAATTTTTAATAAACTTGAATTGAGAATAGTGTAAATAAGAAAAACATGTATTTTATTGTACAAAAAAGCGTGGAGTGCATGGTGTCAATAGTTATAAATATTTTATTGACAGATAATATGAGTAGAAGAATTATCATTCTGATAATATCTTAAAAAGCACTATAATCATTTATATTACTCCTAATAAAAATGACAGTAGTTATATAAGTGACCTTAGCTTTGGTATTAAAAATAATAAATTATTATAATAAATTTGATGTATCTTGACTTATCATAAGTGCAACTATGTTCGCCTACGTGATGAATAAAGTATTTTATTTTATTTATAATGGTTAATCATCGCTCGATAGTCGACTCTCTATCTGGACCTCTCTCCGCTTGTCATCAGGTGCAATGGGATTAATTGATCGTGCCCGTATGAAAGAAACTAGGTAACAAGTGTTTATATTGAGACCAAAACTTGATTACAGTTACTGGTAAACTTAAATTACTAAGTTATTTCACGGCAATTGGCAATTTACGATATAAAGACTTCAATCAGTGTCATTTATAGGCTTTGATCATATAAATGTCAATATGCCAAACAAGTAAACACAAACTTATTATTACGCCATCAAAGAATGTGGTGAACTTCTTTGCTATCGGAATAAGGTTGTGTTTTAGACGAGGTACTGGTAAATTGGCAGCAAGGTATTTGTTGTTTTTTCCTATATCACGGATATTAAAATTGTTACTCGAATTATTTAATTTCACAGACTTTGGAATTATTGTGAGAAGTGTATAATATTATTTTTAAGTAAAGTAGTGAGTAGTGTTTGTGTATTTTTTTTTAATATTTTACAGCTTTTCCATGACACACTATTAGCATTTCATTATTTTTCACCTATTAGGTTTATGCCAATATGATTGTCTTACTGGATACATACTTACGCGATTTGAGCCTTAACTTCGAATTATTTGTTACAAATACCTACTACTTACACATTTTTTAAAGTAGTAGATAATAGTCCTGCCGAGGTTGAAAGAGAAGGTTTTTTCAAATACAAATATCTATGCCAAATAGGTGTATGTAATAGGCATGAAATATATTACAAACTGCGTAGTACGTACAGCGTACCTACTTTGGATTTGAGGAGATAAGCAATATTGAAGACGCGTATTGAATAAGTGCTATTAGAAATCTGTGGGTGGGCTTGAGAGTTCAAGTCTTCAATCAAGGTTATGCTGAGACGGTTTTTAAAGCTGATATCGTCATTTAAAACATTTTTGACTGCCTCGGTGGCGTAGTTGTATTACAGTACGACTGCAAAGCTGGGGTCTCGGGTTCGATCCCCGGGTCGGGCAAAGTGATATTGAGTTTTTCTATTCAGTATCAGCCCGAAGTCTGGAATTTGTGCCCGATATGG
Source organism: Lapara coniferarum (assembly GCA_949316025.1). NCBI lineage: Eukaryota > Metazoa > Arthropoda > Insecta > Lepidoptera > Sphingidae > Lapara > Lapara coniferarum. Next base: position 1,776,628 of record OX438919.1, on the reverse strand, counting down.
CGATAGGCTCGCCCCCTATCACATCATGGGACGGAATAATGGCGAAAAGTGGGTGCACTAGTTGCGCCTCTGCCTACCCCTTCGGGGATAACAGGCGTGAGTGTATATATGTATGTAAAACATTTTTTATAACTGCTTTGATGTCATGACCACCAAACTACTAAACACTAGTCGATGCTTGGTTATCTAGTCAGACTGACTCTAGCATGGAATAAGACAATAACCAGACATTTGGTAGCAACAACAGACCTACTACCCAGTTAAAAAAAAACGCAACAAATACATATATCCCACCTTTATCCCCCAAACCTTAGGCAGAGACGCAAACCAGAGTACATATTCTTCACCATAAATGTATTCCGGTCTATGATGTGATAGGGATCGAGTCTATGGCCATATCTGGCACTGATTTCAGATCCGAGCTGATTGTAAGCAGAAACACCCAATATGACTTTTCCCCATCGATAACCCAGAGCAGGTTGGTATCGCTCGCGCAGCTTCCACCGAGGCAGGCCTTTATACGTACATATTGAATATAACATAAGCCACTTTTTATCCCAAAATTGTATAAAATTTATAACTTATTTTTATAAAAACATTCACGGTTGCGAGCCACAGGCAAAAGTTTCAAATAACATAGCGGTACCTAACCAAGTATAGATTTACTTAGCCAAATATATCCGCAATCTGATTCCCTAATCTCTTACGACCCTCTCGAGAAAATGAAGTGATTAGTTTTAAAATGTGATTCCAAGGCACAGCTTTAAATTAAAGAGCCAATCATGTTAATGTTGTTATCCGGTAGGACTAACCTATCTCACTACGCTCCCTTAACACGGGCTATTCAATTTCTAAACCTTATTTCCCAGGACATTGATATATTTAATTGTAGCCTACCGAAGTTCATTGGAGCAGCATATAAATGTGTAGAACAACAATAAAAAATGGGATTTACTAATAATATTAAGAAGATACTTATATCATGTATTATAGCATCGTATTAGTCGTAAACTTTGATTGATGTTATAATTTAGTGTAATAAATAAATAAATAAATGTTACTTTGTCCCCAAACGTTGTTACACAAACGGATTCGTGGAATAACTATGAAGACCTGTTGTGTGTAATGTCTTGTCTTGAAATATCTAGTGGCTTGTAAACGTGTCATGTTATTTCAGTATCATTACTACATAGTATAAAACAAAGTCGCTTCCCGCTGTCTGTCACTATGTCCTTATGTATGCTTAGATCTTTAAAACTACGCAACGGATTTTGATGCGGTTTTTTTTTAATAGATAGAGTGATTCCAGAGTAAGGTTTATATGTATAATTTATCCCGGGGAAATATAAAGCGAGACTTTTATCCCGGAAAAACTCATTCACGCGGGCGATGCCGCGAGCAGAAGTCTAGTGTGTTTATATGTTCGTAATTTTTTATCATAAACCACGTATAAATGCTCATTCACATTAATCTAGTCGTAACCGAATCCTAATCCCGTAAAATAACATTTGCGTTTGTAGTCATTTTTTGTAAATATCTAAATTCAAAATATGAAAGTTTATGAAGGTGTTTGTACATAGTAAAGTTAGAAGTAATCGCATGAACTCAAAATAAATGTAAGATTAACATGAAGCTATTTTCAACAGGGAAATTAAAGATAAGATTTTATTCATTATCTTTAAATTAGATTTCTTAGAGATTGTGGACTGGTGAAAACTAGATTATATCACATATCACATATTATTTACTGTACAATCATCCCCCAAAATAGAGAACATTTTAAAACTTTATATTGCCTGCATCTATACTTTTGCAATATATTTTGTTTACTGTTGTGGTATTGAAGCTATTTTAATTTCTTGTTTAGCTTAAAAAAAGGTTTTAAACGAACGTATATCACGGTACAGTAGTTATGTAAATCGTGAGGAATAATGAATAAAATTTTAACTTTAAAAAGGTTAATGTGGATCTTAGTTAGCCATTAAATGGACGGGCGCCAAACGTAGAAAAAACCTCCAGCTAATTGATATAGAACTGCCATTTTTGAGCAAAATGTTACTTTATGTATGTATCGTTCTGAATTCGGTGTATTGAGTGTGATATTTAATTGTCCGTGAAAAAAGGAAATACTTTTGAAGAAAATTTTGATACAAATAAATTCATTAATTTAATTAAAAAGGGGTTACATAAGAATTAGGATAATAGTAATATGTTAATAATAATCCCAAGTTCATACACCGTCATCATCATCTTCAGCCTTTGCAGGCCCACTGCAAAGAGAGATATCAGTCCTGTAAAGGTAGGTGACAACATACAAACGTTGCAGGCAAGAATAAAGTCTAATATAAGGATAAAGAAAATTTATTCTCAAAAAGACGTAGAATGTCACTTACATGAGAACAAAATAACAAAACATAAGTAATTATTCAAATACAGTGGTCGCCGTGCACTATCTTAACAAAGTATTGTGTATTAGTTACTGACGAGAATTTTTTTTTTTTTTTTTACAAATTAAATAAAACTTGTACATATACATATACACTCACGCCAGTTATCCCCGAAGGGGTAGGCAGAGGCGCAAATAGTGCACCCACTTTTCGCCGACATTCCGTACCATGATGTGATAGGGGGCGAGCCTATCGCCATATCGGGCACAAATTCCAGACTCCGGACTGATACTGAGTAGAAAAACTCAATATCACTTTGCCCGACCCGGGGATCGAACCCGAGACCTCAGCTTTGCAGTCGTATTGTAATACAACTACGCCACCGAGGCCGTCTTATAAATTTGTCTGCTCCACAATTTAGACAATATGGTAAGCAAAAGTCTACCTGTAGACTCAAGGAACTAAAATACTAAATGTGAATAATTTAACTACTTTTCGATCACTTCGGAGTGATTGAAATATCCGGCAATTAAATTTAAAAACAGACACTGTTTACACTAAGAGCCTGTATTACAACTTCTGAGTACTCGTCACATGAATGTATAAACCGACCAAATAAGACGCGAAGCTATGCTCCCGAATAAATGGTGATAAAATAAATGGTGGTGGGTACCACCGCAATCCCTATTTCTACCGCCAAGCAGCAGTGTGCATGCACTGTTGTGTTTCGGTTTGAAAGATATCGTAGCCAGTGTAACTACTGGACATAATGAGACTTAACATCTTATGTCTCAGGATGACGAGCGCAGTGAAATGCCACACAGTAATTTGTAACTCAAGGTGCTGTATGGTGTTGCTACTGTTTATGGGTGGTCGATTCGCTTACCATCAGGCGAACGGCATGCTTGTCTCGTCATTCCAAGCAATAAAAAAAAAACAAATAAAATTTACGCAAACCTTGTGAAACACGCTCTGAGTATATATCCTTTTCCTGAATAAAATATAATAGTTACTACTTACCTATAATTTGCTAGCCAGGAACGTTTAGATAAACAAAAATAAGTATGGGTGAAATGGTCTCATTAGATGGGATAGTTGGGTGATTAGCTTTTACGAGTTAGAAACTGTGCTAAAATAGAAAGGAAGTTGGAATATATAGGGGTGCAAGAGACATAAAATACCCTTTGTAATAATATTTCCGTATTTTTTTTCCAAAAGTAAATAATGTGTAAAACCTACTTCAGGTTTTACAAAAAAATATCCAAACATATTCTATATCGCACAACTTTCTATAAATTAGGCACAATCACACATCGATTAATGTATTATTGTAATTTTTTATGTGCATCAATACAGTTACATTCTTCTGCATACAGTGAGTATTTGGTGGGGCTACTCTCCGTATTTACACAAAACCACACATATTATGAACTCTAACAACTAGCACTGATAAATTCACCACGTAACATTGTCTAGATAGCTTCACACTGAACTTATCAGTTATCACCATTAACAAAGTAAGTGATAACTCCAAAACTCGTTAAGACAAGAATGCTCGGAATGCTTGAAGTCTCTAGCAAATCAATTTTGGTTTTCTGTTGTTTTGCCTTCATACAATCCCTTGTAATAAGATGTTGCAATTGTATGTCAATATGTCTGTTCTACAATGTTTCCACGATCCACAGTCATTTTTCATTTTAACTATCCAATCCCTTGAACTCTTCATTTCTTTATATGCATTTGATAAGAGTATATAAATGGAGCAAGAAAGTTACAAAATGGTACCCCAGGGAAGGTGAAAGAAAAAGAGGGAGACCGTGGAAACGATGGGATGATGACATAAAGAGGTGGCAGGAGTGGCAGGTGCAGTAGCTCAAGTAAGGACAGAGTGGAAAAGGTTGGAGGAGGCCTTTACCGATTGGAAAACAGATCTGCAAAACATTACCAAACAGGAGATAGTAGAATAAGTTTTAAATTTTGTTTTGTTTGAAGTCGTCTTTAAATGTATGTATGTATGTATAAGATAAAGATCTGAATAAAAGGCTATATTATGTTATTATTATTACTATTATATTATTAGGAAGATTGTAAATAAATTATGTTTTTTTTTTATAACAGAAAAGTGGCTAAATATTTTAGATTGCCGGTAACCAATTATTATAATTGATGTTATTTCATAATACCAATAGAATTCCTGGCGTCTTCACATGAAGTTAGAGGGAATAGGTAATGATCTACCTTACCGTAGGAAAACTTATAATAAAGCTCATAGTCCGTGTCGGTGTAAAAGAGTAGTCGATGCTGCCAGTAGTCATTTAGCCGTTTTTATCTCATTAAATCTTCTAATTCCGCCTTTTGACATTCCACTGTTGCGTCAATGCAACACCTTTTTCGTGCATGTTGTAGAAATTGTTTCGATTTAAAAAGCAACATACTTGGCAATAATCTCTATCGCACGAAGACTATAAAAAATATTTTATATTAAAATTTCATGTAAACGCATATTTGTAAAGTTTCATCAGAAGTAAAGTGTCCGGATGTGAGGACCATTTCGGGTCATGACACAGTTTAAATCTTCTTGCTTGAGTATGATACGTTGTTCTTCTAATAAGATTTAAATAAAACTACAAAAATATTTCATCAACTTCTTTTATTGATATTCAACGTTCGTTTGCTATTATTAGACAATATTTTACAATCTGAGTTAACCTCGCCTATTATTGCAATTTATATTTCAAGCATACGTTATTATATTTACAATAATTTAGAATTACTCAATTATATAATACAATATTATGAACAAAATATTTTTAAAATTACAATAATTTCGTTTTACAAGTAAACCACTAGTATGCTTCTCAAGACATTCATTTACATTTAAAAGTTATGCGCAATTATAAATTACTTACCCAAGATTAAATTAAAGTATACATATCAAATATCTGTTCTTCAATAATACGTGAAAAAATATTCGTAAAAAATTAGATTTTTCGAGTTATCCTTTCTTACACCACACTACTATCAAACTAAATAATGAGTATATCTCATTAGTGTCGAAATATTATTTATAAAAAATACAAAAAACGAGACATGGTAACAATAAAAAATACAGCAGCATACATATTTAAACTCAGCACATTTTAAAATTATAACTGAAAATAGTTAAAAAGGACCAGCATACAAAGTTGAATAAGTCACAGATTCGATTATAATATTATACACTGGAAGACTAAGATTTACAAGCAATATAACTTATAGAATTAGCAAAGGACAAACTAGAATTTGGATTATAAATAATTATATCTACAAATGTAGTAAACAAGATTTTTTAAAATATTAAGTATCTTCCTTATTTCGTTAGAGTCAAACCGATATTATAATAACATACATATACAGGATCATTTTGGCATTGCGTTAATAAATTAAACCACATACTTATCTCATTGAAAATATCGTATTCCATTAAGTTAATTTAACCATAGATGTAAAATAAAAAAGTGTAAGTTTCGAACTAAATAAATATCAATAAAAAGTAACTTTAAGTTTACACGCCCTAATGCCACTATGACTGCTCTAGGAGAATTTGTCGCAGCAGCAACATTGCACTTTCAGTCAGAAATACATTTACGCACACGCCATATTCGCACTAAACTACAAAATTAACAAAAATATGGAATACTACAACCGGGATTTTTGGCGAAAGTATTCGTTATTCATGGATGATTTTTGGCATAATGTTAGCAGAGGTATCAACGAATATGTGGTTTCATTTAGTAACGCAATGTAAAAATGACCTTGTATATATACACTCACGCCTGTTATCCCCGAAGGGGTAGGCAGAGGCGCAACCAGTGCACCCACTTTTCGCCGTTATTCCGTCCCATGATGTGATAGGGGGCGAGCCTATCGCCATATCGGGCACAAATTCCAGACTCCGAGCTGATACTGAATAGAAAAACTCAATATCACTTTGCCCGACCCGGGGATCGAACCCGAGACCTCAGCTTTGCAGTCGTACCTACTGTAATACAACTACGCCACCGAGGCAGTCTATATTATAATAACTTAAGAGCAAACCTATCAGAAAACACGTATGTATATCAAAGTGTTCGCAGATCTATTTTTGTTAAGCTAACCAATTTCAAATTAATAATAGTTTGTTTTCCGACTTATTCGTTATAAAACGTATCTCAGCATCACCTGAAATGGTATTTTTCGCTTTTAGAGCTGAAAGTAAAACTACTCTCACAAAAACCAAAAATCTATTTCGAGTTTGTTCTTGCTTGTATATTTGTATTTGCATCGAGTTTTGAGTGTTACATCTGAAAATGCACTTATAATTCGTTGTGCTAAGTAACATCAATATATATATAGCCAAGTACTTGATTTTATGCTATCAGTCAAATAGGGAACAGTAAAGTGAAGAAAAAGCATAAATTCTTCAGTTACTTCTTAAGTTTTTATGCGAGTGTAAAACAAGTTTTAATGACATCAATTTCGTGAAATAAATTGCACGGCTTGGATATTTTATGAATAGCTTTAGAATATATTTATGTTCGTAGTTGAAGTGGTTTAAATAAGGAAAATATATTTTATTGGCTTTGATTCAGGGTGGTTATTCGGAAAACTCATAACGATGCAAGGAAGTCCAATAACTTGGAAGTGTGAAATAAAATGACTTAATAACATATTTTATGCACTAACAACGTTAAGGTGACACCGCATGGAAAGGTCTTTAAAAATAGGTGTTGCTCTGCGAATTGAATCTGTTATAATAGAACTTGTATTATTATAAGTCTTGAAGCTTCGTATTTCATGTCCAATATAAAATATTGGGGTCACGGAGGGAATTATAAATTCTATGTTCTGTAGAAATACCTTCTCTACAAATTTCCGCTCTATGCTCAAAAAAAAATTATAATTGAAATGAAACGCTGTGCTGTTGTACATAAGATGGGTGATAAATTAAACCAGAAGTTACGTGTGAAGGAAAACATCGTGAGAAAACTTACATACCTGAGAATTTTCCATAAGAATTTCAAGGGTATGTGAAGTCTGCCAACCCGCACTAGGCCAGTGTGGTGGACTAAGGCCTAACCCCTCTCATTAGTAGAGGAAGCATTGCAACACTCTTCCATGCCTATGACTAAAAATATTTCGAGATTAACGTGATTGCTACCAAGTAGCATTTGAGCATTTGAACGTATATCGCTTTCATTTTAAACGCTTACATCGATATATTTTCAAAGGGGACAAATTATTTCGAAAAGCTTTATCTGGTATTGCCAGGTAGATACACAATATAATTAATAATTTTCTATCCGTGGTGGCTCGTGATTGGCTTATTGTATTTATTTCTTATTTTTGTTTATTGTTATAGTTAGCTGTGAGACACCCAAATAAACTAAAATAATCAATTTACAATTAATATTTTAGTTAAAACTTTGGTTCTCAAAAATCATAAAATATACATAAAAACTATAGTGAGTTAAAGTTTAAGTAATTTTATAATTCTACGAAACATAACATTGTCTTATGAAATGGTAACATTGCATTGATAAAAATCAAACACAAAAAGTACTTCACACATATTATGCACTTGAATTATAAATAGCTTTCATGCAATATAAAAAAGGGGTGAATAGGTACTAGTTGAAGCGAAAATGCGAAATTATGTACAATCTTATTTTATCATTAAAAATGGTTACAATAAAGAGTATTTGTATAACACAGCTTGAAATAAAGTTTTAGTGTGAGGCATCCAGGAATATTTCCATATTATTTTAATCGCGTTGGTTTCTTAATTATTTACGATATTAGGTGTGTTCATGCCATAAAATACAACTTAAAATAGATATAATATAGGCCCTGATTAAAATTATTTGGCGAATAATTTAATAGGATAATAAACTACTTATAAATAAATTTACCATTCCAAAAAGTAAACTTTAGATAACACGTGTTATTTTTTTTCGCCCCTAAGTTTAATTCACCCCATTTGATTCTAAAAAGGTAAAATTAAAAGCAACATTCACATCTTCAAATCTGTGTTTGACTTTTTCAACACATAAACCTATTAAAAAAATGGCACATTAAATTTATTTACATCTACTATGTACAAGATATTCACTAATCGTCTTTCATTGGCTGGAATGCTTATAATAATCTTATTTTACGACAAACTTATTCCTAGTCCCCTTCGATTATGCGAACATGCTTTCGCTTTTAATATCCCCGTCATAAAACGGAATGTATCCAATAATAAATCTTGTTATGGGACATGTAATGCGTGATAGAAATAAGGAAGTATTGATAGAAATGGAGTACTTAGTACTGGCCTTATTAAGAAAATTGTAACTAAGAAATAGTTTCGAGACATCCCATGTAAATAAATTAATGATCGACACAGTTTTGGAAAATGCTCGCTTTGGAGTAATACAATATTTCTATGTTGAATATGAAAATGGAATATAGTGTTAAAGTGGAATCAGTATAAACAGTTTTACAGCTTTACAAATTGTTGTAGTTGGGCAGTAACCACACGTGCTACAAGAAATTACTTGCGTCGCTTCTTCTTCTCAGCGATAACACGTTCCGAAGCCGTGATAGATTCACGACGATTCAAGAGCTTGTACGAGACTATTCGAATAAAGAAAAATTTGAGTTTGAGAAAAGTTTACAATAAACAGTCAAAATCGTAACCTAATAAGTCAGTTTTGTATGAATTAATCATGTCGAACTAGCCATGCAATCGACAAGATTTTGACTGCCCCATTATGTCATACAGTTTTGTCGATTTGCGTTAGGATAATACTTAACTAAATTTTCCTTTTACACAAAATATCTTCAACCAATCTTCAGCTTTCAATAGGGACGTAGGTATATAATATTTTAAATATAATTAATTACAGTTCTATTCTTAATTATATTTACAACCTCAAGCGATTTGTATAGAGAAAATTGGGTTAAAATCTGATACTGGTTAAGCTAGAATTAGTCGGAAAGTTCAAAGACTTTGATATCTATTTATTGAGAGGAAAATGGCGAAGTAGGTATATTAAGGCAATAATTATCTATTTATTAAAATGCATTATTTACAAGATTTCTAAATGTACTGTCAGACGAACTGCATGCTTGCAGTCAAGTTACTACCGGCACAAAATTTTGTAGTCAGTAGGAATGAGGAACCGATTTTATCGATTGTACATATACATTCACGCCTGTTATCCCCGAAGGGGTAGGCAGAGGCGCAACTAGTGCACCCACTTTTCGCCATTATTCCGTCCCATGATGTGATAGCCTATCGCCATATCGGGCACAAATTCCAGACTCCGAGCTGATACTGAATAGAAAAACTCAATATCACTTTGCCCGACCCGGGGATCGAACCCGAGACCTCAGCTTTGCAGTCGTACTGTAATACAACTACGCCACCAAGGCAGTTTATCGATTGTGTGGATAAAAATTGATGCAATATAACACCGTTCGTCTGAAAGCGACCTTAGAACTGACGAACAGTAAACTAGAAAGGAATCTAGAAACGAAACAATTCATTAATCATATTAACAAAGCATTTGGCTTTAAATATAGACATGTGAAAAATAAACTTTGCACCAAAATGTATGATTTATGAGTCAGTTATGCTAATGACTTAGAATAAATTCAAGGATCACTAGAAACTTACAAAAATGCAACGAATTTCAATTGCGCCATGATTTATGCGGAATAAAAACTTCGAAACTATTTGGAAATATTAAAATTTCATTTTGAAACTAGCGAGCTAATAAATGTCGTTTAGATTGCAAAATCATGTACAACTAGCTTTTGCCCGCGGCTCCGCCCGCGTTAAAAAGTTTTTCCGGGATAAAAGTCCTGTTATATATTTTCCCGGGATAAGAAATAGCGTAGGTCCTTCTCAGGGTCTTAAACTGTCTCCCTGCCAAATTGCATCGCAATCGTTTAATTGCTATGGCTGTGACGGCTCCACTCGCGAGAAAATTAAATCCGGGATAAAATTTTCAGGTAATGTTTTTCCGGGATAAAAGTAGCCTATGTTGTCTTCTGGATCTCGAACTAATACCTATTCTTATTTTCTTGCGGTTCCACTCGCAGAAAACGATTTTCCGGAATAAAAGTCCCGGTTTACATTTTCCCGGCATAAGAAGTACTCTAAGTCTTTCCCAAGGTCTTAAACTATCTCCCTACCAAATTTTATCGAAATCGGTTTGTGGTTTACCCGTAACGACTCGCGAGAAAAAAATTTTGGGATAAAAGTCTCGCTTTATGTTTTCCCGGGATAAAATGTAGCCTATGTGTTAATCCAGGACATGATCTACCCGTGTGCCAAATTTCATCGAAATCCGTTTTGTATTTTTTGCGTGAAAGAGTAACAAACATAAACAACAAACATCCATACATTGTTACAAACTTTCGCGTTTATAATATTAGTAGGATTTAATATAAACTTTGTTGGGGAATCCGTGTTGTTTCCTGAGAGGCTACTGCGAAAAACGAAATCCGTAGTTTCGGGTGACGGATCGCACGTTTTCTTACTACGAAGTGTTACGGATCCTTCTTTATGAAGAGTTGTTGCTTGACGAAAGTGTTGAGCGAAGTCGGAAGCGTCGCAAACTGCGTGAAACCTTCGTTCAACGGTGACGGATCCGAAGTAATTTGGTAGTAAGGTTAAATCCGAAGTTCGTCGTTTCTTCGTTTCGGACCGACGTTTCGGATTTCGTTTTTCGCAGTAGCCTCTCTGTTTGGACAGTTAGTTATTTATAATTGACCGTTCAGAGTTGGTAAATTGTTTGGTAAATTGTTGTTGTGCCTTTGTATTTTTATTAATCTTCATCGTAATAATAACTTTTCCTTTGTCGTAGTATTTGGAAATAATAGAATGCATAAAATAATTTCTAAGCCTCATACACTTAGAGAACAGTAATATTGAAATCGGGTTTTTCCTTCTTCGTTTAGTATTTCGCCTGTTTTCTTAAAGATTCTCTAGAATGAACCTATTCTTACCTCGAAGGCAGGCAATGCATCGATAATTCCATTGATATGGAGAGGTTATCGGCGATTATCTTACCTTCAGGTGCCCTATTTGCTCATATTTTGTCCCCCATTCTGTAAAAATGTCATGCAGTCGAGTATCTACACACCAAGTCAGAGGAATTGTTCATCGCTCCAGCCTTTCACTTAAATTGCAATGATCACTCATCGCCCAACAAAATATGATGCAAATTTTATAGCTTCGTTGTACGTCTTTTTTGTATTTCAAAAACTTTTATAATACCATCGGTGCCTGCCACGGTGTCGTAGTTGTATTATATTACGGCTGCAGTCTGAGGTCTTGGGTTCGATCCTGGATATCGGGCAAAGTAATATTGGGTTTTTCTCCTTAGTATCAGCCCGGAGTTTGGAAATGTGCCCGGTAACTGGCAATAGGCCCTGTCCTCTGTTGGATAGGAACTTACGTAGCTGGCGAAATTTGATTATATTATACCTCTGCTTACCTTTGAAAAGGAAAAAAAAGTAATGCTATGTGTGTTAAAAAACTTATAATAACTGAACTCTATTATGTTATTGAACAAACGACGAATTTAGACGCTGAATTGTAAAAATGAGGAGTTTCGAAAATTAACAGCGCGGTCTGCGGTTTGTTTTAATTGTTTCCAAAACTAATTTAGAGTTGTGTTTGTTGTGACAAATTAGTATACAATAACCATTCGCTTCCACTGTACATGGATACAGAGTTAGAGTTACATCAGAATTTAGCTTGATGTTGATTCATTTCGCGAGTTACATACATGTCGCAATGAATAAGTACATTTTTGTTAACTTCTTCCGTTCCTTGAACTTTAGGTGACATTTTTAATGAAATGTTTGTAGGAATATTACATCTTCCAGTGATATATGGTCATATTAAAGAACCAGACTGCAGAGGACCTAAATCAATGGTAGCTAAGGTACAAAGTTCAGTACTCGTAGCACAATTACTCTCTTATATCAGCAAGGTCACCGGAGAGTAAGAGGCTAGTTGATTACCTCCACTTATAACTATATTAAGAAGATCGTGAAAATTCTAAGTTAAGGAAAGACAAGACTGGAAGGAAGAGTTAATATATCTGAGCTACCGGCAGTCTCATTTTCCCGAAACGAAATAACTAAGTTTCAACGAACCGCTTATTGGCCTGACGATGAAATTGTCTACTGGAATTATATTGGTGATGTTAAGCTCTTTTCTGTTCTTTCTTTTCCAACAGAAAATGCTAATTAATATTAACTTAAATAAAAGTACAAACTTAATTGTATTTGCATATAGAACGTCATTTTTATCACAAAATCAATTAATCTCAAAGCAGCTATTTTAAAATGTAGCCGCATCACGATTTTTGAGCGAACAACTCACATAAGATTTTGCAAGCGCAACGAATTTAAATTTTTAAACATAAAGTCAACATATTTACACAGTTTAACGCGTAGTTACATTTGATATGCATGGTTTGAATCTATGACACTTATATTACAAAACAGGTTGGTTTATATTCATGTGATAAGTATAGATAGGTACGCTCAGTAGATATATTACATTTCTTGATACCATATTATGATGAGTCTTCTGTCATAGCCTTTATAAAGGACTGTAGGTCTCAGAATTCCTAAATTAGACGAATATTATCATATTACATTGTCTTTGTGCGAGATTTGCACTCATTTCTCTGATGTCTTCACTACGAAGTTTAATGAAATATAAGGCATATAAAAGCTTCGAGATAATTATAATCTTGAAAGAAACAATTTCAACTGTCAACATAAATTGCATTAAGAGTGGAATAAAAGGTTCTAAAAATTAGTTTATTTCAAACGAAAGTTATTAACCTGAGATGAAAGACATTAACATCTTCAGCTTTTGTTTTAACTTCCTAGAACCTCTTTTTGTTGTAAAAGTTCGGCATCGTTCCGCGAGGTATTTACAGTTTGGGAAACTTCTCGGTGCATTTTAAAGCATCGGACCTCATTTAGGAAACTTAGCTTGCTCGTAATTTTAACAGGAGAGTGATGCTCTTATTTTATAACGAGGTAATAACAATAGAATGCTTTGTCAAAGGATTGAAGTTACCAGAGATCGCCCTAGTTTCCAAATTGCAAGGTTATCAACCGAAAACGTTTCCATCGTTAATTCTGTGGAATTGTGGTCTGACCTTTCCAAACTTTCTAATCAGTTGTTCTCAACTTTTGGTTTGCTGGGCCACCTATTTCAAATTTTCAAAGACTGACGATTTACGATAATGTGCTTGTAAACGTGAACGAAGAATTGAGAGTTTAAATAGATTTAGAACGCCTGATGGTGTTATCTATACCTAACACATCAATACATCGAACAAAAACCACCTGTGAATAGTATTTATCGCTTAAAATAATCTGATAACTTTTCTGAATCCAGATTTTTTCTTCAAACTTTATCAAAGGATGTAAACTCATACGATCAAACTTTGTTTCAGATTACTTTAAACGAAAACTTTATTTAAAATACCTATAGGTAAATCACAGTAAAGACTAGATTTAAATGTTAATATACGGAGACGTAAAATTTGGGCTTGCGTCTATAAAGAACCTTCAATATTGTCCACAACTTTTCTTGGTCAAAGCTATTTCTTTTAACTTGTAAGAACAGTTGAAGACTCCGTACTATATAAAACACATTTTGAGTCCACGGCGAAGTCTCAGGTGGAATTCAGTGTACAAGAGTTTGTTTGAAACTAGCCTTTCAGACGTTATTGGTTCTTAAACGTTTATGTCTAGAAAAGTACTAAAGTTCTGTATAAAGAACTATCGTCAATTTTACGTTGCATGTTAATTTAATCAGTTTAAACATCTCATTGCCCTACTTACATCAAACGTAGGATAATCATACAAATAAAGATAAACCATACAGACGCAAGCCAATACATTACTACAAGAACTTTTGAACGTAAGTACAGTCTTCAATTTACAATTTTAGACAGTGACCTCCTCTGTAAAACGACTCTTATCGTCTAAGTTAATAACAATTGCGTGAGTCCTCGCGTGCCCTGACCTGACACCTCGCACGGTTTCCGTACTACTCGGACTTGATTTCAGTTCACTTTTATCACTTTTACCGTTAATGCCATTTCGTGTCGCCACGTCTGGTGGTCGAATGTCCCCACAGTTGGCCTCACCACTAATCTTGAACACTCCGTTCTGCATATCTTCCTTCGTTGCTTCGTTTAAATCACTCCGTTTCTTAGGAGATTCTGTGGCGTTTGTGACGTCAGTGTGACTTTGCTCCGCGTTGCTGGTCTCAGCGCTTTTTGTTGGACTGAATGTTTTGTGTTTGTAGGCAGGTGGTGCTTCAAAGGGCATGTCTCTGCCACTACTGCTTGATTCCTCTGCAGGCGTGACTGTACACATGAGCCTGTCTGCTACTGCACTAAACACAGTGTTCAGTTTTAATGGAGCATTGTCTGATATGGGAGGCTTTCGCTCGTGTACCGCTGCTGTATCCTGCATGGCACCTATTTTACGCGAGATGACGGTACCAGCGCCACATCTTTCTTTTAGTTTTTCTAGCTGGTTGCATATTTTTCTAAACTCCTCCTTTTAAAGAAAACACAAGATCAGAAATTTTGCAAGGTAATAAATCATTCATTTATTAATACAAACAAATCTAAATGAGATGTCAACTCGTGTTACGACAAATAATTTATGTTAATGCAAATAAAATATCAAAACCTTCCTCTGTAATTTCTCGAAGTAGATTTTAAAGTAATAAAATCTAAATAAACGTAAATATTAATCGGACTGAAAATATAAATAGAATTGAACTCTCATTGCATTTTACAGTTATTACAAAGGTTTTTCGCCCTGAAGCCACGCTGGCTGAATCTACAGTTAACTAGTTTTACAACATAAAAGGGCTTTGCCACTGGAAGGGTTTTATGGAACGCTAGTGTATTATGTCCTTTTGTAACCCAAGAGTGATATAAAGGTTATATTAATTAAACTGGAACTAAACGGAGTTACTGTGAAATTATATAAATTTGCGAAGATTAATTTTAAACAAGATTGAATTAATATTTTAAATAGACTATTATCGTTCATAGAATGTTATAATTATATTAATAAAACAAAATCTGTTCATTTCAAATATGTCTTGTTGTTTTAACTTAGTTTAGACAAAGGGACGAAACATTAACCTAACACTTTTACATTATAGTTATTTATTAGATTTGAATAGAATTTACGAGAAAACGTAATCTCATTATTTTTTAAGCAGCTTGTATTACCTCAGACACGGGTTTAATTCATTTACATTATCTTAAATTCCCTCTAATCAATGTTTAAAAGACGAAACACAAGTAAATCATGAAAACAAATTTAATTAATGTAAGTACTATTGAAATGGATCTCAGAGGTTTTTACTGCCAAATTCAATGTGCTACCTATTTAAAATGCATATCGACGGTTGTGAGGGTAATATACTTAAGCATTACTGTCATAGGTAGTTATATTCATTAGGAATCAGTGAATATTTTTGTTTCTTTTGAAAATAGTTTTCTTTTTTTCGAAAAAGAGCTAATATGTCTATGAAATAAATTGGCCTACAGTTCTCACTCGTCCTTCTCTTACCTCTAATTCCCTCTCTGTCATGTTGTCGCAGAACCTCGCCGTCCTGTTCGTGGTCATCGTATAGGTGGACTCAGCTGGCCTCGATCGAAATTTGCCTGTCTTCTCCCGGTCGTCTTTACCATGACCCTTGTACACCATGTAAGCCTGGTTGGGAAAATATTATTATAATTGCTATATTAACAGTTAAAGAAAAATTATCGCTGTTAATATGAATTCTAGAAAAATCCAAATCACTATGCCTGACCCGGGGATTGCAGTCGTACCGTAATACAACTACGCCACTGAGGCAGTCCTTCTTAATTATAATTCAGGTTTTTACATCTAATTATGTAAATATGTATGTAATTTAAAGATATCAAAAATATCTACGAATCTCCAATTACCTTCTTTGAATATTCAAAGTATTTATTAGACAAATTCTACATTTTCATTCTAAAATGTGATCCTCGTGAATATATAAAGTTGAAGTTTGTTAATTAAAGTTATTAAAGCAACAAAATGAATGTTCAGAACTAGATAATAGTTAGCTCTCTATTAGAGGGAGATTCAAGAGTTGATTAAACATTACTTATATTTATGGCGGCATCCATTCTAGATTCTACAGATTCGTTTTCACTTAGTGAGAAAGGAATTTTTTAAATGATTTGGAAGCTGCCTTATGTGAATAAACATAAATTCCATATTTAATGATCTCTACAAAAAAATCATTTTGCCATTACAAGTGTATTACGCTTTTCTTATTTTTTATTGCATTGAATGACGAGACAAGCATGCCGTTCGCCTGAAGGTAAGCGATACGACCACCCATAAACAGTAGCAACACCAGCCAGCACCTTGACTTACAAAGCAGGTACTGTGTGGCATTCCACTGCGATAGTCATCCTGAGACATAAGATGTTAAGTCGCATTATATCCAGTAGATACACTGGCTACAATGTCCTTCAAACCGAAATACAACAGTGCATGCACACTGCCGCTTGGCGGTAGAAGTAGACATTAGAGTGGTACCCACCCACACGGACTCTTACCAGTATGAGAGTCCTACCACCAGTTGGTGTAATGATGCTTATTGTTTTATAGTGAAAACGTAATTTGTACTTAACTAGAGAAACTCGGCCACAACACGCAAACAATATATTTTCCTTCCACAAGCAATGGAACAAAAAATTTGAAAGAACATTAATTCACAATATAACATTATTCATTTTATATTTTCGTTTCCTTGACTGTTGAAAATAACCATAATTTTTTCCTCTGAACTTATTTTCGGTCTCCGAAAAGTGGAAGATGTAATTAAATTTATAATGGCTCCCGAATTACCTGCTTATTTATTCCAAAGTAGACTTTAACGGCAAAATAATAGCCAAAAAGGATCTTTGAACCGTGATTTAATATAAATCGTCGCGAAGATATAGGTTAAGTAATTTTACTTCAACTTGATTTAGAGCCAGTTTCATCACTTGTTAAAGTTTTAGATAATTAACATATAGGTAATGCTATTTATAAATAAATCTGACACATTAATAGCGACTTTTCTGTCAGATATTTTGATTCAATTTTTTTATTTATTTAATTAATTAAGACGCAAAACAGAGTAGGTACAATCATGACAATTTTATATAAAGTAAGGGTTACACTAAAACTAGATTGCATTCCAAAGTGTGCTCCCTTACATGGGTAAATTACAGAAGGTGCGGACTAAGATAAATGAAAAATATTGAGTTGTATACAATTAACAATAAAAATAAAACAAAGAGCAGCAGTATGTGGGTATTTTAACAACAAATATTATCAGTAAATATTATTTTTTGTAGACCTTTTGAGAATTATCAATATCTGTCGTTCATAACGTTAAGGTGTTTGTTTTTTCGCCAAACCATTATAGTAGTACTTGTGGTTTATATTTTTTTTTGTCCCTGACATTACTCTTTCTAGCCTGACGAGGGTCGGCTTATGAAAGAACACCGGTCTTTTGGGTGAGTGCAGAAGGCGCTCGCAACCCTTAAAATTAAGCGACCACGCTGAGGGCGACCCACTAACGGGTCACGAACCTCGGCTCAGGGCGGCCACTGAAAGTGGTTTATATGGCAGATAAGTTTCATATAGACTGTCAGGGACTTTATCAGCATGTGGTGAAATTGACCCTTTATATACTTGAGTAATCTGCAACGGTATGCTTCTACTGAGAAACATTTTTTTATTCATAACAAACATAGGACATGTTTGTCATAAATAAAAAAATATTGTAATCAGCACATTTAATGAAATTTGTATGTGTTTAAAATATTTCACTATTAATGATAATATGATCAGTCAATTTAATTTCATTTCGTTCCCGATATGACGACACGTTAGCTTGTTTTATTCTCTCATAGTATGCGATATATACCACTGTGAAGTGGGTGCACTAGATCCGCCCCTGCCTACCCTCTGAGTGTGTAATGCATGAGATTAGGCCTCGGCAGTTGGATGACATACATGGTAAGACTATCATGCTGGGGTTTCAGGATCGATCATGAACTCATGACAATGGAATCG
The DNA here is from genome assembly GCA_949316025.1 of Lapara coniferarum. Classification (NCBI taxonomy): domain Eukaryota; kingdom Metazoa; phylum Arthropoda; class Insecta; order Lepidoptera; family Sphingidae; genus Lapara; species Lapara coniferarum. The sequence goes on along the minus strand of OX438919.1, from coordinate 1,758,053 downwards.
TATCACCGATGCCAATTGCTCTTATAGAGATCCCAAACTAGTCCAGCTTGGACTGGCTTTCTCGATTGACGCCGGATCGGGTAGAGATTATGTTTTCCTTTTCTGTGTTAGGTAAGGAACTGTGCTCGGTAACGCCCAAGAGGCTCGCCCCCAGTAACATAGAATTTAACATACCTAACAAATACGTTGCATCTTTGCCTACCCTTTAAAAGGAATAAAGTCGTGATGTTAAGTTATGTGAGAGATCCGTAAATTTTTTGACCTAGATATTTTATTCAACCTGGTCATAATATCCTACGCGAGGTCACAAGAAAACACTTTAATATATTGTGACGAGAGTTGAAGTGTTTTACGACTGATGGTCTTCCTGAGAAGAATACTAAAAACAAAATCTCTGGGGATTTTTCTTGATGATATGAATTATTTTTGAGTTGGTCTAGATACCATTGTTTTATATATTGCTAAGCTTCCATTTAAGTATACTGACACTGAAAACGTTATATGAGAAGTAATCAAAGGTGAGACGTAACTGCCGCATTTGAAATTAAAACTTCTGAGTTACGTAACTACTGTTTAAAAGTAGGCGACGCTTACTATCAGGTCAATTAACGAATCTAATTATTAAATTTCATAATTACGCAATTTAATAGAAGTGCCTTAGTAACTATCAAAATGGTATGAGGATCATACCATTTTGGTAGCTTCAGATACTTAAGATCAGAAACATAATTCAATTTTAGATAAATTATTTGAATATCAGGAGGTTTTCGATTACGTGGCCAAATCAGATTAAGCAGTTAACAGCGTTGTAGGTAATATTCTCGACAGATTACTAATTTTTAATTGAGAAAGGAATGAAAGTGGGTGTAATGATCACTTGTAATGTAGAACCCGGCCCATTATAAGAGAACAATCCTACTTTTGTGTTACACCTGATCACGCACATCAGACTCGTTAAATTAACTTGTAAATTCATTATGTCATATTACTTGTTTAAAAACATAGCTTGTAGAATACATTCCCTCTTGTTCTTATTAAGTAACAACCCTTTAATTTGTTTAAGTAAATTCGTTTTTTTTGGGACCTCCGGCCGCAGCTTACGCAGTTTTCTCTAAAATATTTGAGTAAATTTTATAGGTACCCTAAAAACTAATATAATTTAAATAAATGTTATGAAAACAGGCATAAACTTTAATTTTGTCGGCTTTTATCTAGCCTAGAGTATCCAGTAAAGTCTGTAAACGAATGCTGTTGTAAACAAATTATCTAAGCAAACTTGAGGTCCACTAAAAGTCGGACCCTTGCATAATTATTTAACCAGGTTAGCCGCAAAATTTAACCAGTTATATAAATACGCTTACACCACGTTGTAAGTTTTGGCTCAAAAATTATATACAAGACTCAACAAATTAAGGAGCAACCAAAAGAAAATTCAGTATAAAGTTGAGAATTTTAATTAATTTCTAAGCGAGCTGTTAATTTCTTAATTTGATTTCGTCACGTTATCCGATACCTCTTGATCTTCAAATTAGTTTTCAAAGTCGACACTCAGAGTCAGGCCTATTTAAAAATAAATTGAAAACTATTAAATTCGTTAAATGACATCAATAGCCTACTAGCCAAATTGTACAAAAAAATATGTACACTAAGATAAGCACATTGTTCACCCGATAATAACGAAACATTACTTATAACCAATAGTACCATAAAAAACTTTAGATTAACAAGTATGTTAAAAGTCTATTTAACAATAGAAAGTACTCATTTTATTATAATATTATCGAGACGTACTTGGGTGATAATCAAAACACACTGCACAGCTGATTCGTTTTTCGCTGACGCATTTTTATTACCATTAGTAGGCATATTGAATAATTATTAATAATCTTTTATAATAAATAGATCAAGTTACCGACCTCAATGGATGTGGAAGTAAACTCCAGAATTTCTGGAATTTTCGTAACTATGCACAGTGACAAAGTTGTATCTGACCAAAAAAGTATGAGAGTGTTCTGACCCACTTTTTATTGTGACTTTTGTATAATTAACCATCGTAATATAATATTTTATGAGTATCATATTAAACAGATCTATGTGAAATAGGTGCCGTCTCATAGGATATAACCCAGTAATAATACTGGCAACATTGTTCTTTCAAACGTAATGCTGTAAAAAAACATACTCTGTTGCTGGCTGGTAGGACTGAATTTAAATTTTAAATTTAGAATTCCTGAGAATTCTACATACGAAGCAGATGTAACCACGAGGTGACATAAATGGCCGCTGTAGACGCGAAACACAAAGAGTAATTTTAACGAGTGTTTTTCTTTCCCAAATATAATTTACTTTCCTGTGGGTCCGTCCTAATTAAGTAGTAGGTACAAAGGGCTTGTTGGAGACCAAAACCCACAGATCAGGACAAAGTAATTAGGAATTAATGTACGTATTATAAATATAATTTTGTATGTTTTGCAATTTTTTTAACTGAATGATGACGCGCGAATCGCTCGCAGATTAGCATTTTAAAGGCCTGTGGCAGAAGCGAGTCTACCCAGACTTTTGAAATATAATTAAAATTGTAGGACAATTTGTCTTACCGCTAAGAAAAATTACTTGATAATTCTCACAAATACCAAGGTGTCATACAAAAGACACTTCCAAAAGGGAAACCAGCACCTAACACAATAGATTTTTCATCATGCAATGCTATCTGCCCTCTATTATATGTATACTGCCCACTGCTGAGCACGGGCCTCCTCTTTTAGTGAGAGGGTTTAGGTCTTAGCTGCCACGCTGCCCTAGTGCGGGTTGGCAGACTTCACATAACTTCGAAATTCTTATGGAGAAATCTCGGGTTCTTATGTAGTTCTTCTCGAAATGTTTTCCTTCGCCGTTTAAATGAAGTATGTATAATTTATAATTGACAAATAATACACACATAACTTCGAAATGATAGAGATGTGAGGCCTTGGGTTTTGAACCAGCGGTCATTATCTCGGCAAACCGTTCCATTCTCAACTGGGCTATCGTCCACTTTGTTGCATACAGCTGTCTATAATATTATTTATTAGTACAGCAATATGATCCCGTCCTACTAGTAATTAAAAAAATAGTTTGGTTCGTAAACACCTCATCGTTACCAGCCAAGTAGGTCGACTACAAAGCCCAAAGGCGTCCCACATTATTCCTGTTGAGTTCACATAATATGTCTACGGCAGAAAGCTTTACAACTTTATAATTATTTCATACTAGCTTTTGCCCGCGGCTCCGCCCGCGTTAAAAAGTTTTTCCGATTTTGAAAATTCTTTCACTAATAGAAAGCTACATTACTCCTGACTCCTAAGTGCCATAGGCTACTTTTGTTCCGGGGAAAATATTTTTATCACGGAAAAACTTTTGCAGAAGTCTACTGCAGAATAAATGTAGATTAAATGATATGTTTTCACCAAGTAGACAGAAGAATAATGATATTCTACTGTTTTGAATATAGAAGAGTTTAAAAAAGAATTAGTCATTTGGCTTGACCGAGTTGGTACTGTCTTATTGATTGACTAAGCTCTTAAACAGAAATTTACAAATTGAGTATGAAAAGATGCATTCACCGAATGACATTGGCAATAATGGTGCTTCATCATTATCACTAGAGAAACATATCTCATAAAGATCTCCACTCGACCTCTTGGATATGTGCTTACCTTACTTCCAAATATGAAGCAGAGAAGGAGCGTGACTGTGAGCTGGGTATGGCAGAAGAATATTATGTACAGGAGGTCTGGATTCGCTGGCGACTGCAAGAATAACCTGGTGGGAAAGAATAATATCAATATTATAATTACACACACACACACACACACACACACACACACACACACACACACACACACACACACACACACACAAACACACACACACTCACGCCTGTTATCCCCGAAGGGATAGACAAAGGCGCAAATAGTGCACCCACTTTTCGCCGTTATTCCGTCCCATAATATGTTAGGGGGCGAGCCTATCGACATATTGGGTACAAATTTTACCGCCAAGCAGCAGTGTGCATGCACTGTTGTGTTCCCGTTTGAAAGACATTGTAGCCAGTATAATTACTGGGCATTGTGAGACTTCACATCTTATGTCTCAGAGTAATGAGCGCAGTGGAGTGGCGTGCAGTACTTTAAAGTTATGTGCGGCGTATCTACTGTTTATGGGCGGTCGTATCGCTCACCATAAGGGAAATGACATTCTCATCTCGTCATTTAACTGCAATAAAAAAACAGACTGGACTGATACTCAACCGGATATCACTTTGCTTAACCTAGAATTTGAACCTGGAACCACAGATCGGTGTCGCTCCATGCACGCAATGCAACTATGTCATCGAAGAAGAGAGAATAGCTTAATAATGCCTTATATAGTCTGCAAATTCTAATATAAGAACCGTATCATACCAAATTACTTTCCGAGAAAGAATAGATACTCATTTTCATATAGCTAAGTAATTTAATTTTTATCAACATCAAAAGAAACTACTTAAATTTTTTCCCAGACTGAACAGTCGTCAAAAACACATAAGTTATATTTAAGTGCCCTTCTAAACGGCAATTAAGCAAAGCGATTTAATATCTACGTACAGAAATTGTTAGAATTCATTACGAAGAGATCACTTAGATTTATGACGTGATTTGTGGATGACAGCCGTTGCTTAGGGATGGATGATAGTGTTTTGAAATTCTAATTTTAATTTAATTATTCGTATGAGATTTTTTTTCAATTCCATACGTTTTCAGCTAATATTATATTTTGTGTAGACATGTTTGAGGTATTTCGGGAATAATCGGGAAAATAGACGCAGCAATGAAACGACAACTTCACTATCAGACGTATATTCGCAGACTGGCGCGACCGTACGATCCGTACAAAACGGTAACAAATTACCCTCAGTTTATCAATATTAAACATACATTACACCTCCACCACAATACAATACTACATCTTTATTTTTAATTAATATTAATTAATAGTTATATTTTTACTTAATCTATATCTATCATAAATCTATCAACTGGTTTACGTATTCGCTTTGAGTATCGATTCACCGGGGGCTTAGGAGGTGAAGGTAAATCAGAAGATTGCTTCAAAGAAACGTTGCTTTGACTATCCTCATTTAAATATTCCTTCTCTTTACTCTCACTCCCCAGCGCCGTTTCAGGAGATGAGGCCGGCACGTTATCGCTATGCGAGGCACTGACCTTCTCTTCCTCGCCGTGGATCTCATTGTTATCTTCAGGACAAGTAACATCAGATAATCGCGACCTGCGCCGCATTTGATCAACATGCCGTTTAATAAGTTGACCGTCATCCCTCAATACTGAATACCTACGCACACTATCTACCCCTTTCACGGTACCTTTTACCCATTTATCCCGACTGCCATACTCCCGAACCCAAACTGTATCGTCCTCTGTAAAGGCTCGAGGAGCCCCATGAGCATTTTTGACCTGTCGATGCTGGGCTTCGCGAACCTTATCTTTTATAAAACGCTCGGAACGCAGCAAGTCCAGCCTTGATCGTAGTGGCCGCCTCTGTAATAGCATGGCTGGGGTTTCTCCGGTTGTACTATGCACGGTATTTCGGTATGCTAGTAGAAACGTTTGTAAAGCCGTATCAATGTCTACTCGGTCTCTATGCGCTTTTCTTATAGCCCGTTTACATAGTTTGACTGCGTTCTCCGCCGCACCATTAGAGGATGGATGATACGCTGGCGAGAAAAATTGTTTGATACCGTTATTATTTAAAAATAACTTGAATTCTGAGCTCGTAAATGGCGGGCCCTGATCTGACACTAACTCCTGAGGTAATCCGAACCTAGCAAAAGTAGATCTTAATATTTTGATCACGTTCGTCGCGTTAGTACGTGTCATTTCAAAAATTTCTAACCATTTTGAAGAGGAATCGATGAGAACCAAAAAAGTTAAACCCTTGTATGGACCTAAGAAATCTATGTGTATTCTAGTCCAGGGTTGCGTGTGATACGGCCACGGCTGCATAGGAGCCCGTTGCGGAGCATCCGCCTCCGCCGCACAAGTCTCACATTGTTTACACATCATTTCCACCGCTGCATCTATATTAGGCCACCATACATAGCTACGGGCAAGACTTTTTGTCCTCACAATCCCCATGTGACTGCTATGCAATTGTTCCAATATGTTATTCTGTAACGATCCTGGTATTACCATTCGATAGCCCCACATTATACACCCACATTCGATGTACAGCTCATTTCGTCTAGCAAAATATGGTTGAATTTTAGGCTCCGTGCATGCAAGAGGCCAGCCAGACTGAATGTACGCGAAAATCCTACTAAGAGTCCTATCATTGTGGGTCGCTTTCCTAACATGTTCACTCGTAATGGGCAAAAATTTTTCTACGAAATTAACATAAGTATTCTCATTTGGTATACTTTCCTTAATCTCTGTACATGGTAGGCGTGATAATGCATCCGCGCAATTCCTACTTGATGCTACATATTCTATGTCGTAATGATATCCAGATAATAATACTGCCCAACGCTGCAGCCTCGATGCGGCCATCACGGGAATACCCACCTTATTACCAAAAATATACGTTAAAGGTTTATGATCTGTTCTTAATATGAACTTACGCCCGTAAAGATATTGGTGAAATTTACGAATTCCGAAAACAATAGCCAGCGCCTCCCGGTCGATTTGTGAATAAGCGCGTTCGGTTTGTGTGAGTGAGCGCGATGCGTATGCTACCGGTCGTTCGCCATTGGACGTGGCGTGCGATATCACTGCGCCTATGCCGACGCTACTGGCATCCGTCGTTAAAATTACCGGTAACTCTGGTGAGTAATGCATTAAAACTTCACTGCTGGTTAAGAGACATTTAACCTTCTCAAAAGCTTCCTGACACTCCTTATTCCAACAGTATGTCACACCTGATTTAAGTAAGTTATACAATGGGGATAAAATTGTACTAATATTCTTGACAAACTTTCCATAGTACATAACTAAACCGATAAATGCGCGTAATTCAGAAACGTTAGTCGGGGCTGGCGTATTAATTATAGTTTTAACCTTATCAGGACAAGTTTGAACGCCTTCTTTTGTGATAGTATGGCCTAAGTAATTAACGGACTCGGCAAAGAATACACATTTCTCTTTTTTAACTCTTAGGCCGTACTGTTTTAAACGATCGAATACTTTATCTAAATTACGCATATGAGCCTCCCTCGTGGGACCCGTAATAATAATATCATCTAAAAATACCCCCACGTGAGGCAAATCGGCGAATAACTGTTCTAGCCGTCTTTGAAAAATTCCCGGACTAGACGACAGCCCATAAACAAGTCTGTTATACATGAACAATCCCTTATGTGTATTAATCACGGTATATTTCTTACTATCATCAAGTTCAAATTGGGCATATGCCTGCGACAGGTCTACTTTACTAAAATGTTGCCCCCCCTTCAAACAAAGCAGCAATTCTTCTATCCTAGGCAAGGGATAACGGTCAACCTCAATGACTTTATTTAAAGTTAATTTGTAATCTGCGCAAATTCTGATGTTACCGTCCTTCTTGACGACTGGTACTATAGGCGTCGCCCAGTCAGATCGTTCCACCGGCGAGAGGATGCCATCGCGCTGCAACTGAGCGAGCGTCTGCTCCACAGGCTCGCGCAGTGCATACGCCAGCGGGCGCGCACGCATGAACACCGGCCGCGCTCCCTCGCGCACGTGAATGCTCACCGTGCCGCCGGTGAATCGACCCAGGCCGTCCGCGAACACATCACAATATTTGGAACTGAAAGCAGATATATCAAATACATTGTCTCTAAACATCTTAACATTATTACATTCATAGTTAACTACCGGTAATTGTATTTTTAGTTCGGCCATCCATTGTCGACCTAAAAGAATAGTTTTTCCATTTTTAATAACAAAAAGTTCTAATCTTTTACATATATTCTTATATTTCACTACGGGTAGTAACACTCCAAGTGGTTTTACAGATTCACCCGTGTAATATCTAAGTGTTAAAAGACAAGGATTCAGCTTCAAATTTTTAAACAGTTTAATGTAGCATTCCTGACTTATACACGACACTGCACTGCCGGTATCGCACTCCATTTTAATATTACTACCATTAACGTTCAATTCTATATACATAGGGCTGCATTGTGTAACAGATAATTTGCAACCGTTAACATATGTTACCTCATCGCTATCCGCACCGTCACCCATGTCGGCGTCCCTTACTTGCATCAGGTCAACGTTGTGATGTCCCGCTAAATTAGGACACATACGCCGCAGATGTCCTTGTCGGTTGCATACCCGGCACACATAACGCGCAAACTTGCACGTGGCAGTATCATGCCGAGCGCCGCATGCCCGGCACTGGTGCTGAGCCCGCTCAGCCGGCTGCGCCCGCTCAGCCGAACGCACATGACTCGATGTCTGCGAAGCGCGCCCATCGCGCCCCCGCGCCTCCTGCGCCGATCCGCTGACATCCCGCGTAACGTTCGCCGCACCTTTCCGCCACGTTCTTGCCGCCGCCATTGCTTGACACGTCACCGACGTCGTCCGAATCGCCTCGCTCGGTGACCTTGCCTGTTCCTCCACCGCCGCCGCATCTTTTTCTGCTGCTTCCATGCTCACTGCTAACGTATACGCCTTGCCGAAGTCTAATTTAGCTTCGGCGAACAACCGTTGTCGTATAGTTTCATTGGTTATGCCACAAACTAGTTGGTCTCTCAGACTTTCCTCCAGCCATGTTCCAAATTCACACGTCTTGGACATTCTCTTCAATACCGCCGTGTATTCCGATATAGTTTCCCCTTCATTTTGTTTCCTATGCCTGAACTTATATCGCTCCGCTAACTCACTCGGTTTTGGCTGCAGATGTTTTTCCATAATTTCCGTTAACTGTGCAAATGTTTTGTCCTTGGGCTTTACCGGCGTACACAAATTAACCAACAGCTCATAGCACTCTGCCCCCATGACGGTTATTAGAGAAGGCACTTGTAATTCACTCGAAATTTTGTTCACTAGAAAGTATTGTTCTAAACGTTCTATGTATAACCGCCAATCGTCCGTCTGCAATTTAAATTCCGCGATCTTTCCGATAGACATTTTTATAATTGTTTTATTTATTTATTTATTTTTTGCCAATTACGGTACGCGTAAGACTCGATTCTCGTCGCCACTGAGGTATTTCGGGAATAATCGGGAAAATAGACGCAGCAATGAAACGACAACTTCACTATCAGACGTATATTCGCAGACTGGCGCGACCGTACGATCCGTACAAAACGGTAACAAATTACCCTCAGTTTATCAATATTAAACATACATTACAATGTTAATTTGACAACAACGTCCAATGAGATCTTCGGAAACAAAAACAACTTTCCTCTAGTTATTTAATCTTGATTTGTTTCCTATAAAAACTAGCAACTCTTGCATGATTTGTCCGAATGGTATAGCATCTGGAAGGTGAATCATTTAGCACCAGTTGATCGAACCCACCCACTTGATGCTATAATTTCTATAATTTCTTACTAACATCAAATTTGAAAGAAAGTGTTAAGAAGACGAAGAATGAAATATTAATGAAATAAAAAGGTTAATTCTCAAAACCCCTTATTTTTAGGCCCTTATTTTCAATGATATATTATATTTACCGTCCCCTAACTTTACGCATATCATGTGTTTTCACGGCGTCTTGCACAGGAAAACAATTTTCCTTCTACACAGGCTAAATAGTTTTTATGCCTCCGGACGTGAGGCCGGTGGTTCCTATTTCCTTCCTTAATACCTCAAAGAGACATGCATCAGGAGTATGTCTTTTAATAATTGCCTTAGTACCTGCTTCCGGAATGTTAGATCTGTTGGGAATATAACTTTAAGGTATATTTCTATTCAAAGAATATAAATAGTTGCGACTTTTGTACCATTTAATTGTCGAATGCACACAAACATCTACCACGTTATGATGGCCCCCTTAAATGTGGGCAACGCATGCACGGTTTTTGAAAATTATCTGAGTTTTATAGTTCACCATTATACACTTTGGAACCCTCTCAGTAGTAGATAAGGCCCGTGCTCAGTAGCGTGCAGTGTATAATACACGGCTGGTATGGTACATTTTGGTAATAAACTCAATGTTATACACATATTGATAATTTTGGTCACTATCTAGGTATCGAATTCATGTATATCGCGATTGAACGTCATACATAATATAACCATACCATGAGTTCTTTGAAAGGCTTGCAACTTTGAATTACAGGCCCCGTCGCTTGGTAAGTTTTAAATGTTCTCCAATCGACCAATCTAAGTTGACCTTTCGAATGTAAGACAGAGTACGTGAAGAGAGGCCAAGGTAAAGCTGATTGTACAAAATCGATTTTAATCAAACTTGTCGCAATAACTTAGTTGACATGCTTTTAAAGTTACCAAGTTCTGTTAAATTTGGTTTTGTGGTTATAGCATGAAATTCAACTGGTGATTTTTGTTAATGGTTTTATTAGGTTCCAATTATCATAATCAGTGTATTCTTTATAAAACTCTGTCTTGACAATAAGAAGAATGTCAAGTAATTGATAAAAGCAATAATTAATCGATATTATTGGTAATAATCGATTACAATTATATTCGAATAAACAGTAAAAGTATAATAAAAAGCGACAACACTAATAACATATTTTTACCGCGTAGGAATTAATGAAAATAAGTTGGGGCCTAAATTAAAAACAAAAGGCGGTAAAGTTGGGCGCACGGCAAAGTTTTGGATGATAAATGAATGTCTCGTGGACTTAAAATTTTATTCTGGATTTTTTCTTTTTAAAACAAGACAAATGGTTTCGACGGCATAGGTTAAAGGAGTTCTTGGATAATGCCTAATTTTGAATATATAGTACAAAAGGTCCAGTATTACTTTAGGGTTTTTTTGTCATCGTTTTGAATGAAAGGTTCTAACCATTTTATTTTTAGATTACAATACCATGTATCACACATTAGTATAATGCACTAGTTCTGATTTACTATTACGTTTCAGATCTCCAATGACTGACAGCAAGGGAAACAATCAGGAGGAGAGTGATATACCTGAGAATCTTTCATACATAATTAACTACGAACTCTATTTATCTAGCGTAGTATTCTACAAACCTTAACTCTATAGTAGAGTACACCTACACATGGTTCATATCAACTTTACAAGGGTTTCATTGAATTGTGCTATACATATGTCAAAGAATTAGGGCATTCAAAAAACAAAAACTTTAGCTTAGCGATATTGGTATAAATTACTAGCCAGAAGCCTTTTCTTTGATGGGTTTGATAAAATCGCCACTATAATTTCAGAAACACGGGTTGATTTTAGTAATCCCCGATATCAGATCATAGCCGGTTCAGTTTGTTTATGTTTAATTACAGGAAACGAAAAAAGTTTGTAGACTAATTTGTTCTTTGGTAACATGCAAAGGTTCATACAGTTTTATTTTTTATAGCATCGAATGACGAAACGAGCATGCCGTTCACTTGATGGTAAGCGATACAACCATCCAAAAACACCAGAAACATCATCCAGCACCTTGAGTTACAAAGTACTGTGTGGCATTCCACTGCGCTCGTCATCCTGAGACATAAGATGTTAAGTCTAATTATGTCCAGGAGTTACACTGGCTACAATGCCCTTCAAACCGAAACACAACAGTGCATGCACACTACTGCTTGGCGGTATAAATAGACATTGCTGTGGTACACGCCCAGACGGACTCTTACATATGAGAGTCCTACCACCAGCTTATTAGAAAAGTAGCCCAGTCCCATAAATAGTACAGCTACTCTAGTAATCTATAAGTATACCATACCATAACGTACCAGCCCTGTATTATGTACTGCCCACTGCTGAGCACGGGCCTCCTTTACTGCTGAGAGAGATAGGCCTTGGTTCACCACACTGGCCAAGTGCGGGTTGGCAGACTTCACATACCTTTGAATTTCAAAGAACTTCTCAGGTATGCAGGTTTCCTCACGATGTTTTCCTTCACTCTTAAAGCGAGCGATAATTCACAAAGAATACACATATAACTTTTTAGAAAAGTTATAGATGCGTACCCTTGGGTTTTGAACCTGCGGACATTCGTTTCGGCAGTCCGGTCCACTCCCAACTAGGCCATCAAACTTTCACTAATATCTGTAGGTACTTACATTTTTAGTAAACATACTGCGAAGGACTCAAAGTATTATTCCTACTATTCTACTAATATTATAAAGGCGAAAGTTTGTAAGAATGTCTGGATGTATGGATGTTTGTTGCTCTTTCGCGCAAAAACTACTGAACGGATTTCGATGAAATTTGTCACACGGGTAGATCATATCCTGGATTAACACATAGGCTACTTTTTATCCCGGGAAAATATAAACCGGGACTTTTATCCCGGAAAAACTTTTTAATGCGGGCGGAGCCGCGGGCAAAATGTAGTATAAAATATTCGAAAGTTTTATAAAGTTGTTTGGGTGTTTGTTACAAGTTAACACATGAACCGCTAAGTAGATTTACATGAAATTTAGTACACAGTTAAGTCGAGCGCTGGATTTACATATTGTACTTTTTATTTAGAACAATACAGTTTCAGACTTTTATTCTGTCAAAAGATTTTAGCATGAGTTGAGCCGTGAGCGAAAGCTTACACGGGGCTAATAATTTATGTTGAACAGCGATTAATCAACTATTGATTAGTTTGTAGTTGCTTCAACTATATTGAATTGTGTCCAGTGTCTGTCGGTGTTTGGTAGCAGCGGCAATAACCTAGTTGGGAGTAGAATGGACTGCCGAGACGAATGTCCGCAGGTTCAAAACCCAAGGGCACGCACCTCCGACTTAAAAAAAATATGTGTGTATTCTTTGTGAATTATCGCTAGCTTTGACGGTGAAGGAAAACATCGTGAGGAAACCTGCATACCTGATAAGTTCTCTGAATTTCGAAGGTATGTGAAGTCTGCCAACCCGCAATACGCCAGCGTGTTGAACAAATGCCTTAACCCTCTCAGTAGTAGAGGAGGCCCGTGCTCAGCAGTGGCTAGTATATAATACAGGGCTGGTATAGTATGGTATGGTCTGTAGCAACAAATAGAAAGCATCTACGCGGCACCTTAATCTTAAATTTTAGCCTATTACTAACGTTGCAAAGGTTTACAGACTTCAAGTGTTACATGCTACAAATAAGGCTTTACAACAAGAAACAAAGGTAGTGGTTTATAACGCAGATCAAGTTCCGAATACTTTAGAACTGACGGCAATATGTTATTGTTTCATGTTCAGAGACTGTTACTAAGTCACGAAGTTTGTGGAGCCTGCGATTGATAAATGAAACCTAAAGTTACGTACTAAAACTGTCTTTTTTAATATTTTATAACGTTATTGTTAACGCTTCAATTAATTTTTGTTCAATTAAAACTAAGCTTAAAAGCTGGTTAAGTGGGAGTCGGACTTGAGCACTAAGGTTTCCGTATTCCGAAAATCTTTATTATAATATGTTAATCGATCGTATCGGGCATAAGTCAGGTTTTTAACCGACTTCAAAAAGTGTTCACATACTTTGGGAGTGTAGACTTTGGCAAAATGAGCGTAACATTATGTTTGATAGTATGCAAATAACATCTGGAGTTGTATACTACATGGACCTTGTGGACACTAGGCAGAATTTCCGTGCTTTCCGGCGTTTTTGCCATACCTACTATTGGAATCAAGTTTAACAGCTCAAGTAGGACCCCTTTAATTTTATCCGTGGTGCTTTACATCTGGCTTTTCCAGTTGTGAAACTCTAAATAATTAAGGTAAATTAATTAAGGTAATAAATAAAATACCTTTTTTAGTTCATTATTTTGTCTCCCGCTTTGCTATGGAGGGAAGTGGAAAATATATTTCTAACTCCTCTCTATTCTTCTGTTTGATTAACTTCGTTGCGGGTTAAGACTAATTAGTGTTCCCTGAGACTCGCCGAGCTTCACCGCTCTGTGCCCTAAAATGCGTGCCACTGCTGATCCTGGCTTACAGGAGTTGCAGTGGTGGGTTTGAGGGCGGGATAGTCTCTGTATGGGAAATCGACCAGACCTTCGGATGGTGTTAAATAGAGGACTGTATCCACCACTCACCTGCACTTTCAGCACCGCTCGTTTCCCTGGGTACCCAGCGTTGGTGAATGGCCATAGGTTGCTGATTGCCGTCAAGTATTGCACCACACGTATCACTAGTTTATTCTTGGAATAATGTTAATGTTTGGAATATAAGACACAGCGCGCACAGAACTACGTTGCGTTCGAAGCGGTTGCTTTTACGGAAGAGAGTGAACGTCTGTATTGCACGTTCGGGGTGGCAGCACTTGTCGCTGCTTAGGATGCGTTCGGATTTTGTGGCAGATACAGATCCGTTCATAATAGAAAATAAATAATTGTATGCCGTAGTATTGTGCCAGCATTACCTAATTGTAAATTAATAAAAGTACGGAACATGCCGCCGACCTTAAAATAACCTATTTTAACAAAATACTAAAACTAACATAGGGCTAAACTGAACTAGGTACTTTGAAATTAATCAATAGGAAGGGGACAGACCTTCACTACAGGTCGTTTTGTGAGTGTGTTACCAATGCGTACCGTCACAACACGAGTAACACCGTCAGCGCCCGGGTGGAGCTGATGCACGCGGGCCAAGCGCCACTGCAGTGGAGGTAATGTGTTGTCAACTAACACAACTACGGAACCTACGTTGAGAGGTGTCTTCGTAGTGTCGTGAAACCATTTGCTTCTTTGCTGAAGTTGGTGAAGGTATTCAACACTCCATCGCTTCCAGAAGTGTTGGACAGCTTGTTGAATAATTTGCCATCGAACAAGGCGAGTAGTACTCTCAGCCGATAAATTAATTTCTGGCAATGAAGTCAATGGTTGTCCGACCAAAAAGTGTCCCGGAGTAAGAGGTAATGGATCTGAAGGATCATTACTCTGTGTACAAAGTGGTCTAGAATTAAGTATGGCTTCTATTTGACATAGAAGTGTGTTAAATTCATTGTAAGTTAAAGTTAGTTGCCCTATGACCCGATAAAGATGGGTTTTCATGCTTTTAACGGCAGCTTCGAATATACCACCGAAATGGCTTGCGTAAGGTGGGTTAAAATGCCACGTTATGGACAAGTCTGTTAAACTTTTACTAATGTATAATTGATGGGCCGTATTTTGTAGAAATGATCGCAAATCTTTTAAATAGTTATAACAGCCTACAAAGTTTCGACCGCAATCGGAATAAATATCTGAACAAAGTCCGCGTCGAGAAATAAAACGGCGTAAAGCGTTAAGGAATGAATCCGTTGTTAAATCGGGAACTAATTCAAGATGTACGGCCTTTGTTGACATGCATACAAAGACGCATATATATGATTTGAAAATTTTGGAATTACGAAATTTACTAGATTTAAGATTAAAATGCCCGGCGAAATCTATGCCTACGTGTAAGAATGGCCTAAGAGCGCTCACTCTTGCAGCAGGTAAAGGAGCCATTGGCGGCTGCGGAGCGGAAGGTCGCGTGCGAAAACATTGAATGCAGCGACGCGTGCGCATACGGACTGCATCACGGGCAGATATAATCCAATATGTTTGAGATAAAAGAAATTGTAATGTTTGCGGACCTACGTGCAAATATAATTTGTGAAAATAGTCTATAAGTAATGACGTAAAGAAATGTTTTTTGGGTAAAATTATTTGATGCTTGGCATCATAAGAAATGTGGGCACGTTGTATCCTGCCGCCGACCCTGAGAAGTCCGGCGTCGTCTATGAACGGTTTAAGTTTTTGAAGTTTATTTGAACAAATGTCGTTATCTTTTAAACGTAAAATATCTTCAGCAAACTGATCTTGCTGTACGAGACGGATAACTCTTGTTAAAGCGAATTTGGATTCAGAAACCGTAATGTGCGGATGCGAGTAAGATTGTGTCTTACGGCATTTATGATAAAAGCGAAAAATTAAAGAAACAACGCGTAATAGTTTTGGCATGGACGAAAATCTTTCAAGAAATTGTAAATCTAAAGTTGATTCCTTTGAACTACTAAGAATATGCTGTCGTCGTTCTTCGTCAGTATGTAGATCGACGTTCGAAACAGGCCAATTAGATTGAGACTGTTTGAGCCAGATGGGTCCATTAAACCATAAGTTCTGATCTAGCTTAGACGGGAGCACACCTCGGGATGCAGGATCCGCGGGGTTGTCCTCCGAACGTACGTGTCGCCAGTGAGCAGCTGAAACTCGGCTTGTCGTCTCCGCAACACGATTGGACACGAAGGTGCGCCATTCGTGGGAGGACGAGCGTAACCATGCAAGTGTGACCGAAGAATCACTCCATGCGTAAACATTATCGATAGATAGAATTTTAGTATAAGTTACAAGAATGTTTTCAATAAGTTTAGATAAAAGTACAGCTCCGCACAGCTCTAAACGGGGGAGCGTGATACGTTTTAATGGTGCGACCTTTGTCTTTGCAAGAAGGAGATGAACATGAACAATACCGTGAGGATCAATAACACGTAAATATACACAAGCAGCGTATGCCTTCTCGGATGCGTCCGAAAAGCCATGTATTTGTATGTCTC
Organism: Lapara coniferarum; assembly: GCA_949316025.1. Classification (NCBI taxonomy): domain Eukaryota; kingdom Metazoa; phylum Arthropoda; class Insecta; order Lepidoptera; family Sphingidae; genus Lapara; species Lapara coniferarum. The sequence goes on along the minus strand of OX438919.1, from coordinate 1,741,390 downwards.
CGTTATGATTAGGAATCACGTGACGCGGTAACGAAATAGATTTTACTACGTTTATATTTTGGTGCAGTTTTTGACCAATAAGTAAATTGTCGTTAAGTGAACGACCATTAGTAGTTTTGCAAGAAGCGTCAAAGACAACTCTAACTTTAGGTGTAGCAGATGACCTTTTGACCACGCAATGGTGAGGGATATAGTAAGGAATTTTATCTGAAACCGTGTGCTCAGTGACCGGTTCCATGTGACCTAGGTTTTCATATTCTCTGAGACATTTAATATATTCTTCTTGCAAAGAAGGATCGCGAGAAAGCTTTTGTTCAAGCTTGTAAAAACGATTAAGAGCAATTTGGCGAGAATCGCCGAGAGGGGGTACATTGTCCTTAAAAGGAAGGGAAACAATATATTTACCGCATTTATCGCGTTTGTGGGTATTAATGAAAATAGACTCACAAAGAGCTTCTTCTTTGGTGAGAGGCTTGATATCAGGCATCGACTCAAGCTCCCAAAATTTTTGCAATTGCATATCAAGTTGATATGTACTAACATTCATGCAGACTTGTGCTGGCAATGAATGGGAAATTTTACCGTTAAGTAGGTAACCAAAAATACTATTTATTGCCACGGGTGTACCCTGTGGGCCTTTAATGTTATCATGTAGTAAAATACTATCAGTATAGTCTGAACCTAGGAGAAATTCGACTGGACGCGCAGAACGTAATTCTGGGTCCGCTAGGGGTAAATTTTTTAGATGCGGAATGTGCTCGAAAGAGCTTGGAATGCGAGGTAAGTAACTCGTTAACTTGGGTAAGATTAGAGCTTCGATAATTAATTTAGGTTCTAATTTATTGTGAGGCGTAACTTCACACAAAACGTAACCACGCGGTTGCTCACTTTTATCGCCTATACCAGTAACTGTCATGCTGGTCTTAGCATGATAGCGTTTTAAGCCCAGTCGCTGGACGCATGACTCCGCAATGAGTGTGGCTTGGGAGCCTTGGTCGACTAGAGCGCGCACAGGGCGAGGAGAACTCGAATTATCATCCGTCGACCGAATATTTACCAACGCGGTGGTGAGTAGAACCGTACAATTTAGTTTATCAGAAAAACTACGTATTGATGTGGGTGACGAAGAAGATTCCGCTGCCGAAATTAGCTCGGGGGAAGATACGTTACATTCGCTAGTTAATGCTACATTAGAAATTACATCATCATGTATAGAAGTATGATGACGTTTCGAACACACACGGCAATTGTGTCGAGATTTACAATCCTTGAGTTCGTGTCCAATAAATAAACAATTGTTACAAATTTTATTTTGTTCGATAAAATCTTTCTTTTCTGTTAAAGTTAATTTACTGAAGTTAATACACTTATTTAATGAATGTGAATTTTGTTTACAATAAGTACATGTTTTAACATAATTAATAGCGTAAGGAGTTGAACTAGCAGCATGGATACTCATCGAGCGCGAGTGACGTGAACGTGCAAACGGCGCGTCAGAGGTATGTATAGATGTAGTAGTACGGCTAGTACGGTTTGCGTCGGAGTGGGAGCGCGCGACGGCTCGGCCCCAGTGGCGCGGCGACGCGGCAGGAAGAGAGCGGCGGATCGCGAGTTCGGAGCCGGAGGCGGGCGAACACGGCATCAAAGCAGTTGACATGGCCTCAGTGGCAGCCAGCTCTTTATTTAAAAACTCAATTAAATTATTGACACACGGAATAGTACTAGGCGAACTTAGCGACAATTCAAAACGTTTACGAAGAGTAGGTGTAATCTTACGTAACAAAATATTTAATAAAATGAAACTCCATTCTGTAACTGGCAAGTTAAAAGATTCTAAAGCTGTTAAGTTTTCTTTATATACCATCAGAATGTTACGCAAACTATGTTCGTAATTTTTATCAATAACTGGATCTATATCAAGGATTTTGTCTAAATGTTTATTTGCAATTATTCTGTCGTTTTGATAACGATCTAACAAAATTCGCAAAGCATTATTATAATTATCACCTGTGATAGGCAGCGATTTAATTAAGTTATAAGGTTCACCCCGTAAGGACAAAAGTAAATAACGGAAACGTTCTACGTCAGATAAATGTTTGTTATCATGAACTAGCGATAAGTACAAATCATAAAATGCATTCCATTCGGTTAAATCACCACGGAAGGTGGGTAACGTAAGTATCGGCAACTGATCTCTCGTATGACCTTGACTATGACAACAAGAGGTAGGCTGAACGCTAGCTACACTTTGCCTGCGTTGAATATCTTTTAAGTGATCAGCTGTGATTTGCACTTTGTAATATAAAGTGTCAAAATTGTTACGTATATCTAATTGTTCTTGAGACTTAAATTCACCGGTTTTAGCTAATAACTTTTCTATTTTGCTTTGTACGAGAAAAAATTGTTTTTTAATGTTATTAAGTTCCCTAACACGGGCACGAAATTCCACTTCATCTGTAGCACAATCAGCCATACGTTGTATGCTGTTCATGAAAATATCACGTTCGAATATCAATTGATCTAACTCCATGACTATGGACAATAGTTATTTGTATGATAGAAATATTATAAATGTTAGGTAAGTAGTACACTGATAGTATAGCGAAGCTTAACTTATTAACACGAAATGTTAAAAAGTTATTTTGCCGTACGAAATACGGGTTGTAAATGAAATATGAAATGATGTATTGTGTCTAGTACGAAATACATAGACGACTTGATAAGTATTGTAATGTAATATGTATATGTGTATTATAGTAAGTGTAGTGAATAAAACGTAGCTTGGAGTGGCGCGCGTGCCGTTGGATATTTAAACTCGTTTGACGGGAATGTTCGACGCGAGCGCTTACGGTGTGGCATAGGCCGAACGAATACCCACAAGTTAAGAAAAAAAAAATGGAAATTGTAAAACTCGCTATTTTACCTAGTAATTCATTCGATAAATGAATTAGTACGTTCGAAAAAACAGTACGCAGTGGTATTGTCGAAAAACAAATACGCTAAGCCTAGGCAAATGGAATTTAACAAATTGTTAACCGAGGGTAGGTTCCACGGGTTAAGCAAATTAAAGTGTCGAAAAACAACTTTAATGGAATTAAACCAGTAATATGCTAGCACAATGACTTGGACATACGGTTCGAAGGTCCAGAAAATGTATGGGAAATCGACCAGACCTTCGGATGGTGTTAAATAGAGGACTGTATCCACCACTCACCTGCACTTTCAGCACCGCTCGTTTCCCTGGGTACCCAGCGTTGGTGAATGGCCATAGGTTGCCAGAAAATGTATGGGAAATCGACCAGACCTTCGGATGGTGTTAAATAGAGGACTGTATCCACCACTCACCTGCACTTTCAGCACCGCTCGTTTCCCTGGGTACCCAGCGTTGGTGAATGGCCATAGGTTGCTGATTGCCGTCAAGTATTGCACCACACGTATCACTAGTTTATTCTTGGAATAATGTTAATGTTTGGAATATAAGACACAGCGCGCACAGAACTACGTTGCGTTCGAAGCGGTTGCTTTTACGGAAGAGAGTGAACGTCTGTATTGCACGTTCGGGGTGGCAGCACTTGTCGCTGCTTAGGATGCGTTCGGATTTTGTGGCAGATACAGATCCGTTCATAATAGAAAATAAATAATTGTATGCCGTAGTATTGTGCCAGCATTACCTAATTGTAAATTAATAAAAGTACGGAACAGTCTCATCATACAATGCAATAAATAAAACAATAAGGTTAATTTGCAGACACAAAATGGCAGTGCACGCAACCCCGTTAACAGTTTTCAGAATACTAAAAGTACTTCGGCAAAACAAAGTTTCCAACATTGTTTATTCGTGTAGAGTATATTTTTATATTATTTGCGTGAAAAAATTTTTTCGCTTCCATTTTCAATACTTCTCGGAATGTAATTGATTATTATAATTGAGCTACGGTTCTTTTTGATGTACTTATTTATTGGAATGGAAATAAGGATCGAAATCGTAGTAAAGTAATTTATTTCCAAATAAGGTTAACAAAATTATATTCAATGAAATATTAAGTGACTGAATATTATTTACAGTGCGAATAGCTATTTAATAATTTTTTTATACAAGCTTTTGCTCGCGACGTCACCCGCGTGAATTAGTTTTTGTGTTTTGTTTTGGTAGTTCCGTTACTTTTTAATATATTTTTTCAATGCACAGACACACCGGGTTCTACTGCTTTATTATACGTACCCATTTTGCCTACACTCTGACAGTTTGTAGGCAGTTTTTTTAGAAAATGTTATAAGTCAATTAATTTGAAAGGTAGGTAAATCTGATAAATCAATATTCCTTACATACTCCTGTATGAACATACATACAAAATAAAAACATAAATAACACAGAATCAAAAACAGAAAGTTTTGTACTTCTGCTACATTTATGTAAACTGTGCCATTCAACTACACGTTATAGGGTTCATGTCCCCCACAATATGTCCCTTAATACATCCCTGTCCAGTCGTATAGTTGAAATATTACTGGACCAACCTCTTCGTAAGTTTTTTCTAGGCTTATCCTTTATGCCTACTTCACTATTTTTGTTTACGCACTTTTGGGATTCGTTTACTTTTCCAAATAACATTATAAGGAGCCTTTCATATTTTTTCTGTCAATAAGCTAAGCATTTTGTAGCATTTTGCTTTTATGAGACTTTTATCGTATTTTCTTTATTTGGGTATCCTACTAACATTATTTATGAACGCGAAAGTTTGTAAGAATGGATGTATGGATGATTGTTACTTTTTAAGGCAAAAACTACTCAACGGATTTCGATGAAATTTGGCACACGGGTAGATCACGTCCTGGATAACATAGGATACTTTTTATCTCGGGAAAATATAAAGCCGGACTTTTATCCCGGAAAAACTTTTTATCGCGACTGAAGCCGCGAGCAAAAGCTAGTAATCTATATTTCTTTGTAATCTAGGTATTTTGTATTTCTAGTGATCTTATTAAATTGACAGTGCGGCCAGTACCCAATCTTTTAATGTTTGTACTCCTAGCATGAAAAATAAAGAATTGCGTTAAGTATTCATATACAGTAACTTTTAGGTATTATTTACTTGCATTAAAGCCGTAAGGGCCCTGTTAGAGTGTCAGCATTAATAACTAAGTATATAAGAATATTAATTTACTGCAATTGATAAGATTAATTAAATTTGTATCACAGTTGTTCGAGAATTCAGTTAATAAGAAAAAAACAAAAACGCCGACTGCGTCAATATCTGCCATCTTTATTAAATTAATTGAAAAACTGAAAAGATAGAAACAAGATTTTAATTTGAATATTTTATTTTTATTGACGTTTGTTCCCCCGTAAACACGTCGCGAATATTGACAGGTTAATATTAGTATTAACTCTTCGTTAGCGAAGTTAGAATATTGCCTAAATATACTTCAATTTAGTATTGTCCGCAGTACAAAAGTGAAAGTTCATCGTGATACAACTACCCCATAAAACGACGTTAATCGGCATTCTTGTTCACTTCAAAGAGTAAATACATTATAATCTACCTCCGAATTTAATTTTCTTTTTAAAGTGCAATGAGAAATTCCTCCCGTAGTATTCTCGGGTACATTCCCCTTACCGAATTTCATTATGTTTCCTTGACGAGGAAAACAAAACTCCTCTTACAATTTGGGTATTCTTGGAAGCTGATATCATGCTGGTGTTTATGTCTTTTTTGTTTCAAGGAACAATCATATCTCTTCATCCAACACACTAACTGGACACCACTGTGCTTTATCAGTTGCAATATGGTAATTTTATCGTGGTCGTATTAAAAAAAAGGGTAGATATTGTGCAAACGCTAGGCAGAGTTCCTAACATAATGGTAAAGATTAAGGAACGAGACAGACTTACATGGATATATTGAGGAAGACAGAGAGGAGGAACTCGTTGTAGATTGCCATGGAGATGAACCGGCTCTCGTTGAACTCGGACGGTGCTTTTCGCACCATGATGCACAGACGAATTCCCCACACCAGGAATATTACCTCCACTGCTCAATAAATTACAACATTAGCCTTATTTTACTTCTAAATGACGAGTTGATAGATCTCTCATATGCGCGGGGCCATTAGGTTAGGTAACGCATTGTCTTTTTACCACCAAGCAGTAGTTGTATGCACTGTTGTGTTTCGGTTTATAGGACATTGTAGCCAGCGTAGTTACTGGCCATTATGAGACTTAACTAATATTCCAGGGTGATAAGCACAATGGCGTGCCACGCAGTACTTTATAATGTTTATTTTCATATGCTCTGTAATTACAGTGGCTACAAAGTTATCCATCAAAAACATAGGAGTGCTTAAAAATGGTGCTTGGCAGCAGAAATAACGGTCAAACTATACACCTTAAAATTCTTATAAAGATCACACACAAACACACACACACACACACGTCCTTACTCCCCCGGGTAGGCAGAGGCGCAACGAGTGCATCCACTTTTCGCCGTGCGTATTCCGTCCCATGATGTGATAGGGGGCGAGCCTGTAGCCATACCGGGCATAAATTCCAGACTCCGAGCTGATACTGAATAGAAATATCACTTTGCCCGATCCGGGGATCGAACCCGTGTACTCAGTTTTGCAGTCATACCGTAATACAACTACGCCACCGAGGCACTCACTATATAAATCACTCACATAACATACCGATTTCATCAAATGTTTTTCTATATTATTAAAGCAGAAGATCGGCATAAATAATATCAATAACACTTAATCAAATCCAAAAGCAAACTGCACAATATCCGGTATAACTCCCCGAGTTCTGAACGTTAAATACTGTCTTAGTCTGACCGTTCGCAAAGTGCCTTCTTATTAAGTCGGCACACATTTGCAGAGCGCAGAGGGGATAGACTTGATAATATTGGCTCGGAAATAGAGCCCTATTTCACTTGATTCAATTATACCGACTGGCCGAAACTAGTATTTGGTTGTAGCAAACCTAAGATAAATGCTGTCGTGATGGGCTGTTAATGGTTAGCAGTTAGATGATGGACTATCTTTACATTGTAGGCATTAAAGATCGAACGTTCTTGTCTTTTTAGGTGACAGGTCTCTGTAAATTAGTCGTCTAATTAGATACCATTTCCAATATATTTTTCGTTAAAATTGTTTAATTTTTAATCCAATGTTTCAAATACTTTGCAGCATTTAAGGTCATGGGGTAAGTAGCTCTATTTCATTGTCAAAAATTCACGTAGAAATAAGAAATTATAATAATACATAATTGGACGAACTTAACTTAATTATTTTTTACGTAACTTACATGTAGTAAAAGAGTGATCCCACCAATCAGTATTACAGAGGTAGGCCTTCAGGTCGTCCTTGGTCCTCCCGACGATGACCGCAGGCGGCGCCACCAGCGTCCTGATAGCGAGCAGCACGCACGCCACCCCCACTATCACTCCGATCCTTCGAAGGAGGTACATGTCTGATATCTTCACTGCCTTCGCTGACCGGACTTGGAATATTACTGATATCCTGAACAATAGAAAAAATAATTACCCAAAAACTCCTAAAACACACAGTGTCTTTATCCCCAAAGGGTAGGTGGAAGTGTAACCGAAGCATCCACTTTTCACCATGTGTGTTTCATTCCATGATGTGATAGAGGCGAGCCTATCGCCATATCGGGCACAAAATCCAGACTTAATAAGTTACTTATCTATTTATTAACCGATTGCAAGTAGGACTATTTAACTTGACACGTATTTTTTATGTATGTAACGTAAGCCACATAATTATCTGACCAAAATCAAAATTTCAAATTGCCTCTACTCATTAAGTATGATCGTTAACTCGTTTAGTTAAGGAAATCCTCTTTATTTTATTTTTATGAAGAGGAACTGAAAATTGGTAAGAATACAAAAGTGTATAGGCGATTTGAATTTTTGATTTTATTTAGCTACTTATGTTGCCGACTGTACAATCATTGCTATGAAATATATAGTCATTTTTACGTGATTCTTATTTCAATTGGTAAAAGAAGTATTCGCCGTGGTCCCATTAGAAAATAAATGTGTTACGTTCAAATATTTTATTAACAAATCGTTGTGTACCTTTCGGTACACAAAGATGGAAGTATGTTTATTTAGGGCGGATTTCTCCGCTTGCTGACCAAATAATATTTTTGTCACATAAATTTATAATCCGACCAAATATGAAAGACAATTCTAGTCTATGCTCCGAGATTAGAGTGAATGTTATGTTTGGTCGGTTTATACATTTATGTAATAAAAATGAAATCCTCCTAGCCAGTTTCGGCCACGGTGGCCAATCTCAACGGAGATCAGCTAGGTACGCAGGAGATATTATTATAGTGCACAAGTGTGTGCGCAATACACAGGTGCACTCGCTATTCCTTTACTCTCATAGTCCGGTGAGACGGCAATCCGACATGACTGGATAGAGATCGGGCGCAAGACCAACGGCTTTACGTGCTTTCCGAGGCACTGTGCATCACACCGCCAACATCCTGATTCCGAGCTGCGACTGAGTATTTTTTTTTAAGATGGAAAAACTCAGTCACAAAGTTTTTTTGGCCCGAGCCGGGATTCGAACCCAGGACCTCAGCGCGCAAATCGTACTCGTAACGCGTAAGCTATAAAACTACGCCACCGAGGCAGTCAAGTTTTTTTTTTGTGAAAAAATTAGCGTTTATCAGCAAGCGGTGGAAGCGCGCTAGCCCGCGAAAATAAGGGCACCTCCCTTTATGTTGATAGTAAAGAAATTGTCGCGTTTATCATGTAGGCGACTTTTTATATCCATAACCAGTCATTTTCGTTAGTTAGTTTTACGCACAATTTTGATTGAAAACGGCAACAAGTTTGAGTCTCCATACAACAAAATTTCTGAAACAGACGTTAGAATAATGATTCCTTATGTTTACGCGAATGTTAGACATTGAAATTAAACTATTATATCGGATTTTATCGCGGGATTTTTATTTTATTTTCTCCCGACGTTTCGAAGGCTTTTCAGCACTTCGTGGTCATGGTGGTTCGTGAGTCCGCCCCGTGACCACGAAGTGCTGAAAAGCCTTCGAAACGTCGGGAGAAAATAAAATAAAAAACCCGCGATAAAATCCGATATAATAGTTTAATTTCAGACGTTAGAACTTGGGGGATAGATTGAAATTACAAAAAGATATGAAAAATCTGGCTTTTTTATTCCATTAGTGTTGAAATAGTCTTTCCGATGATGTATTATAAATTAATCAGATAATTTTATTTTTTAAATAATCACGATGAAGAGATGACTGAAATAGTCGAAATTTTAGATACGGCCTCTTAAAAACCACTGGGAAGTATTTATAGACTTCAATACCCAAATTCTCTGTAATATTATGATGCAGAGGTGATTTTTGGTTTGTTCTTTTCCAAAGCAATCACGGATAGACATAATTAATCCATTTGAGATAGTTTGTATGGAAAATGAATTAGTGGGCATTCCAGGAAAAAAATATTAGAGCTTAGCAGAGGCCAATAGCCAGTCTCTTATTAGAAAGAGGGTATATTTGTTTATAATACTAGAAAATACTGATCCGATTCTTAAAATCTTTTAGCTACCAGAAGTTTAATTGTACGTAAGTGGTGGACCAAGACCACAGAATGGTACCCGAGGAACGGTCACAGAAAGAGAGGTAGACCAGCCTGGTGGTCAGATGACATCGCGAGGTATGCCGGCAAGCAGTGTATAAAGCATGCACAGGAAAGAGTGGCGTAATAGCAAAGGGGCTCATACCCAAGGTGGAGTCGGGTTTAAACATACTCCTTCATATAATTTGAATGAAGTGCAGCAGAAGAATCGCTTTAACGGTGAAGGAAAACATCGTGTGGAAACCTACATGCCTGAGAATTATCCATCAGAATTTCGAGGGTATGTGAAGTCCACCAATTCACACTAGGCCAGCGTGGTAGACTAAGGCCTAAAACCCTCTCAGTAGTAGAGGAGGCCCGTGCTCAACAGCAGCAGAATTTAACTCAAGAACGGATGATGATACGGACAGACAAATAGGTTGACGCGAACGAGAGCGTGGAATTTAATCAATTATAACTTCTGCAAATGGGTGTTTCGTAATTTGTGTAATAATTTTACTGTAAAATATATTGAGGTAATTTGTGATTCAGTTTTGGCAAATGGGCTTGAATTTTAAAGGCGATGCTGAGGTAGTTTGGTAATTGAAGTGATTGAGGACATACCTAGGACAACTTGGCTGTAATAGGGCCAACGTAACAGACGCAGTGCTTTGCTGTTAGATTAATGTAGCCATAAAAATTACACGGAGAAGGCAATTCTTAGTCTATAGATTTACTGCCCACTGCTGGGCACGGACCTCATCTACTACTGAGAGTGCTTTAGGCCTTACTCCACCGCGCTGATCTAGTGCCGATTGGCAGCCTTTACATAGGTACCTGCCATTGTTCTTGTAAATTTATCTCTGCGAAATATTACAGACAATATTCATATTCAATTCCGCAAAAGCAATAAATAAGTATGCTATCATTCATCTCTCATAGGGATTTTATTGTGAAGAATTTATTCACTGAGCAATGAATGTTTTATTCTAATTTTTCTTAAGGTTAATTTAATATTACTTGTGCCTTCCCAGCCTCAGAAACTTTGTAAATTAAATACCGTGTCAAATACATTTTAAATGAACTGTACCCCCTTTTTTAGTACCCCTAAAATGAATAAATATAAAATAATTTGAATATAGTTGAGTGGGTGGTCCAGTGTTCCAAGTTCCAACACAACTTGCCTAGGATTAAAATCCTCAGAAGGTGTTTGAAACAAACAAACAGACGACGGATCTGTCGAACATACCAAACTGTTCCATCAACATGCGTATAAAAATATATTACATCGACCACACAAAGACACAGCAGGTTAACGAAGAAAATGGTAGGATCAAGTAAAAATATCACATAATTTTTACAAATCCTACACACAATGACTTATCATATACATAACACCAATGCCCTTTGCCATGAATACCATATTGAAATGCTGCCAGACCGAAAAATCGCGTATATTCTAGGTCAGTGAGTTTAATATAACTCCCTCTTGCCCCGTCGCCAAATGAGTTGAACGCTTAGTTCACTTATTGCACTAGTTTTGAATTCCCAGACATAGGACGATAAAACACGATACTGTTGTCCTTTTGGTAACATAAAATACTGTCGTATTTGATAAATTTGAGAAAAGTAAAGTGTGATACAATTGTGATGATATTTTATCTTAAAATTCAATTATGTGCAATTATTATATTATACTGGCCACTGCTGAGCACGGGCCTCCTCTACTGCTGAGAGGGGTTGGGCCTTAGTGCACCATACTGACCTAATGGAGATTGGCAGACTTCACAAATCCTCGAAATTCTTATGGATAATTCTCAAATATGTAGGTTTCCTCACGGCATTTTCCTTCACGGCTAAAGTGAACGATAAATAATTGATAAACAATATACACGAAACTTCGAAAAGTCAGAGGTGTGTGCTTTAGGTTTTGAACCTTCGGACATTGTCTCAGCAGACCGTTCCATTCCCAACTACGCTATCGTCCACAATAGGTATATGATTATCTTAAAAGACGACTTATTTATTTTAAGAATAATTAATGTTTTACAAATAAAGGTATTTTGTAGAATAAAAAAAATACTCTAACGCCATAAAAGCGAAAGACACGTAGTCGTATTTGTTCCTAAAATAAAAGAAACGTAGAAATGTGTAACCTTATTTAGCTACGTGTCAAACCTAAGAGGGTAGTTTGAAAAATAGTTGTGACATGTGTCCCATTCTATGTCAAATCCAAAAGGATAAACCTTTAGAAAAACATTTGTAGCCACTAAAATAGGAAGGCACTTTTAGATGTTCAAAAGACTGTCTCGACGTCACGTAAGCTAGCGTTTGTTCATTATTAATTTTTAAGTATGCGGCAACGGTTTCCAGAGTTCCCAGGTAGTTGTGAATAAATTCTTACTTTCAGAAGTGTCTTTTGTCCGTTCATAAATACAAGAAGAGTTATAATGGTATTAAGAATTAATTTAGTCAGCATTCGTGCAGAGTAAATTAAACTAGGTTTTCTTATCCTAAGCTCTGCCTTAAAATTTCCAAAATATGAAACTAAACATTTTTTCGTTGATTTTCGGTAAATAAAAAGACAGAAACGTCACGAAGGTTTCTTGAAATGAATTCCTCTCGTCTGTGCTCCCCAAATTTACTCTCTGGGGAATATTAATTTAGTTTTGCGTGTTTGTTACTGTATTCTCTTCTGTAAATAATTCCCTCAGACTTCGTTAATTAAAATGTGTTTGACGTTTCTTTTTGAATTGATAAAATAGAATTCATCTATTTTATTAACTGGTATCATTGATGTATTAAGGGTTTTTAATACATCAATGACTGGTATAAATAATTTCATCCAAGATGTGGCGCGCTACCAATTTTTGAGCGGAGATTTTTGGAATTAAAAAGACTTATTATTCTTTGCGGTATTTGAATGCACTTACAAGTATTTAATTTTTATTTACAGAACAAACCCAGAACAAACAAGTAGAATGTTGCCCGCTTGGACTGCAAGCGTTTAGGAAAATTAGTCGTGAATGACATTATCTACAGAGCGTAATTTTATTTGCAGCATGAATGTGATGGCTCAACTAAAATGTTACCAGTTACTACCGCCTCGCAAAAGACGGCTCAAATCATTTATCACATGTGTGTATCACAATCAGATTATTGAAGAACCAACAAGCACCCTTCCGAATCTCATTACTTCAGCGACTAAATCGGTAGGACATGGACCGCATGTCTTCCTACGTTTTAGGAAAAAAAGAATTACTACCTACTAATTACTACCAGAACAGAACTACTATAATTTTATAGAAAAATATGATACGCAACCAATAAACTGAATTAGATGGAAGCTGATCATCGAACATTTCTTAAAAAGACACATGACTACCATATTACGCAAACTTAAAAAACTTAAACACGCTATAATAAACAAATATATTATTAGCTAGAATTAACACCCAAGCTTGGGGGGACAAAGCCGGAAGTTGGATCATTTGTCAAATTTCCTTGGGGCAAACGTTGTTTTCGGTAAGTGTGTTTACGTCGAAGTGACGTTAACAGGAAGCGATGGATTGAATTATATTGTAAGAATTTACGGTCTTTCTATTCGTGTTATTAGCTGGGCTATTTTAAATAACAGGGTAGTTTCCTATGTTTGATTTTGTACATTATTTTAGATGTAACGGAAAATAATACGGAAAAGAAATTCTTCTGTGAAATTAGCATCAAAAGCGATTGAAAAATAAAGCAATATTTCGATTTTGGAATATTCTTGTAAACAAAAGTAGGGGCGTGGCGGGGATATCGCGCTATCTCTTTCGCACGCAGGCAGCGTTATGGCCGACGGCGCTTGGTGACATCACAGCCTAGAATTGCTGTTATTTGACAGCTACCCCTTCCAGAAAATTTCAAAGCTTTATAACTTACTTACTATTGAACCAACTTTGAAAATTATTTTTCCATTAGATTTTGGATAGCATATTTTTTTTTAAATTGTATTAAAAAAAAGCAGTCAAATACCCTATTGAAGGGGACGTCGCTATAGAAAAAAAATTAAATTAAAATTTAAATAACCCCCGACACAAAAAATCTCTAAAAAGTAAAATAATAATAGTGTCTTTGTCGTTTAAGTACCTAGTAATATTTTGACCCAACCGTCGTCGCGTCAGGGGACCGCTAAAGAAGTATTTTCATCTCCCTGGTCCGGAGTTCGGTCCCCCGACGTGAGGACGCTTGGGTCAAAATATTACTAGGTACTTAAACGACAAAGACACTATTATTATTTTACTTTTTAGAGATTTTTTGTGTCGGGGGTTATTTAAATTTTAATTTAATTTTTATTTCAAACTTTTTAAATTACATTATTCTCCATCATGGGGCCTTGATAATTGACTATCTATCACCTACTCGTTGAGCCCATCCTTATGAGCCCAAACACACTATATCTGCTATAAGTTGCTAAGGAGTTGGGTATCCCGCAGACTACTTGATGCCGCAGCATCAGCTCATGTTTACAAATATATTGAATGTCACAGTACACCAAATTTAAAGTCAATCGGATTTTTTAAGTTGGAAATGAGCTGATAATCCTCAAACGCCTGAACAGATCTTCATAAATTATAGCTAAGAACCATCGCAGTCACATCAGCTTTTAAACAAAAAAAACCGCGTCCAAATCGGTCCATTCGTTTGAGAGCTACGATGCCACAGACAGACATACAGATACACAGATACACAGATACACACCCTAAACTTGTAACACCCCTCTTTTTTGTCGGGGGTTAATAAGAATTTGATTGACTTCAAATTACTAGGCGAATGGGAAAAAATAATTAAATGTTTTAAAAACGAAATAAGTATTTTTACATTGGTGCCAACCCGTACTAGGTCAGCGTGGTTGACTAAGGCCTAAACCCTCTCAGTAGTAGAGGAGGCCCGTGCTCAGCAGTCGGCCATATACAGGGTCATTTTGTAATCGAATACATAAATTTAACTGCGATAAAATCAATTTGAAAGAAACACCATGCAGTTTATTAATTTAACCATAAGTGTAAAATAAAGAAGTACATTTTTCAAACAAAATAAAGAACAAAAAAGGTCTTTTAATTTTAGACATCCTATTGCCACTACTAGTATACGAGAGATCGTCGGAGCGTCAACGTCACTGAGGTCTGTGTGTTTCATTGATAATATGCTCACGCACACGCGAACAAGAGATGCACACACGGAGCGCAACGATAAGACATCGCGCCATCGTAACCAAGAAGCTTTATTCCAAACCGAAAAGATGAGGTCGCTATTATTACCTATGCTTCTGTGTCAGGTCACATAGGTCAATCAAAACAACAGTCACTTACTAGATTCTGTCAGAGCCAGTTATGTCTCCTTTAGAAGACTGAAATCATTGAAGCATCTTCGATAATGGTCACAGTCCGTACACCGCACGTAGCTTATCAAAAAGCCTCACAACCATAAGATTCCATCAACTATCACACGATACATCAGCAAGAATGGCACGCTCAAGCCGTCAAATTCGTCGATCGATTTCGTGAAACCGACTATGATGCTACCGTTATGATAAGAGTGTCAACGAGGTTCTTGAAGATTGGAATTTTGAACATTTACTCAGTAATCCCTAAAAGTACAAAAGACATTTCAACGACCTTCAAGGAAACATTAACACTTTATTCACGAGCTTTGTAAATGTAAATCATAGTTTACCACAACAGAAACTTAAAAATTAACACAATAGAATAATAATTACAATTAGAGAACATTTGATCGTGTGCGCATAAAAGCCGACAAAGGACTACTAAACTAATAGGTTTTTACCTACACATGGCTCGCGTCTCCCGAAGCGATGTCAGAGACAAGGTCACTCGGATCGATAAAAAACGATATAATAATAAAATTACAATAGGTACCGGTAAGTACATAGGGAGCATCGGCCTAACATTCAGTACGTAAATCGACATACGCCACGTCGTGTTGCTGCCGGGCGACTGGCGGGCAACGCGCGCGCAGGCCCCCGCGCCCCACGGCGCATGCGCCTGGAGGAGCCAGTGCGGGGCCATATTTTAGGCCGCGCGGGATAGGCATAAAGTCCACGAATCCCGGACCGCGAATCTCGATGTATTTCGAAACGTTACACATTTTGATAAATATTACTTGTACTTATTGCTATTACCTGGAATTGTCGTAATTTACTAGTAGGGTAAAAAACGTTAATTTTTACCACTTCATAGAATACACGCACACTTTTGTCAAGAATAAGTAACATTTACGTAAGTATAGTAATGGCTGAACTTAATTTAAAATAACCAGGATATTCAATTGACTAATAACCAAAATTATTGTAAGTAGGTAAAACATAAGTATTTAGAAGGATTTTTGTGCACTTGGTCGAGTCACTTTATAAGTGGTTAGTAAATAACGCCAGCTTTAGGTATTATTACTCAGGCAGGAACTATTAAAAATTACGATTGTTATTGCGGTGCGGAGATACTGGGGTACTCTGTCAGAGATGTCCGGGAATAAACCCATATTTCGCCCAAATGTCCGGGATTCTTGCCGTGTTTGTCCGGCGTCGGCAATTTAGGTAATGGCAGCCCTATACAAAGAACATGCCGACAAGTGCGCCGTGCGCCCGCTGGCGCGCGCGATCGTTGGCCCCGCCAGCTGATGTTCGTGTTACACGTGCTCCCACAGGGATACCAAGCTTTGGTACTATTACCTTATTCTGCAATATCTTGCAATTTTAGTTTTACATTGTTCTATGCTATCTTAACCGTACCACAATGCATATTGAAATTAAATGATGTTAGAGCTCTGGTATGCTTTATTGCTTAAAGTAATGTTATTTTTACAATACAAAGATATTGCTGCGTATTCGTTTAAGTAGACTTTTCATTAGCATAATTGCCCTAGTTATTTTATTATTTAATACACTTATTTAAGTGTGTTAGAAATCCATGTGATAAATAAACTAACATCCGATTCTTTGAAAAGCTGTGTCATTTTAGCAAACTTGTCGGTAAAAATGTTTATACTGGCAACACAGCGTGTTTGAGTGCGTGTTTGTAATGAATGGCGTGCGAAAGAGACATAACATGTTGGTATCTGCACGTTAGTTTCAATGTGTTAGTAACAAGATCAACGACTCTGACGCGATACAAAATGTAGCTAGAGATTAGAAGGTACAGAAGGCATAATAAGGCGTTTGGTAGTATAAAGTATTTACGTAAACCTATTTTAGGCATGACGTCCAGAAATATTGATGTTAAAATTAAAATAAACGTTGAAATATCATACGGAATCAAAAAATATGATATCAATAGATTAAAATCCTGTAACTTTTTTAATAGTGACTGCGAGTTGTTAAGTACCTACCTATTTCGGTAGGTAAACTTATTTATTAACGAAAACAAAGTTTATTATTAAAGAATTAATACTTTTCTTTACAGCATAACACTTAAATAATAATTAGTTCCTTTTCACACAATAACATGACAACTTTTTATTTCATGTTGATATTTATAACGTATTAGTTAGGGAGTAGGGATTGCTCTAGTAGCAATTTAATTATTTTATTTCAAATTCCACGTCTCAAGCGGTACTGCTGCAGCTATGTGAGTGAATGTATTGCAAGTGAATTTGTGAGTTGCCCTTCTTAATCCTATAGGTTTTGTAATAACATCGTCAGCTGTGACGTGATTCACTGAATAAAGTCAAGCGCGCTAAAACACAGCGTGATCAAAAAACTATAAAACTATAATCTGGATTATTGGCGAAAGTATGCGTTACCCATGGATAATATTTTGCACGATGTTAGCAGAGGTCACGCTGAATATGTGGTTTCATTTAGTAACGCAATGTTGAAATGACACTGTATAATACAGGGCCGATATGGTTGTATGGTTGTACTGCATAGTGATAAGTAATAAATGATAAAGTATTTATTATCTAGTGGCATAAGAATAAGGCGATTTTTTTTATAGCTACATCATTTTTTATAACTTTAATGAATGTAACCAATTCATATAAACCTGAACTAATTCAAAACCACTCTTGATAAAGAAACTTATTTCAGAGTTTTTCTTAAATCTAATAACTGATAGAAACATGAGTAACCTTTGAGATATTAGGAGTCAAATATAGACGTTCTCTATGGAAAATAACATAATGAACACCGTTGGAAAAAGATAACAAGTAACGAAATTTTCGGCAGTAATTTTATTTGTAATTCTGAACATAATCTCACCATTCTGGGGCAATACTTGTTACTGTTGTAGAAGGTTGCCTTTGACTTGTCTTTTGTAAAAGTATAATATTACTGAATCATGACAGTAGCAATAGTTAAAAGCCAGAACTCAGTACCTATCCTATATCGAGACATTTATTTATTTTTATTTATTTATAACTTTATTGTACATCACAACGTAATATAGTATTTTACATAATATGGGCAAAAGGGTGGTACAATTGGCGGTCTTATCGCTCGAGGCAATCTCTTACAGACAACCATGGGATGGAGATAAGAGAAGTAGCGAAAAGGGGTAATTCATGACGTACATGCTAGTTATTAATTATCGAAGAAGCATAAAGAAAACAAATCAAAAATATACGAAAGCACATAAAATATATCTCTACATACATACGAACATAATGTACACACACACACACACACACACACACACACACACACACATATATATATATATATATATATATATATATATATATATATATATATATATATATATATATATATATATATATATATATATATATATAGTACATATATACATAACATATAATATAAATATAATATGATTATTACATAATGTGATATACTTACATAAGAAATAATACTCAATGTCATACATGAGTTAGTTTTTATAGGGTGAGATAGTGCTCTTTAACCCGTTTTTTAAAGATTGCTAGTGATTGCGCACGTTTTATAGCTATTGGCAATGCATTCCATAATCTGATAGCCGAAACTGTGAAAGATTTATCTACAAATGTTGTAGTATGCGTCGGCATCTTCAATGTCAAGTTTTCTGATGATCTGAGGGACCTCCCATGTGTGTCGCGAAGAAATTGGAACCTAGATTTGAGATAGGAAGGAGCAAGAGGGTTGAACAAAATATTATAGAGAAGAGAAAGTATGTGGGCATTCCGGCGAAGGCGAATGGGTAACCACTTGAGCTTAGTGCGAAACTCAGACACGTGATCATATTTGCGAAGTCCAAATATGAATCTGATACCAAAATTTTGAAGGCGCTCAAGCTTATTTAGTTGTTCTTCAGTGATATTTATATAACTGGCTTCACCATAATCAAGGATCGGAAGGAGTAGGGATTGTACCAACGTAATCTTGGTGGCAATAGGTAAGAAGTTACGTAACCTCATCAAGGATCCCGCTGAGGCAAAAAGCTTACGACTAACATACTGAATGTGTGGACTCCAGGTTAGGCATTTGTCCAGGTATAACCCAAGATTTTTTACAGTGTCACTGTAAGGAATAGTTGTACCATCACAAGTCACGCGAGGAAGTTGTGGCCAATCTACTCTGGATAATAGTCTGGGGCTGCCGATGACAATTACTTGGGTTTTTGATGGGTTTACTTTCAAACCATGAGACTTACTCCATTCGCAAATATGGTTTAAACCCCTATTCACCTCAGTAACTGCATCGGTCAACCTATCCAATGGTGTTTGAACATAAATCTGCAAATCATCAGCATAAAGGTGGTAGGCAGAACGAAGTTGTTGAGAGATAGAGTTAATAAAAACTGCAAAGAGAAGTGGAGATAGAACACCGCCCTGTGGTACTCCAGCAGCAGAGGAGCAATAAGAGGATTGTTTTCCCTCAATGCAAATACGTTGCCTGCGATTAGACAGGTAACTATTAAACCACGCAATTGCCGTTGGAGATATGTTAAGGGAGCGCAAAGTGCAGAGTAAGACATCAAAATCAACAGTGTTGAAAGCGTTAGAGAAATCAAGTAAAGCTAACACAGTTAGCTTTCCTTCTTCCATGCCAAATCTGATATCTTCCGTAACATGAACCAAGGAGGTAGTGGTACTATGCCCGGAACGGAACCCGGATTGAAAGGGATTCAGGAGTTGATTTTTATAAAGGAAGTCATTGAGTTGTGAATGGATTAATCGTTCAAGAACTTTAGAGAGGAAAGGTAAGATGGATATAGGACGAAAATCAGAGTACGTAGTAGGGTTAGATTTTTTAGGTAGAGGGGTAATTTGGGCTTCTTTCCAAGCAGTAGGAAAAAATCCGCTGGAGACTGAATGGTTCAGGATATGACAAATTATGGAGAGGACTTCATCGAGGATAGGGAGGATCATGTTACGGCCGATACAGTCGCTTCCAACAGCATTGGATGTGATTGTCATGATACTCTTCTTAACATCACAAGCAGCAAAAGGTTTGAAGACTAAGGGAGGACAGTCGGGAGTTTGACAGGAAGAAAGATACTTTATTGTGGTTTCTTTAGTCGTCCTATCAAAGTTGGACGGAGATGTGAAATGTTGGTTTAAGGCATTTAAATCTACGTTGTTAGGAAGAGAGTCTTGACGAGGTTTGCCAACTCCCAGTGACTTTAGAAATTTCCAAATTTTGGCTGGGTCGCCATTTTCAACGGAACTGTGAATATGTTTGCGTTGAGCATATCTACACACCTTGCTACAATGATTGCGGATTGCCACGTAATTATCCCAGTTTTTATCGTTAGGTCGACATTTATATTTTGATTTAGCCGCCGCTTTCTTAGCAAGAAGAGATTTAACTTCGTCCGTAAGCCATGGCGCCGGAAGGTGTTTAATTCTAACAGGTCTAACTGGTGCATGCTTATCATATAATTGTTTTATTTTATGCGTAAACATATTAACTTTTTCGTCAACACTATCAGAGTCAATAAGCGAACTCCATGCGATCTCAGCAGCATCCTTGCGAAGATTATCAATGTTCATACCACGAAAATTACGCAATAAAAGTAATTTGCGTGAGGCTTTGGGTGGGCGAATACGAAAGGATAGAAAAAGTAAATCATGGTAAGAGAAGGAATCAGCAGAAATTTGACCGTGTTTACTCACATGTTCTGCGGAGGAAACAAAGATGAGGTCAAGAAGAGAAGGAGTACTATTGGGAAAATGATGAGTGGCAGAAAGTGGAAGGATAGATAGATTGCAGGATTCAATTGTGGATTTAAGAGAGGTTGAACGGGAGTCGTTCTTGAGAAGGCAAGTGTTAAAATCACCCATGATTATGGTTTGACTGTACAAAGGAACTAGATTTTCAAGAATTATTTCCAAGGAAGAGAAGTAATCAATACGAAGGGAAGGACAATAGTACACACCAAGTAAAACCTTAGCATGCGATAGCTCTATTTCCAGAAATAGATGCTCACCAGCATTTGATGGTGGGGGCTGCGGGGACGTGCTAATAATCTTGTAGGAGATATGTGAACGGAGATAAATGGCAACACCACCGCCACCACCTATCACGCGATCATTCCTGATAAGGCGAAACCCAGGAAGGGAATAAGAGGAGGAAGCCAGACATGGCTTTAACCAAGATTCTGAAATAAGGATAGCGTGAAGATGTGTACAGTCAAACGAAGCCAGCATATCGGAATAGTGTGCCGGAATGCTTTGCGCATTTATATGGACTACATTAAAGTGCCCAGGAACATCAGAAAACTGTGTAGATAGACACTCAGAAATTGAAGGAATACTGAAGAAGCTATCATCACTAGTTATGGACAGAAAATCCTCACTATCGTTATTTAGATCATCTGTAGACATTGGTTTATACAGTGTCATTTCAACATTGCGTTACTAAATGAAACCACATATTCAGCGTGACCTCTGCCAACATCGTGCAAAATATTATCCATGGGTAACGCATACTTTCGCCAATAATCCCGATTATAGTTTTATAGTTTTTTGATCACGCTGTGTTTTAGCGCGCTTGACTTTATTCAGTGAATCACTTCACAGCTGACGATGTTATTACAAAACCTATAGGATTAAGAAGGGCAACTCACAAATTCACTCTCAATACATTCACTCACATAGCTGCAGCAGTACCGCTTGAGACGTGGAATTTGAAATAAAATAATTAAATTGCTACTAGAGCAGTCCCTACTCCCTAACTAATACGTTATAAATATCAACATGAAATAAAAAATTGTCATGTTATTGTATGAAAAGGAACTAATTATTTTTTAAGTGTTATGCTGTAAAGAAAAGTATTAATTCTTTAATAATAAACTTTGCTTTCGTTAATAAATAAGTTTACCTACCGAAATAGGTAGGTACTAAACAACTCGCAGTCGGGTTATTAAAAAAAGTTACAGGATTTTAATCTATTGATATCATATTTTTTAGATTCCGTATGATATTTCAACGTTCATTTTAATTTTAACATCAACATTTCTGGACGTCATGCCTAAAATAGGTTTACGTAAATACTTTATACTACCAAAGGCCTTATTATGCCTTCTGTACCTTCTAATCTCTAGCTACATTTTGTATCGCGTCAGAGTCGTTGATCTTGTTACTAACACATTGAAACTAACGTGCAGATACCAACATGTGTCTCTTTCGCACGCCATTCAATACAAACACGCACTCAAACACGCTGTGTTGCCAGTATAAACATTTTTACCGACAAGTTTGCTAAAATGACACAGCTTTTCAAAGAATCGGATATTAGTTTATTTATCACATGGATTTCTAACACACTTAAATAAGTGTATTAAATAATAAAATAACTAGGGCAATTATGCTAATGAAAAGTCTACTTAAACGAATACGCAGCAATATCTTTGTATTGTAAAAATAACATTACTTTAAGCAATAAAGCATACCAGAGCTCTAACATCATTTAATTTCAATATGCATTGTGGTACGGTTTAAATAGCATAGAACAATGTAAAACTAAAATTGCAAGATATTGCAGAATAAGGTAATAGTACCAAAGCTTGGTATCCCTGTGGGAGCACGTGTAACACGAATATCAGCTGGCGGGGCCAACGATCGCGCGCGCCAGCGGGTGCACGGCGCACTTGTCGGCATGTTCTTTGTATAGGGCTGCCATTACCTAAATTGCCGACGCCGGACAAACACGGCAAGAATCCCGGACATTTGGGCGAAATATGGGTTTATTCCCGGACACCTCTGACAGAGTACCCCAGTATCTCCGCACCGCAATAACAATCGCAATTTTTAATTGTTCCTGCCTGAGTAATAATACCTAAAATTGGCGTTATTTACTAACCACTTATAAAGTGACTCGAACAAGTGCATAAAAATCCTTCTAAATACCTATGTTTTACCTACTTACAATAATTTTGGTCATTAGTCAATTGAATATCCTGGTTATCTTAAATTAAGTTCAGTCATTACTCACTATTGGAAGCTTTAGTTAAATAATAAAGCTTCCAATACGTACGTAAATGTTACTTATTCTTGACAAAAGTTTGCGTGTATTCTATGGAGTGGTAAAAATTAAACGTTTTTTACCCTACTAGTAAATTACGACAATTCCATTATAGCAATAAATAAGTACAAGTGATATTTATCAAAATATGTAACGTGTCGAAATACATCGAGATTCCCGGTCCGGGATTCGTGAACTTCATGCCTATTGCCCCGCACTGGCTCCTTCAGGCGCATGCGCCGCGGGAATGCGGGGGACGGCGCGCGCGCCGCCCGCCAGTCGCCACTCGGCCACAGTACTCGGCACTTGTCATTTTGCTAGCGGCCACTCGCCCGGCAGCAACACAACGTGGCGTATGTTGATTTATGTACCGAATGTTAGGCCGATGCGCCCTATGTACTTACTCGTAACTATTGTAATTTTATTATTATATCGTTTTGTATCGATCCGAGTGACCTTGCCTTTGACATCGCTTCGGGAGACGCGAGCCATGTGTAGGTTTTTAGTTTCGGCTTTTATGCGCACACGATCAAATGTTCTCTAATTGTAATTATTATTCTATTGTGTTAATTTTTAAGTTTCTGTTGTGGTAAACTATGATTTACATTTACAAAGCTCGTGAATAAAGTGTTAATGTTTCCGAGAAGGTCGTTGAAATGTCTTTTGTACTTTTAGGGATTACTGAGTAAATGTTCAAAATTCCAATTTTCCAGAACCTCGCTGACACTCGTATCATAACGGTAGCATCATAGTCGGTTTCACGAAATCGATCGACGAATTTGACGGCTTGAGCGTGCGATTCTTGCTGATGTATCGGGTGATAGTTCTTAGGTTAGATAGAATCTTAGGGTTGTGAGGCTTTTTGATAAGCTACGGGCGGTGTACGGACTGTGACCATTATCGAAGATGCCACAATGATTTCAGTCTTCTGAAGGAGACATAACTGGCTCTGACAGAATCTAGTAAGTGACTGTTGTTTAGATTGACCTATGTGACCTGACACAGACGCATTGGTAATAATAGCGACCTCATCTTTTCGGTTTGGAATAAAGCTTCTTGGTTACGATGGCGCGATGTGACAGCTTATCGTTGCGCTCCGTGTGTGCATCTCTTGTTCACGTGTGCGTGAGCATATTATCAATGAAACACACAACCTCAGTGCGATGTTGACGCTCCGACGATTTCTCGTTTACTAGTAGTGGCAATAGGATGTCTAAAATTAAAAGACCTTTTTTGTTATTTATTTTGTTTGAAAAATGTACTTCTTTATTTTACACTTATGGTTAAATTAATTAACTGCATGGTGTTTCTTTCAAATTGATTTTATCGCAGTTAAATTTATGTATTCGGTTACAAAATGACCCTGTATATAAATTATATGTAATACAATAAAATATCTAAATTATGTAACTAAAAACACTTGTACAATAAATAAATAATATCACTAAAACAAAGACTAACATCCATCTGCCGGCTGTTTAGTGTAGATGAATAAAAAATAATAGGTAGTATTGTATAAAAATAAGTAGCAATGTGTGTCCAGTAGATATTTCGGAACACGAAAAAAAAAAAAAAAAAAAAAATTATTAGAATAAGGACGAATTCATGGGTTCACGTCTTAGAACATTTTACAAATCTACATCTTTGTGTACACTACAAATTTTTCTATACATATATCTGAATGTTGTAGAAATGAAATAACATGATAGCTGGAACCACAACAGAATACTTGTATCGTATTGAGGGCTGTTCCTTTCGGTGTATTCATTTATTTGTAACTAATATTATAAAGAGTAATGACTTGATTGTGTGTAATGGAGAATCTCAAAAACTATTGTACTGATAGTTTAACATAGAAAATTCTTTAACTAATAGGAAGCTACATCACTCCTGAGTGCTATAGGCTACTTTTATCCTGGAAAAACTTTTTCACGCGGGCGGAACCGCGAGCAGAAGTATATTCGTAATATGACTGTCTGAACAGCGATTTACTAAATGAACTACGAACCTCTCAATACAATAGAGCTAAACAATAGATAGATCTTTTGACTTTGTTCTAACCTTTACGTGGAGGTCAGTCTCAAAGATAAATGCCTATTGTGAATGTTTATTGAGAATTGAGTAAAATGAAACGCGAACTTTTTAATTAGATGAGACGCATAGACATAGGCTTTACAATTTATATCACTTTTTAAATCAATCAGCTATTGTATTTTGATAAATAAAAGCAGTTGGCTAGACTTACCTGGTAAATGTAATTTCTATCAACATTTTATTTGTTTTTGTAAAAAACTTTTTAACGCAGGCGGAGCCGCGGGCAAAAGCTAGTACAACATAAATATGACACATCTTACAGCCAAATTCGGATTTACATTATATTAACAATTTAATAAACACTAGGCAGCCTAACGTAAATCATCTTTTTTTTATTTCAATTTGTATTCAATAGGTGTGTGCCTGTGTGTGTATGTGTTTATGTGTGCGTGCGTTAGTATTCTACACATTGCCTTCCTGTAGGATCTTTACTATATCGTATTTAAAGCGTCTTTTGTCATCGTGAAAAATATTTTAAAGGCCCCCGATGTTGACATGTATGTAAAGGTCTTTTCCTTAAAAACTAAACTTAATATGAACGTTTTTCGTTCGTTACGATCCTAAGTGGTTACCATGGACATCAGTAATGCCAAGTGCACAGCTAAGCCGCTGCCTACCGTCAAAAACTTTTTTTAAACCTCATTTGAAGAAGGATAAGTCATAGCGCTGAGGAAACACCGTGGGAGGAAGTTCATTTTAACCACTGATGAATCTAAAATGTTTCTAGCGATAATCCCTCTTCCTAATCTATTTTTTCAATCTCCCAATAAATACATGAACTAAATAATGAAATGCTTCACGGATTCGGGAACATGTGGGGAAATAGGTAACAATCGAACTTGCAAATATACTTAATCCAATATTAATAGATGTGGATTATTGAATTTTCAAATTCATAACGCAGGCCTCGAAGTAATTTGATCAATATACTCCAGGGGAATAAATTGGGAACGAAATTAAGCCAGGACAGAGCAGGGGAATGTGACAACTCAATGATTAATATGTTCCGGATGAAATTTAGAAAAATATAAGACCTGCCTGCCTCGGTGGCGCAGTTGTATTATGGTACGACTGCAATTCGAATCACCGGTCGGGCAAAGTGATATTGAGTTTTTCTATTCAGTATCAGCTCGGAGTCTGGAATTTGTGCCCGACATGGCGATAGGCTCGCCCTCTATCACATCATGGGACGGAATAACGGCGAAAAGTGGGTGCACTAGTTGCGTCTCTGCCTAACCCTTCGGGATAAAAGGCGTGAGTGTATAATATGTATATGTATAAGAAGACCTTCTCATCTTAGCTAATGATCTCATTGAATACTTTGGTAAATTTACTGTAATTTTGATATTCCTCCTGAGGATTAACTAACTTTTCTATATTCATAATTAGTTTTCTTTTTCTAAAGTTACCTTACCTCCAAGTCTTGAGCATCAGAGCGCCGTATGTGAGGCAGAAGCCGACTTCCCGCAGCCAGACTCTGGCGGTGCACGTGAGGACTGTCGGCCTTCCATACATGACCAGCGTGGTGCAGTAGATGAGCAGCGCTCCCAACACTATGACCCTGAGGAGAGCTGGACTCGCCGCTCTTACCACCTGCGAAGATATAGGTTTCTAAAAACATGTTATAATATTATAAACGCGAATGTTTGTGAGTATGGATGGATGTTTGTTACTCTTTCACGCAAAAACTACTGAACGGATTTAGATGAAATTTGGCACATGGGTAGATCATGTCCTGGATTAATACATAGGCTACATTTTGTTCCGGGAAAATATAAAACGGGGCCTTTATTCCGGAGATCTTTCTCTCGCGAGTCGTTACGGATGAACCACTGACCTGTTTCTATGAAATTTGGCATGGAGATAGTATAATATATAGCTCCCATATTTATCTGTTAACCTAATAGAAGACAAGCCGGTTACCACATCGGTATACTTTCCTTTCTCGCGAAGTACGTCTGCCTTTGAATCAATACAAAATAATGAACGTCAAAATATAATCCAGGACCTCAAACAGTTACCAATACATCATTACAGCTTTTTATCCCAAACATAAACCGAATAATGCGATAAATTCCATAAATCCTACGCACATAATACAAATCACCTTATCCCGGTAAATTCGTGTTTTCTATAAAAATCAATATGTGAACGTTAGTCCCTGGACTCAAAGGCCTTTTGTGCCTCAAGCAGTATATCAATCAAGAGCTCAGCCTCTGTCACTGACAGATTAGCGATGCTATCAACATTTTTTCTTTCCTGATTCATTTTCTGATATGTTTGATGTCGCTTATGGGAGAACGAAGGGTTTGGGTTAAGACCAATTAAACTGATGAACGCTGTTTATGAAAAGCTAGCTAAGTAATGCGAGTATGTCTAAATAACTTTACTAAATAGGAAATTGATGAATTTTAAGAATAATGCTAAGTCATTTAAACGTAGTTTAAAAATGGTAGCGAACTAATTTTATTCATTTATTTTTGAATACTTTGGTTGTATAAAGATGTATTCTCCGCCAGTCAACTATTAATTTAAGCCGTCGATTTAGTCTAATGATCAATTTTGATATGTATCATTTAATAATAATTAATGTTTACTCTAAGAGCAAGAGTCCAGAATCAAAAACTAAAAATTTTACTCTTAAAAAGAATTAAAAGATATTCTTCAATTTGTCGGTTAATGTGAACGACCGTTTATTTCATTCGTAATGCAAGTCGTACTTAAACTGAAAGCTGTTTACTGTAGTGTACATTGTACTCTGCGAAAATACAGACAATTAAAATAAAAGAAGACGATTACAATAATTGCACTGAGTGCTACAATAGCGGCATTATTGTTCGAGAGCGCTCTTAGGCATGGATGGTAAATAAAACAGAAACGGTTTGGAACACAATACTTAGCTACAACTCTATTATACTATGTGATTGTATGAGAAGGTATAATTGTACTTCATTCTAAGCTCAATGGTGGATAATATTTGAGTTGGTAGAGCCATATCAAATATTAACTATGTATCAATATAATATTTACTTCATTTTAAACGCAATTAAATAATGATAACATTTTTTTAAATATAATTTAAATTGTGATTCATTCATTCCATCACGCTGTACACATGTTTGTCTCTAGAATGAAGGGCCCATTTCGACCGAGCAGTACCACTGACTGACAATGAGCACTGACAATACCAGAAAAATGGCGACTGCATAACCAAATTTTACTTTAGTTAGATTTAATAATCTTTTTATAGGAATATAATATACACACGGACCCACGGGAAAACGAAAAGTTGTAAAATATCTGATTCAATATTGATTTTATTTTTAATGGAAACATTGAAAAACAAACAGTCGAAAGCAGGATTTGAACCCGCGATCAGCGTACCGTGCCGGTGCTCTGCCAACTGAGCTATCTCGACTTTACCTTCGTCTGTTCAATTTCAAGTTCCCTATTTTATGTCTTTAAAGGAGATGCCACAGGCGATTCAACATTTGAATAAGATAATATTTAAACAGCAAAGCACCAACGTAAAACATTATGTTGTTTTTTGTACCTTAAAAATTCAGTTTGTTACAAATATTTATTTAAATGCAGTGCTCTAGCATTATGTTCGCCGAAGTTTGCTGCAGTCGTGGTTGTATGGAATCGAGTAATGCGTCCTTTCATTGGACTCGTAATCGGATTGCAAACGACGAGAGGGATCATTCTCAATGCAACAACATAAAATCATGAATTTTGCTACGAAATTGTGTACTGAAGAGGGTTGACTCTGATAGATAAATGCATGGTTTTTTGGAACTTTAATCAATGACAAGAAATTTCGCACTAGAGGAACATGAAACAAAAATTTAAATAATCCCCGGCACAAAAAAAATCTAAAAAGTAAAATAATAAGTGTCTTTGTGGTTTAAGTAAAAATTATTTTCGCGTCGGGAGACCGAACTCCGGACATGATAATTTGCTTAGGAGATGGGTATCCCGCAGACTTCTTGATGCTGCAGCATCAGCTCATGTTTAAAAAATATTGCAGAAGTCACAGTACACCACATTCAAAATCAATCGGAGTTGTGAACGTTGGAAATGAGCTGATAATCTTCAAACGCCTGAACAGATCTTCATAAATTATAGCTAAGAACCATATCGATCACAACAGCTTTCAAAAAAAAAATTACCGTCCAAATTGATCCATTCGTTTGAGAGCTACCATGCCACTGACATAAAGATACACACCCTAAGCTTATAGCACCTCCCTTTTTTTGTCGGGAGTTAAAAAGATGATATATTATGATGGGGTACTTACCCTAACATGTCCGTATTTGATGGTGAAATACACGATGAACGGCAGACAGGAGATGACGAGACACGCGAGGGCGAAGATGGTAGTCCTCACTACCCAGTTAAGAGCAGCTACGCAGGGAGAGCCGTCCATGCAGGCCTCACAACCTTCCGCGCAAGGCAGGCATTCGAAGGCATCGCTGTACGCGTAGAGGTTGGTTTGGTGCTGTAGATATATTTTAAATAAATTCATGATAATGATGGACGGTCTCAGTGGCGTAGCTGTATTACGGTATGACTGCAATGCTGAGGTCTCTCGGGTACGATCACCGGGTCAGGCAAAGTGATATTGGATTTTTCTATTCAGTATCATCCCGGAGTCAGGAATTTGTGCCCTATATGGCGATAGGCTTGGCCTCTATCACATCATGGGACGGAATACGCTTGGCGAAAAGTGGGTGCATTATTGCGCTTCTGCCTACCCTTTCGGGGATAAAAGGCGTGAGTGTGTGTGTGTCTAGTGGTGGGTCTCTCGTATATCTTTACTTGTAACAATTAAGGAATTTTCTAAGAAACATCTATTTTATGTATCATATTGAAAAGTAACTAATTAATTGAGAATTAGGTTATTGAGACGGACACAGACATAAACGTGTCATTTCACATTAGTAATTACTTGTGTTAATTTTTGGTACGGACCTACTCCAACGCACTTCTCTTACTAGACACGTCACATAGAAATGACTTACAACGTTAATATACCTACTTTTGTATTATTTATATATACTCACCAGAAGGTGTTTCTCATACTCCTCTTCTATCTCACTCCCGTTGTAGTATCTGTTGACGGCAGTCGTGTTGGGGAAGTAGAAGCCTCGTCTGCACACGCATCGGTAGGAGCCTCGCCGGAACCCCAGTCCAGGGACTGGTACACACTGGAAAAAAACTCTGGGTTTAATAATGTTTAGTAAAACTGTGTGATTTGTAGCTGGTAACCTATAAATATTATGACCAAGATGAAGTAAATGAAAATGGGATGACTGTTGATTTCCTGAAATGGCTATAATTCAAAAACAATAAGTATAAAAATGTGTCTGCTGCAGAAAAAAATCTTTAAAATTACAAATACCTCAGAGACGAGACAAAGCTTCCAATACCGTACTATGGCTTTAAGGCCCAAATCAATGGAAACACTCGTGAAACCGTAAAATTAACCTAAAATCTTTTCCATTCCTTTTGGTAGAAATATTGATTGAAATATTTCCAATCGCAAGCCTTTGCGATATTACTGGGCGCTGCTGAAAAGTCAGAGCTAAAATAGAAGCTAAAGTTCCACAGCAAATTGCAGAGGGTATAAATGTCGAGTTGGGTAGCGTTAGTTAACAGAAAAATGCACCGTTGCATCGTGTATTGAAATTGTAAAAAGATTTCGTCCTGTTGGAAAAATTGTGATATCTTTTTAATAGGGTAACATTTTTGTGAATATACTGAATAACATTATTTTTGTCTGTATAAAATAACGTTGCAAATAACGTCTAGATATGTAGAATATTTTACATGAACGCGTCAATGTAAGTAACACCAGTAAGCTGCCACTGTTCGTCCTATTAACCCGCATTCCTACAATATTTATTAATGCGAGTTTGTGTAGGATAATTTGATAGCTTGTTATGTTGTAAAATTTAGGTAAGTAGAAGTAACTTTTCGGACGACTAACACTTCAGTCCTTCCCGTGACCACGAAGGTTGTTTTGGAAACGTTGGAAGAAAAATAAAACTAAAAAACCGCAAATTCCGAAAACTGGTTTTATTTCAAAGAATGAATATGTTTAGATGCTTAGTGTACAAATAAATAACTGATGGACTTTTTTTTCTCTTTTTTCATGGCATTGAATGACGAGACGTGCATGCCGTTCACCTGGTGAAATGCACACGGATATGCCAAATCCTGGCTTGACATGTACTTTTTATGTCGTAAAAATTGCAGTAAGACTTTTATACCGAAAAAAACATAGCGGGAGCAGAAACCAACTATTAATATTCGGCGTAGTCAGTTCTCACAGTTTGCGTAATAACTTTGACGCAACCAAACGACTAGCCAAACTTTTAACGAACCAATGAACGTTGGACACTTACATACGCTATCAATATACAATCCACCAATCAGAAATCTCCATTTCAATTCATTTGCAAGTAAAACGTATGACGCGACAGAATAATGGGATATTGTTGATCCGGCAAAGAATAATCAGAATCACGGATTATTATGGAAATTTAATTTATTCAATTATGAAATGCAATTGGAAAATTGAAGCTTTTTGTTTCCTTCATTGGTTGATTATATATCGTTTTTATTATTTTGGATTAAGGAAGCGGGGATTCGATAATTTTTATAATGTTTTTATTTTAAACTAGACTTCTGCTCGCGGCTTCGCCCTCGTGAATGAGTTTTTCCGGGATAAAAGTCCCGATTTATATTTCCCCGGGATAAAACGTAGCCTATGTCACTCGCTGATAATACTTTTTATTATATCATTCGCGTTTTTTACTTTAGCCCACTATGGTATCTAGACCTTTACAAGCTTCTAGATATTTGTGATTTATTTACCAAACATTAACGAGTGAAACCGCATACTTAACTTGTAAACAAACTGAAATTCGCTACTCCATGCCATTAAACCAAAATGCTTAGCTTTATGTCTCGGTTTTAGAGCGCCATAAATTCTTTATTATATACTAGATACGCGACACAAGGGCTTTGGAATTCCGTCCAACGTGTTACCGAGGCCTTTGCATAATCTACCTTCGATGCTGACGAAAATACATTTAATAGCGTCTGGATATGATTGACGTACATACACTGGTGAAAAACTGTTACGATAAGTCAGTAAGAGAATTGCGTTTCCGTGATTTTCTTGTAGTTTAATGACGAGATGAACGTGCCGTTCACCTGAGGGTAAGCGATATGACCGCCCATAACCAGTAGCAACACCATCCAGCACCTTAAGTTAGAAAGTACTGTGTGGCATTTCACTGCGCTCGTCATCCTGAGACATTAGATTAGAACATAACAGTCATGCACACTGCTGCTGGGTGGTAAAAATAGACATTGCGATGCCCCGTGGCATACCTAATGACATTTAAAGTAACTATTGTAATAAAAAAAAAATATTATTAGAACTTACGCTGCCACAATAATTATTTTGAGTGTGTTCACGATTTTATATTATGATTTTTTATACATGGCCATGTAGTGCCTGGTTAATGATTTTATAGAATCCTGAAAAACGTGTGTTCACGATTTTTAAAGAAAAATTGAGATTCTTGCTCCCTCAATTCTCACTGACCGCACTGAGCGCTACAATAAAATTACGACTTCGGATTTATCTAAGAGAAAACTGCGCCGATTGACTCGGTCTAGTCGGTTGGACCAGTCCATACGTTCCGTAGACAAAATTGGCCGTTGCTCTACCCACACAAAACTGTTTTCAAACCATGTTTCCATACAAACCCTGTCAAATCAATACTGAAACTCATCCGTACAACGTTTGAATACTTCGATTAACCTCGTGTAAGCCAGGAAACGTTTCACAAAAATCGTTCGTACGTGTACGAATCAGCGATGCGTTCGAGCGTACCGCTATTCTGCGTATCTTTACGTATCTATGCGTATAAAGTCATGTACACACATGCAAACAATGAACATCAATCATACGTCTGTGTATCGATCTTATTTTGATTTATAAACAAGAATGTTATACCCATATGGATTTTTCATTCCGTTTAACAAACTGAAGAATAAAATGTGACGTCACAGCTATCTGCTGTCTCTCTCTTTAGAGTGACAAAGGTTTATTTTCAAAACCAGGACGTAACATAATTAACTGTCCATAATAATATGATATGATATAATATGGCTGCCTCGGTGGCGTAGTTGTATTATGGTACGACTGCAATGCTGAGATCTCGGGTTCGATCCCCAGGTTAGTCGGATCGGGCAAAGTGACTATTTTCCATTCAGTATCCGCTCGGAGTCTGGAATTTGTACACGATAAGGCGATAGGCTCGCCCCCTATCACAGCGTGGAACGGAATAACGGCAAAAAGTGGGTGCACTAATTGCACCTCTGTCTACCCGGGGGATAAGAGGCGTGAGTGTGTAATAATATGATATCGCACCATAATATTTATTTTTATCTCTATAAAGTAATGCGGTTTAAATTAATTATGAAAACCAACTACAGCGGCTAGTAATAGTTGATATTTAAAAAATATAATTTGAGTTAGAAAGTTTGTTCCAAACAAAATTGGCATATTTACATACTTTTTTGGTATGTGTAGTTCGGAACTACTAGTTCCACTTACATAAAAAAAATACCTCACCACGCGGTGGTGAATTCAGTGGCGGCCTTGGAGGAGGGGGGCGAACCAGGCAACCGCCTGGGGCCTCGCAGTTACAGGGGCATCTTGCAGCTCCTTGGGGGACCGTTTTTTGGCACCTTACTTACAAAGCTGTTAAAAAAAAATATTTGCTTCGCACGGGGCCCCGCGTGCTTTTTTTTTGCTCGGCACACAGCCTCACATTGTGTATGTTACTTTCCCCCGCGACTGGATATGTTCACGTTGTTTGCCGGCCTTTATAACCAAATATGGAGACTGTAAGGTTAGACAGAAAAACATTGGGATATTTAAAAATGAAAACTACAGTTATTGTTAAATTTAAATATAATAAAAAAAATAAAAAACATACTCATAAAAGTAAACAATCATACATAAAAAAATAATACACATTTAGGAAGTTAATAACCTAATTTTGCAGTAAGTAATTTTGAAATATTACGAATATCTATTTTGTGTGATTTTACAATTTTTGCGAGTATTCTGCGAACTTTTTTTCGTGTTTTAGAGATATTCTACTATGAGTTGTGTAATCCATGGTTGCAGAATTATTTGCAATCCAACATCTAGTGTGAAATTCCATAGGTAAGTTGACTGTAAACAAAGTTGTGTAGATATTTATAGCAAAAGTAATAAACACGTGGATGTTTTACAAATTACAATACCAAATAAATTCTTGTTTGAGAGCCATGGAATCAAAAATTAACGCTACATTCTGCGGGTGAGGTTTCGTCCTTAAATTTATTTTTAATATTCTAAAACTTCTGTGAAGAAGCCAACAAAACAATTAAAGATTGCTAAAGATCACCATAATGTGCTCTCTTTCGGCAAATATATCTTTGAATTTATAAAACAAAAATGTTTTCGGCGACTTAAAGTGTAATGTTAAAGCAAAAGTCTTTATGTCATCACTATATGTAATTTTTCTTTGCTTGCTACTTGGAATATACTTTAAAAAAAATCTCAAATATTAGCAAAATTTCACTGCAAAATATTTTCAATTTCAGACTGTATAATCATGAACAACTTTAATAAGAAATAACTTGTAATTAATTTTCTTCTTTTATCTCTTCATCTTCTGCTGCAATACTTTCTTTTATTTCTTTAAACTTATTTCACTGGATGTCTTCACATTAACTGATATATTGAAATCTTTCAAGTCTTGACGTTTCAATGGTGGTTCATATTCATTTCGCTGACATGTAATGTAAAAAGTAAATATCAATCAATAATAATATATTTAAGTACCTATACATTTTAGACAGAGGCAGAGGTGCCATTTAGTACACTCAGATGTCACCCAATGTACCGCCGTTATAAAATTTGGTGGGTCGCAAGCTTAATGCCCTATCCTACTAATCTTATTATATTATAAAGGCGAAAGTTTGTAAGAATGTCTGGATGTATGGATGTTTTTTTCATGCAAAAACTACTGAACGGATTTCGATGAAATATGGCACACGGGTAGATCATGTCCTGGATTAGCACATAGGCTACTTTTCATCCCAGTAAAATATAAACAGTGACTTTTATCCCGGAAAAACACATTCACGCGGGCGGAGCCGCGGGCAAAAGCTAGTAAATAATAAAGTCTAAGTGGATCATAATTATACCAGTGAAATGATAAAAAATAATATACTTACAGGATGAGTTTCTGGTAATAAATAATTATTTTTGACATCTACTGCCATATTCCCAGAAGTAGAAGACACATTATCACATTCAGAATCATAATCTTTTGTCTTTAAATGTTGACTAGTAATTCTTGCAGACATCAAATTGACCTTTTAATGGTATTTATATTTAACCACGTTTTTGCTTATCTAGATCTTTAAGAAATCTGTAAAGAGAAATACAAACTCGATTTTATTTTAAATAAAAGTTTCAATAAATCAATGCTGGATACACTGAGAACTCGATTGTAACTGTTGATCCTCAGTTTTTATTTACGATGATTATTTAAAGATTAATAAGCTTTATAATATTCATTAGTAAGGCGGCTAGTATTACAAATACTCTAGCACCATTGTCAAACCGGTCCACCAAAGCTTACACCATGGTCACCCTAGCCTCTTGTTTACATACACTATTTACAATACAAAAAATCACATTTAACATTACGTTAATATGAAAAAAGTAGTCATATATAAAGCAAATCACAGCGAGGTTTTTCTACAGTTCATTTATAAAATATTCACGTATTTTATTACGATTCGTATAAATATTGATAAAATTATAATATTTGCACAATATTGATTACAATGAACTTACCTGTAGAATTTCACACTAAATGATGGATACCAAATATTTCTGCAACCGTGAACTACACAATTCACATTAAAATATCACTAAAACACACTTATTATTGTAGATAATTACGGAGAAAATTTCGAAGTGAACATTTATTTGACAACTATATTGACATCGAACTTAACGTTTTATAACAGTGTTGCCGAAGTATGTATTCGCAATTACCAATTAAATGAGGAAATTTTTTAAACTAAAATGTTAATAAGGATAAAAAACCTTAAGGATATCTTATTCAACAAGAATTATTCTGAAATGAAAATAGTACTTATATCATTATATAAGATATGTTGGAAATATTTATATATACATGATTGAGACGACAATAACGGTATTGATATTTTTTTATGGGTAGGGAAATAATCCGTAAGCTTTGGCAACATAGGTTAAAGAGTGAGTGAGATAGAATACAACACAAAAGGTAATTTTTTTGTCTTCACAAAAATGTGTGTACCGCTCTCTCCATTAGATAATATTATAAACTTCTTGTTTATAAAGGTCTTGAAAATAGAACACGAAGAAAGTTTGATCTCAAGAAGTTAAGCAGAAAATCGCAACGGAATTTGGATACGCCTAATAAATATATAGTAAATATAGTATAGCTATTACAATATTGGTTTTTTGATTTTAAAATAATATTTCAAAATGTAAAACCTGTATCATGAAAATATAAAACGGACTTTTTCATTATATTGTATCCATATCCAAACAACAAGCAGTACCTACGTATTGAACTATTTTAGTGTGGCTCTTCCGATGTATATATTAATGTGAACGTCTCGTCACTGTCAGGAACCATGGCAACATCCGCCAGATATCCCCCAACTCTGAGATTTGAATCAACAATGTTATTTATAATTTATCCCTAAAATCTCATCTATACTTAGAGTGTGCATATAATAAAATCAAGGTGAATGCTTCCGCTGCAGACAATGGTTTATATTTGTGATGGAGGTAAATCTAAATTTAATTAATGATGAGACAATCAAGCGGCTTACTTGATGTAAATCCACATGATTACCTGTATCAACACAACCCATTTAATTTGAGATACAAAGCACTTTGTTTCACCACACAGGGCTCGTCATCTTAATATTATATACGTAACATGTTAAGTCTCGGAATTCTCAGTATTTGGACTTATTTCAGTATCCTAAACAAAACACACAAGCGCTAGATCTAACAAGATAAGTATCTACTCAGATGGACGCCCACATAGACATAGCTGATAATTTTACATATACCTATTTACTCTGAAGATAATGCAATTATCCAATCCAATACACTCACGTATGCTCCTTGATAGGAACACGAAACTTTTTGTACGAGTCTTCGCAAACTCTGTTACAAATATTTTCTTACTGAGTACTTGGAAATTCGTTAGCTTGTTTTCCTAATAGAACTAATTAGTACGTATAAGTTTTATACGTGTTGTTTTATGTTGATACTTTTAATGTTGTTGTGATGTTGACTGATTGGTCACTGAATATATTACTAAAAACACACGAATCGAGAGCCTCCTCCTTTTTTGGAAGTCGGATAAAAAATCAGGTAAGTGGGAGTTGGAATCGCGTACTCAGGATAATAATTTATTTAGCTTGCACGAATATAAGATATCGAAATAAAGCTAGTTTTCGGATTGAAACGCGATTTTTCTATTTTACCGCTTTAGTGTATCCGCCGGACAGTACTGAACAGTACAAAGGCATACTGATTAGTGTGTTAAAGCGGCAAAAGGATTGTGGCACTAGACGAAGACCGCTATTTAAATTATTCACGCAATCATACAGTCTTTCGTATACGAAAAGAAGAATATACTAAACATTTAGATCCCCAATATATTTAAAGTCGAACTAACCTTTGATTCAGAAGACAAAATGTAAGAAAAACAAAGCGTATTTTTATCAAGGTCTTAAACCTTCTTAAACTAAGTTGGATGCACGTGCTCAACTCCCGATCCCTTCCTTTTTATTTCCCGGATAGATTGGCGGGATGTGTTTCGGCTCCGAAATGAAAACTTGTCGACATAAATAAATACGGGACTTAGGCAATAGCCTATTTACAAACTTCCTGCTGGAAAAAAAGATTATCCGTCGCTGTTTATGTTTATTCTCCGACATTTCTGAGAAAGTCTTGGAGAGGTAGAATTAATTAGCTAAGAGCTTTCACTCTGGCTTCGTTACAAAAGTGTTACGTAGACTTTTTGTTACATCCGGTTAATTAGATTGTACCTACTTAGACGTAAGAAATATTTTTGGGTTTCTTTTAAATTTTAATAATTTTTAGTTTATATTTTTTCAATTGCTTTAAGCCATTTTATTCCTGGTTAAAAAGGTGTTTGTTTTTGTTTGATGTTGTTTTTAAATAATTGTACTCAGTTTGAACACAAATCATGTGAGTGTAATAATTTAACTAGCCAAAAAAAAATGTTTGCCAAACTGCGACATATTAAGTGTAAATACTAATTATGTACATAGTATGGTTTACAAGTTGGCTGTCGCAAAGTTTAATATTCTAATTGTAATTTTCCAACACTATTTTTCGATTTTCCAGACTTATATCCGTGCAAGCAGTAGACATTATGAGACCTAACATCTTATATCTCAGTGCGATGAGAGCAGTAAAAAGTTTTAGTAATGCAATTTCTAAACTGCCAAAGGTGTGGCGCTTAGAATCACTTACCATCGCATCTTTTCATGTTCGGTTACACAAATTATGCAAAAGTAACCACATGTTGATCTTCATAATATATTTTGGTTTCCCGCATTTGACAGGTGCGTTTGGAAATAAATAAAAGCTTTAGGTCTTCTTCTTCTTCTTTTTAAAAATGGCTCCACCGTTTCATCGGTGATTTTGCCAATGTCAAGCGGGTAGATGTTAAAATAATATCGTAACTTTTTTAGAAATCTTTAGCTCAGGGCCATGTTAATAGTGGACCTCATGTAACTGATGGTGATGATCGTGATCAAACAGATTGCAAAACACGATGCATTATCGCCATCATGATTTGTTTAAGTTCCCAAAAAAAAACGTGTTTTATGGTCGACGGAAATCCTGCAATCTAGTAATTGCAGTAATGGGCTCCATGTACTTTGCGTAATTTGTGACGCAGGTTATTCGGATTTAACAGCAAAAATACTTTTAGATATGATTATTTTAATTATATTACACACCTGGAACCTGTAATGTATTTGAAATATTTTTTTTGATGTTTTATAAAACATAAAAATCTTATACCTCTTGATGTTAAAATTTTGATTTATCTATTCCCCAAAAAACAAATTTATTCATGCAGAAGAAATCTTCAAGTTGAAATTTAACTCATGGCTACAAAAGTACAGCTCCAATCACTAGAAACATTACATTCCAACTAGAAACAGTCATATCGTTTCAATTCTATTACGAACCGGCACGAAGCCGACATAATTTATAGACATATGAACACAAAACTAGAGACAAATGTATCGTTTAGCGTATAAACACGAAGTCACGGCTCAGTTGTAAATCTGATCGCCGGGCGCGGGATTTTCATAAATTGTCGAATCAGCGATACGGCCGCGACGTAGCAAATAGTTTCAACCTTGTATTTGTTGGAATTGTTTGTGTAGTGAAAGGAGCGAGCAGTAGGAAAGTTTACAGATAATGTATGGTTATAGACTTTTAAGTTTGTACTTGTATAAGAGGTACATTTAATGTTCTTAAATTTGTAGAAACATTGAAAAAGAAACAGTCGAAAGCAGGATTTGAACCCACGACCTCCAGCGTACCGTGCCGGTGCTCTGCCAATTGAGCTAATTCGACCTTACTCTCGGCTTCCAATTTCAAGTTCCTTATTTGATCTCTTAAAGGAGATGACTAGCGACATCTGTTAGTTTTAGTGTTATTTTCAGTATAGGAAATATGAAGGAGTGCTTACCTAATGTTAAGATTGCCTGATACTTCATCGAAAAACGTAAATTAAGTCATCTCAATCGCGTCTCATAGTTAGTAACAAATAAGTTAGGGTTAGCAAGGTGGATTAACAATCGAAATTGTACAATGAAGCCCAGTGCGGACTGATAAAATGACTTGATCGGGATTAGATATAAAAACTAAGTCAATTGCATCTACATTCGAGTGGAACGAGACTTGGAATCATACCTGATCTGTGATAACGCTCGCTTGACAATGTCCACATCACTTATTGGAACTACTGTTAACACAAATACTGTGGATATAAATTAGAATATATAAAATATCAGACCCGTTCAGCGTGGCCATAAACG
The DNA here is from genome assembly GCA_949316025.1 of Lapara coniferarum. Taxonomy (NCBI): domain Eukaryota; kingdom Metazoa; phylum Arthropoda; class Insecta; order Lepidoptera; family Sphingidae; genus Lapara; species Lapara coniferarum. Next base: position 1,700,977 of record OX438919.1, on the reverse strand, counting down.
TGATGTAACCAAGTAATGCGTTACAACGTTCAGCATTGTCTCTGGCAGTAGCGGATATTAAATATTTCGGAGCGATCTTTACGCTGTTATGTTTCGGAATATTGTTATAAACATAATATGTCACGTATATCCTTAAACTTATATTATTTACGTCACAAGGGTGGGATGTGTCAGCGACTATACAGCCCAGATGGCGGTGTATTATTTTAATAAAAGCTTCAGATAGATTTCCTGACAATAATCATTTCCAAGGTAATAAATCCTCCGCAAATCGTGTTAGGAAAATCCTGACAAAAACTTGTTTGACCTCAAATTTTGTTTAGTTTCAATTTCAAGTCAGTACCTCCACATAATATGGGGCGGTATTAATAAATCAATCTCAAGTTTGAGTTACATCTCAGGTAGACATAATGTATGAACAGTCCAATACATTATGTCTACTTGAAATGTAACTCAAACTTGAGATAGATTTATTAATACTGTCCATGCTGTCATTAGCTCAAGTGAGCGACAGTTCCACCTGACCATTAAATCAATAAAATATTTTTGTCCCAAAATCTTTACCTACTAAATTAATAAAACGCTCCAGGGGCCATTAGTAATTTTTGCATGAGATTTTGGCTCTTACCCTGTTACAAATACTGGATAAAGTGCCTTACGATGACTGTCACGATTACTGCTGTGGATTTGCTTGAGATGATGCAATGGCACTAGTTTCCTTATTTCTGACGGTAATGTAAAGCGTGTATAGGTAGGTATCGGTTTAGACTTTAGAGGATCTTATGCCGTTAGTTACTGGGCATTAATCAGTGGCGGCCTTAGATGGGGTCAACCGCCCGGAGGCCACGCAATTTTGGGTGATTATTTTAATCACTGAGTTTTTTTTTGCTCTCTCCCTGGACCTCGTGTTGGCTACGTGGTCCTTTTTTATTGCTTTAAATGACGAGACGAGCATGCCGTTCGTCTGATGGTAAGCGATACGACTACCCATTAACAGTAGCAACACCATCCAGCGCCTTGAGTTATAAACTACTGTGTAGAATTTCACTGCACTCGTCATCCTAAGAAGTCTCATTATATCCAGTAGTTACACTTGCTACAATGTCCTTCAAACTGAAATACAAGTGTGCATGGACACTGCTGCTTAGTGGTAGAAACTGACATTGCGGTGGTACCCAACCAGAGGGACTCTGACAGAGACCTACCACCAGTAAACTAACCTTGTCGTAAGTAGCGATAATTCAATGAGTTTAAATCACGTTTTAATATTTATACATTTTTGATTCATTAAAAAAAAAGGCACGGCGATAAGTGGGTGCACTATTTGCGCCTCTGCCTACCCCTTCGGGGATAAAGGGCGTGTGTGTGTGTGTGTGTCATTCATTAATCAATCTCGATCCGGCCTTATTCATTCGAAGGCTACTGATTGAACTGATGCTACATTGATCGCATAATAGCTATTACCTTCCGAGATATCACATCAAATTGTGTGGCACTACTTTATATCACATCTAGTTTGATGTAATTACACGTTAGGTTTGGAGAGGATGACAAATTAATTACATCTGTGTCGGTAACAAAAGGAATGGGGAATCAACCCCGGTCCAGACAGCTATTACGTTTTGGTAGGCTCGTTACAGAATACTGAATTGAATTTTCATAATTACTGGGTTGCTGTCTATTTCACACATTTATCTATACTATTATAGATGTGAAAGTTTGGATGCTTGTTACTCAATCATGCTAGAATGGCTTAACGGATCTGGATGAAATTTATAGCACAGAGATAAATTACAGTCTGGAATATCATATAGTTTTTTTCTACTTTTATTCCGAGAAAATAATAACAAACGCGGGATTTTATCCCAGAAAAACTATATCACCCAGACGTAGCCGCGAACAAAGGCTAGTATTAACTACATTTTCTTTTTAAATTTAAATTTGTATAATAATATTAAGAAGATGTAATAAAACTTTTAAAATGTTGGTTTAGACTCCAAATACCTACTTTTTATGTGTTTATTATTGTGCTTATTGTCGAATACAACAATAATAGTATTTAAACAATATTTTAGTCAGTGCAATTACTGGTCATTAGAGACGTATGTCATCACTATGTTATGATATGATCAATAATTATTTATACCAAAGTTGTATTGTACGGTATTGATAATATGGAACAGGGTATAAGAGAAAGCAGATTACTCGTCTCGTTAGTCAGTTAGAAAAACAATCCACCATCGAATCACTTTGACAACCTTATCTTTGATCAGTCCCTCGCGAAAACACTATTCAGCTATCTGTACACATATTAACTCCAAAGAAGCTTTTGAAAGATTTATAGTCCCTCGCATTGAAAGATACTTAAAGCATATAGATTTAGGCACTTGAAGCGTCCTGTCCGCTTTTAAATATTAGGATCATATTGTATTTGGGCAGTGTAACAGTTCAAATGTTCCGGCCATTAATTCCAAGAAGCGATTGGCCGACCTCCAACGTGCCAAAGCGGTGTTTTCTCGTGGTCCCTTCAATATTGTGTGATATTTATGTAGCTGCATATGGGAGCGGGGGTTTATCTCCAAAAATCTCAAAGGTAGTTTTATTTTTAGGATCTTTAGCGGGGTTTTAGCGAAACGATTGGAGAACCGAAATTTGGAGTAGGTACCTAAGTAGATTCTTTTTATTAGATTTGTGCGTTACTAATGTTAACGAAATAAACATTTTAAATGTTTCTACATTTGTATTGCAACACTTAAATTCAGCTGCCACTACTTGACTCTTTTTTGGAAAGTAGTACCATCCTAATCGAGCCACCACTTAAGGAATGTTAGAATACCTACCATAATACCTTTGAAATGCTTTAAAATTCCATATACAGCTTTACAACTTTTGTAATTTCGAATTAATACAAATCTCACCAACCACAAGCACGTTTCTTCATAGTTTAAAACAGCAGTAAAGTTTTAATTTGAGGTTCACTTCTATGACCTCAAACTTGTTCACAAAGTAAAAAGTCTCGCAGAGTGCATAAGAAATAAAATGATAAAACAAGTGCACAAGGCAATGAACTAGCTCGCTATCTAGCGAGACCGCGGAGCGAGATAAAATGAGGAGTCATTCGCTATACCTAAATTAGATAGGGATTTGAACATGACATAATTTTATGATAATAGTTTTAAGTAATTTATGATCAGTGTTTTCAACAGCTCCATTCTAATTTATGTTAAAACCATTATTTCATAGTTATATATTTTCATATATTATAGCGATAAGCTCGCCTCCTATCACATTGGACGGAATATTCACGGCGAAAAGTGGATACACTAGTTGCGGCTGTGTACACACCTACACATGCCTTTTTCCCCAAGGGGGTAGCCGTGGGGGAAAAGGCGTGTGTAGGTGTATAATTATTATCATCTTAATTTTTATGGTAAGTACAAAATCGTCATCTTCAGCCACACGATGTTTACTGCTGAAGCATTCCTTTAACATTTCCAGACGGTCTTTTCAAAAGCGGCCTGCATCCAACGTACGGACTGGAAATTCAATAAAAGAATGTCCACTATTGCTAAAACTACTAGGTTCATACATTTTCCAATGCAATATAATAAATGGGTAGTCTTGCGGCCCCCGTATATATTTTCCCGAAGTGATACGCAACGGAATATGATTTAGGTGCACCATTATTGGTAATTGAAATATCTTGGCGTGTCAACACTCACGTCTCACACATCATTTAGAAAGTTTTGGCGGGAACTGGTAAGTGTCAGGAGTTGCTCTTATTTTAATTCATTACTTTTGTGATGCTTAGTGTTACATTGCACAATTATGGTGGTATATTATCCAATATAGTTCTATTAAAGGGCTCCAATGAAGTAAATTGAAATAACTGTGCTAATAAAGTGTTTTTTTTTTGTTGCCGCCAAAACTCCTCGATAAAGTCTTGGTAAGGTAGCCACTGCTTTACTTCGACATAGTAGTTAATACTGAGAATAAAAAAGAAACAAGAATTAGAATTGTATTTTATGAAAAACGGGCTCCATGGACGAGTATCCAGAGCCGTAATACTGAAATAAAAAAAACATGTATTATTGCCACACTTCGTCAGGACGATAAACAAAATGGCACAGTATGAATGCATAATGTATTGTACCCATATATCTAGCTTTGCTTGTTATTCGGCCTTGGTAAAAAAATCCGGATATGAAATCAATTAAATAAAATAGCATAAAGCTTATTATGGTAGTTATTACGGTCCTGCCTGGTGATGAGTGTAATAAACTACGAAATCGGCATATAAGTTCTACAGATTACTTCGTTCAAACGCAGTTTTCTATCATAACAAGAATTACGAACACTGGAATTTTAAACAGCAATATCACTTAAATTTCAACCACTCTGTACTTCGACTTACCGACATCATGGCACTGTCAAAACGAAACTTTTTTTTTACTTTCTCAATTCTTATTACAGGCCATAATTCAAAGCGATTGCACAATACTTAAAAATAAACAAACCCAATTCATTACCCACTTAGCCTCTCGCATACAAGACCTACCACGATGTATAGGTATAAATAAATCGTGATCTAGTATTTGCTCATAGATATCTAGAGCTACGTTATTTGAATAAAACATCGGTTCATATGTGAGCTGTTTACCATAATATTGAGTATTTGCCAAATGAAAAAGCAATTTACTCTTTTATGCTTAAATTGTTGGGTATTTGATACGTTTGGTATACGATTCGATTCATAATACTATCCCAGTATTATTTGGTATACCACTGCTTGGCGCGATGCTCTTCTATACCACTGAGGGCTTAGGCCTTAGTCCACCACGCTTGCCTAGTCGGGTTGGCAGACTTAACATACCTTCGAGTGACTTACCAAATATTTTTGTAAACTTCTGTATTCAATTAATTAATCTGTATATCTACCATTGTAAATTGTTATTATATTGTCTACCTTGTCATGACATCATAAGTGCTTCGTATATATCTACATGTCTAATAATTGCTTTTATTTTAATTCAAATTCGCATTATTATATAATAATAAAAGTAAAATTGGCGACAATGATCGAATAAACTATAATATTAAGATTCCGATCTACGAAATACATGGAATTATAGAAACAAGTGGATTCTGCATTAAACAAACCAGTAACAGTACTAAAATAGTCAAGGATTATCTGCTCAAGAATGACAGAGGCAATGGTTTTTTTCAGAAAAGTCTACCGGAAGGTATTAGGAAGATTTCCTCCAGGCATCCTCTGGAGAGCTTAGTGCCGGAAAGAATTAGCGCAGTACGCTAGCTATACTAAGGCGGCGTGGTATGAAAATATTTATTCCATTTTTTGTTTTAATTAATATCGGATATAATATTTATTAAAACGAAATTCCTTTGAGTTTTTCTGTATGGTACAGTAATAAGTTATGTTAAATTCCTGTCTTTTCAACGTACTCATACAACAAAGTGAAATGAAAATACTTAATTTATTGATTGCGTAGGCTATCAAATAATTATCTGTCGTAATAGGCGTCAAAATATTTTTCGGGTCGGGCCAATAACATTGTGACTGGGTTTTTCCATTTCAAAAATTACTCAGTCACGGCTCGGAGTCAGAAGGTTGGCGGTTGGATACCCTCGTGCCTTGGAAAGCAGGTAAATCCGTCATTCTCCGGCCATGTCGGATTGACATCTCACCGGACTTTAAGAGTGAAGGAATAGAAAGTGCACCTGTATATAGCGCATAGGTACACTAGTGCACTATAATATCTCCTGCGTACCTGGCTGACCTCCGTTGAGATTGGCCACCGTGGCCGACATTGGGCTAGGAAAGCTGTTTTTATCTATCTATATTAAACTCTAATGCACATATAATACAGGTTATTATAGAACGAATCTCACCTCTGTGGTAGCAGTCTTGCACTTGTCAGTCCCTGCGAAGATGTTGAGCTGCGTTGAACCAGGCTTAAGGGGGCACTGGTCGATGTCCACGCGACGAAGGTCTATATCGATACCACTGGTGCCTCTGTAGGCAAAATAAAGAAAATATAACTAGAGTTTGATTTCTTAGGGTTACTCGAATGTTCGATATTAATATAAAACTACTGTGGAATAGTCCGCCCCATGACCATGGAGGCTGTAGGCGAAACGTCGGGAGAAAAAGATTGATTCCAATAACTAAACCTTGTACGTGGTTCGGCCCGGCTTAAGTCAAATGGCTCAGACTCTAGATGCAGAAGTAAAAATGTGTAGGAACTTTTCCAGAAAATAGCTTATAATACTTAATACCTTACTTAATACATTTATTGAAGTCATGGTAAATCTTTGTGCTAAATTTCATCTCAGTCCATTTTTGCTAACGGCATTTATAATATTAATATTATTAGCAGATACCCGAAAATTCTTCTGTGTGGTTCATCAATCTACGATATTAATACATACATACATACATATACACTCACGCCTGTTATCCCCGAAGGGGTAGGCAGAGGCGCAACTAGTGCACCCACTTTTCACCGTTATTCCGTCCCATGATGTGATAGGGGGCGAGCCTATCGCCTATCGGGCACAAATTCCAGACTCCGAGCTGATACTGAATAGAAAAACTCAATATCACTTTGCCCGACCCGGGGATCGAACCCGAGACCTCAGCATTGCAGTCGTACTGTGATACAACCACGCCACCGAGGCAGTCGATACGATCTTAATATTATTACTATTATAAGTAATATATAATTATTTGCCTACTTGAAAAGCAACAATGTAATTCGTTTAAAAATCTTTCTAAACAATTATGAATGTTTTATTTTCTATAACTAAGTAAATAAAATAATTACAACTCGAGACTAAGCAAATCGAGGAGGGTGAATGGGCACTGTTGAACAAAGCGCGGGAAATATGTTAGCCAAAGATTGGATGGATTTTTCTATTCTGTATCAGCCCGGAGTGTGGAATTTGTGCCCGGTATGACGATAGGCTCGCCCCTATCACATCATGGGACAGAATACGCACGGCGAAAAGTGAGTGCACTAGTTGCGCCTCTGCCTAACGGGGAGATGAAAAGTGTGAGTATGTATGTATGTATGTATGTATAAAAATATTTCGAGTACCCTCTTACAAGCGAGTAGCCCCTAATGTACCGCAGATATGTTTTCTGGGGTTTTGATTGATGTTGTGGCTTAGGGTATAGGTAGATAATATTTTAGTTTTAGGGAGTTAGCGGTCGCCTGACATTTTTCATTACTCCGGGCAGCTTAACGCTAGGACGTAGACCAGCTCAATTAACCGTTTCACCAGTCGAAGGTAGAGATAAATCACTTCCTAATAATATTATTCACGCAAAAGTTTGTAAGTATAGATGCCTTTTACTCTTTCACGCAAAAAGTACTGAACAGATGTCGATGAAATTTGGCACACGGGTAGATCATGTCCTGGATTAACACATAGGCTACTTTTTATCTTGGGAAAATATAAAGCAGAACTTTTATCCCGGAAAAACTTATTAATGCTGGCGGAGCCGCGGGCAAAAGCTGGTTAAATATGAAAAAGCCAAACTTGAGGTAAATGACAAAAATTTAAATCGGCCCATTAACGTAAAACTTATAATCCAATCTTTACGCTAAAAGTGACAGGCAAACTTGTTATAATAATCAAAATACTAACAAACAGACCACAATGGATTGTGATTGTCATCGAAATTCGGGACGAATCCCTTTAATTAAATGTAAACGGATTACATTCGGGGCTGACGCCGAAAATCTTCGAATTAAGTTCGTAAGTAATTAGGTTATTTCGAGCTTAGTACGCAGTTAAACTTCCGGATTTAGATAAATTCATATTATGATACTGTAGATCGCCTGATGCAGGAGATGTTAACCAGTCTAGTCGGCAAACTCGAGTTGTGTCTGCAACATGATAGAAAAGTGTTGTGCTGATCCACCTTGGACACGAAAAGGGTAGATTTTGTCATACGACCACGGTAACCTATATCTGATGGTAAATGCAGTTAGTCCATAGTCAGTCGAAACATTCATGCCGGTACTGTTTCAAGCCGGATACATATTGGTTGAACGCCACTCACAAAAGTCTTTGGTGTATTTGGTGGTGTTTATCCGGGCCGATATAAATATACTACCAGCACTGATAAATTACTATAACATTATGGATACCTGATACCCCAGACGAGGCGATGATGATCAAGGTAGTCGTCAAAACTGAGCAAATTTTTTTTTTGCATCTTGCTTTCAAATGAAGCTGCTCTGCCACCATGATATAAAAGGTTAGTGGAAGACTAGAACTTTTTCTCTTCATTAATCTAAAGAGAGTGCTTAAGTTGTGAACTATAGTGTTCTGTGTTAAATTTTCAAAATAGGTAACCAACATTAATATATAATAATAATAATAAGCCCGCAGGGGCGGCTTTGTGGCGAGCCGTCGGTGAGTGGCGACACCGCGTACCCTGATTCCGTGGGGGCTAAATGAGACCCCCTGACCCTTGGCTTGCCTTAACTGGCCGGCTAGGGGTGGAAATCGCAAGAGCTAAGAACCTGAGCTCCAGGGTGGAAGTGCTCAATCTGCATAATAGCGAGGAAGCCCACTCCGGGACGCGTTAGCGACCCGCGATGGTGAAATCGGTGCACACCTCTCGACACCCTTTAGCCACCCACACCGATGTTGCGTCCTTGGCATACGCCACTTTTTGGGATGCCCATCTAGTGGGGGGCAAGTCACCGTCTGCCTTGAATACAAATGATTGAGACATTTTACTTGGCAGGCGTCCCGTTGTCTCAATCAATAGCCCAGCAACCAGTCCATCTAGATCCCATCCATAGACCCAGTATAATTCCCATCTTCTCTGCAATAGTCCTTACGCCTTACGGGCGCTGTCTTTGGCTGTATTTCCTCCTTAAGTACAGACAGAGAGAGTACCCGTAAGGCGTACACATCCCAACTAGAGTAATGTATCTTAAAGGGGCCTCTACGTGTTGGATCCATATCCCCACGCAAGCCTTCCAAAAGGACCGGTCTTCGTGCCGTGATTTCCCGCAGGAAAGATACAACATAATAATAATAATATAGCCTTTTATTCAGATCTTTAGCCTATACATACATACATTTAATTAAAACTAATGCAAACGAAATAAATAAAAGTTAAAACTTATTCTACTATCTGCTGTTTGGTAACCTTTTGCAGATCTGTTTGCCAATCGGCAAAGGCCTCCTCCAACCTTTTCCACTCTGTTCTTACTTGAGCTACTCTGTTCCACGTCACTCCTGCCACCTCTTTAATGTCATCATCCCATCGTTTCCGCGGTCTCCCTCTTTTTCTTTTACCTTCCCTGGGGTACCAACTTGTAACTTTCTTGCTCCATTTATCAGGACCTCGTATCATATGGCCCGCCCATCTCCATTTGAGTCTTTTTATTTTTAGTGTAACATCTGTTATTTTTGTTCTATTCCTAATAACGTTGTTTTTTACTCTGTCTGATCTCTTGATATTCAGCATACTCCTCTCCATAGCATGCTGGCAAGTTGCAAGTTTGCTCATCAATTCCTGAGTTATAGTCCATGATTGGCAGCCATAGGTAAGGACAGGTAGTATGCAGGTATTAAATAGTTTACTTTTCATGTTAGTCTGAAGTGTTTTGTCTTTCATGACTTCTTTTAAGCTCCAATATCTTCTCCATCCGTTTGTAATTCTTCTTTTTACTTCCTCGGGCATTGGTTCTTTATGAGTAATGAGCTGTCCTAGGTAAACGTATTCATCAGAGTAGTTAATTTCAGAGTTTCCTAACATTATTCTAGTTTTCATTCCATTCGTCATCAGTCTAGTTTTTTCTGGGTTCAGTTTTGTATATTAACCAACATTAATATACAAAATATAAATTTCATAGGTTTGTGATTTGTACCGTGTAGCGTAGACTCGCGTAAGCTCAGCGAACTGTGGTTACAATAGTTGCACCTCTGACAATCCCTTTAGCGATAAATGGCGTAAAATTGTGTTAGGCTTAATTCAGTGGAGTATAATATTAAACAACGGCGTAAAAAACTTTCAGGCTGATTTCACCTTTTCCTGATACATGCTCCTCATGATATGAATGTATAAGCCGACCAAATACTCAAGTCACACTCTAATCTATGCCCACAAATAATGGCAATAAAATGAGTATTATATAGTCGCAGTTAATATATTAATTACTGTCAAATAAAATTTACTTGAAACTTGTAAAACTAGTGTGATAATATTACATTTTTCAGTGTTAATTAAATTGTGCTAGATTGTTTCTCATAACTCTCCAAGCTATTCGAGATATTATAGACGCCCTGTGCTAATTATCGCAAGGTCATGATATTTGTATTATAATTCCGTTAACAAAGAATAGATTTTTTTACGCCCTGAAGAAAGTCTTTAAGTTAAATATATTTTACAACGTTAACGTGCCTAAAAACCGCTGCTGCTCGACTACTCCCGAGTTCACGGCCCGTTTAGATTCACTTGAGAAAATTGTTTTATTTCTTATGTAACGTTGGATTTTGGCTTGACGTGAGCTTTAAAACTGAAATTTCTCTTTTATTTTTTCCTATGCGAGATAAATTCGCACGGCCTATATAATTGAAATATGAAGCTGCTATGTTTTAAAATTATTGTAGAAAATCTTTGTGTCACCAACTACCTCAGTTGAGTAATAAACATACTATGGTTTTCAAAAAAACTAATGGTGCCTAAAAATATCGATCGATGAACTAAAATAACAGACTAGACGAACAATCTTACTGTACATGTAAAAATTTGTGTAGGTGTTTGTATGTTAGAAACAAACTCAGATACTCCTGGATTTGATGAAATTTGATACATAGGCTACTTTTAGTCTTGGAGAAGTGTACTGGAATTTCTTTCGGTAAAGGATTCATGCGAGCGAAACCGTAAAACGTAGTTGATGTAGACAAAGTCTCGTTACACGACGCTAAGAAAGTTGGTTTTGACGAGACGCTTGAAAAGTTTTAGTTCCGGAGACTTTATTTACTGAAAGTTACATGTTACCGGCAAAATACAGAATGTGAGAGGAAATTACACTGTTCGGCAAGTATACGAGTAATTACCAGCGAAATTTTAAGTTACAAGTAGTGTAGTAGCAGAAACATAATTGTGCGGTCGCGGTCAAATATAGGTAACTAAGGCCGAGCCGTTTCATTCTTGGTCAGATAAAGTTAAGGTTCTTAGCATACTGGCGAATTCACAGCGAGGCGAAGGCGCTACACGCTCGTCAAGTGTAATAAGACCGTTAACTTTATTTGGCCACGGATTAAACAACACTAGCTTAATAGTTTCAACGACATAGTCCAGAATTGAAAAACAAAATTCAAAAGAATATATTTTCAAATTAAACTTTGACTGCCAATTTCCACAAATAAAACGTAAATAGATGTTTTTTTTATACATTTTATATTGTCTTCCCCAGATAATTACTGTGTAGGAAGTAACGTGTTGTTTTTGATAATTTTATATTAAATCTTCTCTGATGATATAACTTTAATTTGATCCTGAATTGTGTAATAGCTCAATACATTTTGATTCAGTTTATGTTGTTATTCATTTATATGTACATCATAATATTTTTAGGACAATTTAATAAACATAAATCTCTATAAAAGAATGCTGATAAAAAGAGAGTGTATAATCAAAAATCTATAATGTTTTAAGAGGGTGGAGGCGTTGACCCAAATATTTATTTTAGGAACCAACAAGTTCCAAATTAAATACAATTTCTTATAATATCGCTTTTTCGTTTTATCGCAGTTTTGGTAAACGTGTCATTTCATACAATATTTATAAATAAGCTTAGACTTAGAATCGAAATCGGTTTGATCTCGGTCCTAATCTCAGTCTCAACTAGAATATTAAAACGCATATTCTAGTAAAGACAGCCTTATTGACATGATAAGACGCTATCGTAAATGTAAGTTATAGGTTATGAGCGTTTTTGTCGTCTTTGTATGATTGATAAGACGATTGTTGAATGTAAGTTGTAAGACGAGAGCGGTTTAAAGGTAATTTAAGTAGCTGTATTTGACCTACCTACAATTGTTTTCCTAAAAAATAAAACCCGCTATGAGCACACACTATACATATATAGAGGAGCAATCTTAGCCATAGGCCCCCCCAAAGACTTCCAGGTGGACCTGTCAAAAGCGGCCTGCATCCAACCTGTTCCTACGACCTTAATCAAGTCCTCTGTCCACCTTGCAAGTATGTCTGTTTTGTGTCTGGAAATCTTTGGGGGAGGCCTATGTTCAGCAGTGGACGTCATATGGCTGATGATGATGATGAATCCTAATCATAATATTATATTGATTTTTATGTGGCATTGCATTATGTGTAGAGTATTTATTGTATGGTAATTCCACTGGCTGTATTAATTCCAACCGTATAACAATAGCTTAATGGAAGAAATGTTCAAAACGTTGGTACCTACCCAGATTGACTCATGAGTATGTAAGCTACCGAATAAAGGTATAATCGAAATTGTACCGCCAACAGGATGTGATCATAAATAGCTAAGCAATTACATACCTACAACCTAGTAGATATCTATTACCTATAAAACCAAAACACTATACATAAATACATCTTTCGACTTGGCCCACTCTCCCCACTGCCAAGAGATGAACGCGCCTCGACCATTTCTGTGACAGATTATGCAAATGTCCCTCTACATCGGGTAGTTAGGCCCTCAGGGAGGGATCGCATTAAATTCCAAGCTCCCTCCTAATTATGCGTTCGTATTACATGTTTTTGCGCTTAATGGCCGAGCTTTTTGTATAAGATGTATTGATAAGGAAATTGAGATTGTGTTCGTTGATTGGGTGGTGTTTTATGGAAAACAAATTCGTAGCAATTTTGTGAAACTGTGGTTAATAGTCACTTGGAATAAATGATGTCATGATACATCAATGACGCGAGAGATGAATGATTTTTTTATGGAAAGGAATGATTTAATTAATGGTGCATTTAAAATTAGGGTATTTGGGTCTTCCGCAAAAGTAGTGACCAAACATAACGAAATACGTCGGTTTTGGCGCTTGCCTGTGCCAGCAATTTTTGACGTTACTACATGTATTAATTGATAATAATATCGTTCAAAATAACGAGATTTTGGAAGTATTTTTTTATTGATAGCCTACCATACCATAAGTTAATGCAATCACGAGTCTATAAATCAAAACTAATGTACCTAAAATACCAACAGCTTTTGCCTTTCCCAAAAAGGAACAACATTCGCGGCGGACGAAATTTATTTCAAATTGCACATTGGCGATTTCGTATTTCTGGTACATAAATCAGATTAAAAATATTGCTCTTTGTAAATCATTTTCGGCGTTCACGTCGGCTGGCCGCAAATGTTTGCAATTATTAAATAAAATTAAAACTGTTTCACAGTTAAATTGATTTAAATTTAATTGATGTGCAGATTACGCCGATCTACATATTGGAGCGGATTTACGAGCTCTGATAGCGAGACATTATACGATTTAAGCCGAAGCTACACTAGGAGACATTTTATCCTAATGTAAACAACCACAGGCAAAAATCGCATTGAGAGTTCTCGCATACGATAATCGCTTACGATTTTTCGCCGCTCGTATTCGATAAACCCTTCTTGAGTAAATGACGCAGTACTGAGTTTTCTTCCGCTTGCTCGTAGTTTCAGTGACTTGGTATTATTACACCTGGCAGTTTGTTTGTATAGTTACGTCGAAATATTACATTACTGCTACTTGTTAGTAAAAATGGCTAGCAGTAGTACAACCATCAATAATTAGTATCTTATGCAATGTTGCAGGTACATGAGCGCAAGGCAGTGACGTGTAGTGTCTTGTAATTAAGAGGATGTGCGTTATTGCTGGAGTTTATTGGCAGTTGTTGAAGTATCAAACGACCGACTTAGTTATCGTTAAGCTTTTGCATGGCGATGCACTACGCTCGCTCTTAGAATAATAAGATACTAAGTCCCATAATACCTAAACATAATCCAGTTACTTCAAGCTAAAACACAACAGATCTTTCACTCTGCTTGTCAGATAAATAGACAATGATATTAGGTAGTTTGCGTGTGCGCTACATCGCCGATAAAATGCAGGAGAGTAGGCTGCGATGGTTATCAAAAGAAGACCGCATGACTATATAGGGAACTGAGCGCTGCAATTATCCACCCCGGTCAAAGATACAGAGGCAGATCGTAGACAAGGTGGAAAGACGGAGTGCTGAGGGATGTGAAACTAGGAAAGCTGACCCCATCACCATGTGGGATGTATAACTTGGAAGAGAGAGAACACCACAGCCACGCTCACGATACACCTAGTAAACCATCCACTTCATCACCAACAAATGAAAACGTATACACGTTTAATAGTTCAGACCCGCTTGGTCCATTGCGAACATGACAGCTCCTGTCATAAAAGCGAAAATCGTCGTTCCTACCTACGCAATAAGGTTTTGGTAAAAAAATAAAAAAAAACAAATGTCAGCTGTCAAACTCACGGTACCAGATAGGTTAATCAAACTAGCATTAAATAACGTTCGTCCTATATCTAATACCAAGGAATCCCTCGGTACAGAGCCGTGAAAACTCGGCTTTAACATAGAATACCACAGCCAAAAACGATTTTGAGTGCCATTTGTTTACACATGCTGATTTGATAATGTTACTGCGGCCAATTTGGAAGAATTGTGCGAAATGTTTTCGCAATGCAAAACAGTCCCTTGTGCGGATGTAAGTTATGAGGGAATGGTTTAAACGTAAAAAGACGTTAAATCGAATTGTATGCATAGGAATTGGATATAGGTTATTAATAATAAGAGTTTTATCTTTGTGGCAGCGTACACAGATAATGTACTGGGAGATACTAAGATCGTATACTAGCGGATATTTAAATGTATCTGAGGTGATAGCCATCAAACAGGTGAGCCAGTTGTTAAATATAAGACGATTTTTGGAATGGTATTAAAGTAGATAAAGGACAAATGAGATTGTATAACAGTTAGACTGGAGTACATTTAATAACTTCAGTTTCTAAATAAAATAATACCAAGGAAAAGTAATTTCAAAATTCACTCAATAATAAATTATTTATAAGTATTTAAAATAAAAGCATATGGGATGTATGGTTTTGTCATAAGATCCACCCGCGACTTTGTGCGCCCCTCTACACTTCTGCTACTGTATAAATCCTTGATAAGACCCCAGTTAGAATATGCCGTCCCAATTTGGAATCCTTATTATACTAAGTATAACGAAAGATTAGAGTTAGTTCAAAAGAAATTTATAGGAACTCTTAATTATAAATGTAAAAATTCTAAATTACAATACGAGGACTGCCTCGGTGGCGTAGTTGTATTACAGTACGACTGCAAAGCTGAGGTCTCGGGTTCGATCCCCGGGTCGGGCAAAGTGATATTGAGTTTTTCTATTCAGTATCAGTCCGGAGTTTGGAATTTGTGCCCGATATGGCGATAGGCTCGCCCCCTATCACATCATGGGACGGAATAATGGCGAAAAGTGGGTGCACTAGTTGCGCCTCTGCCTACCCCTTCAGGGATAACAGGCGTGAGTGTATATGTATGTATGTATGTATTTACAATACGAGGAGTTATTGAAGCGTTATAATATCCTGAGTCTTGAATCAAGGCGATTACTTCTTAGTATTATGATGCTGCATAGCGTGTGTAATAACAGATATGATTGTAGTGAAATTACAATTAAGTTATGTTATACAGTACCCAAGACAGCGTACCGACGAGCGGTGCGCGTGCCCCGGTTGTTTCACACTGTCAAGTGCCAAACTAATGCCGGTGAGCGAGCACCTCTTCGCCGTCTTGTACAAATTTATAAGTAAACAAACATACAACGCGCACTTTCTTGATTTAGACATATTCTCATTATCAAGCCAGAAATTTAAAAATTCGGCAATTAATTTACTGTCAGAATAGGTTCAACGGCTATGCATTGTTTGCTTTCCTTCATTAGTATTTCTAAATAAGTAATTTTTATTTTGTTAATCTGTGGACAATGGTGTGGGTTGTATGTTTAAATAATTTAATTTATGTTCAAAACTAACATTTACCTGTAACATACAACTGTTTTTTGTCCCCAATAAATAAATAAATAAAAATATTATGAAATAATAATACGAAGAAAAAATTGCAAGAAAATCTTTACAGGCGCACTTTTGCTCACTGCAATATTTGAAATGTGAATTACTGACTCATGCTTTAATCTTTTTTGGACACAGAAAGATTTATTTTAGGTAGTTTTTTTTATTCAATATGAAAGTATGTCCAGAATCAATATAAGAAATATGTTGATCAAACCGCTACCTCTTGTATATTGCACCGCATTATCCAGGGTCCGTTCGTGGAATCCTCGCAAACCCCATAACCATACTTGTTGAATAAATTCACATAAACACGAGTTGTGTTTCCATTGCATCGCAAACGACCCTTTTAAATAAACGAAATAAATAAAGGGAATAAGGGGAGATCTTAATTTTGTTTTATAAACGTAAAATACGACGAATATGGCGACAAATTAAGTGAGACAGACCAATGTCTGTCACCGGTCTATACTGGTGACTTCTGCTGGTGGTAGGATATATTTGGTATCGGCCCAGATAGCGACCACCGTAATAATGCAGATGGAGTTCCGGGAGTGCGGAGTTTTGGAACGAAGTTCCTTATTTTATTGGAAATTTCCTCCTCTTGCTTTTTTTTTCTGAAATATTATTAATTTATGAAATATTGTCGAAAAACTAAATACCTGCATCCTTAATTGTTCCTAACTTTACATTTTTTGTGTGCTGATAAACGCTTTCAGGACATTTTTCTAGGCGTCATTCCGGATGAGCTAATGGAGCGATCACACATAATTTTAAGAGTAGTATCTCTATTTTAGACCATTTTCAATTAGTTGACTAGACTAATTATGAGTAAAATAATACACTCATTTCCCGTCTGTTCGACGGAACACACAAATTACTGAAATCATAACTTGGGGTCGAAACAACGTAGGCTATGTATGAATTTGAATATTTATTAATCAAATCATACAATATTAATAACATTCTTAACATGCGGGGCGTAGCGTTACGTATATATTTATATACGTTATATATTACAGTCTAAACTAATATTACAAATAGGTAAAGTTTGTAAGTTAATTTGTAGGAAGTTATCTCTGAACTCCCTGGTCAAAAGCTAGTAATATAAACGTCACGCACGTTTATAAGCACATACATAATATATTGTATGTCTTGCTCTCACTGACAGATCCAGAGGACGAAATCACTCTGGCCATTCGCGAAAAGATCGAGCATCAAAAGCTCTTACACTCCACAAGACCGCTGTACCGTCCTCGCCGTCGAGGACCTCGTCGCGTTCCCCGTCACCCTGACCTCTCTTAGCAGTTCCGGTCCGCGTGCCGAAGACTACGAACACATGAATAGGATTAGGCTAAAACCATGTTTCCCCAAACGCTGATGTCTTATCCTCTCAGTGGCCGCCCTGAGCCGAGGTTCGTGACCCGTTAGTGGGTCGCCCTCAGCGTGGTCGCTTAACTTTAAGGGTTGCGAGCGCCTTCTGCACTCACCCAAAAGACCGGTGTTCTTTCATAAGCCGACCCTCGTCAGGCTAGAAAGAGTAATATCAGGGACAAAAAAAAAAAAAAAAGTCTTGCTCTAATCTAAAATTTTCAACACAAAATGTGACTGTGTTGATCCTATAGTGGACTAAGTATAACGTAATTACTCTTCAATACCTACTATTAGCCGCTAGTATATACGATATTTACAACAGACGGAGCTGGGGGAAAACCCTACTATTGTATATAGAATAAAAAATATAATTATGTAGTTCATTCAAAGAATATGAAAAAGCTTTCTACAAAGAACGTCGACACTGTTCACTGCCCATAAATAGCTAAAACGTTCAGCGGTCCCCTACGGAATGAAAAAAAATATGATTGAGATTAAAGTAAGAACATGTGGCGAATGAGATAAATGTTATTTAAAATCAGTTTTGCTACGGAAAAGACTTATTTATGTATAGAGTTGGTATGTGAATTTACTGATAATGTGAAGGTTAATTGGTGGTAGGTCTCTCATATGTAAGAGTCCGTCTGGTTGGGTACCACCGCAATGGCTATTTCTACCGCCAAGCAGCAGTGTGCATGCACTGTTGTGTTTCGGTTTGAAGGACAATGTAGCTAGTGTAACTACTGGACATAATGAGACTAAACATCTTATCTCTCAGATGACGAGCGCAGTGGAATGCCACACAGTAAAAAAAAAACTTAAATGTATGTGTAATGCATGCTCGTCTTGTCATTCAATGAAATAAAATAAAAATAAAAAAGTTATTTTTCATGGCATGGAGAAGTGAACACACTAGATCTGAATTCTGAAGTATAGACTAATTAAAATATTCGTTTTTCTTCTCTCAGCTGAGAAGGCCCGTGTACTGTAGTGAAAAGTATTAGTATCGCGTCCTCAGAATTATACCTGCTACTTAATTTGACTGATCCTAAAATATCGACTCCGAGGCTCCAAAACAGATTTTTGATCTAGTGTATAGATTTACAAAAATGGCTATATTTTGGGGGAGATAATATAGCTTTCTTTAAAAACACTGCGTATTCAGCTCATCGCTTTGGAAGCTCCGATACCATAGACAAAGTCGTCACTCATCAACCCTTCTGCATCAGGGGTCAACAATATCTCCAGTTCCATAGTTAATTTCAAGAATACTCACTTGAAGAAGTAGCTGCCGTTGCTATACCCGAAAAAAGGCACAGTGTAGGTGAGCATCCAGATATTGCCGCCGCCGCAGTCGTAGTACGGCTTGGACCACTTGCCGTCCTCGTACGTGACTGAGAGGATCACGTCGGGTTCTCGCTCCGTGTGCGCAGTGTCGTTGTACGTGTAGGTATTGAATCCTGGAACAATTTAGTCGATTTTGAACTAAAGTAATAAGGATAGAAGGATTTAAATACAACTGACTATAAGCGACATGACTACAAAGAGTAGCAATGTCACCAAACATTAGAATCAAAAAATACTGCATACCCAACTACACTATGCTCCGAACTCTAAGATATTTGATATTAAGCTTTATACTGTCCAGTAATTACACAGGCGCTTTGTACTGTAGGTACTTCAAATTATAGTTCTGGCGGCAGAAACTCGTTATGGTGGTACTTAACCAAACTAGCGTATACGAGGTACTTACCACCTAGTAGAAACTAAAACACACAATATATTGTAATTTCATAGTCTTTATCTAAAAAATAAAAACTGAGGTATACTATGCTTCTTTGCTTCAATAATGTATCTTGAAATGACAATCTTGTGAATTTATAACATTATTGAAGTACCTAATAACATAATGCAATGCTGAGGTCTCGGGTTCGATTCCCGGGTCGGGAAAAGTGAAGTTGAGTTTTTCTATTCAGTATCAGCTCGGAGTCTGGAATTTGTGCCCGATATGGCGATAGGCTCGCCCCCTATCACATTATGGGACGGAATAACGGCGAAAAGTGGGTGCACTAGTTGCGCCTCTGCCTACCCCTTCGGGGATAACAGGCGTGAGTGTGTGTGTGTGTGTGTGTGTGTGTGCTAATAATAGAATTCTCAGGTATGTAGGTTACCTCACGATGTTTTCCTTCACCGTTAAAGTGAACGATAATTAATAAACAATACACACATAACTTCGAAAAGTCAGAGATGTGTGCCGTGGGTTTTGAACCTCCGGATATTGTCTCGGTAGACCGTTCCATTCCAAACTAAGCTATCGTCCACTTATTGACGTATCTAAAGAAGCAAATTTATCTAAACAGAACCTGTATATTTTATAAACAAGCTGTATTTTTTTCGGGACGTATATAGGCCTCGTCACCATTTCAAGATTCAGAAGAAAGCATCAAAATACAATCAATGAGTAGTTGTGACGTTTCATCTTGATCCATTAGACGCGTTACGCTCTCCTCACTCATCAGAAATCTCCCCAATTCTCTGTAACTCATATTGTTTGTAACCAATCGGTCACGTTACCATTTGGCTCTGACATATTTTTTGTCACAGTAACAGTAATTTTATCTTAGATTGATGGTCCTTTAACTTATCGTTTCTTTATTAAAAACATTTTAATGTTTCGAGATACATTTGCTGTGTACATTCTATTCATTTAATGCATGCCTCAATCAAGTAGGTATCAGCGATGAGAGTTTTTGCGTTTTAACTCTAGACTACAGTAGTAATTTAAGATTTGGATCCTGATACTTGACTAGGAATACTAACCTGGGGGCTTAGAAAGTGAAAAAAAAACACGATGAGTCTCCATTTCGCTTTATTGTGATTGGTTGAGAGACTGAGGTATCGGTCTCTCGATGAAACCCAAACATCAAAATATCGATTTTGTTGAACGTTACATTTATGTGACAAGTAGTATTTATTAGCAAGCGGTGAAATCCCTTATATGATTACTATCCATCAAATAAATGAGGACTTGACTAAATATAGAGAGAATTGAGCAATTTTTTCACTGAAATATTAATTTGATTTTTTCATATTTTACCCTTCAAATATCTATTTTGATGATATAAAAATGAACTCTGAGGTCTATAAAAGTACTACCGATAGAATTAATAACCAGTTGTACCATACACCGAATACGTTAAGGATACAAGGCAACTGGATATAATTGGATGAAAATTGCCGTACGCAGGGTCCTTATTTATGGGCCAGTGTCACCACAATTTATTGCAGTTTCCTGCTACGATAAAAAGAGCAGTTTATTGTTTTTGGTTATCGAGAGCATCGCTTGGTGACAAAAAGAGTGTTGCGGGAGGGAGGTTATCCTATATGTGTGTGCGTGTGTTATGTGTCATAGGTATCTTATTGTTTTATTTTTTTGTATACTTTTTAAATTATATACTTTTTTTTAGAAATACCAGAGAATGAAAGTATCGAAGCGCTTCGGAACTTTTATACAATGTTAACACATAATGCGTATAATCATAACATAAGAGAATAACTCAACATAAGAGAATATCGACATTTATTTATTAGGACGGTCTGTTAGAACAGATTACCATATTGGGGTCATTGTAGAATGTAGCTGTATTTGCTGTGACCCATACACAATGACAAATTGAATGTGCCGGCCGTGTGGACCACAGCGTATGTATGTTGGATGTAGCGAAGATTGAGAAAGGTCATCTCATAGATCTTGACTCTGATTTTTGTAGGGTCTTTTGATTGTTCTGATTTTGCCGCTGAGCATTGTAGTAGTACTTCTTATATTATGCTGAAGCATGCGTTACTACTAGGTAGTATGTCATTACATTGATATATTTTATAATGATGCGTGAAGTACACTGACATGCGTTTAAATTTTTGAAGTAATTCAGTTCTGCTTTTTTTATTGCTTTGAATGACGAGCCGAGCATGCCGTTCGCCTGATGGTAAGCGATACGACCACCCACAAATAGTAGTAAACCCATCCAGCACCTTGAGTTACATAGTACTGTGTGGCATTCCACTGCGCTCGTCATTCTGAGACATAAGATGTCAAGTCTTGTTATATCCAGTAGTTACACTGGCTACAATGCCCTTCAAACCGAAACACAACAGAGCATGCACACTGCTGCTTGGTAAAAATAGACATTGCGGACACCCACCCAGACGGACTCTTATATATGAGTACCCTACCACCAGTAAAGCAGCACTTTCTGAAAGATGCTTAAAAATTTCTGTTTTGTCGACCCGACATTCTAATGTGAGGTGTGGTCTAATAAAATAAGAATAGAAGGCAAAAACTCTATCCCTAAATCAGCGGCACAGTAAATTTTAAACAAATTTGGTGTTACTGTCTGAATAAAGTTACAAGAAATTAGAAAAGTTTCTTCGATAATTCCATTAACCGATCGTTAAAGTGTGGAAGTGTTTTGAATGCAAAGGTCTTAATTAACATAACTTGGAGCTTGGTGAGAGTCCGCAAACAATGATTTGAAGAGGTCTAACATTCTAGTGGAAAATAATTACATTTTCGGAAATTCGTCGTGCCCAATTTTCTTGCTCGAGTGTTTTATGGGCCAGAACTGTGTTCCATTAAATTACGTTATTTGGTATGTAGGTCGCTAAGGGCAGTTTTACACCTGAAATATTACAACTGGAAAGAAATGATTTATCGGTGTTTCTAAAGCTCACTGACCTGATACAACGTACCAAGGAATAGGTTCGCTAGACTTTTGTTTTTTTTTATACACTATTATTTATATTTAATGATCTATTGCAATAGCTATAAAAATAATTCTGATTTAACTATCCTTTAAAAAAAGGCGTTATTATATTATGACGCATTGTGAAAGAACATTTCAATCTAGTTCCGCCTACCCTTTCAGGGATAAAAAGATTGAGTGTATGTACTCATTTCAATCAATTTCGTTGTTTCAAATCATACGTTAGTTTAGTAATTGATTTGACACTGTCATTATACAATGACATCGACAAGTGACAGTGATAATACAATGACAAGTCATTCTTTCGTTTTTATACGAAAACGAAAGAATAGCTTGTCGCCATTTTTGTGGAGTGTGGTTATTGTGTGTCTGAACAACCGTTGACAGCGTGTGTGCGGTGCCTTAAAGAATAGAAATTTGAAATCACTTAATTAGTCTTTCGAACCATACTTCTATCAATATAACTACATTTAATTCCGTTTTGTATTAATTGTTGACCCAAGTTAACAAGTATTGCAAACTTAATTACTATAGGGGCAATTCACGTGAAGTGTGAAATGTCCAATATAATTATAGCTTTCTCACTTGGGCATTCAATTTGTTCGCTGTTTGGAGAGTTGTTCAAGTAGTGCCGAGAACCTTAAGCGCTTTAGACAGCGCTTTAAGCTATTGGATAGTTTGGGCGTTTGTCAGTTTCTTGTTTGAGGTATTTTCAACGAATGGTTTTCAGGAATTGTTTGTAGAGACTGTCATGTTACAACTCTATGGTTCCATGTGCAAATAACTAGAAGCAATGTCATTGAGAGTATTTTGTATAAAGCGCCTCGTGGCCCCGCACTATACTTGTCATTATTAGACAGCGACAAAATGCCCGGTAAAAAATAGACAAATTTTCTACTCACCTCTTCTAAACTGACTGTGGTTTCGTATAACTCGCTCAGCATTTTTCCTGGCAATATAAAACCACTCTGAAGTGTTGCTCAAATATTTGTATTCGACTGCCAAGTCCTTCGCCAATATTGGCCCTTCTGGCAACCGGTACGCAAATGGGCAGAACAGCTGATAATCTTTGTATTGGTACTGGTCGTAGCAGTTTCCGGCAGCGAAGATATCATCATCGAACTCTACCATAGAAAACACGCTGGCGTGGAGAAGGTACTCGTTGTGCATGACGCTCGGACCAGCGTACTTCCAAAGCCTTGTTAGCATGTTTGCCCTATTCACTGCAACGTCGGCTTCTACCCGAAACCTCTCCTGGGCGTATCTATCTACAACGCCTTCTCCCAAATTCAAATGGGTTCCTGCTGTACAGTTTTCTCCTAGTAAATGTTGGGTTTCTATTAATCTAAGAAATTTTGTCACCACATCTTCGTGTACCGGCCTGGTTATTGTTACATTTTCTGTTCTTTCCGTTTCGTTTTCTTTACCTTCTAACCGTTCGTCCATCGCTATTCTTTGCGTCTCGTTGGTGTCATAACTATGTTCTACGTTGATGAAATGGTCTGCTAAAGACACTTCTGTGGTGCTCTCTTGTCTTTGGCTTATGTTTTGGTAAACATTTTGGTAAGTATCAAAATTGTCTTTTTGAGCGTATTCTTCTTCTGGCATCCCGTACGGTCTTAGCGCTAAGGACGCTGGGTCTTCTGCGGCTCTTTCAATTGTTTCTGCAACAACGGAAATAATTGCATACTTAGTAACTGTAGAATTAATTCGAGCAAGGCTTTGCAACCTTGAGCTTTAAGGCTTAGATGGATTACGTTTAAAGTGAGTTGCAATCTACTATCTAAATATTTTAACAACTCTTGAAGCTCATCCTGCTTACAAGGAAAGTAAATAGGAATAATAGCTTTAATCTTTATCTCAAGATGTCGCAATACTCACAACTAACGCCGAGACTTTTTAAAGTAAAATATACATATAGCAGTTCAGTACATACATATTTTATTCCTATTGAGATTCACTACTGGGGCTTTGAAGAGATAACTTAATTCTCATAACAATATTAATTAACAATATTCACAATTCTTATAACTGTGCTGAACGCTGTAAAAAATATTTTATTCATTGTTCCAGTAATTTTATTTTAAAATAGTTTACTTAATTTCTAGAAAGAATTCATATTTACAAGTAATATATCTGTTTACAAGGTAGGTAAAACCAAGTAGAACAGATATTTCGTTTCCCATTAACATTTCTATCTCATTCACTTTATCGCTCATATATTTTATCATTAATCATGTGTAATGTCTCATACGATGAATAAAATAAATGTTGTTCCATTTATTTGTTTCGTACGCAGCCGTTTCCCTTTTACTGAACCCGTAGCGCAGGTGACTTGTTTTATATCTTAATTCAGCTACACGTGCATTGACTCGTCAAGCCCCGCGACAGACGCCGGCGTCCGAGTATATAGGGTTTCCCCATACATCTATGTATATAAGCCGGGTTAAAATAAAATGCATTTTAGTTTTCAGTTTCAAGTCCTGAAAATCTTAAACTGGAATAAAATTTAACATAAGTACCAATGCTCTGTTGCTACTCACCAAATCGTAAGTGACTTTTTAGCAGCAATTTATAAAAGTGACGATATTTAACACTTTTAGACAATATAAAAATATTTTAAATTAGTATTTTGTTATATATTATCTCCTTTAATTTCGATACAGTTTACACATATACATTTTGTCCACGGCTATAAATACTTAAAGCAATGATACCTTTAGACGAATCCGCACATCATACATGACCTATCTAGTAAACAAACTAGCAACATTGGTCTACCAGAAAATAAGACCAAATTGACTACATCCCATCAGGAGGGAAATTCGGTAAGACGTAAAATAACAATTCAAGTCAGTAACTTACAAACTCAATATATAAAATCTTGTTGCAAACGTTCCAAGGACACACCGGAGCACAATTTGCGCTGATTAAGGCAATGAGAAACTCTATTTTTTCCAAGGAAAGATTTTCCATTTTTCCCCCGTCCATGAAATGTTCCAGAAAATTGATCGATTTGAGGCGAAACAAAATAAATCTCTTTACGAAAATGGACAAGTTAAGAACGTATTTACAAATTTTCATGTTTTTGGTATAGAAATAAAATATATTCAACATTCGTCTCTACATGTAGCATATAAATATTGTATGCTCCTATACGACATTATCACGTAAATAGGTTTATTCCGGAACATTCATTGCTGAAAATGACGAAAAAATAGAATCTGAATAGGAACCAATATACCTAAAATGAATACACTTTTTAACATAAAAACAACATAATTTGATGGCTTATATAGTCTTCTCGCTTGGTTGTTAATTATTTTTATGACAAATTACATACTTTTCCAGTTATGAAAAAAAGTACGAGCATTAGATAATATAATCATGTGCAGAATAATAATAATGTCTATTACATGATGAAATTATAAAAATTTATATCATTACCCGTAATTGTAAAATTTCAACAATTATTAAATAAATATGAGATAGTTTAATAGTACCTTCAAGTATCAAGATTAGCTCATTTGAATTTAAAGTCGAGTCTAACCCGATTTCAAAGTGAGCGTGTGTAGTAAGATGCGTTCTTGTCATTAAAATACCCAAAATCGAAGATGTCTAAAATGTAATAGCATCCTTAACCTAGATTTCCGAATATTTTAAACTTTAATGTTAAAATCCTATATTTCGTTTTTCATATAGTGAGTTAGCACGACACGTATCTTTAGATTTGAACTCGGCCGTAAAATCTGTTTCGTCTTTGGTTCGACACCCAAATTAGGTAATTGAATAAGATCGGTTTTGCGTAAAATTCATCGGCTGCCCCGGTAAGTAAGTCGGCCGAATAATTCACTGATCAGCCTTTTGGCTATCTCCCTACGAATATAATTTCAGTCGGTATTTTTCCGGTGTGATTACTGTGATTACTTATATAATTTACTAGTAGTGCTCGTGGCTCCGCCCGCGTGAAAAAGTTTTTCCAGGACAAAAATAGCCTATAGCGCTCAGGAGTTATGTAGCTTCCTATTAGTGAAAGAATTTGCAAAATCGGTTCAGTAGTTCCTGAGATTAGCGCAAACAAACAAACAAACAAACTCTTCAGCTTTATAATATTAGTATAGATAAGTAATCACAGCAATACGATAAACCAAACTGAGTTCTATGACTACAAACACTTGTAATACAGCTCTTTTTTAAACCCTGTCAATAAAACAGTATAACCAAACAATATCAGCTGTGTTATTCGATCAAATTTAGAACTAAATACCACCTGCAAGCCACAGTCACGCAATAATCAACTTTATCAAACACGAAACTGACTTTAAACGAACCAACAAATGTATCCTTAAAGACCATTTTCCTTCGCATGGGGCGTTGTAAATTCCGCTATATCCGGCAATAAAAGAGGATTTTGTTTATGAGAAAAACAAATCGCTACTTTCATTACAAGACGAGGCGCGAATTGATGGACATTATTTATTGTTGGCAATTTTATCAAGCAGGATCGGCCTTGTATATTCTGAGCATAAGGCGAAGGGTAAGCTTTATAGACTAGGCAATATAGTGAAGAATTTATATTGGATGCTTATAAGTATAGTTGGCCATACTAGCAACATTATCATCATCAGCCACACGACGTCTTCTGCTGAACATAGGCCCCCCCTAAAGATTTCCAGACAGACTAGACCAGTCAAAAGCGGCTTATCTCCGCCGTGTTTCTGTTACCTGGTTCACTGGTGGTAGGACTCTCATATGTAATAGTCCGTCTGTGTGGCTACCACCGCAACGTCTATTTCTACCAAGCAGCAGTGTGTAAGCACTGTTGTGTTTCGGTTTGAAGGGCATTGTGGCCAGTGTGACTACAGGACATAACGAGAATTAACATCTTATCTCTCAGGATGACGAGCGCAGTGGAATGCCACACAGTACTATGTTACTCAAGGTTGTTGGTCGGTGTTTCTACTGTTTATGGGTGGTCGTATCGCTTACCATCAGGCGGACAGCATGCTCGTCTCGTCATTCAATGCCATAAAAAACCTTTATCGAGTCAGTGATAAGATAATGAGCATATTTTGTGATACATTTTGACATCAAAAGAAACAGAGCAGGAATTACAGATCTTACGTGTATTTCAGAGTAAGTAACTATCATTTCGAATAGTTAGCCAGAGATAACCTCGTTGGAATTAGCCCTCCCGACCCGGAGGGAAATTAAATACACATAGGAAGGTAACACGCTATACTCAAGAGGTAAATTTAGCGAAAACTATGGGTTTTGTGAGGGAATTTTGGGTAAATAATGCTTATTGTCTAGGTTTGGGTTACATGTTTCATAGTTATACGAACAACTAGTAGGTAAAAATCTCATATTGTTTTGCTGTGTCAAAATGTATCTATTCTCAGTACCAGGATTGCAGTTACATTTAGTGCTTGCTTTTAGGCCTCTGTATATTTTTATATCACAATACTTTACCACGCTAGAAAAATCGTTTAAAATGTCAAATGGCATTACTTTCAAGCCTCTTTCATGGCAAGGCAAAGTGAATAAAATATAATTTCGTCCTGCCTTAAATGTAGTTGATAAAACTATGTCGACCGGGAAACATTAATTTTATTCTTCCATTGAAACGTTATATCGCAATTCATTATCATGTATTACGTACCCCACCAGAATTCCATAATCATTAATTCACTTCAACGTAAACTACCTCACTATAGTATTAATAGCATTGTTTACGCTCCCCGTGATGGCCAATAAATTATTCCAGCAAATTTCAGTCTGGATTTATAGACTTTAGACAGACTTACTATTATTATTGCATTGAATCACGAGACGAGTATGCCGTTCGCCTGATGGTAAGCGGTATCGCCCATAAACAGTAGCAACACCATCCATCACCTTGACTTATTGTGTGACATTCTACTACGCTCGTCATCCTGAGACATAAGACGTTAAGTCTCATTATGTCCAGTAGTAACACTGGCTACAATATCCTTCAAACCGAAACACAACAGTGCATGCACTGCTCCATGACGGTAGAAATAATCATTGCGGTGGCACATTGAGACATGGTCTCCTCTGACATCTCGTACGTGTTGTCTATTATGAAGGCAATCCATTTGAATATTCATTCATCAGCACACAGTTTATTCAGGAAACTTGGCGTGGAACTATATTAATATGGGTTTTATAGTCAGGGAAATTAAATCCTAGCATTTTTTTTTATCCGTATTGGGTCCCATGTATTAATTAAAACAAGACTTTTACCACTCCAGATACAATATTAAACTCCGCAATAGGTCTAATAGGTACTAGCCAAATAAAATCAATGATATTTTGGTCGTTACCCGACCCAGAAATCGTCACCACTCGTCCTCAATAGTCAATACAATGATACAACCGAGGCGTTATCTAACCTATTTCGTAAACTAATAACAGAGATTACCCATTAATAAAACCACGACCCACAAAGACATTTACCAGGCAGAGGAAACTTTACCAAATGCCAACAATGGTAATAGGGCGAAAATACGCAAATTTGTGGATAAACCATTTATACGATGAAAAAGTCAACAATTAAATGCCCAGATATTGCTCAAGGGCAATTGAACGCCTTTCCAAATTCGTAAAAGGGAATCTTCATTATTTTTTGTTCCGAGAAATTGCTACAAGATCAGCATAATTGATTGATGAGAGAAAAATGTAAGAAGCTTTATGCCTATTCTATCTGGTTTATATCATGGATTTATTGATTTGAGAGTAGTGTTATCATTTCTATAACATTGTAAAGTTTCGCATTAATTCTTTATATTATATTTAAGAAATAAGACGGGTTATATGGGACATATTAAAATACTTATGAGTATTACACTTATCAGACGATATACTCGTTTGCCGTCTTTCTGATATCAATAGATTACAAAATTCTAGTACTCCATAATCAATCACGCAAAATCAATTCACAATCGTTTTAAACGAAAGCACATCTCACAAAACAAATAAGAATCGCACAAAATCCAAACCGTACAAGAAACAGTTGTTCGTAGCGTAGCGGGTCATTTGTTATGCAGTCGTTTGTTTTCGGAAATCCACACTGTGTCAACAGCAAATATGTTGCCATTGATATTAGCTGACAGCGCAATGGATGCCACAATCTGCAGCTGATGGATGATGGGAACGTTAATGTGTAACACTATCACTGTGTCCATTATTATGTTTTGGAGGGAAAAGCAAGAATCTGAATCTATTGCACACTCTAACGCCTTTATCATCTTATTTTCGGCATGTATATTCCGTCCCTTGATACGATAGGAGGCAATTCTTTATAATATCACCATTTGAATGATAATTTCAAACAATAATTTTTGCACTAGGATATTTCTCATATCCGACGACATATTATCATATTTTTTCAAAACAAAACTATCTCAATGGTGTTTTCGACAGCAAAACAAAAAGACATTGCGACCATTGTTAAACCAAATCTAAGCCGCAGGACAGACTGTCTAGCCCGTTTGTAGAGGGTTGCCGAGACGAGAGCTTAATTTAGCCGGCAGATTGGTTTACGTCGCTACCGACTGATTCGGTGGAGCTTCTCCAAGGCTACCGAATGGCCAGACAGCTGTTTGTATTGATATCTTGGTGGAAACGGGCGAAATGTTATCTTGATTTTTAATGTCTGAGGGTGTTTTTTATTATATTTTAATTTGACAAATAAGCGAGCGTTCCGATTGGTGGCAACAGCCAAGCCGTTGCCTATCGGATTTACTTAGCTCATGGCTTTATACCCAAAAGGGTATGCAAAGATGCATTTAGTCCACTCATGGTTGTTAGATCTTAGTAATATCACATGATTTGAAAGGATATTGGACCATTGCCATATCGATAACAATTTTATACCTTGTTCAACTTTGAATATGTGTACCTTAGCTGGGAATCGATTTCAGAACCTTTCTATTCTCAGCACAACTAATTTTATATTATGACATAATACGTAGTACAATACAATTACATTGTGACACTCATAAGATGATGCATTTTTAGTGTTACTAACGTAAACACCTAACCTTTCAATGTTGCTTCTCTAAAATTATTTTTTACTACAATTATAACTAAGCTGTTGCTAGATGAATGAGGTAATTTACATATAAACTAATTTAAATTCAGCATAGTTCACCAATCACCATACCACTCAAACTAGGGTCAGAATTTAAACTCAAACGAAATATATGACGTCAATTTGCAAAGCCAATCTCCTAGATTAGATAAAAAGTATTTTGTCGATAAAGTCGCAGGGCGTAAGGCTAAACCTTAAACTTTACGAGCGAACTTCGATATCGAAACTGTTGCAACTTAAGATTACCGTGGCTTGTTTGTATAAATCACGTTTGTATCGATGATTTCTTTTTAAAGTAATAGTAATTCTTATTCTACCTATGAGGCGTAGTAGTATACGGTATGACTGCAATGCTGGGTTCTATTCCCGGTCAGGCAATGTGATATTCCCGTGTGGAGTTGCTGGTCTCCCATCGGGCGCGTCTCCCTGGGTGGCGGATAGGGGAACGCCCCCCAAATTTGGGGGGTACCGGAAACGGCGTGGACCAAAACCAGCAAGAGGATTCCTCCGCGTATCCCTCTGATGAGCAGAGGCAACGCTGAAGGAACAGGAACGGGCTCCGTGTGCACTTACACTGCCTCGGAGCAGGCTGGAGAACGTTATGTTCTTGCCAGCCACCGTCGATCTCGGAACCTCAATGAAGCGTTGTGGTCATGTCTCGCAACATTTATTGGGACCGAGGGCCTTGGCTTAAGCGCCCGGGCTGCGAGGGAGAAAACCTCTATAAAAAGTTACCCCGAATCCCAAGCGGCGGCGCACCGTGAGGGGATGCATGGCTGATGGGAAGTTCAGCCTCTAGTGCGACCCCCGCCGGAGTACCAGCCGACACTCTTGGCGGGTTACGCTAGGCTTACCCAGGTACAGGGGGCTCTGCCTGGGTGGACTTTTTATTTCCCCCATACTCGTGGGATCAAAATGGATTCACATAATAATATTATCAATAATCAAAACAAAAAGACGGATGAAGAGTTAGCGAATGACTCTGCATCGAGCCTAATGAGCGTAGGGAGTGGCCCGGACGGAAAGTTATGGCGCAAGCGCCTTCGCCCAAGAACAAATGGTACGGGAAAGGGAACAGCATCAAGCGATGAGGAATTGCCGACTGATACAAAAGTCGGTAAGGCCAAAAAAGGTAAGCGTCGAGCAGTTACAACTGTTCATAAAGACACTCCAGTCACGGCCAAGACTAACGAGGGGATAGAGGAGAAAATGGCAAGGGTACTTGCAGAAAATGCAAAACTCCAAGCCGAAATAGCGGAGCTACGAAAGGAGTTTGCTGAATTGAAGGCGGAAAAATGCAAATGCAGCACTGGAAAACAGTCTGCCAATCTTTCTGCATCTCGCTCATACGTAGAAGTGACCACGGAAATGCCGTCCGTGGCTAAACCTAGGGACATTTCTCCCAAGAGTAGGGAGGAACTTGTACGGCATATTAGTACACTAGTACTTGAAACTTTGCTGTCTCAGTCACAACAGAGTCGTCCGCTACCTGACATCACGTCTTCATCACCTAAAAAGGCGATGGCGTCTACGAGCAAAGGGAAGAAGGGGCAAAAGACGCAAAATGGGTCAAAAATAGACCCTAAAACGTCTCAGGATATTTCTATCCAAAATAAGAAATCGTCGGCTCATCAACTTCCTCAGGAAGAATGGATAGTAGTAGAGAAAAAAAATAAAAAGAAAGGCCTTAAGCAGGGTAATAAGAGTGTTAGAGTCCCGAAGCTTCGCGTTCCACGTTCTGCGGCAGTGGTTATTACGCTACAGCCGAAAGCGGTTCAACAAGGGCTTACCTATGATAAGGTGTTAAACGAGGCTACAACAAAAATTCAACTGGCAGACCTTGGTATAGAGGAAGTCCAATATAAAAAGACGTTGACCGGTGGAGGTATGTTACAGCTGTCCGGTACAGATCCCGATAATGCAGCGAAGGCCGACACCCTCGCCAGTAAATTACGGGAGATGCTAAATATAGAAGGGATTCAGATATCCAGACCCGTAAAATGCGTAGACGTACGCATTACGGGACTGGATGAATCAGTTACAACAGCAAAACTATTAGCTGCCGTAGCTCGCGTCGCTGAATGTCCACTTGAGCAACTGAAGTGCAGTGGTGTTTGGCCTAGTTTTACTGGAACTTTGACTGGGGTGGTCAACTGCCCCGTACATGTAGCGCAAAAGCTTGGCGACGGCCGAAGAATTCTTGTCGGGTGGATATCAGCGCAGGTGAAGATCCTACGAGCTAAACCCTTACGGTGCTTTCGGTGCCTACAATGTGGTCACGTTGCAGCAAAATGCAAAGCACAATTGGATTGCAGTAACCTCTGCTTCCGTTGTGGACAAACCGGACACAAAGCTGGTGAATGTGCAGCTTCACCACATTGCGTGGTGTGTGCAGCGGGTAATAAACCTGCAGAGCATCGGGTGGGGAGCGGACCGTGTTCCGCGCCCAACAACCCAAAGAAGAGGAAGCGGTCCAAGGAGGGAGATAAAACTCCCTTACAGTCGGTTCGCTCATTGGTTGCCTCCAAGGCGCCAGGCGGAGAGTCCTCGCAGATGGAGTGTCATTAAGTATGGCACTTCGCTTTTTACAGGGTAATCTCAATCACTGCGCTAGAGCTCAGGACCTTTTGCTCCAGAGCATGGCGCAGTGGTTGATACACGTAGCAGTAGTTGCTGAGCCATACATTGTCCCGCCTAGAGCCGACTGGGTGGCTGATCTTGACAGCTCAGTGGCCATCTTGGCCCAGCCCGCTGCAGGTACACCGCCCTTTGAAAAAGTTTCCAAGGGTAGGGGATATGTAGCGGTTTTACTAGGTGACGTAATGGTAGTAGGTGTCTATTTCTCCCCTAATAGATGTCTTGCCGACTTCGAATTATTCCTTGTGGACCTGAGCATCGTCGTTGGTCACAGTCACCCTCATCCCGTGATAGTCCTCGGGGACTTTAATGCAAAATCCTCGACTTGGGGCTGTCCCTCTACCAATTCACGAGGTAGAAAATTGGAGGAGTGGGCATTACAATCAAGCCTACTCGTCCTTAATCGGGGCTCAGTTAATACATGTGTGCGGCAGCAGGGTGGGTCCATAGTGGATATTACGTTCGCTAGCCCCACTGTAGCACATCGTATTCATGGCTGGAAAGTCTTAGAGGAAGTGGAAACGTTATCGGACCACCGGTACATCCGGTTTGATGTTCTCGCTCAAACTTCTGACACACCAGTAATGATGACTCCTAGTTTGGATGGTCCGCGTTGGGCATTGAAACGCCTTAATTTGGAGGTGTTTCGAGAAGCTGCCATCGTACAGGCTTGGGTATCTCCAGGGACATTTACTACGCCCGTTGATGTCAATGGTGAGGCGGAAAGATTCAGAGCGATGATGTCGCACATTTGCGATGCAGCGATGCCTCGAGTTACACGCTTGCCTATAAAACGACAGGTGTACTGGTGGACTGATGACATAGCGCAACTGCGTCACATCTGCGTTTCAGCACGTCGCCAGTATGCGAGACACCGGCGAAGGCGTCGTCGTGTACAAAATGCGACAGCCAGAGAGGAGGAACTTTATGAGGGATATAGAGAGGCCAAAAAGAATCTCCAACTTGCCATTACTAGAGCGAAATCACAGGCTTGGGAGGAATTGTTGGAGACGATAAATTTTGATCCGTGGGGGCGCCCATACCTCATGGTTCGCAAGAAACTTCGCCCTTGGGCTCCACCTATAACCAAGTGTCTCCAGCCGCAACTGTTGGATGAAGTAGTGGGCTCTCTGTTTCCCTTGAGAGCTGAATTCACGCCTCCTCCTATGGTTCCGCCTATGGCGGTGTCCAATGTGTCCGACTGTGACAGTTTCAGTAACGTACCTGAAGTGACACAGAGCGAGATGAAAGCGGCAGTGCAAAGGCTGAAGGCCAAGAACACTGCCCCAGGTCCTGACGGTATACCTGGCCGAGCTATAGTCTTGGCTCAAGAAGCCTTTGAGCTCCGACTAAGAGGACTGTTCTCCGCTTGCCTCCAGAATGGCCAGTTTCCGCGATGTTGGAAATCAGGAAAATTGGTCTTATTGAAGAAAGAGGGACGCCCTGCTGATTCTCCATCGGCCTACCGCCCAATAGTTTTGTTGGACGAGGTGGGAAAACTCTTTGAACGAGTTATTGCGAAACGCCTCGTTCAGCACTTGACAGCGGTGGGACCAGATTTGTCAGAGAACCAGTTTGGTTTCCGCCAAGGACGCTCTACTATTCAGGCGATTAAGCGTGTGAAGGTCTTGGCGGAGGACGCTATATCACAAGGCGAGGTTGTGTTAGCGGTATCTCTTGATATAGCTAACGCTTTTAACTCCTTGCCTTGGGATTGTATAAAAGAAGCATTTCAATACCATGGAATGCCAACCTACCTCCGTCGCATTATTGGTGCTTATTTGTCGGAAAGGAACATCATCTTTCCTATCCGCCAGGGATGGAACCGGCATGATATGGTGTGCGGTGTTCCACAGGGATCGGTCTTAGGACCTGTCCTGTGGAACATCGGATACGATTGGGTGTTGCGAGGATCATTTGCCTCTGGCATTAGCGTTGTTTGTTACGCAGATGACACCCTAGTCATTGCACGGGGCAAATCGCATCGGGAGACTGCTATTTTGGCAACAGCTGGGGTCGCTCATGTCGTTGCCAGAATACGGCGACTGGGACTCAAGGTGGCGCTTAACAAATCCGAGGCTGTGTGCTTCCACGGACCACGGAATGCGCCACCTCGTAATTCCCATATTACAGTGGGAGGCGCTCGTATCAGCATTCAGCCGACTATGAAGTATTTAGGCCTCGTCCTCGATAGCCGATGGAATTTCGTGGAACACTTCCGGCGCCTCGCCCCTAAGCTCATGAGCACCACAGCTGCGCTGGCGCGGCTTCTGCCTAATCTTAGAGGCCCTAACTCTGCCTGCCGGAAGCTCTACGCGGGGATCGTACGGTCTATGGCCCTATACGGGGCACCAGTATGGGCGGATCATCTGACAGTCCGAAACGTCGCAATACTGCGGAGACCTCAGAGGGCAATGGCTGTCAGGGCTGTCAGAGGGTATCGCACGATCTCCTACGAGGCAGCCTGCCTTCTGGCTGGTTTTCCTCCGTGGGATTTAGAGGCGACGACCCTTGCGTCATTGTATCAGTGGCGCAAGGAGGCGTTGGCACGGAACGTTCAACCAGCGCCCCGAGAGTTAGCCGCTGAAAGAACCCGGCTCCAACAAATCCTAGAGGCAGAGTGGGAGCAACGCCTAGAGTGTCCCAGTTTCGGCGCGATGACAATAGAAGCCATTCGGCCAACATTTGCGGAGTGGCTTCGGAGACGGCATGGCACCCTGACCTTTAGAATGACACAGATGCTTTCAGGTCACGGCTGCTTCGGGAAGTATCTGTGTCGGATTCGTCGAAAGTCAACATCAAGATGTCATCACTGTGATTGCGCCGAAGACTCGGCCCAGCACACTTTGGCCGTTTGTCCCGCATGGAACGCATCGCGCCAAAACTTAATCTCGACCATGGGCAGCAACTTGTCCCTTGCGACAGTTGTGGCAGCCATGGTTGAGAGTGACGATGGGTGGAACTCCGTTGCCTCGTTTTGCGAACAAGTCATGTCCGCAAAAGAGGCAGCGGAGAGAGAGAGGGAGCGGTCCACTGGACTTCCCTCCCGTAGCAGACGTCGGAGAGATGACCTCCGGCCTCCCTAAGTATGCCTGCGGTGGCGGGCAGGCATCCAACTACGGGGAAAAATAATAATAATAATGCCCACGAAGCTGACGTGTAGTATTACACGCCTATGATTTTATCGAGGTCTTGTTCCTCGAACTGCGAGAGGCTCTGCCCAGAGCCGACTCCTGCGAGGGTTGCGGCTGCATGCTCATGCGCACCCCGCGACCTCCGATACAAGGGAGAGAGGGTAAAATGGCGGGGTTTTAGTCGGTAGAACGGTTTCGACCGGTGAGTCCGGCAGAAATCCGTAAATGGATTTCCCCGTGTTAAAAAAAAAAAAAAAAGGCAAGGTGATATTGGGCTTTAAATTCAGTCTCAGCTCGGACACTGTAAATATACAGTGAAAAGTATGTGCACTAATTGCGCCTCTGCCTACCCTTTCGGGGATAAAATGTGTGTGTGTGCGTGTGATAAATTTTATTCCTCTCATAGTTTTTGAAATGAATGATTTGACGATTGAATCGTTCACCTAAAAGGGAAGAGTATTAACATTTATTGGTACTAATAATATTTTCCCTTGTGAAAAAACTATCTTGGAGAAAAGTCTCGCTATATCGCCGGAAAACATTCGGGGATGAAAAGTAACCAATGTCCTTCCATGTCTCAAATGTACCAAATTTCATCGAAATTGGGTATTTTTCGAATTTATCGCGTTCAGACTGACAGACGCATAATATGTTAAAGGAAGGATTATAAAACTTAGCAGATATAAATGCCTGCGATGACTAGCACAGTTTAATGATATTAAGTTCGAATTCAAATTAATATCGCTGCTAACAAGGCGTTTATCGACAAGCAAACTCGCCTCCATTCAGTTATAAAGAAACCCCACTTAGCTTACTCGTGTAGCTTTCATATTACAAAATAGACGAACCTTAACCGCTAAAAATAACTTATACGAAGTTCCCGATTTATTCGAGGTTGTTCCTTAAAAATTTTAAGGCCCTTTGAAGTGGGCCGTAAGGGTTATTTGTGTTTTATTACTTGACAAAAGCCCTTCACTGTTCGCAGGTTCACAAACAAGATGTATTTTAAAAGGGAATGGTTTAATTTACGAAAAATGTCTTTGAAGTTGAACTTTAGGGAGGCCTTTTAAAATTGATTTGTTGCGCGTCTTCAAAGGATTTTTTTTAAACAATGAAGTGAGGTGATATGATATACCCTTTAGTCTGTCCATATACAGTAATAGTACCAGAACTTCAAATTATGTTTATATATTTGCACGTTATGTATAGTTAAAGGCAGACTAATGCGTGTTATTTTGAGCTTGTCATCATAAAGCATTTATGTTGTCTCAAAATGCTCACTAATTCCACCAGCTGCAATATCTATCAGTTCTAAATAGAGCTACGTGGACCTTACTGCCTCCCTTTAGAAATAAACAAAACTGAGCCTACATGACATCCAAATAAATATTCCTATCTGGGTTATATCATATTTAAGAGTAAAAATAAAAGGAAATACTTATTAGATCTAAATAAACATTTTAAAGCCCTTTTTTAATATGATATACTCAAATTTATAACAAAATTCGAAGTTACAATTCAATTGTGTATAAAAGAATAATAAACATGTTGATTTGTGATGCATAGGGTCATTCAGCTCAAAAGTACGCACTTTTTTTTCTATCGTCTACGCACTCAAAAATATAGGGTCCTATTTTAACACTTTATTTAAAGTAAATTTATTCTACTTTCATTATTTAATGAGTTTTTATACATTGCTTCATCGGTTTTTTTGCAATACATGTTTAAGTGCAGCGGGAGAAATTCGTACTCTTGACCCATCATGTTGGTAAAACTACGCAGAGATGCGGTTAATAGTTCGCATACTGAGTAAGCTTCGCAAGCAGGTAAGCTACAGGCATATAATTACAAATTGTATAAGTACACATGGAATCATATGGAATACATTTTTAAACTTCCTTTATTCTTGGTACAAATATTGTAAAAATAGACATTAAATGTACACCTATTGTAGGCACCAAAAACATAATTAATTAGAGTGTACTTATAATAAACTTTAGTTATTTTTGTAATTTAACGATCACTGTAATTTAAGGCACTTTTGATGTTACTCTTCATTGTAATGAAGTTATAACAGCGTGCGTACTTTTAATCCCGTACTCTTACCCAACATGGAATATTTTAAATAATCACACGTCGGTTGAGGTAATAATCGTGTAAACTTAAGATAATCAACGGTCTTTTGTAAACTGATGCACCGTCTATCCATAAACTTTTTCCCAGCACAAAATAGTTGATAACTAATCGACAAAATCACGTTGATCGCCGTTTTTCGCTAGTCAAGTGAGGCTTGGTAAAATTGCTTGTGGGCTCTGACATCATCCCTGACGCGCGCCTAATTTAGCCGAAAAAGTGTCTGAGCCCGCTCAATAGGTTCCGAGATATTGACCATGCGAAATTTTACCCACTGCGTGCTGTTGCCCCGAATGACCCTACGTAACTTATAAAACTGAACAGTAAGAAGCGTCAAAAGTTTTCGCGTTTAATCTGGGAACAAGTAGTCCCGAAAATGGCCCTGTTTCCACGATCAGGGTTGGCAGTTTGGTCTTCACATATGGATTTTCTATAAAAACGTCGTAAATAAAGGGTTATAAGGTATTTTTAAAAATGCATCTAAATAATGCAGGACTGTTAAACATAAAAACAAATAAAAATATATTTGCATCCGACTGCAATAAAGCAACGAAAGGAATGAAATATTTTTGTCATCTATGTATTGGATAATTATGTATAAGAAAAATGTGTAAATAATTAATTATAATATTTTCAGTCTTTGAATAAATCCTAAGATCCCTAACCAGATGTAGAGCTATAGCAGATACGCTGCCGCTAGACCAAGCAATACACTAGCTTTAAATCTTTTCAATTCTTTGTGTTGCCACTTGCTACATTATTATAACATTAAGATTTCGAAATCCTATTATGCAGATATCAATAGTCATTATATTTTCCTAAAGGGCGAGGTCTCATCCCTAGCTATAATCCAGCGTTTTGTAGTGGGCTCTCCTATAAAATATTCAGGGAGATTATTCAGTCGGCCTGAAAACGGGTTTTCAGGTCTCAACGTAGAAAAGATGTGAATATTCCTGTTTTATGTTTTGCGAATATTTAATGCTTTTGGTTTCCACAGCTTCGAAATATGGAAGTATCACTTGCATTCTATTAGCGGAATCTATTTCACCAGTTTGCAACATTGAATCAGTGTGTATCTCTTAATGTTAATCTTGTGTTGGGAGGGATCACCACAGTTATATGATACCCGATTAGACAGCAACCCTCGTACTAAGCCTGATACAGACTCCTGTTCAATACCATAAAGGATCAGCGGATGTGTAAACAGTAAAACAAGCCGGTAAAATTCTAATGACCGTCGTGTGACACATACGTTACTGTCAGGTCCAAGGTAATCACTTTATTGTGCCATGATTAATTAATAATGTAGAATTCGGGGAATTTTCTACATATCAGACTTATAAAGAAAGCGAAACCTACAAAAACAAAAATAAATAAATTTAAAATAAATCAGTCGCTGGACCTCAAAGACATTTTGAACCCTCCGACCCAAAAACAAGATTTAAGTTTGTATAAGAGTGTTTACTAAATTTTTTAAAAGGCTGTATCAAAGAAAAAAGTTTTTTCATCTGTTTACAAGTTAGAATGTAGGCCCCTGCCTCACTGTCCACAAGTTTGCTATAACTTATGGAGTGTACATGCATATTTGTAAAAAAATCTAAGTATTATTTGAACTCCTTACTAATAAGGGAGTAAAAATACTTAGTTCTAAAACGAATTTTGGGATCAAAATACGAAAACCGCTTTATAATTTTTGTTTGGCTTCTAGAACCCTCACTAATCAACTCTCGCTTGAAAAAATGTTAAATTTGTTTATAGCTTAGGAATTAATCTAATGGTCACTTCTAGAAGTTCACAAATTTGTCGCTATATATAGCTAAGCGTTACTTGTCGCTAGTAGGACATAGGCTTAAGTGGTTTTTAATAAATAACATTCATTAATAATGTTTGTACGGGTGTGTTGAATTCGAGAGCTCTCCTTTGGGAATCTTCCAATTTTGGGATAAAATATTAGCGAGGCATCTGTTATTTGCCAGTGTGTTATTGGTGTATTTCATTTGTTTAATTTTTTATCTGTTATTTGTTATTTCTTTTAAGCGGTTTTCGTACAGATCTACAAATGGGATATTATTTTAACGATTTAATTTTGTTTTCAGTTTTTATTTCAATAAATCTCTTACCCGTTGTAGTAAGGTAAAAAAATATTATTTAAGAGTTAAAGCGACAAACTGCCTGCCTCGGTGGCGTACTTGTATTACAGTACGACTGCAAAGCTGAGGTCTCGGGTTCGATCCCCGGGTCGGGCAAAGTGATATTGAGTTTTTCAACTCAGTATCAGCCCGGATCTGGAATTTTTGCCCGATATGGCGATGGGCTCTTCCCCTATCACATCGTGGGACGGAGAGACGGCGAAGGGTGGGTGCATTAGTTGTGCCTCTGCCTACCCCTTTGGGAATAGCAGGCGTGAGTGTGTGTGTGTGTGTGTGTGTGTGTGTGTGTGTGTGTGTGTGTGTGCGTGTGTGTGTGTGTGTGTGTGTGTGTGTGTGTGTGTGTGTGTGTGTGTGTGTGTGGGTGTGTTAAAGCGACAAAAACAGTCTAAAATACACACTTTCAAACCTGTCATTTTTTAAACAGTTATTTTAGTCGCTTCATATTGTAACGACAAATTTTCTACCAAATCTATTACAACTTCCTTAGAAACTCGTTTATGAACCAAGAATTGTAATCAAATATAAAATTTTCAACCTGTGAATTTTATTGAACTTACTGCTTTTACATCCTAAGTACTCGAAGTAAAACCAGCAAAGTTGAGCTCAGATCAATAAATTCACACCAAACTCACACATTTCCGAACGGCGAAAACCGATTTGCTATTTCTGAAAGGCCTTGGCAATATATCAAGTACGTCCTTATTTACTACTATTTACTTACGGCGTGTTAATTACGTTATTTTTATTTCACAATCGATAAAAATGGAAGCAAGTTTCCGGCAAGTTTAAGCCGATTCGGACTCGAAGTTTGCTGAGACTCAGTGTTAAACTTATAGAGTCAGTTAAGATGTTTAACTTATTATGTAACTTATTAATGATTTTAAGTTTTATTTTTATTAAGGCTTAAACAATTTCACTAATATAATTTGTTACAATAACTTTTTTTAACTGTTTTTTTTTTTATTTTATTTTATCATACAATTTTAAATGAGAAAAAATTGGTGTAATGTTGTGACGCGAATACTAACAATGCTTTCACAGTACTGCTTGACGGCGTACATAGACAATGCATAATAATCATTTAGATGGACTCTCGCGTAAAA
The DNA here is from genome assembly GCA_949316025.1 of Lapara coniferarum. Taxonomy (NCBI): domain Eukaryota; kingdom Metazoa; phylum Arthropoda; class Insecta; order Lepidoptera; family Sphingidae; genus Lapara; species Lapara coniferarum. The sequence goes on along the minus strand of OX438919.1, from coordinate 1,659,406 downwards.
AGTGCCAACGGCAATCCTCTAATACTACCTTATAGGACAGAAACAAATGCCAGATCTTTTTATATAGTAACGCTACGGGACCACACGTATTTCCGAGAAGTCCATAGCTTTTCGTAAGCTCGAATGAGGTCCAAATGCTCTTTGTACGTCTAATATATTTGTCTGCCAAGTTGGAGGTGTCTTGTGAAGTTTTACAATAATAAACGACTAGAAAAATACATTTGGTACGAACGTATACATTCAAATTGTGATGCAGGTCAAAATAATTCAGAATTGAATAACAAAGATTTTTTGTTTTATAGATATTTAAAAAGACCTTTATACTGGGTCTTTACATATAAAATTGCCGCTAAGTATACACAAAGTTAAAGTCACCTTTTTTAAACATTTTTTTATTTCTATCAGTCAAAATATGCACCCATGCTATCGATGGATATCTGCCAGCACAGTTGGACTCTGTTACATACTTTCATAAATTACCTCCCATTGGCCTAGGACAGGGTATAAAACGTGCAGTAGACTGAAATATTCTGGGTTTGAAATTAAGGTCAGGCAACACATCTCCGCGAAAACAAAAGAAGGCAACTGTGTCAGTTGTTCGGACACAATTGTTCATAGAAAAGAAACTAATTTAAATAGCTGCAAATATCTGATGGGAAGAGGTAATCGCATTAAGGAGCACTAATTCCAATCACGAAAAACTCTAGTGTCTTTTAATTAATCGAAGGATATCTGAACTTGAATCCAGTTTCCCACATCGAGTACCCTATTACTAGATTAATAGGCGTCACGGAAACACAAACGCTTATAACACCCTGAAGAAATAAATGTACATACATAAGCACGGACTTAGACTTGGTAATGGGTAATTCCTGATACGGAAAATCCGGAATAATTTATTCAGGTAGCTACTGCTTACGTGAGGCGTATTTATACTGATAATATTAGCAACAATGGTGGTAAATATACTCACAAAGAGAAATAGTGTGGTTAACACATTTTTATTGGTTTCATCAAAAAATAATTACGTGTTATGTCTTTTTAAACCAAAAAAATATTGTCTGGTCTTGGCAATCTAACCTAAAACTCCACAATACACACGAACACACGTGCTAGATGCACGCAATAGTGAGCTTTAGGTATAAACACATGCCCTACATAGCACGTAAATCCTGTCGAATTAGAATAACAATTGATATTAATTAGAGTGTACGAGCGGAAATTGCATCTTGGATACTAACGCGACTGCGGTTTATTGCACTTTGGTGTTAAAATGTGCTAATAAAGTAATCAGGAGAAATGGGTTAGGGTCTATATTGAATACGTGTTATATACGCTGTCGACGCGCGTTTACGACCTGTGTTAAGTTTAAAACTATCGTAAAACGTTACAGAGGAGCTGCAGACACTATTATGTTTGCAAAGACTTGCTCAATATTCATGGTTCAAGAAAACCTTCAGATTTTGATTGAAACCACTAGAATCTTAAAGGGAAATTCTTGATTCTTGCATTTATATCGATTCAAACGCGTTCGAGAATCGCGTGCAAATCTGTAGTATTAATATATCTTATGTACAATGTAGATACCCCGTATTACGCGTGTTTGAAATATATCAAACTGTGGACTTTTCTCTACACCATTAAATATAACCGTAGCATATCGTGGTCTTTACATTAAATACTCAATTGATTTCAGCGCGATTAAGAGGCCACTTAATTTGAACGCGTGTAATCTTTAATAGTAACATAATCAATGCATGGATAAAAAAGTCGTCTAAAATCTGCAATGCATACTAAAAATCAGTCCACCGTAAACGCCAAAGCTTTCTATTGGAAAATTTAGGCTACCTGTAGGTATTTCGAATATACTCGTAAAGCTTAAAAACCGAGTCTGGCACGTGCGTGCTCTCTGAAGCACGTGCCAATTCGGAATGTTCGACGTATCACGGCAATCTCCGGCATCCACAGGTGAGTGGAGATTAACAAGCGAGTGACCCTTTGTTTGATACACGACAGGGTACTAGCAGTGTTTCAAGAGGATACAAGAACATTCTTTTAAATCTATCATATAGTCAATGCCAAGATGAGCTGCTGGACTGATGACTGGAGAAACAGTACCAACATTAGGTTCCACTTCCCACTTAATGATTACTTATGTTTACGAGAATGTTCACATTGAAACAAAAATATTTAACGGTTTTTTTTTCAACGTTTTAGTCCGCCCTGTGACCATAAAAGCTGCAAAGTCTTCGAAGCTTCGGGGCTGAAATTAAATAAATCATCACGAAAAAATTCGTTACACAATTTTATTTAAATTAAACCTATGATCTACGTACGATAAAAACAATGTTACAAATACCAATTCGATACTTACTCATTCGTAAACACGTTATCCTAAACAGGGAAAGCAAGGTTTCGTCTTCCATGCGATTGGATAAAGTGGCCATCTATATATAGAAAGGGTTGAAACTTCAGTCCGTGCTACAATCAAGGAAATGATGCGAAAAACTCCGTAATGACTGCGCGGATCCGATTCTTTGAACGTAGGCATTTCTCGGTATATATCTATATACCGTCGCAATTTTCTCTCTCATGAAAGCATTCATAAGTTGTTACATGTTTGAGATGTATTTATTGGGTCTTTTTTAGTTTTGCTGAAAGGAGTACAGATTTTGAACGAAAAATATGAATATAGCTTTGAGGACAATATTTAAGTATGCAAGCGGCTATTGACAGGTCCGTCTGGAAATCTATAGGGGAGGCCTATGTTCAGCAGTGGACGTCGTGTGGCTGATGATGATGATGATGATGAGGGCAGTGTTTATACTACCTATGTATTCCTATCTTCCTTCCAAGTAGTTATCGGTCCGGCCACTTATGACAATGTTTGAAATTAAGTTATACCTTTTAGTATCAAGTAATTACTTCGTTATAGTCATAAGATATGACGCTATTAGTAGGTTTGATGTTGGATTGTGACCTTTAAAAAAAATGTTTAAAAACTCAATAAAAAAACTGCCGTTTGTCGTCGATTTTCTCTAATATAATAGTACAATGTAGCCATATCCCATTCTGCCGAGAAGAAAGCTGTAAAATATTTTAGCAATATTTTACACCTCCAGTAACTTCCTATTTTTAACTGAACAAGACGTATGTTGACGTGTTTTTGCAGGTCGAGAATTAGGCCCACGGCGTTTGGCTCATTAATTTAAAGCTTTCAACGAAGCAATTACATAAATTTACGTCAACGACTGCCATTTGATGTTGTGCCTCGTTCGAACGTACATTCCCATCAGCTAATTTATTGTTTCGTCTATTAACCCCTTCCAATCCCCCGAATAGAAGTTCTTGAGGAATCTTGACTGTTGACTGGATTTAAATTTTGATTGTTTCGATAACGGAATGAATTATAAGTGCTTTTTCGGATATATGTTCTTATTTTTTTTTATCAGCAGAACCATGCTTTATTGACCATACGTATATTGTATTCATTAAAGTGTTGCAACTATATGATACAAAACCTGAGTAAATCGCATAAATCTTCAAATATCTTTGTAATACCATAAACACATTACCGCGATCCATACGTACCCATTAAATGTATTTAGTAAATAATAACTATCCCAAGTAAGTGTATCATTGTAACGCTCTGGAACTTTGTTGAAATTTATGCGATCATTAAATCCGGGGTAGTGCCATTAACGAAACACCCCGGCGATGCCGCGTGCGTGTGTTGTACAAATTATAACTGGCTGGTAACAGCTTTTAAAGGTTTGAATGATGCCTATGTCTAAACGCGAAGGAGCTAAATAGCAGTACGTGGGTGTAATTTGTTTTTTATTGCGTTAAATGGCGAGACGAGTATGCCGTTTGTCTGATGGTAAGCGATATGACCACCCTTAAACAGCAGCAATAAACAGATACAAAATACGTCCTACCACCACCAAATTAGGTCTTACCGAATCAAAAGGATCGCACTAAGCGTTTTGCTTCCACATTTATTGTGCGAACAATACAATTTGAGACTCTTCAAGTCGCGAGTGAATCGGTTTCTTCTGGGCAAGCGCGCTTCACCTCAGGTCGCATCATCGCTTAACATCAGGCGGATAGCGGACAAACGTGAGCCCATTCAGTATGAAAAAGAAAATAAAAATAAAAGAGAATTCATTGTAGATAGAAATATTTATTAAATCGTTGTGGTATTCTCACTCAAAAATCACTTTGTCCCTCGTTAAGAAACAATTATCCAGGGATCCGAAATATTCCTTGTGTACATTTATGTAGGTCAACCCCGAAATATCAAGAACATTAACCCTTTTCAGTTTTAGTTTCTACTTAGTGACCTTGCGAATGTGTACAAATTAACACAAATAGAAAGATGGAATCAAGATTAAAGAACATTATTACTTGATACTGGTATTTACTTGTTTGAAGTTCTGAATTTATACACTCTAGAGAAAACATAAAAGTAATCTTGGATTATGCTTTTCTTCTCAAAATATAAATTCTGCTTAGAATAGAAGTCAGGGTGGTTTTTAAACCATTTAGTCTCATGACTAAAACGCTAACTTACGTCTTCTTAATAAACTTGCTTCTCACTGATGTTCAAAACCACATCATGACCTAAAATCTCCAAAGGGGTAGGCAGATGTTCAACTAGTTCAGCCACTTTTGTTTATACACATTTGTTCCATGATGTATAGGTCGCAAGCCTATCGCTATGTAGGGAACAAATCCAAACACCGCGCTATACTTTTTTTTTTGTTTACGCGGAAACAGTGACTTATTGCTACCGCCCAGTATTCAAGGGGAACGACTGAGCGGTTATGTTGGGGTCACCGTGCCTTACGACCCGACGTTGAGCCGCCCGGAGAGATGGAAAACGTCGGGCGACCGCCGGGCCGAGTCCCTAACCTATGTACACCGCACGGCATACCAACCAAAACTCCGCGGTGGCCATCTTCGGCGCATTAGGGACGGCTGCGGGTTTCCTCCGACTCACGTCTAAGTTGTCGTCCGCAACCCCACGCTATACTGAACACGAAAATTCAATATCACTTTGCCCGCACCGCGATTCAAAGCAACACACTCACTACAAAAAAAAATTAAACCATTTACTATCCGATTTCGGCCACTGCGGTCAATCTCAACAGAGATCGGCCAGGTACGCAGGAGATATAGTGCACAAATGTGCGCGCAATACACAAGTGCACTCGCTATTCGTTCACTTTCGTAGTCCAGTGAGACGGCAATCCGACTGACCGGAGAGAGATCGGGTGCAGGACCAACGGTTGTACGTGCTTTCCGGGGCAAAAGGGTATCACACCGCCAACTCCCTGAATTCTGCGACTGAGTAATTTTTAAGATGGAAAAACCTAGTCACAGTGTTTTTGGGCCGAAACGAGATTCGAACCCAGGACTTCAACGTGCAAATCGTACTCGCAACGCGTAAACATTACAACCACGCAAGCGAGGCAGTCAATTTTAAGATATTTTGTTGTTTCTACAATTATCTGAGACCTCAGAGCGACTACTTTTAAAGAGCCAGCACTAAAATTCTACGAAGCAAAATGGACATTTCTAAAGGCATTCCGTGCATTTAAACTTATCCACTAAACTGAGCACCAAATCAATTTAATTATAATAATAGAAGAGAATTTCCATTTGTAAGTTTGTTTATCGCGGTCTGTCGTGCAATTAAACTGGGAGATTCTCGCATCTATTACCTCGAATGGCCAGAACCCTTGGAAAATAAATTAGACTAATATAGAATGTCTCTCGACTTTCAAGGGTGCTCATTTTTTATTACTAATGGAAGGCGAGTATTTGAGGCAAAGGAAACTATTTCAGACTCCTCAATTATTGTTTAATTGTCTATATTTTAATATTATTTTTTGCTCGTAGCTTTACCCGCGTGAAAGAGTTTTCCGGGATAAAAGCTACATATTTCCCAGGATAAAAAATAGCCTATATCCTGCCCAGGGTCTCAAACTATCTGCATACGAAATTTCATTGAAATACGTTCGGTAGTTTTTGAGTTTATCGCGTACAGAAGAGACGGGTTACTTTCTTTTTTACTGTGTATAGGGTAGTTATAGGATAAGGAAGGATATTCAACTGAAATAAAGTTGTACAAGGGACCTCTATTTGTGGAATATAATAATGCATTTTTTCTGCATATTTTTTTGTAAATTGCTTTACTGGAGGGATACTAAGCATTCTAATTTATTAGTTGATTTTTATGACACCCAAACAATTAAGTTTATAGATCACTTAATAGGCACAATTTCATTTTCGTATATAATGACTCTTCTCTTCCAGATTGAGAATACCAATCCAGTAAGTCACATTTATTTTCGAAGGAACACAGAAATTTACTTTCGAATCGAATCCAGGTCCTCACAGTTTTCAAGAACAAAAAAAAAAATATTTTTCCTATATCATTAAGCTATATCAACAATATCTTTGCACAATAGCGGACGCCGGGCGTGGACTCTTTTAATATATTGAGTCCAATTGAATAATACGTGAGCTCCGATTGGGTAATTGCAGTCGGTCTGGTATTTGAATCAAGATATGAAGAGAGCCAATCTTCACCCAGATGGAAGCTGCGGTGGTGATTCAATCTCGAAATATCCGCTTAATTTCAAAGGGTTAATTGTTTTCTATTACATAATTCGGAAGCGTAATCCTATCCTACTTCCTACTAATATTATAAAGGCGAAAGTTTGTAAGAATGTATGGATGTATGGATGTCTGGATGTTTGTTCCTCTTTCACGCAAAAACTACTGAACGGATTTCAATGAAATTTGGCACACGGGTAGATTATGTTCCGGATTAACACATAGGCTACATTTTTATCCCGGAATAATATAAAGCGGGACTTTTATCCCGGGAAAACTCATTTACGCGGGCGGAGCCGCGGGCAAAAGCTAGTACTTAATAAAATGTTTGGCAAGGCATTGTTTAAAACACTGAATCTCGAAGCGTAAGTATTAACCCCCGACAAAAAGAGGGGAGTTATAAGTTTAGGGTGTGTATCTCGACGGTTCCGTAGAACAAAGTCGTATATGTAAAATGTTAGCTTTTCAGTAGAGCGCTTTGAAAGTCGTTAGTTTGTATTCATGTGCGAATTAGTGCTATTTTCACACATTAAGTTCAAAGTTGTTACTGAACCCTATAGAATATAATGTTTTGTTCAATATAACTTGTGATTTTCACAATTAACTTAGACTTTCAAAGCGCTCTACTGAAAAGCTTCATTTTGCATATACGACTTTGTTCTACGGAACCGTCGATCTGTATGTCACATAAAGCGACGATAGCCTAGTTGGGAATGGAACGGTCTACCGAGACATTGTCCGGAGGTTCAAACCCAAGGCACACACCTCTGACTTTTCGGTGTGTATTGTTTATCAATTATCGCTCGCTTTAACGGCGAAGGAAAACATCGTGAGCAAACCTACATACCTGAGAATTCTCTATAAAAATTTCGAGGTTATGTGAAGTCTACCAACCCGCATTAGGCCAGCGTGGTGGACTAAGACCTGAACCCTCGCAGTAATAGACGAGGCCCGTGCTCAGCAGTGGGCAATATGTAATACAGGGCTGATTGCATTGCATCTGTATGTTTGTGCCATCGTAGCTCTCAAACGAATGGACCGATTTGGACGCGGTTTGTTTTGTTTGAAAGCTGATGTGATCGCGATGGTTCTTAGTTTTAATTTATGAAGATCTGTTCAGGCGTTTGAAGATTATCAGCTCAATTTACTACTAATACAAACCTACATATCCCTGAGTGTTGTATGTTATTTTCTAACTATGGATTTTAACCCGAAAATAGACTTCGCCGCGTTTATGGCCCCAAGCTAGCTAGGATTAGCTTCATCACTACATAGTATAAAACAAAGTCGCTTCCCGCTGTCTGTCCCTATGTATGCTTAGATCTTTAAAACTACGCAACGGATTTTGATGCGGTTTTTTAAAATAGATAGAGTGATTCAAGAGGCAGGTTTATGTGTATGATTTATCCCTATAATATAAAGCAGGACCTTTATCCCCGAAAAACTCATTCACGCGGGGAAAGACGCGAGCAGAAGTCTAGTATATTATAGACTACATAGCAAATATTACGTTACCACTGCCTAACGACTTTTTGTCGTTGTTGTGTAGTTGTGGTACGTGTGAATGAACCCTTATAGTAATCGCGTGGTCATTTTCTACAAATATAAAACAATAGTCTGTTAATTTGTTCACGCCCGTAAAAAATGTTGATCCAATTTCGATGCAAATATTATTATAATGTTCGAACAACTTACGCATAGGTTATAAAAATTCGAGTAATAAAGTGGTCAATAATGTAAATATTCTACGCAGATGGATTTGGCACAGCTATTAAGAGATATTGAACCGATCAATGGTACCTATGTCTAATTTATTCCTATTTCTTCAATAGACAATATTAAGTTGCCTAATGAAAAAAATACTAAGTGCGTCTGTACATTGAAAGAAAAGTTATATTAAAGAAAGGGGGCGACTTAAGAAGAGTAGCACACAAATTTGCGGTTTTTGGAAATGCGTTTTGTTTTCATGTAGCTTTCACAGATGGACAGAGAATAAGTGGGAACAGAATATAGGCTTTGTTAAATCAGATATAATAATCTTTAAAATATCTACGTGCTTCGGTGGAGTAGTATTACGGTACGGCTGCAATGCTGAGGTCTCTGTTTCGAATCCCGGGTCGGGCAGTGGTATTGGGTTTTTCTCAGTATCAGCCCGAAGTCTGGAATCTCTGCCTACCCCTTCGGGAATGTGTGTGTGTGCTTGTGTGTATTGCTGATAAAATTTCATCTATACAAATAGTTTTTTTTTATTGTATTGAATGAAAATTGTTTTTTTAATCTTTCACTAATTCCTTTGGTTTATTCTTTCTTAATTCCTAATCTTCTTTAAAGTTCGACAACGTATCTTAATGGGAGCCGCAACATATTTCTGCCACTGTGACCTATTAGCATCACCCTTCCCATCTGCTTATCTCTACAAACAAAAACTACACACACACACACACACACACGCCTGTTATCCCAGAAGGGGTAGGCAGAGGCGCAACTAGTGCACCCACTTTTCGCCGACATTCCGTCCCATGATGTGATAGGGGGCGAGCCTATCGCCATATCGGGCACAAATTCCAGACTCCGGGCTGATACTGAATAGAAAAACTCAATATCACATTGCCCGACCCGGGGATCGAACCCGAGACCTCAGCTTTGCAGTCGTACTGTAATACAACTACGCCACCGAGGCAGTCAAACAAAAACTAGTGTTCAATATTATTACTTGTACCACTCGCTCACCACTATCCCAAATACAAGGCCGAAATAATGGAAGCATGTTGACGTACTAATTTGACTATGAAATGTTCGTGCTTTAAACAAAAGAACAGTTGAAGTGAAATGGATCACGTGACCGATTCATATGCACTATTTAGCGTAAACTTTTAAAATTGCTACGAAGTCGATGCTTTTTAGCGAAACTTTAATGGAATGTTACCATTCCATTTCGTATTTTAAAAATGGCGTGGGATTCGAATTTCAAAAAATAATAGTTTTCAAGTGGAGTTACAGTGTTACAATTCTATAAAACACACTTCCCGTAGCATTCTACGATTATGAGGTGGGATTTTTCGATTTTGGTGAGTTATGACATAACGCCAGTATGAATCGAAATATTTGTACAAAGAATATTTATTATCGTGACGAACGTAAGATCTCACTTATGAGTGAAAGAGTTCGCTTCACCGATATTCTCACCTTGTGGCAATAATGTAGATTTCACCGCGATTATAGAAGTGGGCTCAATAATGAGATATTACAGAAAAAAAATAGTAATTAGTAACAAGTTCCCAGTCTGTGCATGCTGCCATAACATCAATAAAGCGTTATTACTAAGTTTTAACTGAATCCGCTTTCACTCTAAAATAATTAAATAAATCTATTTACATTTCACATTCAATTGAATTGACAATGATTATACTTTATATTAGTTCGAACACATTACCTGTTGTAATAATTAGAAAATCTGATATTTGTTTGTTATAGACTTTAAAATATGAAACAACGTAGCCAGTTGTTTATTTTATGTACGCCTTTGTACGTTTATTAAATCGTACTTAGGATAAAAATCAGCTTATATCACTTTGATAATAGATTTTTATATTAGTTAAAGACTTTAATGTATCAGGACCGTACTTTCGAAGACGATCCTTTATACCACACTCGCACACTTTGTGTTTATAATGCATAATTATATACCTATATATTAGATGAGTGTGCCCGGAATGAAGCTGAGAGGACACTTTTTATTGAAAGGCAATCATGATGTTCTACAAGTAGGCACAGGTAGCTAAGAGTCCGTCTGAGTGGGTACCACCGCAATGTCTATTTCTACCGCTTAGCAGCAGTGTGTATGCACTGTTGTGTTTCGGTTTGAAGGGCATTGTAACCAGTGTAACTACCGGACATAATGAGACTGTTAAGTCTTGTAACATCTTATGTCTCAGGATGACGAGCGCAGTGGAAAGCCACACAGCACTTTGTAACTCAAGGTGCTGGAAGGTGTTTCTACTGTTTATGGGTGGTCGTATCGCTTACGAACGCGAACGGCATGTTTCGCCACGCATGCGCGTGGCGAACGGCATGTTCGTCACGTCATTCGATGCAATAAAACAAGGCACTTTTAATAGCATCTTAGCCGTTCCTTTTTCTAAGGAGACTAAAGCTTTATATACCTAAAGTTGTCAATTTAGGTATTAAACGTAGATAAGCACTATATGTCTAGTTGTTAATTATGCATGTTTCCTCACAACGTTTTCCTTCACCGTTAAAGTAAATGATAATTGATAAACAATATACACGTAACTTCGAAAAGTCAGAGGTGTGTGCCTTGGGTTTGAACTTCCGGACATTGTCTCGGCAGACCGTTCCATTCCCAACAAGGCTATCGCCCCCTTCGTACTCTTCTTTAGTCGGCCCATTTCCTTTTTAATACTTTTCTTTCAATGTACAAACACACCGGGTTCTATTGTTTTATTATATACTAGCTTTTGCCCGCGGCTCCGCCCGCCTTAAAAAGTTTTTCCGGGATAAAAGTCCCGCTTTATGTTTTCCCGGGATAAAAAGTAGCCTATGTGTTAATCCAGGACATGAGCTATCCGTGTGCCAAATTTCATCGAAATCCGTTCAGTACTTTTTGCGTGAAAGAGGAACAAACATCCAAACATCCATACATTCTTACAAACTTTCGCCTTTATAATATTAGTAGGATAGTAGGATATAGATATAACATGAAAATACTATATTATGTCCAAAAGGATAAACTCCTTAATTATATGAATTTCCAAAAACACTTTGCTAGTGCTTACCTACATGATTTAAGGAACTTTCATGTAATATTTCATACTTCGATAACCACCCGCTTAAGCTCTGCGTAGTCTGTGAGTCAGTTTTAATACATTTATGCACGAAATAAGTTGTTTAAATTTAATGTCAATAAACCGCTTCCATGTGAGTTCGCACCCTACCTGCCAAAAAACATTTTAAAGCTATACTATAGCAAAGCAGTTGATCCTGGTATGTCTGTGCATTGAAATAAATATGATAAAAAAGGGGGACCTAAAGCAGAGTAAAGAAAACCAAAAATGCGATTTTAATAATTCTTTTTGTTACTGCACATCTCATCTCACATCTCTGAAACCACTAAATGTATGCTGATGTAATTTGGTATATAGATAATTTGAGACTCTAGAAAGGGCATAGGCTACTTTTATCCCGGGAAAATATAAAGCGAGACTTTCCTCCCGGAAAAACTATTTCACGCCGGCGGAACCGCGAGCAAAAACTAGTCTGTACATATATGGTAAATGTTTGAACCAACTAAGTTAACACAAGTTCGGCAATAAATAATGAGTGGACAAAAAGTATATTATCCTCTTGCCAATATTTTTAAACGGTGCGGACGCACATATCATTCCCCTGTCATCGTTGGTTCATAAATTATGTTGATATTTTACCATTTAATAAGTCTTTAGTTCATTCACCGGCTTTGTATAAAAAAGTGTAAGCCGACGGCTTAAAATAATAATGTCATTATAAAAGTGATATATGACATAAACGTTCCATTCCACGCATACCAAAATGGCGATATTAAACGCAATATTTACCCGCGAAATATGAGAACTAGTTAACGCAATGTCGAGTTGCCTAAATTAATGTTGGCACAGTCGTTTACACCACATTTAATGCCATAATATCCTGTTCTGCGGTAATTTTGTTGCGTTAAACTTAACCATCTTTGTACATAATAAGTTTCGCTTTAAATATTCTAGCCTCACGTGCCGTGATTTATGCTGAATGCGATTGCTAAACACGCTCGTTTTGCGTGAAACGGAACGTCATGTTTTATGTATGATCCATTCTGCCGTATTTCATTGCTATTTCTTTCTTTAAAGTTAAAAAAGACATCGCTTTTTACATATATTTTAAAATACGCGAATATGAGATAAGAATAGATTTCGCGCACATGAGAGTTTCCGTTATTTTTATGTCTGTATATAAGCACGTCATTTTGGTGGCAGGACCTCATGTTTGTGTGTATATGTTGACTCCGACAGTTGCACCAATCAATTGTCAATTGTAATATTCGCTTTAAAATGTCTCTATAAATAAACACAATAATAATTTTTAACCCTATGCTAAAGGTTTTTGTGCCCAACTAAACGAATAAAGGTAAATGTGCTTTATTGCCACGTTATCTGACGCGGACTACTACTAGACGACTAACGTCTTGTGTTCATAAAGGCTGAAAAGTCTTCGAAACGTCGGTAGCAACATAAAATAAAACCACGACGGCATTGCAAAAATAGTTTTATTAAAATGTCTACCATTCATGTCAACTTGGAAAACCATTGTCATAATTATAGTTTACCATCAACAAAGTTCAAATACCTATTTAGTATAATTAATGGTTGAAAATTAATAGTCGACTTCCCTCAGCAGCAAATGTGTGGCAAAATAATTTATAGAGGTAATTCACCTTAGACATAAGGAAATTTACGACAATATAAATAGCTACGAATAATGTATACATATATATACACTCACGCCTGTTATCCCCGTAGGGGTAGACAGAGGCGCAACTAGTGCACCCACTTTTCGCCATTATTCCGTCCCATGATGTGATAGGGGGCGAGCCTATCGCCATATCGGGCACAAATTCCAGACTCCGAGCTGATACTGAATAGAAAAACTCAATATCACTTTGCCCGACCCGGGGATCGAACCCGAGACCTCAGCTTTGCAGTCGTACCATAATACAACTACGCCACCGAGACAGTCGAATAATGTACTAGAATTATTACTACATACGTATTACATAGCATCACGTTTGTCCCTTTTCAGGGGTGGGCAGAAGCCGAAGGAAAGGTGTTATTACACCTAATTTTGCCTATTTCCATTTACCGTGCAACATGCTAGACTTCGCGGGGATGCTAACTGCTCGACCCGGAGACCGAACCCCAGGCCTTAGCGCAGCAGTTGAATTCTACACCCATAGTTCTCCTAAGTCCGATTTTTTTATAGCATAGATGAATGCACCATTTCTTTTGCATGATATAATCCAGGTTCATCAAAGGCGTACATACTAGTGGTAGAGTTCTCGTATGCAATGGGCCGTCTGGGTAGGTGCCACCGCAATGTCTATTTCTAATGCCAAGCAGCAGTGTGCATGCATTGTTCTGTTCCGGTTTAAAGGACATCGTAACCAGGATGATTATTGGGCATTATGAGACATAATGAATGAATTTTAGCTGCAATGAAAATAAGTAAAAAATGCGCGAAACCTATTATACTAACCAATAGATGTTGCGTACCTCAGTAGACCACAAAATTATGATGGCCTTACTAGATTTACCTGTTCTGACACTAGAATAAGATTCAACGAGCTGTGAGTTGTCCCGTGGACGCTATCCACTTGCCAAAAAATCCTCTTAAAACGTAGAAAATATGATTGTCCGACACAAATATCTCACTAGCTTACAGTAAACGTATTTTAGGCGATGCTTTTTCTTCTTCGAATGTCATAGCATTCAATTCCATTTGGGATCAAGATTTCAATTATGTTTGACCTTGAATCGCAAATAATACGCCGTAAACTGAAACTGGGTAATAACGTTATTATGTATAAAAACGGTTGAGAGTAAGTCGTGCAATTTTATCACTTATTAATATTAAGATTACGACTAAAATCCTCTGAAATGGCAAATAATCGAAATGTCACCGACGGACGGCAGAATCGGGTATTCTGATAAACATCTGAACGTCTAGACGATATGGAGATATTTTTTATGTTGCCACAACGAAACCACTGTCCTAATCTTTTTATTTTGAAGAGTAAATTGCTTGCTGGTCCCTCCACATAATGGTTGTACAGAGTAAAGTAATGAAATCAAAATATAATTTAGCCTTTATTTAGTGTGTACTAAGCAACAGTGTTTCCTTTTATTAATAAGATTTCTTTTTAAAAAGTGGCGATATCCTAGTTGGAAGTGGAACGGACTGTCGAGACAAATATCCGCAGGTTCAAAACCCAAGGGCACACACCTCTGAATTTTCTAAAAAGTTATGTGTCTATTCTTTGCGAATTGTCGCTCGCTTTAACGGTGAAGGAAAACATCGTGAAGGAACCTGCATACATGAGAAGTTCTCTGAATTTAGAAGGTATTTGAAGTCTGCCAACCCGTACTGGAGCAGCGTGGTGGATTCTCAGTAGTAGAGGAGGTCCGTGCTCAGCCGTGGGCAGTATATAATACAGAGCTGGTATGGTATTTTTTAAAAATTTCTATTGCAAATTTAACGAAACATTTTAACCTCATGAAATAACATCAAATATATTTATGGGGCTATAGACAACACGATAAGATTTTTAATTATATCATAAACTAAGGCGACCTCACGAAATACCGAATTTCCCAATCTGTCTACCACATAAGTAGATGCTTAAGATTTCGAGAAGATAATATTTTCTCTCAAACTCATTAACTTCGTTCTTCAAGGGAACGCTAACAAGCGTCGTATTAAACCAAAAGAAAGAGATAGCAATGCTCAATTTGTACTGAGCAAGAGGGACATATAACCAAGAAACACGGATTCTGTGTTCCAATTAATATGTATATTTGATATTAGAAATAACTAGTGAAGCAAGTCTGTCTGTTCAATGTAACCAAATTCCATTTTAGTAGACCTAAAGTCTATCGCAACTCACCGATTCGGTAATATTCGGTTACCCTAGGAAATACGAATATGCTTGGCATCCCGTGACTTATGCGTTTTAAATTGAAGCGATTCTCTGTGATAATGAAGTGCTTTCTCGAAAGTAAAAGCTATGTTACATGGATAACCGTGTAACATAAGCTACTACTTTACTGTAGGAATAATCGTACGCTAACAAAATATAAAAACCATCTTGTAATTTTTACTTACTCGCAAATATTTGACACAATTGAACCTATTTTGACGAGATTTTCATTGGATGGTAATGGCCTTTATAGATAACAATATATTTTATTTTGGAAAAGGACGCGAGAGCAAGCGCGACCGAAACCCATTAATAAAAAAATGACCAATCCATTTCCTAGCTTAATAGATTTTCTAAAAAATATTTGTAGTTAAAAATTTCAGTCATTGTTTCACCAGCGACGAAGTCTGGCAATTAATCAGGGAATCAGCGTAATAGGAAGCCGTCACGCGCGACTAAAATCTAACAATTAAAATTAACCTACTCTGGGAATTTGTAGAAACAATATAAATTATGTTGGAATAGTGTTCTGGGAAAATTATAGCTTTAATATGGAGTAATACCTAACAGGATTATTTGTGAGCTGTTTCAATAATTAAGTTACGATTTACATAATAAATATTGTTTCATAAAACCGAAATTATAAGCCGTTAATTTAACATACTGCCTCGATGGCGTAGTTGTATTACGGTACGACTGCAATGCTGAGGTCTCGGGTTTGAACCCCGGGTCAAGCAAAGTGATATTGGATTTTTCTATTCAGTACCTATAAGCCTTTTTTTTTATCGCGGGGAAAAACGCGTTATCGCTACCACCACTGGGGGGTGAGTGGAACGGTTATGTTGGTTTCACACAGTCTTACGGCCCAATGTCGACACTCGGGAGTATAGCTTCATCCGAGCGAGCATTGGACAGAGTCCTTAACACTATGTACACCCTACACCGGCATACCAACCAAAACCCGCGGTGGCCTTCTTCGGCGCCTACAGGACGGCCCCGGGGTATCTTATTGCACGAAGATAGCTGCACGGAACCGCCCTTGCGCGATGCCGCATTGCGGCCCCTCTCTAATTGAGGCTGAGAAGCCTCTGAACTTTAGATTACGCTTTTGCGTCTACGACTGCAGGAGACCGACCACCCGCATTGTCGTCCACCTCATAGTCGCTTACGTTGGAGTAGTTGAGCGAGCAGACCCCCACTGCTCGCCCTGCGACTCTCGATTGACCCATTTAGTAGCCTCTTACGTCAGGCAGGGGATGCCGTGGCGAAATTCTTTAGATGCCACCGGACAACAGGGCACAGTACCTATAAGCCTGGAGTCTGCAGTTTGTGCTCAATATAGCGATGGGCTCGCCCCCTACACATCATGGGAGTGAATGCGCACGGCGAAAGGTGGGTGTACTGGTTGCGCCTCTGCCTACCCCTTCGGAGATAAAAGGCCTGAGTGTGCGTAATATTATAAAGCTGCAGAGTTTGTTTGCTTGGTTGAACACGCTATTCTCAGGAACTACTTAACCGATTTTGAAAATTCTTTCATTAATAGGAAGCCTCATTACTATTGAGCGCTATACTTTTCATATCGAGAATATGTTTTTATCCCGGAATAACTTTTTCACGTGGGCGGAGCCGCGAGCACCACCTAATCTTCCCTTTTTTGTATAACACTCACTGCCCATCAAATGGAATAACATATTTCTGGAAACTTGCTCAAAGGACGTGTCCAAAAACGGACCTAAAATTCTAACCAAGACAGTTTATATATATTTGGATAGAGCTCCTAAATACTAGCCTTTTACAATAAAAATTTTAATTTTAAAGACCTCCGATTTTGCGATTTACGTAATTTTATTTTCCTTAAGAATTACACTTATTATGAACGTTTTTTTAATAAGGAAATTATAAATGGAGGAGTCTTCAAATATTTTTTGATGGATCCAAGATCAATATTTTTCCCCTTTAATATTCCTAAAGTTTGAACTTGGTTAGATTTTGAGGACCAGCACCCATACTAAAAGCGGACATCTCCTTTAATGGTATGATAATATTGAAGGCAGCTGAAAGCAATTTTGTCCTGTAAAAACAGTGTGAAATAAATTTAATTAAACTTTTATAAAAAACTAGCTTTTGCCCGCGGCTCCGCCCGCCTTCAAAAGTTTTTCCGGGATAAAAGTTCCGCTTTATGTTTTCCCGGGATAAAAAGTAGCCTATGTGTTAATCCAGGATATGACCTACCCGTGTGCCAAATTTCATCGAAATCCGTCCAGTAGTTTTTGCGTGAAAGAGGAACAAACATCCATACATCCATACATCCATACATCCAAACATCCACACATTCTTACAAACTTTCGCCTTTATAATATTAGTAGGATAGGGAGGATCTCATTATGGTCTAAATATAGATAAAAAAGGTAAAACCAAAATTTCCGTTGCCCCTTAAAGAAGGATCACCGTCGTGTTTTGACACATTAAAGCACTATGCCTGGGCACCGTTCGGGAAACTAGGTAAGGTCTTCCCGTCCAAAATACCGCAGTGGCTAAAGACAAAAAGTCTTTAAGCAATTTCTGTTACCAGTGATGACATACGACTCGGAAACGTGGCCTCTGGCTCAGCGAGCTATGGAGAGGGCAATTCTTGGTGTTTCTCTACACGACCAAATCAGAAATGAAGAGATCCATAGAAGAACGAAAGTCGCTGACATAGCCCAGCGGATTAGAAGGTGGCAGTAGGCAGGGCACATAGCTCGTACAACTGACAACAGATGGGGTAGAAAAGTTTTCGAGCGGAGGCCACATACTGGCAAGCGCAGCGTGGGAAGTCCTCCTACAAAGTGGACCGACAACCTTGTAGAGGTCGCAGATACCTGCTGGAAGCAGGCCGCTTCTGACAGGTTGGTCTGGAAATCTTTGGAGGAGGCCTATGTTCAGCAGTGGACTTGTAAAGGCTGGAGAAGAAGAAGCACTTATATATTTTTGTAGGCTATAAAATGCGATACCTAACTTGAAATTGGCAAAACTACTACGATTGCAATGAAGAAAAATGTGATAAATAACGGAAAATGACACTTTTCAATATTTAAATATAAATTAAGCACAATGTTGTAAAAATCGACAAAATTTATCCAGACGATTTAAACCAGGAAACAGTTTGACTGCACTACATTATACGCAACCTTTATTGCTGACGAATAATTATTGTTGTGTTCATTATTTTGCTCTTCACCGAAGTATTTTATTGTATCTAATTTCCGAGAAAGTGAGAAGCTGTGATTACTATTTATCATACTTCTTTGTAATATCGTTGGAGTTACGTGTTGAATGTTGATAATTTATCGTCCTTATTGCCCATCTTCTTCGTTCTGGATTAATTTATAAGTGGTGTCATTTTATTATTTAATTCGCCTATATCAGACACTAGTTTGCCTGATACAACAAAATGTTATGTACTAAGTACTTGATACACACACATACACTCACACCTTCTGTCCCCGAAGGGGTAGCCAGAGACGCAACTCGTGGACCCACTTTTTGCTAGATGCCGTCCTGTAATGTGATAGGGGTCGAGGCTATCGCCATATCGGGCACAAATTTCTGATTCTGGGTTGATGTTCTGCTTAATATATAATACTAGCTTTTGCCCGCGGCTCCGCCCGCGAAAAAAGTTTTCCGGGATAAAAGTCCCGCTTTATGTTTTCCCGGGATAAAAATTAGCCTATGTGTTAATCCAGGACATGATCTACCCGTGTGCCAAATTTCATCGAAATCCGTTCAGTAGTTTTTGCGTGAAAGAGGAACAAACATCCTTACATCCATACATCCAAACATCCATACATTCTTACAAACTTTCGCCTTTATAATATTAGTAGGATAAATTAACTCGACCCGGGATTCCAGCCCGAGACACGGGCGGTAGTTTACTGCGTACACAATACAACTATGCCGTTCAGGCAGCCAGTCAGTCACTAAATCAACCTTATACGCACCTCTGTAAATTATTATACTCTACTGTCTTGTCATGACTTGCCATCAGTGCTTTTATATGCCGATCCTACTAATATTATAAATGCGAAAGTTTGTAAGAATGTATGGATGTCTGGATGTAAGGATATTTGTTCCTCTTTCACCAAAAAACTACTGATCGGATTTCGATGAATTTGTCACACGGGTACATCATGTCCTGGAATAACACATAGGCTACTTTTTATCCCGGGAAAATACAAAGCGAGACTTTTATACCGGAAAAACTATTTAGTGCAGGCGGAATCGCGGGCAAAAGCTAGTATGACTAATAAATACTTTTATCTTTTTACTACACTTCTGCTCGCGCGTCCACCCGCGTGAAAAGTTTATCTGGGATAAAAAGATCCCGGGATAAAAAGTAGCCAACAGCACTCAGGAGTATTGTAGCTTCCTATTAGTAAAAGAATTTTCAAAATCGGTCCAGTAGTTTTTGAGTTTATCCATTACAAACAAACAAACAAATCTTTCCTCTTTATAATATTAGTATAGATTAAAAAAGTCGACACTCTATCTGGACCCTTACCTTCAGGTCCAGTAGGGTAACTTTGCGGTACCCGTATGAGATAAAATATAATTTATGTCATTGAGATAAAGTTTACAATAGCTGTCAACTACGGTCGTGTTAAACTTAACGGTTACTGTCAAGTGCTCACCGCCCCATCACACGATAGAATAAAACAATGCTTGCCGCCATTATCTGGTACAGGACGCCGAAAAGGAATATTTTTATGCGCCAACTTTATGCGACATGAGGTGAGGTGACCACTCTTCCTTGAAATATTTGGACGTTTGAGCAACGGTTACAGTTAATGTAGATGCAGTATTATGATTTGCCTCAGTGGGGCGTACGGTTTTTTTTTTCGTCTGATATTGTTCGGAAAAATTTGTTGTGATTTTTTTAGGATGTATTTATCTACTTAATATATGTTTTTATTGCACTTCTGGTGTAGCTTTAGTTTTTTATGGAATTGATAAAATATTTTTTACTAATGAACGTCATTTATGTACCTACTAAATATTATTCGGGGGACGCGAAAACTTTTTTATATAGTTAGAATGATTAAATTTGAAAGAAATACTAAAAATAAGTTATTTGACTTCAAATAGCATAAACTGAATGAGAAATCATGGTATTGTGGTCACCTTAGTCATAACTCTTGTACATTCGTTCACATAAATTATTATGTTTCCGTAAAAATATCTTTATTTTTACGACTTTTTTGGATGTGTGCGGCGTGCGCGGATAATGGAAACGTGAGCTTAAGTTTTTTATACTCCGTAGGTGTTTACGTGCAGACTTTATTACTATACTTCGTTTTTCATAACCCGTCTTAAAATTAAAACAAAATAATTTTGCTGTAAAAATATATATTTATCTCTCCAAGCCGATTTCGGCTACGGCGACCAATATCAGCAGGGATCAGCCAGGTACGCAGAAGGTATTATAGTGCACAAGTGTGCGCTCAAAACACAGGTGCACTCGCTATTCCTTCGCTATCATAGTCCGGTGAGACGGCAATCCGACATGACCGGAGAGAGATCAGGCGCAGGACCAATGGCTTTATGTGTTTTGTAATAATATACAGATATGTCATCATGATTTCATACATTTCAGGGGCAGACAGAGGTGTATCAACCAGTTTTGCCAGCTATGGTAAGTTCGATGTAATAACGGGAGAATCCATTGTCATGTTCCGCGTATAATTTCAGAAGCTGGAAATCGAACCCAAGACCGCACGGCAGTCATATGCCACCATCATATACTACACCACCGAGTCAGTGTCTTCAAAAAACACTTTGTTAATTATAACTAATCATTGTGAACTAAGAACTACCAAACAGAATGAAACCGTGGAATGTGCTATTCGATTCTCGAGATTAATAATATAATAATACCAGCCCTGTATTATTATACTGCCCACTGCTGAGCACGGGCATCCTCTACTGAGGGGGTTTAGGCCTTAGTCCACCACGCTGGCCTAGTGCGGGTTGGTAGACTTCACATATCTTCGAAATTCTTATAAGGAACTTCTCAGGTATGCAGGTTTCCTCACGATGTTTTCCTTCACCGTTAAAGCGAACGATAATTGATAATCAATACACACGTAACTTTCGAAAAGTCAGAGGTGTGTGCCTTGGGTTTTAAACCTCCGGACATTGTCTCGGCAGACCGTTCCACTCCCAACTAGGCTATCGTCCACTCCCGAGATTAGGGCTCAGTAAAACATTCCATCGTAGTCTGACTACAGCGGAACTCGTAGTTCATGAACCCCGAGTTATGCGAACAGTGCGCTGGGCCGACGCGGGTTTTAATCCCGGGTTGAGATCGATCACATTTAGTGACCTTATTTCAAACATGGTCCCTCGAAAGCCGTTGCAAAAACACAATAACTGTTCAAGTTCGCAATATTACCTATTTCAAATCCAAGAAATTGTTTACACCAGTTAGAGTAACTCCTTTAAGCAAATGTTGACAATGGCACTCATTATAAGACATGAGCAGGGAAGCTGGCTAAACCATGGACACATTAATTTGGCTTTAAACAAGGAATGCCATAAACCACGTTTGATATGATGTAAATGACCCTTAGTAGTAAAATCAATTTGATCAGTCTATCTCAAGCGACATCTAATGTAGGTACATGAAATTGTATGCTTTATTAATTAATCTAAACAATAAATGCATTAGAAGACACAATTTATTAAATATGGAACTTAGAAAGCATTAATTTAAAAGAAGTTTTAAAATAATGCTTTCCATGTCCCAGAGTCAAAGAAGTTTTAAAATAATGCTTTCTATGTTCCATATTTAATAAATTGTATGTGTATGTGTGTGTATTGTGGTATCTTCATACCATCTCAGAAATTCAAATGTTTCCCCTAAAAATAGTATGAAACACCCGCTCTCAATTTGTCAGATCGGAGCGTGGTTATGAAAACTGTTTAAAGTCTAAACCTCACACAACACCTGACGTCGTGCAACGTTTGTTACTCATTCATCATTCATACTACGCTTTTGTGAGCCACGGTAATGACTCGCTCATTCATAGTCTACGGGTACTTCAACGTTCCATACACGTGGCATGTAATTAAAATGACACAATTATTGTGTGAGTACCTAAATAAAGAAAAGGAATACTGTAGCGTACAACTGCGTTGGTTTTGTTTTATTTTATCGCTTTTAACGAGGTTTTACTTTAGTAATTTTTGTTTTGCGCTAATGAAGAAATAAATCTAAAGGTCCGGAAATGTGGACTTTCAAGACATAACTCTACCTAATTTGTTATTTACATACCAAGGCATTTTTCATAATTTTATTTTGAAATATATTTGGCTGTATCGTAGAAGTGCCTATGCCTCTCATTATGGCAAAATGGCGTACTTTAAACTTAATTTCCGCATACGTTCGTTATAAATATTTCAGACAATTTGGTCCAAAAATAGGATTACAAATACTAACATGTATTTCTTATTTATTTGTATTATACTCTTTCATTGTACTAACACGACTTGCTGCCATGGAGAACATATAACATTAAACGTCATTAATATGTATTTTAAAGGGAAGAGTTTGGACCATGGCATTTGCATGGTCACAATATTATACATTTTTTTGAGTAAGTCCTATAAAAACTAAAAGTAAGTGAATTAAGACGTATAGCGGCTTGAATGCTTCATAAGCCGTGAAGTGAGCTTATGAATTTTAAATAAACATTTGACTTAACGTAGATGAAAACTCTATCCCCTCGTCTCATTATTTATTGATCACTGTTAAATACCCGACTGTTTACAAAACCCTTGTCAGTGTTGATCAGAGTGTGCTCCATTTTTAATTAATGTACTGAGTTGATTTAAATCTAACATTGTGATAACCGTACGAGGAATTTAGAACTGGCTTCAGATGGATAAACGATATCTTCTTCATGCAGGTGTTAGCGGGTTAGGTGTTAGGGTTATTTTCACACGCTTGTTTTTGCGACTGCCTGCCTGCCTCGGTGGCGTAGTTGTATTATGGTACGACTGCAATGCTGAGGTCTCGGGTTCGATCCCCAGGTCGGGCAGGTGATATTGAGTTTTTCTATTCAGTATCAGCTCGGAGTCTGGAATTTGTGCCCGATATGGCGATAGGGTCGCATGAATGAATAATGGCGAAAAGATGGTGCACTAGTTGCGCCTCAGCCTACCCCTTCGGGGATAAAAGGCGTGAGTGTATGTATATTGTTTTTGCCTCTTCTAACATTACGCCAAAAATAATCCATGAAAACTAACTATTATCAAAAATATCACACACACACACTCAAGACCTTTATCCCCGAAGAATCGCCCTCTATCACATCATGGGATGGAATACGCACGGCAAAAAAAAAGGGTGCCCTGGTTGCAACTCTGTCTACCCCTTCGGGGATAAATGTATGATGTGCGCTTGTTTGTGTTTTTATAGTTATGGAAAACAAATGTACCTATACTTATATTATAAAGCTGAAGAGTTGGTTTGTTTGTTTTGTTGAACGTGCTAATTTCGGGAACTACTGAATCGTTTTTGAAAATTCTTTCACTAATAGGAAGTTACATTTCTCCCGACTGCTACATGTTACTTTTATCCCAGGAAAATATTTTATCCCGAAAAAGTTTCTTATTCGGTTGGAGCCGCGAGCAATACTATTACAAAATATGGGAAGTTAAACCCGATACCCCGACGAATAATGGCATTAAGGTTACAAATGTCTCGTTATTATTGTCTTAATTATTATTAATAAAGGTTTTTTTATATATCAATGTAAATAACACAATGTATCCACCAAATACTAGTATAGTTCAGACACGTTTTGGTATATTTTGGCGCTACGATGGATAAGTAATCAGTCCCAAAATACCCAAACCAAAATAAATGTTTGTACCAATTTGTAGCGGTGATCGAATCCAATCCAAGCTTTTATTTCATATCCACATCGTTCGCTACATTACGAGAGTGTTTATTAATTTAGTTAGGTGGCAAATTCTTCACTGTACCTTCAATATATTGAAAACCTTGAAAACTCAATTAAAGCCTAAATCAACAGTTTCTTGCGCAGTTCTTTGTCGCCGAAATTTTAATATAGATTTTGTCCCCATCTAAGAAACCTGAGTCCGCTAAGCAGATCCCAACTTTGGCAATTTCATGTTGAACTCAAACACTCGACACAGTCTATTTGCCGTTTTTCCCCACATGCTGGAGTTTCGTTTATTTTACTGACGTGTAATATATTTTTTGGTTTGTATTACTTTGATTGGAAGAGTACAGTTTTTACCAGACTGCTTAATAAGTTAGATTTTTTTTTCTTGGATGAGAGACCGCAACGCAATTTCTTTTAACGCTTAGTATCAAATGCATGGCTTTCTCGCTTCGTCACACAATCTATTTATTTGAATTAAGATATTTTTATGTACAGTAAGCCACATAACTAGCCGCACAAATCCAAAATTTCTAATCGCGTCTACACTTTCGTGTTCTTACCAATTTATGTTTTCTCTTCACAAAAATAAAATAAAGGCGAATAGCTTTATTTCCCACATAGAAAAAAAAAATCAATTAAACTTAATGCGTGGAAGTGTTTTTAAATTTTGAATTTGTTCAGCTATTTATGTGGCTGACTGTACTCCAAAACGTCTGGAGCGATTTTAACTATTTTTGTAGGTGTTCTACAGACCAGCCTAGTGGGTAGTCCTGTGAAGCTTTGTACCGAACGAATCACATTTTTTTTGTCAATTTTGTCTCATTGCTTGCATCTGTGTATGAAAAATTTACGCTACCCATCCGAAGCCGGGTCAACTCGCTAGTTGTATAAAAATAGTATAAATAATACAGTCATCGATCTGAATACCTCACCGGTAACGCTCCATGCAATACTCAATAACGACTACTACAATGGGAATTAAATCGCTGAAAATTCAAACAAACGTGCGCAATGTAAATTAATAATTTCAAAACATTTTTTTTAATATGAAACCAACGATTAAGAGAGATGTTTTGCTCTATTAATTTCTTGTATGCAAATGCATATTGACGATAAAATTATCGTCAAAGGTAGGCAGAGAGGTATATAGACGGGTGCCATGAGCTTTATTCGTTTTTATGAGATTTTCGCCATCTTCTCTTGCATTATTTTATGAAGCTAAAGATATTGTTTGTTTTTGGTTTTACACGATAGTATAGCTGATATTCAGTAATATTTTTAAATTCTCTCATTTTAATAGAACGTGCACTATGCCCAAGTATTTTAAAGTTCATCCCAGGAACGAATTTTATGGAGTTGCAAGTAAAAATAAGCAGGCGTTTATAGAAATTTAATAAATCCTGTACATATTAATGATTCAAAATTTGAAACTTA
This sequence comes from Lapara coniferarum, assembly GCA_949316025.1. Lineage (NCBI taxonomy): Eukaryota > Metazoa > Arthropoda > Insecta > Lepidoptera > Sphingidae > Lapara > Lapara coniferarum. The sequence goes on along the minus strand of OX438919.1, from coordinate 1,633,672 downwards.
TTAACATAGATATGTTCAAATCAATTTCACTACATGACATCACCAAGACAAATCGATAGAATCGAAATTCAATAAATTATTCAACGTATTTGTAAAGCCATATAATGCTACCATTTCTAAAGATCTCACGCCATGAGATTCAATCCGGAAAAAAATAACATGAGTACAAGCGTCCCCGTCTCACATCCACGGTACACGAGAGAATTCTAGAATATTCCATACAAATGACCCAAAAGAGCTCGCAGGACATCAGATTTGCAGTCCGACCGAACGTTCTTAGGATTTTCTCGTGGGCTTAAGAAACGGGTTAAAGAATTTCACGGTGCAATACTTTTATTGAATCTCGGACGGGCATTACACATTGAATACATGTTCTACAAAGTTCGGACTTACTATAATTGGGGTTTCTTTAGTTGCAGTTGTAGTTGCGTACCTATATAAGGGAAGGCAAGTAGCTCTCTTTGTGGTATACTTATATTTTGTGCAACATCTAAACCTATTTCGTATATGAGCTGAAAGGATCTTATTTATTCACGCTTCATCATCTTCATCATCATCAGCCACATGACGTCCACTGCTGAACATAGGCCTCCCCTAAAGATTTCCAGACGGACCTGTCAAAAGTGGCCTGCATCCAGCGTGTTCCCGTGACCTTTATCATTTCGTCTGTCCACCTTGCAGACGGACGGCCAACGCTGCGCATGCCATTACATAGCCTCCACTCTAGAAATCTTTTGCCCCATCTACTGTCAGTTCTTCGAACTATGTGCCCTGCCCACTGCCACTTCAACTTGCTTATCCACTGGGTTGTTTCAGTGGCTTTCGTTCTTCTACAGTTCTCCTCATTTCAGATTCGATCACGTGGCATAGCCCTCTCTAAAGCTCACTGAGTGACGGAGAGCTGTCTTAGGCGGCCAATAGCCAGGGGCTACGTCTCAGTTCTGTATGTCATCACTGGTAACACACATTATGAAGAGAATCCACGAATTATTTCACGCTTTATGAACAGACTAGCTTTTGCCCACGGCTTCGCCCGCGTTAATAAGTTTTTCCGGGCTAAAAGTACATAAAAACCTTCCCGTTGAATCAGTCTATGACTATGACGTTGGTACAACTCTTAGCAAATAATGCATTAATTTCGACCAAATTTCATTATCATAAAAACGCTTCTAGTGAGTTAATCTCAAAAGATAGACACATACTGTCGCGAACATTTTTTTAGATCATTTCAAGAGAAATAATTATTTCATACATATATTTTTGGTATCTTGAACCGTTTTCGCAGCGCACGCAATGGAAGCCCTCAAGGATGAAAAATTTTCCCCGTTTCTTTCACACTTTCCATTATTTCTTCGCTCCTAATAGTTGCATCGTGATGTTATATGGCCTAAAGCCTTCCTCGATAAATGGTCTATTCAACACAAAAAGGATTTTTCAATTCGAACCAGTAGTTCCTGAGATTAGCGCGTTCAAACAAACAAACAAACAAACAAACAAACTCTTCAGCTTTATAATATTAGTATAGATTTACTAAACGGTTTCAGGTTTTATTCTTTAGCGACACTCAAGTAGCTACGCGGCATCGAGCTGTTAATGTTTCGAGTTTGTTAAATCACAGTGATTTAAACTAATTTCATACATTAACTGTTGATTATTTAACCAATTATAAAGGTTTCACAATTAATATCGTTTGAGGGGTTTCCCAACCCTCCCCCCCTCGGCCCCCCTTCTTTAAATAGACATGGATATATTATGACAATACAAATAAAATTCCATGCAGTTATAGTCACTGGTACAGGTAGTAATGAACACTATCACATAACAGTAAAGAAATTCTTTCTGATTGAATGTGTTATCTCGAGCTCTACTATTCCGATTCTAAAAATACACTAAAAGGCAGCTACATTATCCCTAATTGGTTTAGACGATTTTTATCTTAGGATATTGGCTGCCTCGGTAGCGTAGTTGTGTTACAGTACGATTGCAATGCTGAGGTGTTGCGTTCGATCCCGGGGTCGGGCAAAATGATATTGGGTTCTACTATTCATTATCAGCCCGGCGTCTGGAATTTTGGCCGATATGGCGATAGGCTCGCCCCTTATCACATCATGGGATGGAATACGCACGGCGAAAAGTGGGTACACTAGTTGCGCCTCTGCCTATCTCTTCGGGGATAAAGGGTGTGAGTGTGTGTGTGTATCTTGGAATATAAAGGGTCATCTTGACATCGCGTTACTGGTGGGGCTGCTCACTGCTGGCACAACTAGTAATAATACCGCCTCCAGCACCACGCATTTAAACTTATATAGCATCACAAACATTGGGAAAGTTAGTTTTTCGTCTCAAATCCGATAACTTTACGTGTCTCTTGGGAGATAGAGTTTATTTTCAGTGGAGCATATTTGGGACCTTTTAAATAAAAGTTCTAAAAAGAAAATTCCCACTTTGATGGTTTCACAAAATAAACCAATAACATTTTTTTTATTGTTCTTCTAATTCGACTGGAAAACTATGAACAGAACAGTATTAACTACTGTGTACAAATAACGTGACGAACAATAAAGTTTGTACTGTTTCTTATAGTGACTTTCAAAAGTTTGAAACCTTATTAACCTCTATTCATTTCCCGTAAGGTCGACAACGCCATGATTGAGTATTGCGGATTTTTATTAAGTCAAAAATCACTTTACACCGGGTGAACCGCTTCTGACTGCTCTTATCCTACTTCAAAACAAGTTGAGGGCAATACACATTTTCATGCATCCACTGGTTTTGGTTATTCAACCCCAATGAGAGTTAGTGCTCTGTACTTCGTATATTAAAAGCTCACACAGATGTCCAATTTGGCCCACTTATGTGCCGCATTCTGGGATCGGCCCGTGTATATCCTGCCTGCTTCCAACAGGGCTTCATACCTGGGTCCACTGGCGAGGAATAACCATATCTCTTCAATCGACATCGTTTCCACTTCTCTTAAGCTGTGATTCCGCAGGACGCGGCAGACGGCAGACGGCATGTACCGCACACGACGGCATATGACGCGCGGCTCGTGACGTCCTGCCGGGCGTCATTTGCCGTCGTGTGCAGAATCGGTCTCATACAATTTAATACTGCATAGTAGTGCCGTCTGCCGTCACAGCACATGCTGTTGCCGTCTGCCGTTGCTGTCTGCCGTCTGCTCCGTCCTGCGGATTCACAACTTTACTCTCAGATGCAATAGCGTCACTTTTCCGTAACGGTATTACAAAAAACTATCTACAAAAACTGCCTGGGTGGCGTAGTTGTATTACAGTACGATTGCAATGCTGACGTCTCGGGTTCGATCCCCAGGTCGGGTAAAGTGATATTGGATTTTTCTATTCAGTATTAGACTGGAGTCTGGCGAGCCCGATTTGGCGATACGCTCGCCCCCTATCATATCATGGGACGAGGTACTCACGGCAAAGAGTGGGTGCATTAGTTGCCACTCTGGCTACCCCTTCGGGGATACAAGGGGTGAGTGTATGTGTACCCACAAAGAAAGTAAGAAGCCGAACAAATCTAAGCCATAAAAATAGTACAGGTCTATTTCATAGTTCTTTAGTACGCCTCCGGGACAGTCTGGGCCAGTTTATCGCCACAATTTCGAGCATTTGTCGACATGCCGATATCTATTGTCGTCGATGCCGGAGGGCGGAGGGCGCCCGTATAAATTAGCGCAGGTCCCTCCCTATTCTCTTACTATCTTTGTTCGTTTTTTATTGTGGAGCGTTTTGGGTAATGAACGTTCCAGTTTTTGTGGACTTGAAATGTAGTTATCTTTGACAGAAAGATGGAATGCGAATGAGTTATTATGTTGAAAATAGTTACGGTCACACAAGAACTATCCTATCCTCCTCATAGAATATAAGACCTAACATAGATGGCGAAATATAGGTGTAATACGCCGTTGCCTAGAAAATGTGGTAAGAAGTGATGTTATATATTCTATGAAATATTTATCTATTTCTGACGTCATACAGTGCGAAAGCAAAACATTGTGGCCACTGCAAAAATTAAAAATTATGGGACTTACATTTTATCTCACAGGGTATAAATGAACTGAAGTGTTAAACACTGTCTTATATTACAAAAATCTGAGCGGTGTTGATCCTATTTCAGGAAATCCTTACCACCATGTGAACATGTCTGATATTCGTAATTAAACAGGTCAATCTTACTTAAACCTGCTTAAATAAAGGGTTACCTTAAATACTGATGTCATTTGGCGACCACAGAGCTAAGCCGCTGGGTTTAATGTATTTTAAGCAACAATAACGGTCTCGAGATTTAGGCCAATAAAATTCGTCGTCCTGCCTTGGGTGATGGACAGGTCCTGTATAAGTGTTATAGAGCAGTTTTCTTGCTGGTTTAGGTTCGATTTTTTAATTAAATTATTTGCTTTAAAATATTTTTTGTTAATGACTTCATTGGTCCAATGGGACCATCCACCTTTCTTTCTTTCAATTTCCATTCTAATGAGAATGGAAATTGAAAGAAAGAAAGAAACATGTTTATTTGTAACGAACTAGAACATGACACTTAAATGAAACACACACATTAATTATTATTTTGTTACACCCAGACGGATTCTTACATATGAGAGACCTACCACCAGTAATGTAGGTCCCTGAAGAATATTTTTCTTCGTAATGAAAGCTCAAAGGTCTTATAATTGGAACATGATTAGCCTCCCCAGAAACATTAAGTTGCGTGTCATTAGAAAAATACAATAAGTGATAGTCAGCCGATTCTTTTAAATTTTTGTTTTAGTCACCGTGTTACTGTGTCGGAAGTGATATAGATAAATAACATTGCATTAACTGAAGATTAGAGAAATAACGACAAATGTGGAAGAATGAGAGTAGCGAAAGGGAAATGGTCAGCATATCTACTGTGCCTTCAAAAATCTATCAACAGCAGGAACCATAATAGCATAGCTATCACATATCGTCCGTTTTCGATGAGACTGTGTTAACCAGTCGAGGTGGCCAAAGTTGCGAACAGATCTGTATGTAACTCCACTATTTTAAAAGCTTCATGTGCCAATTTCAAATTTGTATGTAATTAAGTAAGGAAAACATGTTGAGATAAACCCCTTACGAAAGTTGCATGCAATTAAGCCACATTGGAAATGTTTAAGAAAATGGGAAAATGTACTCAAGATGAAAAGTCGGTTGCCAAACGAACGCTGCCGGCAATCAAACCGAAGTGCCACTTTTTGACAAGTTTCCTTTGTTGCTACGGTGAGAATCTCGCAGAGTTTTGTAAAGGGAAAATGGACAAAATTAAGAAGAAACATTTAAAGAAAACACGAGCCAGTAATAGAGCCGTTTAGAGGTTCACAGCTTTGCGTTTATTATTTCTCTTTATGTCTTTCTATTGTGTTATTATGTTCTTATCAAGCTGACGTTGCTGTATTTAAATTTAAGGTGACCAATTACTTCAAACGTTTAAATATTATATTTTATGTACTCGTGACTACATAAAATGAGAATAAGTGTAATAAAGCCGTGTTGACACGTTCAATGTCGGCTTGGACGAGTGGACTCGTACGGGTAAGCTTAATACCAGTGTATACATATAAGTAATGCTGTCGTATATTTATTCATGTATGAATATAGCAATTGAAATTAGTCACGGAATATAGATAATGTTAAATTATTTTTTGGGTTTTTATTATTTTTTGTCGTTTTTGAAGTCAGTTAATAAATACGTCAACACTAGAATACCTTATCATACTTTGTTTCGAGTAACACTACACAAAAACATTTTACTTATATGTGTAAAAATTCTTACCCTTGTCAAAAATAAATCCGTTCCTTCAATTCAAACAAATCAGAGCCATGAACGTCGATTATGTTATCAATAAATTGCCAATAATGCGAACATGTATTCACGGAAATACTGATATCAAGAGATCATTGAACCTTGTCCTATATAGTATGTTTAGGTGGGCAGGTTATGGACGTGAAATGTTCGCGTGACCCTTTCGGAGTAGACTTTAGTAATATTCCTTTGTATCCTTATCAGTTAGCTATCCTGTGGGGAAACTGACTGCAAAAAGTCATGGTTATAGCTCTCAGATATTTCCTGATGTTTAGGTTAAAGTTGATACTGTTTAAAGCGCCGATAGCCTAGTTGGGAGTGGAACGGACTGTCTAGACGAATGTCCGCATGTTCAAAACACGAGGGCACGCACCTCTGACTTTTCTAAAAAGTTATGTGTGTATTCTTTGTGAATTGTCGCTCACTTTAACGGTAAAGGAAATATCGTGAGGAAACCTGCATACCTGAGAAGTTCTCTGAATTTCGAAGGAATGTGAAGTCTGCCAACCTGCACTAGACCAGCGTGGTGGACTATAGCCTTAACCCTCTTAGCTGTAGAGGAAGCCCTTGCTCAGCAGTGGGCAAGTATATAATACAAGGCTGATTGCATTTGCATTTGCATTTGGCATTGATGCTGTTTTTTTGTTAATTTTTGTTAAAAAAAAGTCATTGTTGTGTTCTGGTTTGGTTATGCTCAATGCAGGACAATAGTTATGCCCACATCTCTATGCGTAGTGAATTAATTTCGCGGAATATGACACTGTGAATATTTTCTGGATAAAAAGTTAACTGTAAGTTAATCTTCAACTGGCTCGGTGGCGTAGTTGTACTATGGCAGATACGACTGCAATTCTGAGGTCTCGGGTTCGATCCCCGAGTCGGGCAAAGTGATATTATGCTTTTCTACTGAGTATCAGCTCGGAGTCTGGAATTTGTGCCCGAAATGGCAATAGGCACGCCCCCTTTCACATCATGGGACGGAATAACGGCGAAAAGTAGGTGCACTAGTTACGCCTCAGCCTACTCCTTCGGGGATAAAAGGCGTGAGTGTATATGTACATATGTATATGTAAGTTCATCCAAATATTCTAGTGGTTTATAAAGTGTAAAATCGTCCTTAGTGACTCACGTAAGTGTAGCGCGTTCCGAGATCAGTCTGTGTTAGCGTTCAAACAAACAGGGCATATTGCCGTTTCTTTCAAAATTCATCGTTCTTTTTTTCAGTGTAACATTCGAATATTTAACAGAAGTTTGATAGAAAAAAACGAATGTTTCTTGAAAAAAAAAACGAGTTATTTTCGAAAAAAAAAAAACGAAAGTAACCGAAATAAACCAAGTTTTTTTTAATTTATCATGAATACATAAAATTATGTGTGTATTTATGTTTTCAGATAAGTCAACACTGCCAGTGCAGTCTAAATTGAGCCCAACACAAAAACAATCACTGATATCATTTTTTTATCGATAACACTAAATCTCATCAATGAGTAACAAAGAAAAAGAAAATTCATCATGTCACGTGGTTTAAAATTTTCAAACCGAAAAGAAAGGAAATGTCCATTTTTTCGTGAAAGAAACAATTCGTTTCTTTCAGAATTTTCAACGTTAGCCTGTGTATATACGACTTTAGAGTGTCGAATGACGAAAAATGATTAAACCATAAGGTTAAACTGATAACAGTCGATACAATTATGCCGGTCTGTTCAAAAATTCCAAATGGAAGTTCTGATGAAATCACTTTCACTATTAGTATTTTAATTAATATAAATGTTTATTTAATTTCATCCCCGATGACGCGCGTTACCAATTTTTGAGCTGGGATTTCGCGAGTTAAGAGGACTTCGATTATTTATCGTAGTACGTGTGGGCAATTGTAGGTATTTGATGTGTATTTAAAAAACCAAACCACAAGTAGAAGGTTGTCCACTTAGATTATGCAAAATTACTAAAGCGCGTCATCGTGGATGACATTATTGTCAACAAATACAGATATTATTATGTCAAATGTCAATTTCTCCTTCTCGAGCGCCAAGTTAACCATAAAATTATACTGGTGGGCCAATTTCAAATCAAAGTCAACTTTAAAAGACGTCAATGAACCCGCTAGGTTTGACCACATCATTGTGCCAATTGTTTTCAATCAGTGAGCGGACAATTGTAATGATCATAATCATCACAACATCAACTGACAATTTTATTCGATAGATTCTTCTCGCTGCCCCGGCTGCGTTAGGTACATCATACATAGAATCACGCCTTTTTCAGAGGTAGGTAGAGGTGTAACACGTCCACATTTGCAAGCTATGTTTAGACTAATGAAGGGGTAGGCCTATTACCATTTACCAGGCACATTTCCAGACTCCGGGCTCATACGGAGTAGAAAATTCCAATATCACTGCCCGAACCGGGGATTGAACCGAGACTCTCAGCCCTGCACTCATACTGTAATACAACTATGCCATTGAGAATGCGTGAATTTTTTGGAATAAAAGTTTCAAAAACAAAAGACCCTAAATTTATCCAGAATATGGTCTACATAGATATTAAACCTTATTCTGATCATTTCATCATTTTCTACGTCTACTTCTAATAAACATACAATCTTTTACATTCACAACATTAGTAAAATAGACGCGTACTCGTAATAGTATAATTAGTTTGCTTAGAGAAAATTCAATATGGAACACCAATAATTATATTGTACCAAATTAATTATGGATGCGCACGTGTTTGGAATATCTCATTCTTCGAAGAGAAAATCAACGTGAAAACAACTAACAATCACACGTACCCACGCACAGTAAAAACATAGTCTATCTATATAATTACTAGTGGTCTCTGATCAAAATTCTGTACTCCTTCTCTATATCAACTTTAATTATGTCAAGTCTATCCTCCGTATGTGCAATGGGTTTGAAATGGTCTACATTTTTTTTCCACAGATTATAGGCTTGGTATGAATTATTTCTATTAGTTTTTCCCACGATACCCAAAATCAAATATTCTCTTACTCATAATGTCTGGATGCGGGGATTGATATCAGCGGCCATAACAACTGCTAGCGGACGAAACCACAGCTTCTTGGTCTCCGCTGCGACTCAAAATGAAAAGTTTAAAGTTAAGGAACAGTTTGTTGTCACTCGGCTATTCACATAATGGGTCCTTTAAACGAAATCTGCAGAAGCATTTAGGCCAGCATAACTATGGCGACTATACAAAGACACAACTTTTGCTGGTCTATATTTTCTTGATCTGACTTACAATCCGGTGCATTAAATTCATATTTAATTAGAATGTTCTTTCTTTTCGCTGGGAATAAAGGCGTTATCTCTATCACTACTGTGGGGAGAGTGGAACGGTTATGTTGGTTTCACCAGTCTTACGGCCCAATGTTGACACTCGGGAGTCGGGAGTACAGCATCATCCAAGTGAGTATTGGTCCGCATTCCTATCCCTAAGAACTCCCTACACTGGCATACCAACCGCGGCTCTGAGGTATCTTGTTGCACTAGATAGCTGCACAGGATCGTCCTTGCGTGATACCGTTGCGGCTCCTGTCTTTACAGGAGGGCTAAGATGCCCCCGGACTTTCATGGACGCTTTTGGCGTTTACGATAACGGGAAAACGACCACCCCAATTGTAATCCACCTTGGAGACAATGTACTTAACGCTAAATGTCTATTCTTTTTTATATGCCCTGATAAATATACGGCCTATTTTTTACCAGTTAATTAGTCCATATAACTGATATATATTAAAAGATACTATGTCTAATTTTAAGCCTCTCAAATCCTATCTCTGAGATCGCGTCCTTCCTTCTGTTATTAAAGTAATATCTTTCAACGTCTTTACGCCAAAAGCTGCGACAGATTCCATTTGTCATGTCTATAAAATTACTGCGGATGACAAATGACCTACATAAATGCAGAATTGGAATATCTACTATCCACCTGGTTATGTGAAAACTTGAATGACGGTGAAGGTGAAGATTATGGCAAGTTGTTTTTGAGTCTAGAGACGCTGATATTTTTAAAGGAAATTAATGATACAAATTCGAAGTAATATTTATATTTCGGATCAAGGTTTGTAAGGGCTAGCAATTTGGCCATGGTAGGTTTTATTTATAAAATTACACTAAAAATGTGTGTCTTGTACTACATTACTACATACACTGAGATACATCTGAATCATTCACACTGCTTATAGTGTGTTGAGGTTATAAACTAAGTACTAACTAAAACCAATGTTTCAACAGTTGAATAATTTGAATATATACCAGTAATTGTTTCATGTCTCAACTCTCATTGCACTTTATAATCTGTTAAGAACCCTAAAAGAATATCGATGCACCTCATTTTTTCCCAACTCTAAAATTTCCCCTAGCAATAGTGACGTAACCAAAATCTTTACAACATTGCTGACCACAAAAAATTTACGACAAGGTTCTAAAAGCTATTTTTATCATGATCGACTTCGTATAAAGGCCCGTCCTACAGTAATGGCGATTCAATTCATATCTCAAATATCTATAAATATAGAAGACTTTGTGGCCTGAAATACGTTTTAGGACATCTGGCCGAAGTTATTACGATCACTGCCAAAAGCGGGACGCTGTGAAATTGACCTAGCTTTGAGGAGTGGATAAATTTTTTATGAAATGGATTTTTTGTATGGTTTTTAGGAAATGTTACTAGAATTGTTGCTATGCCTTTATCCTTTTGGATTTTAAATCTTCGTGTTTTATTATTCGTGTTTGAAATGACTTGGAGTCGATGTTATAAATTACTAAACTTGCTATGCAAGTTGTAAAAGCCTTACATTTTATGATCTCACAATTTACACATAATTTGAACCTACTTCTATAATATACTACAAACCTTATTTTATTCATCTTAAACCAAAGTTTAATGTTAGGTTAGTCAAGATCAATAAAAAACTGCCGTGTCTAAATCCTTAGACATGACCTGTGTTTTTTCGAATTCATTGTTGATTAGAATCGTTCGCTTAAAGACCCATCATGAGGAAATATAACTCAAATAAAGTCAACGCAGTGTACAAAAACTCTGAATCCTAAAGACCAATGATACGAAATACATACGAAAAACCAAATTGGAAACAAGTTAATCAGCTATTGGCATGCAGAGTAGCCAGAGGACGAGAGTTATCTGCTAATTTAATCCGAACCATTCATCATTAAATCCCGATTACTACGTAACAGTATTCGTCAATAATTTAAATTCTCATTTTGAGGTAATAACGTAGCGCTGCGTCTCATTACCGGCCCTTCGGACGTCGATTGGCGTCCGGACAATCCGATCAAACGTGATTATCACGCTGTTCGGTTTCGTTACAGCCAGAGATGAGTAATGTTAAGTGTTAGTGTTCACTATTTGATTGTGGTGTTTTAAATCGGTTAGAGACGCCATTATGTTAAGCTTGCACGTAAAAATCAAGGCCACACAAAACTTGGGAAATGTTATAAGTTTTTTTTGCTTTACACTTAGCATATTTGTCGAAATATTTGGGCCTTTTCAAAAAAGCAATATTGACTTTGTGTTCTTTATGTATTATAAAAATTATATGCTGGTTTGGCCAAATATCATAATATAGTTACAATAAAGTATAGGTAGTTAAAATTCTGTTCTTTTCTATTACCCTTTCATGCGCAATAATTGGTACGCAATAAAAAAAATAACTGGTGGTAGGTCTCTGATACCTATGTAAGAGTCCGTCTGGGTGGATACCATCGCAATGTCTATTTCTACCGCCAAGCAGCAGTGTGCATGCACTGTTGTGTTTCCGTTTGAAGGACACTGTAGTTAGTGTAAGTTGACTGCCTCGGTGGCGTAGTGGTATTGCGTACGCATTACTAGTACGATTTGCGCGCTGAGGTCCTGGGTTCGAATCCCGGGTCGAGCCAAAAAAAATTGTGACTGGGTTTTTCCATCTTAAAATTTACTCAGTCGCAGCTCGGAGTCAGGAAGTTGGCGGTGTGATACCCCCGTGCCTCGGAAAGCACGTAAAGCCGTTGGTCCTGCGCCTGATCTCTCTCCGGTCATGTCGGATTGCCGTCTCATCGGACTATGAGAGTGAAGGAATAGCGAGTGCACCTGTGTATTGCGCACACACTTGTGCACTATAAAATCTCCTGCGTACCTGGCTGATCTCCGTTGAGATTGGCCGTCGTGGCCGAAACTGGCTAGGAGGATTTCAAGTTAGTGTAACTACTGGACACAATGAGCCTTAACATCTTATGTCTCAGGATGGCACATCACGCACAACGGCCCGACTTTCTACGGGCTAAGTGCCGAAAAAGGAGCCCCACAACAATAACAGTCTCAGGATGACGAGCGCAATGGAATGCCACACAGTACTTTGTAAGTCAAGGTGTTGGATGGTGTTGCTATTGTTTATGGGTGGTCGTATCGCTTATCATCAGGCAAACGGCATGCTCGTCTCGTCATTCAATGAAATAAAAAAATAATAATAATACAATAACAATAATTTACTGTTATTTCATCTAGAAAGCTACAAAAGACAATATAAAACTCGACCCACGCTGAGTCTCCGAAACATGACTACATAGTTCGGCACTCAAACATAAAAACAAAGAACAGCCGTAAGGTTATTTGTTCCCCCATAAATCATGGGTAAGCTGTTTTATGGGCCCCGTGCTAGGTTTCGATGGGGTCAGTATCGAGAAGATTTCATTGTTAGCGCTGAAATATTGCGGGTTGGCAGATGTTTTGCTAGATATTGGCAGAGATTTAGTTATTCTTCCTTTTCATTTTAATAATGACAACATTATTTTTCGTTTATATTTTACAAAGGTGAAAAGTAGTAAGTTGCACCGCTGCCTACCCCGTCGGGGAAAAGGTATGACGTGTGCTTGTTTTTTAAATATATTTTTTATACACAAAACGGTATGGGAAAGTTATATCAATTACTAAAATCACAATATAAATACCCATAAGTAAACGATGGAGCCATAACTTACACATTAAAGTTCAGCTTAGATTCAAGTTTTTGCCTTGTGCGGCCATGACATCACCAAGTGGTCCAACGGAAGATTAGCGCTAGCTTTATTGCCAACATAATGTGCTGAGTTATAACCCCCTTGTAGCAAATATAATTTAAATCTTTGTCTCTTTTTATACTATTTTGTGTACTTAAATATTTTTTTGTTGTTGCAAATTTTCTCCTTTCTTTTTTTTCATTTTAGAGACGGAAGCTGCATGAGTCGACTATAAGGTAGGAGTAGGTTTATTTTCTTGTATTTTATGTAAATCGGTACCGCAAACATGACTTCTCATCTTGATATTCCAATCCACCCATTTGTAATTCAAATTCAAGTCATTTACGTAATTAAGTCCCTAAGGGCACTTTTACACGTTATTTTTAACAATGTTTTTTTTTATAAACTAAAAGATTCTACCAGTGCTTTGGAAAAGCCCACTGACCTGAGAAGAAGCACCAAGAAACTTAGCGTAGGTCTTTTATTATCTTATTTTTTTAAATGTATATATTTTACAAATTGCAAGTAACAATATAAATTCAAATTATAGAACATGTGTGGATCCAAGCGGTCTTTTTTTTTATAGCCTCGAAGGCAGATGAGCTAACGGCCCACCTGATGGTAAGTGGTTGCCGTCGCCCATGGACGTCAGCAATGCCAAGGGCACGGCTAAGCCGCTGCCTACCGTAAAAAACTTTTTAAACCTTGTTTGAAGAAGGATGTCATAGCGCTGACCCTAATCCTAACCTAACCTAATCCCAAGCATTTGTATCTTCTAGAAAATCTCTTGTACCGTAAATCTCTACAACCACATATTAATCTCGTAGAATGCTGATGCTACTCTACTGTATATACAGTAGAGTTCTAAGCGTGCATTTTATATAACTGGCTATTGACACATGGATATTTTGCGTAAACGTGTACATACGATATTTAAGTTTCAGCTTCTACTGTATATGACAAAATTTTATGACGATAGTCAGTCATAGTTTTTGGCTGCTTCGTTTGTGTATTACAAGTACGACTGCAGTCCTGAGGTCTCGGGTTCGATTCCTGGGTCGTGCAAACTGATATTGGGTTTTACTACTCGATACCAGCTCAGAGTCTGGACATGTGCCCGGTAAATGCCATCAGGCCCGCCTCCTGTTGGGACCGAACGTAGCTGGCGACATGTGGGTGTATTACACCTCTGGCTACCCCTGAAAAGGGAAAGTGATGCCATATAATATTATGTACTAGCTTTTGTTCGCGGCTCCGGTAGCATATAAAAGTTTTTCCGAGATAAAAGTCCCGCTTTATGATGATGATGACATGATCTACCCATGTGCCAAATTTCATTGAAATCCGTTGAGTAATTTTGGAGACGTGCAGTAACAAACAAACAGACAGACAGAAAAGAATTACAAAAATCGCTGATTTGTATTCCACTACTCTTGTTTAGTCACCTCCTTTCTTTTTTATCACATTTCTTTAAATGTACAGACACACCGGTTCTACTGCTTTATTATATGTGTAGATATTTAGTTCTTGAATAAAACGAGAACTAAAAACATCTTATGTGTCAGGATGACGAGCGAAGTGAAATGCCACACAGTAATTTGTAACTCAAGGTGCTGGATGGTGTTACTACTGTTTATGGGGCGGTCGTATCGCTTACCATCAGGCGAACTGCATGCTCGTCTCGTCATTCGATGCCATAATGTCTGTGCATAAACATGCGTCAGTCGTCATGACAATGCAACGCTTACGTATCAAAAACCTCAAAAAATATGGTATGGTGTTTTGTTTGCATATATATTCGTATCCTCTATTATCTGGCCTTTCAATTATAATATTATGAGATATTTATTAAATATATACCAGCCAGCTTAATTAACGGACCTATACTAGACTTTCATTAATTTAATAAATACAGGGTGTAAAACTGACATTAACTACATAATTACAAAGACCAACAGTTGACAGCCCTCGAGGACGAAAGATTAACTTAATAACAACGTATTTTCATTATTAAAATGTTATAGCTTCGTAAATGTCAACCATTTCCTCCCTAGACTTAATTTACTGGCCACGCCACACGTAAAATCTCTATTAATTCTTATGACGTTAAAACTTAAAATTAATTCCAAGTCTTCAAAGATGATAAATTATGTGAAACGATAATTATTAGGTTTTAACAGGCCACTCAGGGAATTTTAGTCTATGTTCAGCAGAGGTTATTATGTTGGTGTCAGTATTTGTCTGCACAAATATGCCGACTCGACCGAAAAACTGTTTTACAGAAGACCGACGTGAACAGCGTTTCGAACGCTTTTCGAATACCGCAGAGTCCATGGGAACTTTACACCAACCAAAAGAGACATCTCATTCCAATTACTGATCTTTGGTTCGCGGTACTCCTTAGGGAACACCAGGAATGTTTATCATGTTAATTATATGAACTGTAATTGATATTTGCATTTAATTGAGTACGTATGCCGATTGCAGTATATTCAGACGTTGTTTACATCGGCTCGTGATTTCATTTCCCTCCCCCGGGAACTCTCAATTTTCCTGGGATAAAAGTTATCATGCGAGTTTAATTGGCCACATAAACAGTACGTTATGATAATATTACGGTCTGTGACATAAACAGAAAAAACATAGGCCTATTATTTATATAGAGCCATATTAGTAATGTGCAAATGGAAATTTAGAGAAAATCTATTGCCTTAATTAAATATATTTTTTATTGCATTGATTAGTATAAATTATGTGTTTAGTTAATAAGAAGCACTGCATCAGTGGCGCAGTTGTAGTTCGCATCCCGAAGCGCATAAGGTGACGTTGGGTTTTCCTGTTCATTATCAGCCCGGAGTCTAAAGTTTGTGCTCGATTTAGCGATAGGCTCACCCAGTATCATCGTAATTCTTTTTTATATTAAAAAAATATTTTTCACTAAATTCCCTCTACGATAGCTACTCAAAATGGCGCCGAAACAACGAGAAAAACGCTAGACGTCGACAACACGCTAGAAATACTAGAATGTAGCTACAAAGTCGGATAACATCTTAATATGTCCCGTAAAGACGGATACAAAAAGTGCCGCCGCGCCGTTTAATCGTCTTTATCTTTTATCTGTACATTTTTTCGCGCTCGTTTACGAATACAATTTCAGCCGATGCTCTTAACGTTGCTTATCTAGATAGATTTTAAGATAGAAAGTGTTTCCACAGGTGTTTTCCAGATATAACTCGCGGTTTAATTCGTTTTTAAAAGAACTTTTGGAATAAAATCGGAGTGAGCGTAGCGGGGATTGCGATGGATGGACTAAGACGGAGGTCGCAGATTCAATAGCACGCTTAAAACAACCTTTCAATTTTATGAGGATTTGCTGTATGTTATAAATTTAGATCTTAAGTTTTAACGAATATCCGTATAGTGGAATTACGAAAGCTGCATCTTAATCTGTTCAGCCGTACATAAACCACAAACATTACGGGAACTTCATAGTGTTAAAATTTCCTTTATAAAATACTGTTATTATTTAATATGAGACTTGAATCTAAATAATGTATAACATTTTATGGGTTCGAATAAATTTATTTCATATTTCATTTCATTTCATTTCATTTAAACTATTCGCAAAAAATATATGTTAACAATTTTTACACATAGTTAAGATTATTTCCAAAGCAAATTCGTAATGGTTTTCACCGCAAGGATAACTAAAAAATCTTTAAACTAATCCAACGTATAACCAGCGAGTTTTTATAATGCGTTAAAACATGGAGGCATTTTGACAAAATTTCACACCTATTTTAGTTGAATAAGACTCTATTTTATTAGGCTTATTATTATTATAGCACTCGTTATAGAAACAAAGCTACGCCAAGGCTACATTTAAAGCACCTTTCGCCGCCAACACTATCAAGGGGTTTTAACGTGTGGATAATTATATAGTTCTGCAAAATTAATACAAATTTAGGTCGAGCACGTTATCTTAATTGCTCATTTGCAATAACCGTCGAGCTCTGTTCATTTTGAGTGCCTTAAGAGTCTGCCAGAACGTTTCAACTGAAACAATGCTCAAATATTAATAATTCAGACTTACCCATATGTAGAGACCGGGTGAATGGTATACCGCTATGCAAATTTAAGGGTTTCTAGAACGTTCAGGTTAGTGGGAGTTGAGTAGGTACCAAGCTTTATGCATAAATTAACTTTTACTAACGGTTCCACTTATAATAACATGATAACTTTGTCAAATGAAATAACATAATGTAATTTGTTAGGATGAGTGGGATTGACATGTATAGATGCGAAGCATAAGTGTTAATGCTTTGGTATTTAATTTTAAAGGGTATTGTCGCCAATTTTATTAC
The DNA here is from genome assembly GCA_949316025.1 of Lapara coniferarum. Classification (NCBI taxonomy): domain Eukaryota; kingdom Metazoa; phylum Arthropoda; class Insecta; order Lepidoptera; family Sphingidae; genus Lapara; species Lapara coniferarum. Next base: position 1,616,445 of record OX438919.1, on the reverse strand, counting down.
CACTAAGCATGTCCATACATTATGCGACTTAATTTCATAAAAAGTACACACACACACACACACACACACACACACTCACGCCTGTTATCCCCGAAGGGGTAGGCAGGGGTGCAACTAGTGCACCCACTTTTCGCCGTTATTCCGTCCCATAATGTGATAGGGGGCGAGGCTATCGCCATATCGGGCACAAATTCCAGACTCCGGGCTGATACTGAATAGAAAAATTCAATATCACTTTGCCCGACCCGGGGATCGAGCCCGAGACCTTAGCTTTGCAGTCGTACTGTAATACAACTACGCCACCGAGGCAGTCATAAAAAGGCAGGCTTCATAAAAAGTAGTAACGTTTAATAATTATAATTGATATGTTTTAAGGATAGGTACATAACTAGATGAGAAGAATGATTAAAAGTTTTTTATTAAAAAGTTCAATACCTGGACTTCTTATGATCCTATGCAAAGATGAGATTGATTTATTAATACGGTCCATAATTTTCCACTAATTACATAATGTATGAACATCAATACTATTAAACGCAGTCGTGATGCTTACCATCATATCAAGCGAACATCTTATTCATCTCAAATTGATTTGTAACAAAGGGTTTTTATATATCAGTGGTAACAAAAAATATACATTTAAATTTTCCAACGTCATTCGAAATATGAGTTACGATTTGAATCCACTTGATCCATTAAATTATTTGGAAAAATAACTATTCAGCGCTCGTTTCTATAACGGCTAAGCTGTGTGTTATGAATTTTCAACCGTATTTTTGGATGACGGCCGTAATTTCGAATTTATTCCGCACGCAGCTGGCGTACTCTTTATTAAAATATGAATACCTCGATATTGAAATTGTTTGACAATTGAACTAGTGCACAAGTTTATAGAGGTTATGTAGTGCAACGTGGTTATATCTTCGCGGATGTGGAGCTGACTGCTGACATGGAAGTCACAGATTCAATAAAATCCTAGCACGCAGAATCTTAGAAATTAAGTATGTCTTATTCCATTCGCTTTTAACCCACACTAATTATAGGGGTAGACAAATACACCCGCACATTTTTTCAAGCATTTTGTAGAATACATTAAATGACTTTCTATTAACGTCTGGGCCTTGTCTGGCGCCAATCCCACCAATAAAATACATTATTACGAATGTATAGACCCGAGCAAATTATTTAAATCAAAACAGAGTTGCCGTCCTTGGTAATACGAACCCTGGACTTTGAAACCAGATCTAATGATTGTTACCACTAGGTGAAGGAGGCGACACGTTTCAAATTAAGTGTGTATCGTAAAGGATCGCAAGCTTTAACTCTGAAAGTTCTTAAAACTTTGAAATCAGGTTCTGCCAGCGAGATCGTCGAATAATCTAATCTCTGTTATTAATAGAAAAGGCTTGGCCAAGCAACTGAAGAGAATTTAATGTAGGACTCAAAATATTGCAACATATTCATTATTTTTTTTATGTATTTTTTTATACAAATGTTTCTCGCCGTGTGCTTTCTCCTGTTTACTTCACATTTATTGAAATTTTATTAAAGTTCATCCTTGTTTATAATTGCTAATAATTACTACTTAACATATTTATTTCCTTCATTCTATTTTTCGTTCCATCTCTTTTTCTTATTCCCATGTTCTCCTCGGAATTTTAGTTAGGTCATATAATTCATCTATAGACATGTTTATCATATTTTTTTACTGTATTGTATCCAAAGTCTTGTTTCTACATTGTCTGGTAATCTGGCATGGTCTTTTTTCAGTTGTCAAAGTTGTCTCAAAGGACAGAGTCAGGTAGTAAAAGAAGGTTTACTATTCGCATGTTTCAAATTCTATTACGAACAAATACTTGTTTGAATTTTAATCTAGGGTTCTATTCGTATTCTGAACTGAATCCAAATGATCAAACAGTCATATATGTTCACAAACACATTCATGTATAATACGTACACGTTGTTAGATAGGGTAGTGCAAACTTCACGCTATGGATCAATCTCGCAACTATTGGTTTGGATATGTAAATGCATGATAGTGTACGCAAATCCTGGCTCACTAGCTTGTAAGGTTTGATATGGTTTATACAATACTAGTTGTCACTCGCAACTTTGCCTGCGTGAGAAGCCTTTTCCGCTTAAAAAGTTTCTTAAACACTGGAGCCATTTATAGCACCTCCGGCACACCAACGGCAGCAATTAAAAAATCAGTAAAAAAGGTATGTTATTTCCTATCGAAGCAAATACCCGAGATAAAGACTAGCCTATGTATTAATCCAGGACATGGTCCACTCGTGTGCCAAATTTCATTAAAGTGCGTTCAGCTATTACTTTGTTACTTGTAACAAACATCCAAGCATCCAAATATTTTCACAATCTTTCGTATTTATAATTTTAGTAAGTATAATTAAGACTAATTAGCTCGCAGCACTTAGTGATAACATAGGTGTACAGGGTAGATTTTTTAAAAAATTGTCTCCCAAGTAAATTTTCTTATAGCTACAGCGGTTAATGTAGCTGCCCTTATGGCCCCGTCTAAAAATTCCACCTCATTTATTAGATAAAAAAATACCTAAACTTCTTATTTTGTCTTACTTTTTATTATGTTAAATGTTTCTTAAAAATAAATTCAGCAACACCTGAAAGGATTTTAATGAAATTTTTCAGATGCGTAGACCATGAGCTGGATTAACTTCTTTTATCCTTTTAACTTACTCCCATAGAAAACGGTAGTTACATCTGTAGGGGTAAAATTATTTTATCCGAGCAGCGTGCTATACTGCCCAAAATTTCATTATGAAAGCATTAATTTTAAATATTAGAGGATTTTTTTTTCTACCGCCTAGCAGCAGTGTGCATGCACTGTTTTGTTTCGTTTGAAGGATATTGTAGCCAGTATAACTGCTGGACATAATGAAACTTAACGTCTTAGGTCTCAGGATGACGAGCGCAATGGAATGCCACATAGTACTTTGTAACTCAAGGTGCTGTATGGTGTTACTACTGTTTATGGGTGGTCGTATCGCTTACCATCAGGTGAACGGTATGCTCGTCTCAACATTCAATGCCATAAAAAAAATACCGCGGACGATCAAACTAAAATTTATTACCAAGAAATACCATAACTATGAAACACATACCAAAAAAGAACAGTTGCTGAGGATACTCAAAAGACTGTGTAAGCCATTTGCGAAGCTCTTAAACCAGTCTCTACATGAACATTCCTCCGCCTAGTATACAATTTAGTCACGTCCGTCCGCCTGTTACGGGTCTGTAGTTACCGAATTTTATGCTCAATTTCACTCTACAAAGGTTGCTAGATCTCATATTGAATTATGTACGTATTTAATTTGGGTTATTAATCAATTCATTTTCCATCGAATATGATCTATTGATAAATAAAACTCTGAGCAAGTAAATTCAATCCGCAGAAGCGTTATAACAAAGTATGATTAAATAAAATCGAAAAAATACCAATGCTATTGAAAAACATAAAACACACAATAAAGCCTCCGAAATGTCTAAATATGTAGACTTGTACAAAAAAGTTATTACACTTTCTCGAACAAGGAGCAATAATCTGAAATCTACTGGAGCTTGTAGCGGAGAAACACGATAGTTTGCGAAATGAAAAGTTCCCCGGGCGTAAATATCAACATGGCGATCTTGCAAAAGCTCGCGTGGTGCTAAGTTTTGTATCGTATTTTCAGGGTACAATAAAACTATTGGAGATGATTTCTTGATATTATAGCCGCATATATATTATTTTATAGTATATTCAAACTGGAAGCATTGCCAAGGTTACATTATCCCTAGCCATTCTGTAGAGTCTTTAGACAACTCACAGTCTGTAGTATGGCTACCACCTATTAAGTGTTGCTCGCGGTTTTGCCCGCCCAAAAAGCCTTTCCCGCTTGAAACATCCATCACTGTAGCCAACAAACCACTGTAGATATCCATCGGTACGAAGCCAGCGTCATCTATATCATAAACTAGCTGTTGCCTGCGGCTCCGCCCGCGTTAAAAAGTTTTTCCGGGGAAAAGTCCCGCTTTATACTTTTCCGGAATAAAACGTAGCCTAAGTTACTCCTTATTACATCAGCTACCTCCCAATAAAAGTCCCGTCAAAATCGGTCCAGCCATTTCAGAGATTAGCCGGAACAGACAGACAAAAATTGAAAAAAAATATATTTTGGTGTATGTACCGTATATATATTCATTGAATAAAGATTAATATTATTACGTTGATACAACTCTTAACAAATAATGCATTAATTTCGACCAAATTTGATTACCATAAAAACGGTTCTAGTGAGTTAATCTTAAAAGATAGACAAATACTGTCGCTGACATTTTTTTAGATCATTTCAAGAGGAATAATTCTTTCATACATATATTTTTGGTATCTTGAACCGTTTTCGCAGCGCACGCAATGGAAGCCCTCAAGGATGAATAATTTTCCCCGTTTTTTTTTACATTTTCCATTATTTCTTCGCTCCTAATAGTTGCATCTTGATGTTATATAGCCTAAAGCCTTCCTCGATAAATGGTCTATTCAACACAAAAAGAATTTTTCAATTCGAACCAGTAGTTCCTGAGATTAGCGCGTTCAAACAAACAAACAAACTCTTCAGCTTTATAATATTAGTATAGATTAGACAAAAAACATATTTTCCACGTAGGCAAATTACCGGCATAAAAGGCAACCAATATTTTTGTCAAACATGGTCTATTCTTGTGCCTAATTTCATCCAAATTGATTCAGCAATTACTGTACTCACTTTTAATAAACATCGAAGCTTTTTCACAATCATTCACATTTATATTAGTAATGTTACCAACTGCTATCATTTCAAACATAATTTGATACTGTAGTTGCTATATTAGTTTGAATATCTTTTAAGCTTTTTGGTATACTATCATTGTAAGCTTATATTAGATTTATTTAATTAATAAAAATAAATTATATAGAGCAAAACACTTTTTGCCGCAAAAGATAGAATCTATTTGGATTTTTACCAGTAATTTCTTTCCTATCCTAGCCATCAACTTTTACTACTCTTATATAAACTATGTTATAAAGCTGACGAGTTTGTTTGTTTGGTTGAACGCGCTAATCTCAGGAAATTCTGAACCGATTCTGAAATTTCTTTCACTAATAAGAAGCTACATCACCCCTGAGTGCTATAGCTGAAAATATTTTAATCCCGGAAAAACTTTTTCACGCGGGCGGAGTCGCGAGCAATACTAGTCTAATAACATAATTTGAAATAGATAAGTAGTCTTAATCAGTTGATTTTACAGATGGTCAGTAAGCAGGCTCATGTATCGCTGACCATAAAAAATTGTAGGAAAGCACTGTGCCCATAGTTGCTTTTTTTTATTGCATTGAATGTCGAGACGAGCATGCCGTTCACCTGATGGTAAGCGATACGACCGCCCATAAACAGTACCAACACTAACCAGCACCTTGAGTTACAAAATACTGTTATAGTATTGACATAGCAGAGCCAATACAGAAAGAATAGTAATTATACTTGCTCTTTATAAGACGGCCATCCGTGATACCACCGGGACTACCTTAGTAATACCTCATTATCGACGACGAGACAGCGGCAAGTATGATAGAGAGGATTAGGTTCTCCAGTTTATTAACTCACGAGTATAATATTGTTACATCACATCAGGTTTTTATAAGATAGTGGTATGAAGTCTATTATCACCCATCAAATTTTATAGCTAGACCATGTCTCCGATATCATATTGTATATAAATGTTTACTAAAAAGGTATTATAAAATACATTCACATTTTATAACTTCGGTAACATTTTCAAGTTTAAAATTGAGATATAGTTCGTTCGGAAACATAATTGGATAGTTTTTGAAGAACATATTCGTTTATTTTCGATAGCATAACACTTAATCAACATGCAACAACACATGTTTCAAAATTCGGAAGAAAAAATATTTTTTTAGCACAACGATGAAAACTTTTATCAATTGATTTAGCATATTAAGCTGTATTTCTATGCTCAAAAATAAAAATTTAAATTTGTTTCACATCTATAAAAACGGCCTCGGTCGCGTAATTGTATTACGGTCCGACTGCAATATTGAGGTCTCGGGTTTGATGCCCTGGTCAGGCAAAGTGATATTTGTTTTTTTATATTCAGTATTTGGCCCGGAGTCTGGAATTTGTGCCCGATATGGCGATAGGCTCGCCCCCTATCACATCATGGGACGGAATAACGGCGAAAAGTGGGTGCACTAGTTGCGCCTCTGCCTACCCCTTTGGGAAAAAAAAGACAAATTTAAGTTATTTTAAGCTCATGACCCTTATATGGTATGCGTAGACAGGAACCGTTTAATTCATCGAAGATGCCCATAATATAGTGAGGGCTAGGATGTTGCTACGAATTATTTTTCCAAGTTACGAATAATAATGACTTACTGCCCACTTGCTGCGGGTATTACTTATTTTGTTTAATAGGTAAAACTAATTTATATAATGCATGGCAAACACATAGACTTCACACATTTTAGAATTTACACCTTTTTAACCGACTTCAAGAAAGAAGGCTCTGTATTGGATCCGTATGTATGTATGTACGAATGAATGTATGTAAGTTTGCATGGTCGCGATTTTTTTAAAAACTACTGATCCTATTTGTATGGGATTTTAGTTATTCAAATATATGTTTGTCAGTAAAGGTTTTATAATATAATTGAGGACATCTGTTCATTTAGTTTTTAATTTTTGCTCTCAAGACTCAGACAGCAATGGGAAATAATCAAATTGTAATTATCTAGACCAATCTATACCTACCGATATTATAGTGCAGTAATATGCTTTTATTCGTAATATAAATTTTCTGGAAACAGTAACCATCAGAAAAATATGTAACTAATAAAAATCTTTGATGTCGACACCTTGTTCCACAGAGAACTGAGAACATTTAAGAATATAAGCTAGAGAAAAAATATTTTATGATAAGAGAGTCAATAAGGTGTTCAATAAATAAAGCCTTAGATCGTTACTACAGCTCCAGTAATAATATTTCGAAATATCAAAATGAAATTTCATCAGTCAGCTCCGGCCCACATGCTACCAATCACTCTGCGTATAAACTACCTTCATCTTCCGTCGAAGTTCTACGTAGAGTTCTTACGAAAACTAATTTGAGACGTACAATATTATAAGTAATAATAAAATAAGTGCAGGTAAAAACACACATCATGCACATCATGGGACGGAATAGCGGCGAAAAGTGGGTGCACTAGTTGCGCCTCTGCCTACCCCTTCGGGGATAACAGGCGTGAGTGTGTGTGTGTGTGTGTGTGTGTGTGTGTGCAGGTAAAAAATAGTTTACCTTGTCTCTACATTTAGTTTGTTATTAGCCCTGCAACTTTATACATACGCGTACGCAAGTCTTTTATCCCTGAAGGGGTAGGCACAGGCGCAACTATTGCACTTTTCGACGTGCGTATTCCGACCGATGATGTGATAAGATGTGCAAGCTTATTGCCTTATTAGGCACAAATTCTAGACTTCCAGCTGATACTGATCAGAAAAATCCAATATCACTTTGCCCGACCCGGGGATCTAACCCGAGGCCTCAGCATTGCACTCGTATCTTAGCAACTATACCACCAAGGCAGTAAAAAAAAATGATAATACAACTTCAATTTTACCTTCATACAAAACATACATGACGGTACATATTACAAAAGATAAATTGAAAATCGATTTTGACGAAATAATTAATACCAAAATCCTAAAGCCAACAAACATAAGCCACATAATATTATAAGCTATTATAATATTCATAGAGAATTACAGGGACATCACTATCGGCGAATCGCGGACAGCCACCAGCCGGGGTTAGTTCAGATTAACCTATTTAAAGATAACACGATGGGTCTGATTTTAGCTCACTGTTATTGCTTTTTCAAATAATATCTTGGGAGGCAAATATCTTGGAAAATCACCTGGCATTTCGAAATTTGTTAGTCTAGGTTAGGGCTTATCGGATCAGAAATATTTTATTCTAAGTAATGGCTAGCAAGACGCTATCTACTTAGATACGAAATTACAGATAAATTTCAGAAGCTAAAACAGTAGCAACTATTCAGGAAGATTATTTTTGCATGGAACTCGACGGCTGTTGTCATTCTGACTTGATGCTAAGAATTCCCAATAATTATACAGAATCTAAATGCAATTAAAACATTGATGAAACTACGACTAATATTCACAAACAGCGTTTTAGCGTATTCGATCAACGTAGAGTTGTATAGAGACTAGGACTATTACATACGTGTGTTGACATCCATAATGAATGAGTGTGTCATGCGCATGAGTGTGTCAACATTACACACTCATGATTGCACACTAAGACATAAGTTCTATATCGTGGGTGTACAATGGGAGATGTTTACTCTTCTCACAACATGTACACACATTTTTTTTATATATATAACTTTTTTTATAACTCGCGTCATATCATTATGTTACTTTGTCGGTTAAGGTTGCAAAGTCGGATCTTGATATTAATTAATTTTGGACCAAAAAACTACATATTTTTATTTCCATATTATTTTTACTACAATTACTTATTACCTTAATAAAGTAATAAGGAAGCTTGACTCATAAGTACTCTTATATTATTGAATGACAGCCCTTAGAACGTCTCTCTTCTTTCCCTTAAAGGGAACTCTTGTTCAAGTTATGTAAATCAACGGTTATCACTCGACAAATGGATTTATTGTTGCCATTAAATCAAGAATGCTTCGGTTTAGTGGTAACGTACTACGAATCGTATCGTGAGGTTCTAAATTGGTTTTTGAGCCAACACTTATTTCGAGTATTTTATTATTAAAAACAATAAACAGTTTAGGTTTTTGAGTCGATATGAGAGTAGAACTGTGGGGCTAGGACGTGAAACGAAAAACATGATGTGTCTCCGCTTCGTTTTATTGTGATTGGTTGAGAGACTGACGTATCGGTCTCTCGATCAATCACAAACATCAAAATACCGGAGACGCATCGTGTTTTCTTTTCACATCCTAGCCCCACTGATCTTTTAAGGCTTATAACAATACTTGCACTGATCGCTATGTGAATTGAACTGCAATACAAGAGTATTTTTTGACCACTGTTTAGCGGAAGAAATAAGTGATACCTTCTCAGACAAACTCACATATACTAAAGCTCTACCATTCAAGAAAAATATTTGTTATACAAACATAATATTTTATCACGGTGTACAAACGAGGGTTCTTATTACCCTTGGTAGCTGATAAATTATCAAAATTATTATAATTATTAGGGTCTTATGTATCCTATATATCCTTATAATTTTATTATAAGACACAATATGAATATCGAAACAAGAATTAAAACTAGATGTTCAAGACTATAAAAAAACGCAAGTACGAAGACGATAGCTTCAGCCAAAGTCAAGTTTAACACTTGACAGTTGACACAGCCTAAAACATGTGACTTTTCTAGTGGGAAGTTTTTATCTATAATTCGCACCTTTAGAACGAAAACGACACAATTCAAAAATAGAAATTTGAGTTGTCATTTTTATTTATAAAAATATAGTAAAAAAATAAAAACTTTTTAACAAAAAATAAACCGACTTCAAAACCACTGCAAACCAAAAAATAATTCAACTTTATATTTGCTTAGTATATTTGGAATCGGTGCCTAATTAAAATTGAATAATGGGTTCGTATATTTGATCTTGTATTTCCTTGGCTTAGCTGGCAATTTAAATTAGGCATCGATTCCAAATATACACATATATACAAAAGTTTTTGTTTATTGCTTTTTTGTTAGTTAACTATATAATCATGTAAATAATACATCATAGATATACGATTGCAGCATTCGCGAGTCATCTGCTATTAGTTATTGAAGAGTTCCATGGTGTATCTCCGAAGATCTTCATCAGATCTTCATAAATTATATACTAAAACCTTCCCTAAAAAATATACATTTGAACATTGAAAACAACATCCAAATCGGATTAGTAGTTTTTGAGAAACTCGCGGCCATACAAATTTACATACAAACATACATACATACGGATCGAATACAGAACCTCCTTTTTGAAGTCGGTTAAAAAGGGACCCATATAACAGATTTGTCCTATTCCTGCTTGAATATGGCTGTGTTTGAATTATTGTTGTATTGAAAATTTTGTTTTAAGTAATTTTATGACGATAACTCAATTTTCTATCTTCTAGAATTGTGTCGTTTTTATCCTAAAGGTGCGAATTGACAACACAAAAGAATTGTTTCTTAAAGCAAGCAATATAAACGATCAAAACACATTTTCGGCTAAAATAGGAGTCGGGTTTCAATATCCGATCGCTTTCTTTATTGCGTCGAGTAACGAGACGAGCATGCCGTTCGCCTGATGGTAAGCGATACGACCACCTATAAACAGTTGTAACGCCATCGAGCACCTTGAGTTACAAAGTAGGTACTCTGTGGCATTCCATTGCGCTGGTCATCCTGAGACATAAGACGTTAAGTCTCAATAATGTCAGTAGTTACACTGGCTACAATGTCCTTCAAACCGAAACACAACAGTGCGGGCACACTGTTGCTTAGCGGTTGAAATAGACATTGCGGTGGTAGTCACCCAGACGTACTCTTACATATGAAAAACCTACCACCAGTTAATAACACTTATGTGTATCACATCCATATTTCGTCAACTACGTTAAGTCCCATGTAATAGGGAGCGGTTTGCCGTTTACCGGGCATCTAGACTCCGGGCTACCTACCACCAGTAAATCGATCATTATAATCGATATTTTGTACAACAAAATGCAGAGTAATTACAGAGTAATAACTATGCTTGTATACAATATTCAAAGAAAGAACAAAACAAAAGTCTACAGATAGCTTAGGAAAGGAGGAGTCGGCCATGTGTCACAGCCTGGTCCAGCCTGGGACGAAGAACGCAGCGCTCTCAGAGCAGTCGTCGGAGAAGACCTCTCGCTGCCGGTCGTGGTCGCTTCCATGGTTGGCAGCCGGGAGGTCTGGCAGGCGGTGGCCCACTTCTGCGAGGTGGTGCTCTCGCGGAAGGAGAGTGCCGCCAGACGAGACGTAGGAGGCGTCGGGTGGACGACTGACCGACTTCTCCCGCCCTGTGGATTGGGGGCATTTGGAGAATTCCACAACGGTATCCCCTGCCTGTCGTAATAGGCGAATAATAGGGGCCATCGGGGGTCGCAGGTGGGCGGAAGGGACCGTCCACCTATTAGTCTAGCCAACTTTTGTGACCCCCGTGATGGACGGCAGGGTGGCGGTTATGCCTCACGCTGCCGTTGACGCCGAGGGCGTCTTTCGGTGCGCGGGGGCTTCTGAGCCCCCCCCCCCCCCTCCTCACCCACAGGAGACGGACCACAATAGCGGTACGCGCAGGGGCGGTTGCGGACGACAACTTAGACGTGAGTCGGAGGAAGCCCGCAGCCGTCCCTAATGCGCCGAAGATGGCCGCCGCGGAGTTTTAGTTGGTATGCCGTGCGTTGTATATAGGTTAGGGATTCGGCCCGGCGATCGCCCGACGTTTTCCTTCTCTCCAGGCGGCTCAACGTCGGGTCGTAAGGGACGGTGAACCCAACATAACCACTCAGTCGTTCCCCTTGAACGCTGGGCCGTAGTAATAAGTCACTTTCTCCGCGTAAAAAAAAAAACAGATAGCTGTTTTTAAATTATGCCTGGACCTCTCAATTACACCAAACACGCTACATAATAGTCGCTTATTTAATAACTTCTGAGTAATTACTCTGGTCACATAAATGTATAATTCAACCAAATACAAAACTCACACTCTAATCTATGCTCCTAAAGTAATCAAATAAGTACTGTACACATTAGCTGTTTGATAGAACTCTCAAATTGTACTTGAAACTGGTGAAACAGATCCTATATAATTGAAAAGATAGTAGATGTCATCAAATGGTTTGAATATAGGTACGTTCTCCTCCTCTGAATGTAGTATTGGTTTTTTTTATTGCCAGAATCTATCGTCTTGCAGCCTCTCTTTATGTGCCATAAGTTTCGAGCGATTCGACGCTAAAGTATTTTAATCATAAAAAAGAGGCATTCAATCTGGACAGAATGTTTCAAAGTTTTTGTTTAAACTGAAAACTTTGTACATTATAATGAAATGTGAGATTCTGGTTTTAATCTTATGCCGTTTTGTAACTGACCGTCAATGAAAAACATGTAAGGAATTTTAGGATTGCTAAAATTAATTAACAACCCTTGAAATATTCTATAATATAAATTTCAAAGAGACTCCTCGATCACAAATTTTCCATATAATAATGTTTAATTACCCTAAATAGAGCGACATAATGAAATTAACACGAAAATCTGGAGGACGTTTTCGAAGCGGAAGCTGCCTAATGCTAGTTAGACAACAAGGCTACACTGGTGGTCAGTTACTACCAGAGTTTTTGATTGAAGATTTAGTTTCACGGCAATATCCGAGCTTGGGTTCTCTCTCATGAATTAGGGATTTTTGGCACTAACCTAAGTTTAGTTTGTTTTTCCTAGCATGAAAATTTAGTATTTATAGCGTTATAAAAATGTTTTTGTTCGTTTATTATTTACGTTATTTGAAAAATTCTGTTCTAGTTCTAGCAAAATTTCTAAAGCTGTCAACGTGCAGGATATTTTTTTTTATATTTACATATCGTATGTGAATGACTGCCTCAGTGGCGTAGTTGTATTACGCCACGACTACAGTGCTGAGGTCTCGGGTTCTATTCCCGGGTCGGGTAAAGTGATATTGGATTTTTCTACTCAGTGTCAGCTCGGAGTCTAGACGCCCGGTAAACGACAAAAGAACCGCTCCCTATACATGGGACCTAACGTAGTGGACTAAATATGGATGTGATACACATAAGTGTTATTTACTGGTGGTAGGTTTCTCATATGTAAGAGTCCGTTTGGGTGAGTACCACAGCAATGTCTATTTCTACCGCCAAGCAACAGTGTGGATGCACTGTCGTGTTTCGGTTTGAAGGACATTGTAGCCAGTGTAATATAGGACATAATGAGACTTAACATCTTATGTCTCAGGATAACGACCACAGTGGAATGCCACACAGTACTTTGTAACCGAAGGTGCTGTATGGTGTTGCTACTGTTTATGGTTGGTCGTATCGCTTACGATCAGGTAAACGGCATACTCGTCTCGTCATTCGATGTTATTAAAAAAAAATAGTGAGGTGTGTGGGTCTTAATTTTTTACTCAGAACTTTGCGTGATAGTGCATTGTTCCTGTTATACTGACGAGTAAGAGTATATATCTTTTACACCTAATTACACTCTCTACAATGTTCAATTTCGAACGCATTGCTCTGCTTCATGACATGAATAGACAATGTGGTATTAAACTAGCTTCCCACGGTCCGTGATATCGCGGACGGACGCGGACGCGGATACCGGCGCACCGCCACAGACGCGTTCTACGCTACCACAGACGAGACCCTGCCCACGGTGTGTCATGCGAGCTGGTCCGCGTCCGTCCGCGATATCACGGACCGTGGGAAGCTAGCTTTATCTGCACTGACGTATTCGCTCATAAGAAAAGCCTACTTATTGTTACTTAAATAATACTTCTTCAAACAAATTTCATTGAAAGAACTTCTGTTGGTTGTCTTGGAAGAAAATAATATGCCTAAATTACGTGATTGTTTGACTAAAATAGCCAACGGCGATAAAAGTTCCGTTTGTTCATTTATATGAAGTCAATAAGAAACATGTTATGTTCACATTAATTTAATTTAATTTCATATTTTGCAAATTCTTTATTTTCTTTGTAAGTTCGCTAAGAAAAGTACTAAATATTAAAGGTTCTTTTTAATACAAATGTAATCAGTAAATTATTCTTAGTGATGAAGAATGGGTAATGCGTAGAATTGTTAAAATTTTAATGTTTTGTAATTTATTGGTATCATTCAAGTCATTTTATTTTATTTCCGTTGATCTTATTTATATAATCTCATTATGGCATTTTATTCTGATTATACATCAGGGTGAAACTTCTGTGTACATCAGGATGTCTTCAAGTAATAAATACTTCAATAATGAACATACATATAAGTTTTTTTTATGGCATTGAATGACAGACGAGCAAGCCGTTGGCCTGATGGTAAATGATACGACCACCCATAAACAGTAGCAATACCATTTATCACCTTCAGTTACAAAGTACTGTGTGGAAATCTACGCTCGTCATTCTGAGACATAAGATGTTAAGTCTCATTATGTGCAGGAGTTGCACTGTCTACAATGCCCTTCAAACCGAAACACAACAGTGCATGCACACTGCTGCTTGGCGGTAGAAATAGACATTGCGGTGATACCCACCCTGATGTGCTCTTACATACGAGAAACCTACCACCAGTAAAAGTTCGCATCGTTTCCCCAAAGGGTCAGGCAACTAGCGCACTTACATCTCACCAAGCACGTAAAGCCGTTGGTCCTGCGCCTGATCTCTCTCCGGTCATGTCGGATTGCCGTCTCACCGGACTATGAGAGTGAAGGAATAGCGAGTGCACCTGTGTATTGCGCACACACTTGTGCACTATAATATCTCCTGCGTACCTGGCTGATCTCCGTTGAGATTGGCCGCCGTGGCCGAAACTGGCTAGGAGGATTTCATCCGTCCCGGACATAAGAAATTTAGTACAATTATGGTATTATACTACTGTTTTATAAAAAGCCATAATTTACTGTTTCTCAAATGTCAACAAACTGAGGACAATATTTCAATAAATTGTGTTTCATTTTGCCAACTTTCACAAACTGCCAAAAAAGCTATTGTGTTGGTTGAACCGATTTTCAATAAGTGCCTTTTAGTAAACATCGGACACAGTTTGGCAACAACGAATGAAGGATTTTACCTCTGACATTTTTGTGCTTTATCTAAAAGGTATTTTGTCTTTTGCAGTCCAATTAGTGACATATTTTTGCAATACATATTTTAGAAGTTTAAAATTTTTTTGCAAAGTGATACTATTTCCGTATAGTACCTACATAGCAAGGAATAAATGTAAATGCTATTTAAAATAAAATAAAATACTTTATTCATCACGTAGGCGAACATAGTTGCACTTATGATAAGTCAAGATACATTCAATCACTAATAATTATTATTATAAAAAATCACTTATATAACTACTGTCATTCTCATAGGGAGCAAAAGCAATGAAAAATAAATCAAGAAGCCAAGCTCGGGCTGGCAGGAAAGAAATGTTAAAAAAAAACTATGAATTATTAAAAAAAAAAATAATCGGAGGAACGCGTCGCGATTCTCACTGGTGAGGGCACTACAGGCCCTAGCCTAGCTAACCTACCAGCCTTTCACTAGCTACCTAAGCGATGACTACCCGAAGAAGAAAGGCAAAAAGAAACTCCGGGCTTACTTTTTGTCATCAACTGTCCATTTCATCTTTATATATTTTTTTTCCAAGTCTTTTGCATACAAAGTCAGATGAGTTATCATCATCAGCCTTTATCAGTCCACTGCTGGACATAGGCCTCCCCTAATAAGCGCCATAGCGCTCTGTCTTCAGCTTGCCGCATCCAGCATCTGCCTGCAGTCTTTCGCATATATTATTATTTTAGTATATATATACTAGATCTTATTACGAGATAATCAAGATTTGTCTATTTCAAGCACCAAGCCGTATTTAATTCCCGGGCACTGAGCACATGAGATAGCATTTAATGTCTAAGCTAAGAGCGACGGATGCAGTCCGTGATCCAAATTTTACGTTGGCACTGTTTTGGAGAGAGATGATTAGCACCAAAGGAGATACATGCTCGTCGCATAATTTAAGTACCTACTAAGAAGAAAACCAGATACGCACTTGTGTTTTTTTTTACTATTTGGGGTTTTTTCAATCTTATAAAACAAGCAAGTTAAGCTTTTTTATGTGTTTGATTTAATATTGTTTTTAAGACTTCGTTTTATACTTGACTATTGTAGATTCTTATTTAATATATTGTCAATTACAATTTATTTTGTACCCAAAAACACATTTTTAAAAGCAGTATTGGCTGCATACCCTTTTTTCTAATAAGTGTTTGTTTTTTCTATTTATACAATTATTTATTTACGCTTTATCAATTGTTTTGAGTTTATTAAACTGTCTAAAGTAACTTCGTTAAAACTTTACTGTTCAGGCGCCATGTTTTAATATTGAGTTTTCGTAAACTATTTTATGCTATTCGGCGTCGACGGGTATATATTGCTTTGAAAATTGAGACAAATCCTATTAATATTATAAAGGCGAAAGTTTGTAAGAATGTATGGATGTTTGGATGTATGGATGTAAGGATGTTTGTTCCTCTTTCACGCAAAAACTACTGAACGGATTTCGATGAAATTTAGCACACGGGTAGATCATGTCCTGGATTAACATATAGGCTACTTTTTATCCCGAGAAAGTATAAACCGGGACTTATATCCCGGAAAAACTATTTAATGCGGGCGGAGCCGCGGGCAAAAGCTAGTTAATTATATTTTAAAATTGGAATTCCTTCAACCTTTTGCAATGTTCGCATGTTTATCTTTTTGAGTAAATCTCTCTCCATTCTTCACGTTGTTCTTACTTCATTTCCATTTAATTTATTTACTACAGCAATTACATTGCTATATTTTATTCACTTTTATATAATTAGATAGTTTTTATATTTATTTTTATTCGGTATACTCTTCATAGCGATATTTAGTTGAAGTTAATACAATGGCTAAACAGCTAGCAAACAAATATTCATATTAATCCTCGAGCTTATTTCACATAAACTTATGAATCCAAAGATATATAACAAGTTTAGAACCATCTCATTTTGTCTCATAATAGCCTGCAATAAATAAGTTAACCTAAACATAAAAAGTAGTAACCAGAAACGAATAAATTTGTAAGAAAGTTTTACTAATCGCCTTTAATAAAAAAAAGTTTTAAATAACTTTGCAAACTAAACTTGTTACGACAAAAACTGCGAGTACAACTAAAACTAAAGTGCAATTACCAATCTCCCCCCTTTCGGCTTCGATGAGTGCGACCAGGTCGCGGGCGCGGCCTTGCAACCACAGATGGGCGCGCGACCGGCCGTGCCTGATCGCGGCGCGCCCATGTCTCCTCAGTTCACACTTGCACACTTGCACCAACGTCGCCACGTATAACAATATGAGAGTACGCATTTTCACCGCATCTTGGCGCGTGCGGACTCGCCGAGAGCGCCTCGCGTACTGAGCGTTGAACCTCCTCCGAGTTTTTATTTTGAATAATTCTGTTCATTTTTTTTTAATTAAAGTTTTAGGACATGCTCTTGTTTGGTTATTGAAATTAATTGGCCATTTCTATTTCGAAGAATTAAGTAATTAGTAGCGGATGTGTTGTACGCAATTAAGTATGAAGTAAATATCGAGTGCGGAGTTTTCCGGAAAACCTTTTGTTTATTAATTTCGTATGTAAATATTGAAACATGTTATATTTTAACAGTTGTTAGAGGATTTGGTTCCCTCCATAACAAAAAATTAAATAATCATTGAAACTGTGTATTCGTTAAATTGTATCGTTGATATAACATAATGTATTCAATTCGGATGTAATTACATGTATAGGACCTAGTATAGTTTTTCCTTTTCAGCGGTAGGCAGAAGTGTAGTCTCATCCACATTCACCAGTTATGTTGTCTTGTGTAATAGGATGTGAGCCTATTGGTATTTCAACAATTCTAGACAATCTGACACTGGACAGAAAAACCCAATATCACCTTACCCCACACGGGATTCGAACCCGAGACTTTAGAGCATTAGACGAAAAATAAAACAGAAATATTTATTAATAACAGAGGCGTACATAGTTACAATTACAAAAGGTCGACATTTGAAAGTTATCATAATTAAAAGTCATTTATATAACTATAAACAACTGGATGTATGTATGTGAATTCCGAATACAGTTCGCAGTACTCCAATCATGGACCAGGCAATAACACTTCCGAACCTCGAAAAGCAATCCAAGGCTTCCGTAATGGATTATGTCAATACAACGCAGGCGAAAGTCGATGGCATATCGTTTGTGAACTGAACGATTTATACGTCCTGCAAATGAAATTGTCTTACACTGAACTGGAGTCGGAATGGTGTGGGGCTATATCCCGTGAGATGCTTTTTGATTATAATCTTTTATGTATTGAGCACGGCCTCAAATGTGTAGGTTCGAATTCCGGGAAAGTTTTGAGAAATAAATCTTAATAGTATGGGTAAATCCAAGCTTATAATAATGTTATTGATATATTGAACCATACATAAATTCTTAACATAGTATCTTAATTCCAAAGCGCACCAATCGATACCTGGATATTATACTCGCTGGCAAAAGTATCACTTTTTTCAACTAAAAATTAGACGCCAAATTAATGATATTTGTTTTCTCATGAATATTGCTAATGGAACCATTGATTGCCCTGATTTACTTGCTAAAATATCACTTTGTAAAAATATATTAGGCACAAGACAAAGAGGGATGTAAGGTGTTTCATTTGCTAAACTATATGAAAAATTCATTAATGATTCGTAGTATAAACAGCTTCAATTGTCTGCCTCTGAACCTAAACGTTGATTTATTCTGCACTAGCACGACAACTGTAAAACGAGTGTTAAAAAACCATTAGCATTTCTTTGCCGATAATGAAGTAAATACCGTAACAAAAGCATAGACACATTTATTTAATTAATATTGTAAAGGCTTGACTTTGACTGCCTCGGTGGCGTAGTTGTATTGCGTACGCGTTACGAGTACGATTTGCGCGCTGAGGTCCTGGGTTCGAATCCCGGGTCGAGCCAAAAATGTTGTGACTGGGTTTTTCCATCTTAAAAATTACTCAGTCGCAGCTCGGAGTCAGGAAGTTGGCGGTGTGATACCCCCGTGCCTCGGAAAGCATGTAAAGCTGTTGGTCCTGCGCCTGATCTCTCTCTGGTCATGTCGGATTGCCGTCTCACCGGATTATGAGAGTGAAGGAACAGCGAGTGCACCTGTGTATTGCGCACACACTTGTGCACTATAATATCTCCTGCGTACCTGGCTGATCTCCGTTGAGATTTGCCGCCGTGGCCGAAACTGGCTAGAGGGATTATTATTATTGTAAAGGCACTTGTTATAATTAAGTAAGATAAATTCCTTCTTAATTTAGTGCATAAACGTTAGTTGCATATTTAAGTTATTTATAGATGGAGGCTTATTGTCAGCAATTTGTTTACAATATAATGTTTCCTATCCATTGTAGGTATAATTATCTGTAAGCCTTCCTAAAACTAAATAAATAAATAAAAATAAAATAAAGATAATATAAATCGTTCTCAAAGCACTCAAAAATGAATGACTGCCGGCTTATTTGTATTACGGTACGACTGCGATCCCGACGTCTCGGGTTTGATCCCCGAGTCGGGCATAGTGTAATTGGATTTTTTCATTCAGTATCCGCCTGGAGTGTGGAATTTGTGCCCGATATGGCGATAGGCTCGCCTCCTATCACATCATGGGAGGGAATACGCACGGCGAAGTGGGTGCACTTGGGTGCGCCTCTGCCTACCCCTTTCGAGATAAAAAGGCGTGAGTGTGTGTGTCAAAAATGAATATTTTTTTCATAATTTTAAAAAGTAGATTTTGTACTATTATGTTGGTCATCGTGAAGAATAATTACTAAATAGAAAGTAATAATCTTAGTAGTTATACGAGAGCTATGCAATAACACAGTTCTTGTTATACTCTAGTAGTTATGACTATAAACATTTGTAGCAATAACGAGTAACATGCTCCACTCATCATTTAGCTATTCAAAATTTTTATGTCGGTTATTGCTCACGGCATCATTAGACAACTAAATATAAACAACTAGCTTTTGCCCGCGGCTCCGCCCGCGTAAAAAGTTTTTCCGGGATAAAAGTCCCGATTTATGTTTTACCGGGATAAAAAGTAGCCTATGTGTTAATCCAGGACATGATGTACCCGTGTGCCAAATTTCATCGAAATCTGTTCAGTAGTTTTTGCGTGAAAGAGGAACAAACATCCATACATCCAAACATCCATACATTCTTACAAACTTTCGCCTTTATAATATTAGTAGGATTTAACTACTGATAAAAATTAAATAATATTTACCTCAAGATACTAGCAAAAATACATCGAAAGATTTACTTTATGAAAAATAAACGAATTACAAACATACGATTCTACGAACCGTCAATGAGTGTTAATATAACCGCTTCTAATTGTACACTTCACAAATGGAGTATAAATATTGTACAACTCTGCGATTCAGAAATGGTAACATATGGGAGTTTGTGTAGTTGAGGGCTTTTAAACGAGCTTTAATGTTAGTGTTTGTGGAAGGAATTGGTTTATGAGTTTATAGGTATCACTTATTAGTTGTTAGTAATAAAATATATCAAAATATCACCACGGTTTTTACTGTTGAGAGTCATTGTTGTTTCAATTTGAAAGATGTTAAAGCAAGTGGGCATTGTGAATAAAATCTTAAATCTAATGTTGGTAAAAGAAAGGCCCCCAACTATTAGATTCAATTTCTGAATCACTTTTGTATTTATATGTCGGAGTGACTAAAATACTATAAAATAGGATGCTGGTTAATTACCAGTATTCCAATATAGCATAGTGAGATTTGAAAATGAACTACTTATTTCTAAACGTAGTGTAATACACAATGTTGCAGATTGATTTGAATTTGTATAATAAGTTGTTGATTTGACTATTTTTATTTATGAATATTGTATTACTGTTGGCTTCAATGAATCGAGTAGTATGAAATTATGTAGAGGGGAGCGAACCTTTATAATGAGAGCGCAGACGCGCTTCAGGGCATTCGAAGTTTAGTTGGCTAGCTCAACAGGACGTTGTTATTACTCTGTATTGTTGTTCAGACGAAATATATTACGTTTATATGAGAAAACCGGCTTTTAATTATTATGGAAAACTTAAATCATGACGAAGTCTAAAACATGGACATACCACCTTCGCCCATACCTCCATCATCCAACTCCGAAATATACATTACTCTGTGCCTACAGAAATAGATATTACAATGATCCACTATCTAATAAGAAAAATTTTCTTACACTTTATGAAACAATGAAACACAGAGTATTGTATGAAATGTTTAATAATTTATTTTGTTACAAAACTATAGTTTAACTACATCTATTATTTGTTCAAATTATTATTACATATTTGATATTTATCTATTACGCAGATTGATATTTTGCAAGGAATGAAAATTTAGCGTCTCGCGATGTATGGAAACTGAAATCTCATCGAAATTGCAAATTTTAGCGCTTTGTTCGGATGCTTAATTGCGAGATTTGTTGATTTAGCTACCTTTATATCATTACATTTAAATCTAATATATTTTTATCGGCTATTTCTCAAATGTAAATCTTCTCCAATAACTACACAAAACTATTCGGATTAAAGTAAAAAAGATGCGGAAAAAAAACTGTAAATTCCTCGCACATTCTCTTCGCAAATCCTTTTAAATCTTTCTTTTAACATAAAAGCTTTTTATCTGAAACCGAGTTAATATTCTTATCCCGAACACATCGCTTCCGTTGTACTACGTACGTAAGTATCTACTGCGTTACGTAGCGCCGGCTACGACGTAGCGGCGTAGCGGTGTAGTAAACGTTCAACGGATACTAATAAGTTGGCCGATTCTATTTGTAAAGCCAAATTTATGTATAATCTATTCCTTGATCCATTTTATATAGTTAAATGGCTGCAATTAGAATTCGCGTGTGTAATTATATTTAAGTTAATTGTATTCTATAAAAGAAAATATTAGGAAAAGTAAAATAATCTAGGACTTTTGTGTCTATGCAGTAATATTTCAGCATGAAACCCATGATCTTAAGAGCATTTTTAAAATTATATTTTAATAAAAATATTCGGAGCAATAACATTATTTTTTACATTTGCATATTTTTCTTACGATAAATATAACAAAGCATGCGAAGTTTCGGAGAGAAAAATTATCAACTTCAATATTTATAATTTTATTTATTACGTCGCAGGGTTACCCGATTTTAAGTGAATAATAACGCCCATGAAAATGTACATTGCAAGAAGAATTGTATGTACCAAGAACCAAAAGTAAATGAGGAGGGTTTATTGAGTCGCAAACGGAGCACAACAGTAATGCTATCACTGCATTCCGTAAAACAAGCATCGCCTCGTCAAAATACGCAACGCAAGTACGCAAGATTATGTAGCAAGTATATAATATACAACAATAAGGTCTGTATATAATATGGATCTTGGATCAATTAAAAAACTTTTTACACCCATCCATTTGTAACTATCTTTTAAAAAAAACGTTCAAATTAAGTGTAGTGTGGCAACACAGACAAATGATTTTCTGCGTGTTCACTATGGTCACCTTCCTTTTTGTCCCTGGTTTGTGAAAACCAAAAAAAGTGTCCCTAAGATAAAAAGCGTATTTGTCGAATCATGTAATAATTTAAATTATAAATAAATAAATAAATAAATAGCCTTTATTTTTCCTTATCCTTAATTTGTTATTTTAAATGGTATTTTCGGTTACTTGTTAGTAGGTAATTTAATTACTTTCTAAGTGTTAGTACAGGTTAGTTTTTTATGGATATGGAACCCCTCCTCGGGTGAAGGCCTCCTCCAGTTTTTTCCATTCATCTCTGTCTTTGCCAATATTTAGCCAGTCATTTCCCGCTATCTCTATTAAGTCGTCTGCCCATCTTCTTTTCGGCCTACCTACTCTTCTTTTTCCAGTGGGCTTTTTCCATGCTGTAGTCTTAATTGTCCATCTGTTGTCGATGTATCGTGATACATGGCCAGCCCACTGCCATTTTAGTTTCAGAGCATACGTGAGGGCATCTGTAAGCTTTGTTTTTTGCCTAATGAGTTCATTTCTGACTTTGTGTATTTTTCTTATATTTAGGATACTTCTCTCCATAGCTCTTTGTGTTGTTCTAATCTTTTGTTTAATTCTTGTCGTAAAAACCCAGGTTTGACAACCATACAGTAGGCAGGGCATTATGCAGGTATCTAATATAATTTTCTTTGTGTTTATCGAGTAGTCTCCTTTTAGGATTTCTTTAAGAGACCAGAACTTCTTCCAGGCTATATTTGTTCTTCTTTCGACTTCGTCTTCGTTGTGTGTTTTGATAAATGACATTTGTTTACCCAGGTAGATGTAACGGTCGACATATTCTATTATATTTTCTTTCACGTTAATAGGCCTTTTAATGCTGTTTGTCATTATTTTTGTTTTTGTGGCATTTAATTCTAGTCCTACTTGCGAACTTGCTTGATCAAGTGAACACAGCATGTCTTGTAGATCATTTGCTTTTTCAGATAGCAAGACGATGTCGTCAGCGAATCTAAGATGGCTTAAATAGTTGTTGTTTATTTTTATACCTCTGGTTTTCCATTCTATGTTTTGAAATATGTTTTCTAACACAGCAATAAACAACTTAGGCGACAGTGGATCACCCTGTCTGACTCCTCTTCCTATTTTTATTGCTTCACCTCTGGATTCTAACCTGACGTTGCTTGTGCTGTTGTTGTATATATATTTTATAATGTTTATGTATTTTGAGTTGATCTTTAACATGCTTAGTGATTTCCATATAGAACTGTGGCTAATGGTGTCAAATGCTTTGCTGTAGTCAATAAAACCTAAATATAGGGGCTTGTTAAACTCTTCATATTTTTCAATAACCTGTTCCAGTGTCTGTATATGGTCTAGTGTGTTAAAGCCAGAGCGGAACCCTGCTTGCTCTACGGGTTGTGCATTGTCTATTTCCTGTTTTATTCGATTAAGAATTATAGATGAGAAAACTTTGTATGTATTTGCCAATAAACTTATGGGCCTGTAGTTGTTGATGTTTAGTGGGTTTCCTTTTTTGTGTAATAATATAATATCTGATGTACACCACTGAATCGGCACGACTTCAGCTTCTAATATCAAATTGAATAGTTCTGTTAGAGGACAAAGTAGAACTGGTGCACCTAATTTCAAGGCTTCATTAGTTATCCCATCGGGACCTGGACTTTTGTCTGATTTTAATTTTTTCAACTGTACTTGTATTTCTTTTGTCCCTATAGGAGTGATGGTTTGTATGTTATCAGAAAGATGTATTTCTTTAAGTTCTTTAGTGTTTTCTTCTCTACTTTAGTACAGTTCTTGATAAAAAGTGGTTGCCTGGTGAATTATCTCTTGTCTTGTTTTGGTTTCTTTGTGATGGCCTTCTAGTTTTTGTATCCATGTTTTGCATGAGCTCAATTCTTTGAAAGCTCTTTTTGTGCTTCTGAATTTGTTTAAGTTGTTCGTTATTATCTCTTGTCGGTGCTTTCTGTAGTCCCTTTTGATAGCTTTACTAGTTTCTTTATATAATTTGCTTAACTCTTTCTTCGTGTTTATATCTTTATTCTTTTTATAATTTAAATTATCATAATCTAATTTTCATAAAAGTGTCAATAGATGGTGCAAAGTAAAAGTTACAACGCGATATCATGATTCTCCCGCCAATGTACTTAAGACTTCGAAGTCAAGGAAATAAATGTCTCTCAGAAACCAAGATTTATTTTAATTCACTGCTAGATATTTTGAAGACGTTGAACATATTACTTAATTACTGCCCTGGTCAGCGTCGTACAAGTTATTTAATGTAGTTTATTCGCAAAACAAAATTACATAAACCATAAAATTGGAGGACTTTAAATTACACGATTTATTGCAAAAGCCTAGTTCTTGAGAGTACCATTCAAATATGTAATATAAAGTATCTTGGTGAGAATTTTAAGCCCATTTTGGACATGGCTTCACAGGACTTACTAGATGCGAAAATCAAAATCAATCAAGCTTTCACTAAGGAATGACACAGCGGCACGGCAGTAATTAATTGAAAAATGCCTTAAGCATCCTTGTATCTTTGAGCGATCATGCGAATAAGCAATAACCGCTACTGAAAGCTATCTAAAATAATGACGTACTTTTTCCGCGCAAGTTTAGTCGCCTTCAATGGCAAGAGAAAAAAAAATCAATTTTGTTGAAGCAACTGTCAACTAACTGTTGACTAATGAAGCAATTCGTTGGAGCATTGCAATTTGTTATAATATAGGCAATATTTTAGAAAGCCAGACGGAGAATATGGCCGGTATTCGTATGTGGTGGCTTACTGCCAAAACATTACCTATTAAAATGCATAAAAAAAGTAAAAAATTATGATGTAAATTTTCTCGACGCGCGCCTTAATTCATCAATCAGAAGATCGAAACCGCGTAATTTACTTAACAGCTTTGCCTTGTTGTAGATATAATTATAAGGACATCCCAAATTGCAAAAATTCACCAGATAGTGTCAGCCTAACCGGAAAATTGATAGAATTTCCCGGAAATATTTCAGTTTTCCACGTGATGCCAAATGCAACTTATCAAAGGTTTTAACAGCTCAGAAGGCGCGCACCCTACCCAGGGGGCATTTGCAGCCAATCATATTAGTCCACACCAACAAAAATCGAAACTAATCGTAGCTTTTTAAGCCTTAATATATCGTTAAAGCTAATTTTGTGAGGCAAAATCTGTTAAAAACCCTCACATGACCTAATTTTTTTAAAAAAAGGACAACAAACAGTATGAATTTTAAACAAGGCCGTACATATTTAAATAAATTTTGTACCTTTAGAACAAAACCTGTTTTTAGGTAACATAATTACACTTTAGTTTGAAACAGTTTTTTTTACTGCGTTCTCATAATTTGCGAAAGAATATCAACTTTATAAACCAAATAATATATCGTCTACTTTTGTCTTAAAAAAATCATTCTCGGTATCTATTTATAACTCCCGAAAAAAAGAGGGTTTTATAAGTTTAAGGTGTGTATCTGTATGTCTGTCCGTGGCATCGTAGCTCTCAAACGAATGGACCGATTTTGACGCGGTTTTTTTATTATTTGAAAGCTGGTGTGATCGAGATGGTTCTTAGCTATAACTTATGAAGATCTGTTCAGGCGCTTGAAGATTATCAGCTCATTTCCAAGTTAGAAAGTCCGATTGATATTAAATTTGGTGTACTGTGACTTCGGCAATATTTTTAAACATGAGCTGATGCCACAGCATCAAGTAGTCTGCGGGATACCCAACTCCTAAGCAACTTATGGCAGATACATCGTTTGCGGGCTCATAAGGATGATCTCAACGAGCAGGTGTTAGTTAGTAGATAGTTGGTTATCAAGGCACCATGATGGGGATTAAAGTCATTTAAAAAGTTTCAAATAACAATTAAGTTACAATTTAAATAATCCCTGACACAACAAAACAAGTATAAACGAGTCTCCATTAAAATAACCTTAAATAAATTGCACCAAACATGAGCAAGCTAAAACTAATTTATCATGTTTCATGTATGAAAATCTTATTAAAATTGGAACAAACTTCGCTTTTGAATGTATTAAAATAGTGCAATTTGTTGATTTATCTGTTTTTGCAACAGGTAAAAACCTTAGTTAAAATAGAGTGAAGTTTCACTACAATATAAAAATAATAATAATAATAAAGGAAGGAAATATAACAATATTCTATGTGTCCTGTGTTTAATAGAACATCTGATATATAAAAAACTAATGTATCCAACAGAAATTTGCTAACTTCTACGTAGATTAAGTAAGAGGAACTTGTCTTGCCATATAAAAACTGGAGTAGAATCATAATCCTTATCAATCATCCTACTAATATTATAAACGCGAAAGTTTGTAAGAATGTATGGATGTTTGTTTCTCTTTCAAGCAAAAACTACTGAATGTATTTCGTTGAAATTTAGCACACGGGCAAATTATGTCTTGTATTAACACACAGGCTACTTTTTATCCCGGGAAAATATAAAGCGGGACTTTTATCCCGGAAAAACTCATTCACGCGGGCGGAGCCGCGCGCAAAAGCTAGTATTAAATATTCATTGCGTTTGGAATTACTGGCTCTTATAAGATAATTTTTCACATCGCAATAGAAACTTTAATGAAAACGTTATAGAATAAAATTTTATTAAGATAGTTGCCTTATTTTATCATGTTTTCACCGCATTTACAATATAAAAGGAATTTAGTCGTAAGAATATTATTAGCCATGACGAACCAGCTGAGATTCTTACGGCGCCCGCAGATGAACGTTTTTACCGTTGACCGATTTAATTTAAATGTACTCCAGTTTCACCAAAGCAAACTCTGTACTTTTATATAGTAAAGATATAATTGCTTGGTATTTACGTACAATTAAAACTGCAATTACATAAAATTTTAAATAATACTACAATAATAATTAAAATTATTTTATAAAATAGTATGTGCATGGTAGGGAAAACTCATATTTACTAGAACACGTGCAACGATGATGTATTTTACGTTACTAGTCGGCAACTATTCTCATTTTCACGATGCCTAACCAACCTAGTATTATGAAGTAGGCGTTACGCGCCGCTAGGCCGGCTGAAAAGCCGGTACTATGATACTGTGTGTTAATATTATAATCTGGATTAAAAAAAAAACACTCTCATACTTCTCTATCTTACAAATCAATTACAGTCAGACTAAATGGCCTGACTATAGCCACCGATTTCTGTAAATGATGTTTAATGATAGACTGCCTCGGTGGCGTGGTTGTATTATGGTATGACTGCAATGCTAAGGTCGCGGTTTCGATTCCCGGGTCGGGCAGTGATATTAAGTTTTTCTATTTAGTATCAGCTCGGAGTCTGGAATTTGTGCCCGATATGCCGATAGGCTCGCCCCCTATCACATCATGGGACGGAATAACGGTGAAAAGTGGATGCACTAGTTGCACCTCTGCCTACCCCTTCGCGGATAAAAGGCGTGTGTGTGTGTGTGATGTTTACGCTGAAGCTATAAATGAGAAAGTCTTTTCCGATATTTATCGGATCGATATTTTACGTCAGTTTGCGTACGACATTATGGAAAGAACCAAGTATTTTAATAAAGCTTTTTCGTAGGTTTCATAATGTGTAATTTAAGCTCACTGCATATTAAGCTGTTCTTTTATTATGAGTTAATGTAATTTTTAATAAACATGTTGCAGTGGTTATGGTTCGATTTTTTATTATCTGAAGAAATACAGCAAGTAGATTGATATGTTGATGTATAATTTTTAATACGAAAAATTATGCCTAATGGGATATTCTATGCAGTACTGTAGATATCTTAATCTTACTTCTTATCTTAGTAATATTATAAATGCAAAAGTTTGTAAAAACGTTTGGATATTTGTCAAAAGTAAACGCAGTAACAGCTGGGTGGATTTGGATGAAAATCAGCACACGGATAGACCATGTCCTGGATTAACACAAGGGCTACTTTTTATCCCAGTAATTTGCTGCCATGAAAAACAATAAGCATTTTACATATATTTTTTTAAATAGATGACGCTGTTGTTTAGGGACTTTAGTAGCGGGAGAGGTTTTTCACGTGGGCAAAGCCGCGAGCAAAACCTAGCAATATATATGCAAATGTTTGTGAAGATGTAACAAAAGTAAAAGCAGAAACCGTTGAATGGGTTAATAAATAATAATATTTCTCCCAGAGTAACATATTGGTTATTCTGGAAAAGCAAAAAGTGAGACGTTTATCCCACCCGTGTTTCATCCGGATCTGCAAGCTGTAGCTAGTCTAGGTATAAAATCAGTTTTGCACTATTAACCAAGGCCAATACGTGTTTATATCAGATCATTAGTTAGGAAATAATGTAGTTCATCTTTAATAACAGCGTAAATAAAGATAAATAATGAACACTGTAATTTAAATTTTCTTAAACTTCCAACATAATCAAGCTAGACAGACCTTGGAGGATGTGCGTGTCGGACTCCATTTAAAACTTAAAAGGTTGTTACGTGTGTACAAGGTTTTTCTGTGCTAAAAATGATACGGGTTATTATCAGACTATTATGACCACTGACAGATGGTCATTATTTATTAAAATATAATTGGACAATGGTCTTAATTGACATCAACACAATTGGTGGCCTATGTAGTAGCAGTGGATTCTAAAGTATTAAGAAGAAGACGAAGTTCTTTGTACAATACGCTATTAATTACTAAGTAATAGGTACCTTGACTGTCTCGGTGGCGTAATTGTATTGCGTACGCGTTACGAGTACGATTTGCGCGCTGAGGTCCTGGGTTCGAATCCCGGGTCGGGCCAAAAAAACTTTGTGACTGGGTTTTTCCATCATAAAAAAAATTACTCAGTCGCAGCTCGGAGTCAGAAAGTTGGCGGTGTGATACCCCCGTGCCTCGGAAAGCACGTAAAGCTGTTGGTCCTGCGCCTGATCTCTCTCCGGTTATGTCGGATTGCCGTCTCACCGGACTATGAGAGTGAAGGAATAGCGAGTGCACCTGTGTATTGCGCACACACTTGTGCACTATAATATCTCCTGGCTGATCTCCGTTGAGATTGGCCGCCGTGGCCGAAACTGGCTAGGAGGATTTCATTCGTTTTTTTTATGGTACCTTATATTATATACCTCTTCGGTTAATACCGCTGTATAAACTTCTGCTAACACTTAGGAAGCAACAATGTGTTAGTACTCCTATATTATGATTTTTATACATGTTAAGGGTCATGTAGTGCCTGGACAATGATTTTATTTTTATGGAAATATTGAAAAAGAAACAGTCGAAACAGATATCACTAGGCATCTCCTTTAAAGAGATAAAAATAGGGAACTTGAAATTGAACAGACCAAAGTAGGTCGAGATAGCTCAGTTGGGAGAGCACGGGCACGGTACGCTGGAGGTCGCGGGTTCAAATCCTGCTTTAGACTATTTCTTTTTCAATTTTTCCATAAAAATAAAATCAATGTGTCAGTACTGTTGTGTTCCGGTTTGATGTATTGAACTGATTGTGCTGAGAAATTTGAGTCTTGGGGCCAGTTTAATAGGTTTCAAGTAAATTTTATTTGGCTTTTATCGTATTAGACAGTTTTTGTAGATTTACATTTTGAGAATGATTGGAGTTTGACTTTTGTATTTGGTCGGATTATGTTTATTTGACAAGTAGCATTTATCAGCAAGTGGTGAAATTGGCCTTTAATATCAAATGTATAAAGGTGATAAGCACAGTTCTTTTCCATTTAAATCTTTATATTCTAACTTCTGGTGCTATTGTTACTTTTTCGTTCCGATAATTCCATGCAATATATAACAATTATATGACAATCGCTAAATATACCTACTACATGCATTTTGCATTAAACTCGAATTCTGCTTTTAAATCGGACAGGCGAACCGATAATTCCACTATAGTCCATTAAGACGTTGATTATATGTTCTGACCTTTTACTGAGCTGATCAGGGTGAATAGAGCAAAAAGTAAGAGGCTGATGTGGATCATTTGATGTTAAATCATCACTTTTTTCGTAAACCTGCACTTCAAGGTAGGAATTATTTGGTCCTTGGCTGCCTTTAAGGAAGTGAAAAAGTTAAGAAAGGAGAAGAATTTTTTTGGGCTTTCGACAATATTCATATGAATCAACTGAAATACTATTTTATGCTAGTTTACTGAGAAACATAAATCCAGATTGTATTAAAATGAACGTCCTCCCAGGGATATGCGCTATGGCGTATCTTTCTTCAAACGAGGATTAAAAAGGGTGTTTCACAGTAGGCAGTATCTTGTCTGTGCCGCTAGCATTGCCAACGCCCATTGGCGACGGTGATCACTTACCGTTAGGTGGGTGTTTAGCTTGTCTGCCTTCGAATGCAATATAAAAAGGTAAACCCCAGAATTATATCTGCTTGTTTTACTTGATATAAATCGATTGTCAAAACGCATCTAATCAAAACCAACCAACATATTTGTGTAAGATAGGTAACTAACTATTCATGCCCAAAATTCATCCCACAATTTCCCTTTTTATAATGCTATCTCTCCAAACTTTGTAAACCAAGACGGTAAGGGAGCTCAAACTTATTTACACTTCGTTTAAATTGATATTGCAGAGAATACGTGAGGAGGTCGTTTTCAAGCTTAATAAGACAGCGGAGATGCCGCGCCCAAACTTTCGGTCATATAGATAGGAGTTACCATAAAGCATACCGTATAAGCGTGTAAAAACATTGTGATGGAGTTTACGGGAAATTGGATTTGTTGCGGAAGTTTGTTTTTTTATTACTGTATGACAATAGCAAGTTACTCGTTTGATAGTAAGCAAGGTCACTGGTCTCTCGTATGCGAAGGACCGTCTGGGTAGGTACCACCGCTATGTTTATTTCTATCGCCCAACTGCAGTGTACACTGTTGCGATCGGTTTAAGGAAATTGTAGCCAATATGATTACATAGCGTCATGAGACTCAACATCTTATGGCCCGGAGTGACGAGGGCACGGGAATGCCACGCAGTACTTTTTAATTCAGAGTTCTTTATGGTTGTTAGGTATATACGGTGTTCATACAAAAATCCTGGGTGTGGCTGATGATAACTGAGATCTCGGCCGCCGTGTCGAACTTCTCGTTCTTGTGTACGATACTAGTAATTATATAAATAAAATCACTTACATATGTTTTGCGTGCTGCGCCTTTATCCGGGTTGCAACCCCTGGTTTTTTCCGTACTATTCGTCCTTTTAATTTTGCTCCCGGGAGCTGACGATCCGATTCGTCCAAGAATTTTATACCCATATTATAAACTTCTTGGATTCGTCCGAAGATTTTTTCACACTTAATATTTTTCTGACTTTTGTCTTTGACACCACACTTTTTGAATTTATCCCGCACAAAAGAGGATAATAGGTACGATACAATAAACTAATAAACTATATTATATTTTATAATGTTTGTGTGTATTTTCGTATATTCATTCGGTCTTATTTGCTTGTTGCAACAATGTTGATAAATATTAAACAATGGTGTTGCTTCTGTTTTGTAGGTTCCTATCGCTTACCATCAGTAGCAGCATGCTCGTCTCGTCATTTAACTCCAATAGATAGAGCAACAGTTGATCATGTCTTATCAATGTATACGATGTACTCGTCTCATGATGTAGTAAGAGTACGGTTCGCCATATGTTTCGTACAAATTAACAGACAAAATAAAAACACGAGTTTCAAGCAATGACAAGACACAATTTTTTACCACACGGAGGCACATAAGCGAACGTAGAAACTCGTAGATTAGAACAAAATTTTATTTATTTACAACAATTTAGCGCGAAAGAAAACAGACAACTTGGAGAAGTTGGTGCTCACCGGCACGCTTGAATATGCCAATGAGCGTAGCGGTGCACCAAGCCGAAGATCGCGCCTCGTGGAGAAGATTGCTGAATGACGTTGGACGGGATCACGATCCTCAGTAATGAAAGGCTCACTGAAGAGAGAGAGATAACAATTTATTGTTTTCTTTTCTGTATGGCACTGGATTCAGTCATGACTGATAATTATGAGCCACCACCTTGCTCAAAATAAAGAACGAAGGTACTATCCATTGGTTAGTAAATTAAAGTTCTATTATTTATCAGATATAAGTCTGCAAATATATATCTCTTTTGAATAACCATTAAAGAGCGACTAGATACCACGAACTTTGAATAAGTGAGCAACACTTTTGAATCCAATCCAAGGCTTTTAAATATATCAGATATTCACAAATCGCATTTTACAATGCATCTTCTCTTGTAAAATATGGAAATCAACTGAGAAAGTCGGCGACATGTGTTAGCTGCCATGCCCGTTTGAAAAGCGACTCTGCCTCCTCGAACCAAGACGGAAATTCATTTGAACCTACATGCTCTAATACATTCTTTGGTAAGTACAATCTCTGGTTATATATGGGAAAGAGTGATAGAAGAAGCGACGGCGCCGCACGGTACAGATCGCTGGATTTGTTTAGATTTAAAATTTTATAACATTTTATATTCCTTGGAAGAGCGATATTGTTTTAAATGTGACGAAATGTATGAGTTCTTGGTATTTTTATTTTAATATGATGTACGAATATTGTTTGTGATGGATGATTTTAATGATCTTCTAAAGCATTTATATTTCTTAGATGAGCAACAGAGGTTTTCAAGAAACAATTTCCTTGAAAAACTAAAATGAATTTTATACCAAACAAGGTAAGTTTTTACTTTCATTATTCTTCTAATTTCTAGTATTTCTTTCCAACGATAGTACGTAAACAAGAAGTATTTCAAACGAGTTTTCAACTACTGTGAAAATTTTCTAGTAATTAGTACTTTTGAAACTAACTTTGCTCTGAGAGAATAAAACGAACCTACAAAGGTAACTTAAAATGGTTACGCTATTAACGGACAGCATTAACTTTAGGGACTTAAGTTAACGACAATTCTAGGACTAAGCATGTACAAGGCCTTAATTATAAATACCTACAGGTATAAGCAATATGTAATAAGCTACCTCTTAATCATGGAACGATTTAAGCAAATGGAAATATGAATGCACTAGTTGCATCTCTGCCTAAACTTTTGTCTTGAAGACGTTAGCTTATATATACGTAATTATATTACGAGACGTAATTATTTATATACCTAAATAGCAGATAGGTAGGACGGTGTGATGGGTATGGAGCCTATCGCAAAAAATTCAAAGCAACAATTTTTTTATCGAAAAACTGAATTTACATAATTACTTGTCCTGAGAGTTATATCAGTGAAAACTGAAGTAAAAGTGAATTTTCGTTTATTCAAATGCGCGAACTCCTATGAACGATATTATTTGTAATGAGTTAATACAAAAAAAAAATACATTAAACAACCAGATTACACGGTCATCAACTAAGAAAAAAGATAATTTTAAAATTCAATACTCCATTTTATTTTTGAGATCTTTTGCACCTTGTTGGTTTAACTTAAGGTTTATTTTCTTAAAGTTTTCGCACTGTATTGACTGCTAACTCTCTCCATCATAACCTAGAGTGTTGTTTGTGTTACCATCGAAGGCTTTGAATGGATTAAGCAATGAGTATTTTACGGGTCGTTACTGGTTAATATTGTTTTAAAGTTATAATACTAAGTTCTAATTGCAATTTAGTTTGCTAGTTTATTTTATAAATGTCAAAATCCCTTTACGTAAAAAATAAAAAAACGCCTACACGTTTCAAGAGTTTAGGGTCTTCTCTGTGAAGACTTCTTGTGGGTCTCCTCCACAAATTTCATCAATGAATCAAGTGGACTATGGAGTTTTATATAGAGAAATACTTTCACGCGGGCATAGTTGCGAGCAAATGCTATGCGAATTTACATTAACATAAAGTAAAATAAAATTGAAATTTGCTGCGCAAACACAAAATTATCTATTTAGGAATCTTATGACACGAAATATTCGTATAGAAATACTGCTGTTGGCCACGCACCAACACATAAACGATTCAAGATAATATAGTCCCAAGGACAACGGAAAAGTAACCAGGATAAAACTATACTGACAAAGTAATTACGTGACACCTGAAGGACACCTAGCGGGAGATTTTGGATCCAAATACGGTTTGCTAGTTATGCCGGCCCATGTAACTGGATACAGTGCAAATCTTATTGATAAATAAAATACAGTTTTAATTCAACTACATATGGGTGGTATTCTAGTAATAACTATAATATCAAATAGAGAGAAAATAATATTTTTCAATAGAATTGTGAATTAAATTTGGAACACGCTGCGCTCGGATTGCAGGACATCGTGTTATTGGAAAAGCTAGCAAGGACGATGGAAATTGTTACGTTCTATGACAAATAAAAAGGTTGTTGTATAGTGATAGGTGGTAGCGGAGAGCGATTTAATTAATGATATGGCGTAGTGGCTGAATGAAAGTGTTAATGCCGCTTGGTATCAAATATCTATACTAATATAACAAAGAGGTAAGATTTGTTTGTTTGTTTGTAATGGATAAGCTCAAAAACTGCCGGACCGATTTTGAAACTGCTTTCACTAGTAAAAAGTTACATTACTCTTGAGTGCTGGTAAGGTACTTTTTGTCCCGGGAAAATATTTTTATCCAGGAAAAACTTTTTCATGTGAGCGAAGTCGTGAGCAGAAGTCTAATATAATGTAAATAGCCAACTCGATTAAAATATCGTTTGTTTTATAATACAGTATTAAATTATTCGTCGGGTGGACGACTGACCGACGTCTCCCGCCCTGTGGATTGGGGGCGTTTGGAGAATTCCACCACGGTATCCCCTGCCTGTCGTAAAAGGCGACTAATAGGGGCCTCCGGGGGTCACGGGTGGGCGGGAGGGTCCGCCCACCTACTAGTCTAGCCAACTTCTGTGACCTCCGTGATGGACGGCAGCGTGTCTCACGCTGCCTCGGACGTCAAAAGGGCGTCCTGCGGTGTACGGGGGCTTCTGAGCCCCCGCAACAACAGGAAAAGGACCGCAACAGCGGTACGCACAGGTGCGGTTGCGGACGACAACTTAGACGTGAGTCGGAGGAAGCCCGCAGCCGTCCCTAATGCGCCTAAGATGGCCATTGTTAAAAAAAAAAAAACAGAAATAAGGGAACTTTAATCTTATATTTTAAGATACCTATGAGAACACATTACATACACATACTGGGAAGAAACCCAGCACAATTCGTTACAGTGAGTAGAGTTCCCTGTTTAGCCAATGCAATAAAAAATATACATTGGCTTTACATTATATTTTGATAACACTACACTTAACAATAAGTATTATTTCTACCACTGTCCACTGCTCAACTCTAAGCAGGGTTCGCCATGATAGCATTAACCATTGTGGTCTTGAGCAGCTCGCATTCATCCGTTACCCGCCGCCTCGTACAAGTCGTTGTTCATCAGTTATTAGTAATTGTAGAAAAACGACCTATTAAATCAGCTATTTAAATCCCGCTATCTCTTCTTCACTAAATCATATAACTTTATACGTATGTTAGCAGTGCGTTGAACTCAATAGCAATTTCAAATGCAGGAACCGTATCTCCGTCCAAGATTATGAGTGAAATCAACTTGAATGGCTTTCGAGAATGTTTTGTCCACAGTCGTTACTAGTTATGCTTGCCCTACTTTTGTTTTGCCCAGGAAATATTGTTTTTATTTTGATAAATATTTTGAAACTAGATATCACTCGCGGCTCCGTTTGCAAGATGGTCCTGAACCCACCATGCATTTTCAAAAGCCACTTAAGTATATAGTTCTCAAAAATTTCATATCTTAAAAATTATAAACAGATCACTTTGAAAGTTCAGAAAAACAGACAGACGACGGCGGCTCATTATAAAGTTGCTGTTGGTTTCCTCTTGGTGCGGATCGTAGAAAATACGTACTTCAACTGGTAAGCACTCGTAGCATGATCACTTTTTTGCTGAGACTGTTTTTTGCTTCGGCCCTTTGTCATTGAAAAAGAGACGCTATTAGGGCCCCCTGGCGTTCAGAAACTCTAACTTATTCTGTGAAGTGCACTTCAAATGATAGGAACTAACTCCGGCAGTAAATAACACCACTATGATCTTATTATACAGACGTTTGATTTTATCGACTATCTCGGTTGCGTAATTCGGTTGCGTAACACATACACTCACGCCCTTCATCCCTGAACGGCTAGGCAGAGGCGCAACCAATGCACCGACCCCTCGCCGTGCGCGCTCCATCCCATTGATAGGGGACAATGTGACGAGGGCAAGACATACAAATTCCTTGTAGCTTAGTATTCCAGTGTGAAAGACATTGTGGTCAGCGTAAAAATTGGGCATTATGAGACTCATTCTTATGTTTTAAGGTGACGAGCACAGTGGAGTGCCATGCAATACTTTGTAATTCAAATTTCTGTACAGTGATGTAATGTTTATACTCAATCATAGCTCATCTCATCAGGGAGCGAATTGCTGGTCTCATCATTTTTTTATAACACTTTGTATTATTCCTTAACTGCCTCGGTGGCGTAGTTGGATTAGATACCGTGAAAATATCGCAACACTAGGGAATAAATGTTACGTCGTTAGTGCAGTGAAATCACGTTAGTGTAAAAAGTAGATTTATGTCTATTCAAAGTGCACGGGGTCTTGGCAGCTGCGTTGTTGAATAGAATAGTACGCAATCTGCGACGTCACGTTTACAGGAATTGAGACTATGCTATATTTTTTTAAAAGATGTTTAATGACGAGACGAGCATGCCGTTCGCCTGATGGTAAGCGATACGACCGCCCATAAACAGTAGTAACACTATCCAGCACCTTGAGTTACAAAGTACTGTGTAGCATTCCACGGCACTCGTCAGCCTGAGACATAAGATGTTAATTCTCATTGTGTCTTGTACACTGGCTACAATGTCCTTCAAACCGAAACACAAGAATGCATGTACACATACATGAGATGTGGTAAAATAATTTGGAGAACAAGTTCTGAATTCCACGCGCGTATTAATTTTCGTGTCAAAGCGTAGGTATAGTAACTTCAAATTTAGCACGAACGCAAAAGTTTGCCGTTTCGAATCTAAGTTCCGTACTTGAGGTAGCGTACTCTGTACTCTGCGCTATTGAGGCGGAGGGTATAGCGCAAATCATGCATACGGTTTGAATTTTCGAGAATGTGTAAAAGGCTGCCTCGGTGGCGTAGTCGTATTACAGTACGACTGCAAAGCTGAGGTCTCGGGTTCGATCCCCGGGTCGGGCAAAGTGGTATTGAGTTTTTCTATTCAGTATCAGCTCGGAGTCTGGAATTTGTGCCCGATATGGCGATAGGCTCGCCCCCTATCACATCATGGGACGGAATAATGGCGAAAAGTGGGTGCACTAGTTGCGCCTCTGCCTACCCCTTCGGGGATAACAGGCGTGAGTGTATATGTATATGTATCCATGTGTAAAAGGCTGTATGTGACCGAATAGGAGGCGCGGTCTTTGAACATCTAACAAAGTCTAAGGGCGCGGTAGCCTAGTTGGGAGTGGAACGGACTGCCGAGACGAATGTCCGCAGGTTCAAAACCCAAGGGCACACACCTCTGACTTTTCTTAAAAAAAATATGTGTGTATTCTTGGTGAATCATCGTTCGCTTAAACGGTGAAGGAAAACATCGTGAGGAAACCTGCATACCTGAGAAGTTCTCTGAATTTCGAAGGTATGTGAAGTCTGCCAACCCGCACTAGGCCAGCGTGGTGGACTATGGCTTAAACCCTCTGAGTTGTAGAGAAGGCCCGTACTCAGCAGTGGGGCAGTATATAATACAGGGCTGGTATGGTATGAACAAATATAGGTCTTGAATCGAAAAGCGAAATGTTAGTATTAAAAAATAATAATATATAATTATTTAGGCTTTATTCAAGCTAAAATATTGGTCATCAAAGAGCATATTGTGATATCAACCATCATTAATTTTTCGAATAATAGGAGAAAAAAATATAATTTAGCTCCTCTCAATTTCCAGCCAAACAAAATGCAACAACAGCGCTGACATTTCACGTTTTCAATAGAAGAGATAAAACTAGTGAAAGTTGTATGCAACCACAGCGACCTCTCTCCTCCACGTCCATAATAAAAACTGCTCATCATTCCAACGCTTATATTCAGCAAATCCATCTGCACCAAACTTATATTACCCTCATCAAAAAGCAACACATCAAAAAAAAATTAATTAATAATTAATTTAAAACACACATGTACGCTATCTGAAGGAGACAGGCGGGAGATTATCGTCGCGGTGCGTCGCAGGTTCGGATTTAGCGTAATCTCAGCCGTCGAGCGTACTCAGACGTAATTAGGGTATCTTAATTTCTTTATATTTGGCAAGTGCTTCGTTGGGTTTTTGGGGATTTGTCGACGGAGCTCAGGTTTGTCTCGACGTGGACTGTCTGAGTCTCCAGTAAATTAGTAGGGTTTGCGAATTTGAAAATAATATTAGCCTGATAAAGATTTATCCGGTGCTTAATGAAATTACCAATAATAAATTGACATAAAATCTTCCATCTTTTTCTCAAATGTGGTATACTCAAAGACTTAGCTATATTTTGAAGCAAGTTGGCCACGTCATGCTAATTGTTCACTGCAACTGATACAAGTCATCAGAACAATTGAAACACTGAGGATTAGAAGGTCAATCTTTCCCCAAATCGGCCCATACGGCATGACTCTATTCAGAACCTTTTAAACTCTAGAAACGATTCCACTTGGAAAAGTAACTTTCAATCGACTGCATAAGCCTCACTTAGTGTTGCATGTATCGAATGTATAAGTGATGTCGACACGGTGCCTCGCAAATGCGGCTTAAGCCAAGCTCAACCGGATTGGCTGCTGACTTATCCCTCCAGCCGATAAGTTGTGTTAACTCAAAGTTTTCAGCACAATATGTTTAGTCTTACAATGTCACGCTACTTATCTTAACGCAATCGTAGTTTTAAGCATTTTTATTATTTAAGACGTATTTTTGTGAATAGTATAGCATCACGCCTTTTTTAATTTTCAGGATTAGGTAGAGGTGTAATGCGCCCATAATATTTCGTCAGCTATGTTAAGTCCTATGTAGGTGGTTGGCCTATTGCCGTTTACCAGGCACATTTATAGACTCCGGGCTTATTTTGAACAGAAAAGCCAAAAAATTTTTTTGACCCTGGATACGAAGCCGGAGCCTCAGCGCGATAATCGTACCGCTCACACAATAGAACGACACAACCGAGGCAGTCAATTTTGCAATACTTATTTGTCTCTAAAATAATTCATCTCAAGAACTCATTGAAAATACATTAACAAGGTCTTGGTTCTCCGATTGTTCGGAAGGGATATAGGTCTTGATATTTTATATTGTGTGTTTATTTATAATAATGACTTATTATTTCAACAAATAATTGAAGTAAGGCTCTCTCTTTATATAATTATTTTTTTCTATCTGTGGAAACATGTAATTAGTGTATAGGTGTTCTTTTTTCTTTTACCTTTTCTTTGTATCACTGTATGTTTCCTTAAAATAAATAAATAAATAAAACTCAGCCCCACAGTCGTATATTACGCAATACCTCACCGCATCAGTCAAATTATACCAAACTTAATAAACAAGATTAGATGAGCAAATCACCTAGGGTTGCCACAATTTTATTCGCTTAATAAGTTTTCTCTGCGCTCGTGCATTGCCCCTGACCTCGAGCCCATCTTAAGCACAATTAACCTTCATCGCGCCCTCGTTCCGAAGATATAGACAGATACTGCGGTTTAAATGCCGCTTGAGCACGATCCATCGATGCCCCTCGTGTGGAGAGCCCTTGGGAGGGAATATTTTATTTTTTGTTGACATATACGCTTGTCTTTAAATTGCTGTACAATTTTATGTAGGATCATTTTTTTGGTCCTCGAAGGATTGATCAATTTTATGAGTGTACATGAAGTCATTTTTTTGTATAATTGAAAGATGATATTGTGAGCAAGTCTATTTTGAAAATATTGTGGCAAAAACCAGGGTTACCACAGAACTGCAAGTCATAATATGTGCTCCTTGCGTTGCTATTTTTTTTTATATGGACAGGGCAAATTGACCGATAGTGTTAGTATGTCGACGAGATGATTACTCCATGCCAGTCGATACAATTTGCTGGCCTATGTTTTATTAAGTGTTAGATCTTATAACTGAAATGAAAATCCTCCTAGCCAGTTTCGGCCACGGCGGCCAATCTCAACGGAGATCAGCCAGGTACGCAGGAGATATTATAGTGCACAAGTGTGTGCGCAATACACAGGTGCACTCGCTATTCCTTCACTCTCATAGTCCGGTGAGACGGCAATCCGACATGACCGGAGAGAGATCAGGCGCAGGACCAACGGCTTTACGTGCTTTCCGAGGCACGGGGGTATCACACCGCCAACTTCCTGACTCCGAGCTGCGACTGAGT
This sequence comes from Lapara coniferarum, assembly GCA_949316025.1. NCBI lineage: Eukaryota > Metazoa > Arthropoda > Insecta > Lepidoptera > Sphingidae > Lapara > Lapara coniferarum. The sequence continues at coordinate 1,575,503 of OX438919.1, read as the reverse complement.
AAATTTTAAGATGGAAAAACCCAGTCACAATTTTTTTTGGCTCGACCCGGGATTCGAACCCAGGACCTCAGCCCGCAAATCGTACTCGTAATGCGTACGCAATACCACTACGCCACCGAGGCAGTCGAGATCTTATAACTACCAGTAATAACACAGTCTAAGGTATTGTTCTATATGTTTCGTGCCCAAATTCAGGAATATAATCTCGGTATTAGCTGAAAGATCTGTTACAGCGCCTATTCCTCGTGTTTCTAGTAAATTTTATATCATACCATACCAGCCCTGTATTATATACTGCCCACTGCTGAGCACGGGCCTCGTCTACAACTGAGAGGGTTTTAGGCCTTAGTCCACCACGCAGGCCTAGTGCGGGTTCGCAGACTTCACATACCTTCGAAATTCTTATAGATAACTTCTCAGGTATGCAGGTTTCTATTGTTCACGATGTCTTCCTTCACTCTTAAAGCGAGCGATAATTCACAAAGAATACATATAACTTTTATAAAAAGTCAGACGTGCATGGCCCTTGAGTTTTGAACCTACGGATATTCGTCTCGGCAGACCGTTCCGCTCCCAACTAGGCTATTGTCGCCTTTTTTGGCAAATGTATTAAAAGTCGAATGTAGATAGAACTGTTTTGGTTCCTTATTGGATTGCATAAATGAATTAATTATAATATTATTGTTACGCGTCTTAGCTTTAAGCCTATATATCAATGTGCGTAATAATCATTACGCATAATTGTTTTAGCATAAAATAAAAAAGCATAAATACAAAAAGCACAACCATCAGAACGACTAACGTCGAAAAGCATACATATCAAAAGTCATCGTATCAAATTATCGACTGCCTCGGTAGCGTAGTTGTATTACAGTACGACTGCAAAGCTGAGGTCTCTGGTTCGATCCCCGGGTCGGGCAAAGTGATATTGAGTTTTTCTATTCAGTATCAGCCCGGAGTCTGGAATTTGTGCCCGAAATGGCGATAGGCTCGCCCCCTATCACATCATGGGACGGAAAGACGGCGAAAAGTGGGTGCACTAGTTGCGCCCTTTGCCTACCCCTTCAGGGATAACAGGCGTGAATGTATATGTATATGTATGTATCAAAAGTCATAAAAATAAATAAGCATCATTCATGTTTGGTTTTGTCTCAGTTGGAAACGCCGTAAATTCGGTTCTGGCGATTCATTCTTCGGTAATTCATATGCACCTAACACGCTCGTCACTTCGCTCCTCGCTAACCTAACTTGTTCTAAATACATGTTATGCAAAATGTGTATTAGTCTAATACAAATTAGTCAAGCTAAAATTATTCCAATAGCTTATTATGACAAAAAAGTAGTAGGCCAAAATATTATTAGGCGATAGTACTATTATGCCAATACATATTTTGCAAAGTCAAATATGCGAAAAAATAATTGTTTAAAAAAACGTAGGTGAATCAAAGGGATCCCAACTCTTTTTACTCCTATTTATTTGGGAGCGTAGATTTGAGTGTGACTTTTGTATCTGTTCAGCTTATATATTTAAGTGACGAGTAGCATTTACTCAAAAGTCATGAAACATGTCCTTAATGAAGGTACTATGAACCACAGTCCGAACTAAACTCGTAGGCACTATTAATATTGGAATTCTCCATTCATATTACCTTAGACTATATTTTAACCATAGATACTCAAAGATATTAATTAAGTTATCCAACACAGGCTCCCTATAAATTGAATTGTCACTTAGAGCATTAAAACTCAAAGAACTGTAAATAATTGTAAATATCTACAATTATTTACACTGTAAGTTCTTAGCTGCCTCGGTGGCGTAACTACGCCAATACAACTGTATTACGGAACGACTTCAATACGGCGGTCTCGGGTTCGATCTCCGGGTCGGGCAAAGTGATGTTGGGATTTTCTAATTAGCATCAGCCCGGAGTCTGGATTTTTTGCATAATCTGTTAAAAGCAGCAGTATCTACTTTGGCCGTTTACATGAATCTCAAGTTAATTATATAATGTATCAAATTAGATAGTTATAACTTCTAAAAAAGCATATTTTCATAAAAAAAATGCAGTATAATAACTGGCTATATAATAAGTGACGTAAAATAATATCCTAAAGTCATTGCATACAAATGATATAACACTAATTAATAGTTTAAAACAACTGCACTAAGACTAGAAATAGCGGAATCAAGGAGTTACAACGGATTTTATAACTTACTCAAAGAAGAGTTTCCGTGTAAATGTACCAGCTGATCAATCACGATTCCAATCTCGGCTCTGTTTATACACCTGATTTTGACACCAAGAATATGAATTCACATCTCTCACCTGATACCAAATAAATAAATATACGTTTTTGCTGAAGTGTACCTATACAACATATCAAGATAAAAACGTCTTACCTCTCACTTTTTGAAGAGACTTGCTGACGTATAATTAACGCTCACGCTTCGATGAGTGTACATTAGTTAAGTTATTAGGTTTTAGCCAACCTAAAAGTTGAACCCGGAACCTCCCGATTGACAGCATTACCACTAAATCATGGGTAACCTAAACATAAATAAAATTCAGCCTCAAGAAAGATTCTTTGAAATCACATTTTTATTTATTTATACATATTCGTCTATACCTCTGCACACATCGTGCTAAAAATTATCAATGAATAACGAATGCTTTCGTCAAAATCCCGGTTGCAGTATTATATATTTTTTTATCATTTTGTAGTTTAGTGCGAATATGATGTGTGCGTAAGTATATTTCTGACTGAAAGTGTAATGTTGCTGCTGCGACGAATTCTCCCAGAGCATTCATAGTGGCATTAGGGCGTGTAAACTTAAAAGTTATATTTTATTAATATTTATTTTGTTCAAAACATACACTTTTTATTTTACATCTATGGTTAAAATAACTCAATAAAAAGTGTTACTTTCAATGAGATAAGTATGTGGTTTCATTTATTAACGCAATGTCAAAATGACCCTGTATACATAACTAGGTTATGCTTTTTCGCACTGTGAAAAGGGTTTTCTGGGACTAAAGTCTTGCTATATATTTACTGGAATGAAAACTCTACGTTCTTCCCAGTGTTTCAAACTATCTGCATTATAAATTTCACCAAAATTCCTTTGGTAGTTTCTGAGTTCATCGCCTTGAGACAAACGTGGCGGAGGTATTTTTTTTTATAATAGATATGTAAGGATTTCCTACCAGACTGCTTCTATTTTAACTTTAGCTATGGTTACATCAACTCAGCCCAATCGATAACGAAACTTTACCTCTGCCTTAAATATAACATTGTATTGATTTACAGGCTTGGAATCACTTCAACTGCAGGTGCATATTCTTAGAATTAAAGGCTTAGAGAGTATATTTGAGATATACAATGATATTTTGGTGGTATGCTTATTTTAGTGGTATAATTTAATTCGTGCAAGCTATGACTTAAGCTCTGAAGTCCTGGGTTCGAATCACGGGTCAGGCAAAGTGATGAATTTTTCTACTTAGTATCAGCCCGGAGTCAGGAATTTGGGCCTGATATGGCGATAGTCTCGCTCCCATCACATCATGGGACGGAACTGTACACGGCGAAAAGTAGATGTCTTGCTTGCAACTCTACTTACCCCCTTCGGAGATATAGGCTGGATATGTTGTTGTTTTATTTTTATAGACAAACTATGACATAAAAACCTACATATTCCTACGCTTAGACAGGAAATCCAACGATACGTCAAATCATACAGAAAACGTATAACAAAGCATCCTAATGCTAGCACAGATACTGGTGAACAATTAAGAACTTTACCGTCGTCTGAAGCGTAGAATACTCCAAGACTTATTCAACCTGTGATCAGGATATAAATAAATTTAAGGGTGCGTAACGAGGGTCACAACCCTAACAAGCAATCATGATAAGTTCCACATCCTTCTGAATGTCCCAAAAAGGTGACCGTAGTAAAAAGAGCGGGAAAAATATAGAGACGTCCCCATCAAATTCAAACTCAATAAATATCACTTACTAAACGTTACACTCGTGAGCATTTTGAAAATAAATCGCGTGACAAAACACATAAAGTCACATTCGTGAATGTTAGTAATGACTCAAACGCGCCATCGTTACCACATTCAAACATGAACATACATTATTAAAATCGGTGTTATTGCAGTATCATATAACCCTAATTAAATAAGGAAATCGCGTGTTTCACAATTACATTAATAGTATAAAGTGGTTTGTAAGTTTGTACGAAGTAATCGTTACAGCTACTGACTAACAATTTTAACACTAGAAAAAAGCTGCAGCTGCAAATAAACAATTTGGGGAGAACCAGGTATTAAACTAGTAGTGCAATACATTAAAGAGCAAATGTAAAGTTTACTCAAACGCTTATTTATTTTGAAATTAAAATTTTCGTAGGCAATTAAGTAAGTAGGTCACCGCGTAAGTGTTCACCGGTTCTCGCCTTATTAACACAATTTTGTTCACATTGCCGATATGAATTAGAAGAGACGGACTTCGGTAGTGACTTTCTTTTGGCAATCCTATTGACAAGTAAACGCAAATCTATGAGTTAGATCAATTGGGCCTATTTACACACACACACGCCTTATATCTCCGAAGGGGTTTAGGGGGCGAGTCTATCCCCATATCGAGCACAAATTAGGTCCTATATAGCATTATTAAAAGAGACTGTCTTTTAGTATGAAACTTAAGTGTTTACACAAAACATTTATTGGAACTACATAAAAGAATAAATATCCAAAAATCCTCATATATTTCCACGTACAAACTTTTAAATCACAGATGAACTTTCAAAGTTCCTAACAAAGATAGCTTAAACATCCCTTTTCGTAGTCAACTTATTAGAATTTCATCTCCGGATCCGGAAACAGTTAACGAAGAGACGACAGACGCTATCATACGCTTTAATAAAATTTATGGTTCATGCAATACTGCAGTTTCTCTTGCTATAATCTCGTACGTGCTCCTTTCGGAGAACGGAATGTTTTCAATCTTGCTAAGTGAGTGTCGAGTGACGATCACGTTTTTCTATTAGGATTATAGGGCTAATTAAATTCATTTCTGGTCTATTTTTTAAGATTTTTAAGGCCTGTTTCGCAACTTCTGAGTAAATGCTAATCGTCACATAAATGTAGGTATAAGCCGACCAAATATAAGTTAGACTATATGCTCCCAATTAAATGGTAATATGAGTACTGTCTGAATAAGCAGTTTAATATTATAGCTGTTAAGTTTATTTCGAACTTGTAAAATGTGGCCCAAGTATAATTAATTCAAAAATATGAGAAGCCTGGTATGCCCTGTCAAGCTGCGTTTTAAAATAAATGATCAAAGTAGTTTGGTTCGATCATTGATGTATAAAAAATCCCTACATATCAATGGGTTCGATAGAATTTATTTGTTATCTGCCCTAGTAATTATCACAATTTCTGCAACGTATTTGAAAACGTGACCTGATCCAGCATTAGAAAAGGATATGAATCAAGCAAATAAGTAAAAATATCACGAATTGTATCAAATTGTGCTAATTCTAAACACTGATTTGATCAATTATAATTCACACACACACACACACACGCGCGCCTTTTATCCCCGAAAGGGTAGGCTGGGGCGCAACTAGTGCACCCACTTTTCGCCGTGGAGTTTCCGTCCCATGATGTGATAGGGGGCGAGCCTAACACCATACCGGGCACAAATTCCAGACTTCCGGTATTACTAAACATAACACCCAACATCACTTTGCCCGGCCCGAGAAGCGAACCCCGCCATTGCAGTCATACCATAAGACAACTACACCAACGAGGCAGTCATTCACCACACATAATACTGGTTGATAAACTTCATACAGTCAAAATCCTTTCTCCTTGAAACAGTCTTAAAATCTTGAACACTCGAAGTAATCAAAACGAACAATTGACGTAAAATTGCGTCAGTTGACGACCGAAGAAGATGACTCGTCGCGTTTATTAACGACGTGAAGGTTGTCACAGATTATTTCCCCAAGGGCGGGGTCTAAAAATAAAATCGACGAGAATTCGCGTCACGTTGCTCACTGGAATAGGATTAAATTGAGTCTTACCTTCATGAACTTAAAATACTTTTTAACGCATGAGGTATAAGTAAGCTTTTTGCTTCAGTTATTTTACAATCAATAGTTCCTGAATGAATCTAAAGATAGCTATCAATTTATCTTGTCTGAGAAGCAGTGGTATCATCTTGGTAGAGTTAATTCATAGTGGAGAAAATGGATATAAACCGACTCTACAAATTATATGATACGTTGATCAACAAAATTCCCGCTAAAATCGCAAACTAACTGACCCCTTTTTAATACAAGCCATTTTTTACAAAATAAACTCATTTAACGGCGCAGGGTGAAAGAAAAAAGTTAAAATTGGATTACCTAACAGACAGCCACTTGCATTTTTCGGCGGAAGTGCCACTCCACGGCTAACAAGTGTTGTGCCAATCTGGCTGCCCACTTGCTGACGGCCCCTGTAATTTCACTACAATTTTACGTTGGGAAAATTCTGCATAAATTCGAGTGCCAGTTTTTGCCGGTATATGGCTCTTTTAGTGTAATTACGTTGGTATGAGGTGTGCTTTCATTTGAATTTAGAATTTGAGAATTGGGAGCGTGATTTATGAGCTTAGATTTTTTCTTGATTATTAACTGCTCGTACTTTAGTATGTTTTGAATTAGTACCAGTCCCTTTACTGAGGAATTAATTGCACATTTTTATTAATTGAACGCCCGGCACGTAATATAAATTACCTGTTCCTGGCTGAGCGGATAAATTAAATCCTACTAATCCTTCTAATAATATAAACGCGAAAGTTTGTAAGAATGTTTGTTCCTCTTTCACGCAAAAACTACTGAACGGATTTCGATGAAATTTGGCACACGGGTATATCATGGCCTGTATTAACACATGGGCTACACGCACATTTTAATTGCGGGAAAATACATAAAGTGGGACTTTTATCCCGGAAAAACTCACTCGCGCGAGCGGAGCTGCGGGTAAAAGCTAGTAGTTTATATTTGCTGCTAGCCCGACTTTGTAATCACTTTTCTCATCTTGTAAAACGAGGAAAACAAACACAATCATGTCGGACGGGCCCAAATTTACCACTCAGGTCCCAGGCATCTAGTGTTTGCTGACGATGTATCTAATTAACAGGGTCTTCGGCGCAATACTCAATTTGCGACGAAAAAAGGTGTTTGTAATTGGCACGCCCGCCCGGGGGAAATCTTTACGTGACGAAGAAGCCTTCGCTGCGTGTCAAGGAAGACGTAATGGAAAAAGTTTGTAATATTCGTATGGCAGACAATGATGAGATAGTCTGTGATACACAAAAATAACTTGGCGAAATTTAACTTTTATACAAATCTGCACAGGCAAATATCCACAAGATTAAAAAAATTACAAGTTTTTTTTTCAATCAGAATATAATATTGGCAAGCAAGATTATTACTTTCTCGAGGTTTTTTTTTTATTTAATCGTATTACAAGACGAGCGATACGACCCCCCCATAAACAGTACCAACACCATCCAGCACCTTGAGTTACAAAGTACCAACTGTGAGGTATTCCACTGCGCTCGTCATCCTGAGACATAAGATGTCCAGTAGTTACACTGGCTACAATGTCCTTCCAACCGAAACATAATAGTGCATGCATACTGCTGCTTGGCGATAGAAATAGACATTGCGGTGTTACCCAACCAGTCGGACTCTTACATATGAGAGACCTACCGCCCGAATCGGTCGGAATGATGCCACGGAACAAGCTACTATGGAGATTTTTGCCGCGCATATAATGCCATATCTATATAGTAAGGAACGAAGCGTATCGTGAACACTCCTATTGGAAAGATATTTTAGAACTGAAAAAAATTATCTTAGACTACGCTTTGGTTTTAATGACCGCCAAACGCTAACCCGTGTATAAAAATCAAAATTTTGAAAACCAGAACTCGTTCTTTCTTTTCTTTTTTTCAGTGCCTTCCACAACTCTTTCTAAAAGATTATTTCGCTAAATGACCAGTTTTAATGTGTCTGATATATTTTCATCATTATGTATGTAACATCTGGCCCTATTGGAAAAAATTATCGCGCCTTCGCAGAATCCCCCGGAGAAATAAATGCGTAATATCGGATTGAAGGTCAGTTCCAAATAGAATATGGGAAATGTATTAATATAATAAATTATTTGTAACTTTAGTATACACCAGAAGAATTATTTTACTCAAGAGTAAGCCGGCATTTAGGCTTTCTATAGTACTGTAAAATACTTCGTTCTTCATGATGATACAGTATAAGTGAAGTAAACATACCGCCATGCCATAACATACCAGCCCTGTATTATATACTGCCCACTGCTGAGCACGGACCTCCTCTACAGCTGAGAGGGTTAAGGCCTTAGTCTACCACGCTAGCCTAGTGCGGGTTGGGAGACTTCACATACCTTCGAAATTCAGAGAACTCGGGTATGCAGGTTTCCTCACGATGTTTTTCGTTCACCAGGGCTGGTATTATTATTATTATTAGGGCCGACAACGTTCAGCAGTGGATGACGATATGTTGATTGATTATTTGATTGCGGTGATTTAAAGAATATACTCTGATTCTGAAAATCTTCTCTAACCACATAAAGCTTTATTATTTTACAAGTGGTAGGTCTCTCATATGTACGAGTCAATCTGGGTGGTTACCACCGCAATGTCTATTTCTACCGCCGAGCAGCAGTATGCGTGCACTGTTGTGTTTCGGTTTGAAGGACATTGTAGCCAGTGTAACTACTGGACATAATGAGACTTAACATCTTATGTCTCAGGATGACGAGCGCAGTGGAATGCCATACAGTACTTTGTAACTCAAGGTGCTGAATGGTGTTACTACTGTTTATGTGTGGTCGTGTCGCTTACCATCAGGCGAACAGTATTCTCGCCTTGTCATTCGATGCCATAAAAAACAATACTTCTCTTCTGTCCATATTTATACACGAAATACAAGCCGTAATAAACTAGTTTGTGTACAAAACTGTATCAACCGTAGTTACTCTTTTTCATAAATAATATCATTTTCAAACTGCTAACTGTTGTTGACATAAAACAGTCAAACTTTCCGGAAAATTAATAACGTCCCCCGTGAGATATTGCGGGAGATGTTATCACGTTATGGGAAAACTTGGAGGCGAAAATGACGGCGGGCCTTGCATGGGAGTTGTCGACATTTGTTCGAGTGGTTATAATGAGAACAATGTTTGACAATAATTACATCGCACATTTAAATAGCGTGGTTGTTAACTGTTGGCCAGATACACGACACAAATTGCGGCAACGACCTGCGATGAATGGAGTAGGGTCCTGACTAGAAAGAGCGTCGACTGCGCAAGATGATTATCGAAAGTCGACACAATTATTATGCGAGCCTGTTTGACGGGGGGGCCCCTCGGGCTAAATCACGGAGAGAAATTTGGAGGCACCTAATAAATATGATCAGACATGTACACTGTCGTAAAGCCGTTACTAAAAACATGAATGATAATAATATGGAAATATTTACCAACTACAATTATTTAAATTTATTCTCCATATTTTAAGTCCTTTAGAAACGATATTAAAAGGAGGGCGAACCTATTAAGCATTTAGAATGGTTACAAAAACATCATAAATTACTCTAAGCATTTGTTTACAATAGAAAACAAGGGAAAAAATGCGCATATTTGATAATGTTGAAATTATTCTCAAAAATAACATTAATAACACTTGAAAATAACTAGCACTAGAGAAATGCTAAAGATTTTATAAATTATGTCTAATATTGGTAAAGAATATAGATAGATTTTTTTTTATTTACTGAACGTCTGAACTCTGTAGTAGTTCAATTGTAGGTGAGAATCCGCCTGAGTAGGTGCAAACGCCATATTATCCATTTTTCCCAGTAAGCAAAAAGCTCGAAAATTTTAAAAAACCATAGCCAATTCACTGGTGGTAGGTCTCTCATATGTATGAGGCCGTCTGGGATGCTGATGTTTACCTCCGCAATGTCTATTTCTGCCACCAAGCAACTGTGTCCATGCACTGTTTTGTTTCGGTTTGAAGGACATTGTAGCCAGTGTAACTACTGGACATAATGAGACTTAACACCTTATGTCTCAGAATGACGAGCGCAGTGGAATTCAACACACTACTTTGTAAGTCAAGGTGCTGAATGGTGTTGCTACTGTTTATGGGAGGTCGTATCGCTTACCATCAGGCGAACGGTATACTCGTCTCGTCATTCGATGCAATAAAAAAAATCAATTACTAGGTATTGTAAAAAAAATTCTTACACGTTTTAAGGTATGAGCGCTGAACGTCACCACGGTTAGATTTTCAGTTGGTTCTTACTGTTTACGGGTAATACCAATGCAATTATGTTTTTTCTTTAGACACTACCTCTGCAAACTACACGCACCATCAAAGCCAATTGAGCTGCCAATGGGAATACAATATTCCTAATATAATTCAATATTCCTAAATCTATTTATACCCTGCAATTATGCATTTAAACCGATCTATAATATAATAAGCCACACGGTCGCATCAACTGCATGCAAATAAGGAGAAATGGCAAGTCGACGACGTAAACTTTCTTTGTAAAAATGTGCTAAACCACCGCGTTGGAGCAATCCATAAGAAAAAGCGATAAAAAAAAAGATTATGATTATATAGAACTAGCTTTTGCCCACGGCTTCGCCCGCGTTAATAAGTTTTTCCGGGCTAAAAGTACATAAAAACCTTCCCGTTGAATCACTCTATGACATGACGTTGATACAACTCTTAACAAATAATGCATTAATTTCGACCAAATTTGATTACCATAAAAACGGTTCTAGTGAGTTAATCTTAAAAGATAGACATATACTGTCGCGGACTTTTTTTTAGACGATTTCAAGAGGAATAATTCTTTCATACATATATTTTTGGTATCTTGAACCGTTTTCGCAGCGCACGCAATGGAAGCCCTCAAGGATGAATAATTTTCCCCGCTTTTTTCACATTTTCCATTATTTCTTCGCTCCTAATAGTTGCATCGTGATGTTATATAGCCTAAAGCCTTCCTCGATAAATGGTCTATTCAACACAAAAAGAATTTTTCAATTCGAACCAGTAGATCCTGAGATTAGCGCGTTCAAACAAACAAACAAACAAACAAACAAACTCTTCAGCTTTATAATATTAGTATAGATGGGTCGTCATTGCGCAGCTACTGGTTGGGAACAATAGCTCATCTTATGGTTAACATCAGCTCGTAAACAGAAAAAAATGAATTTTGAATTGCATAGTACGGAATGATCTGACCGACCACCTGCCCGCTGGTCTGACCAAATAAGGGCCATAACAGGACTGCCTATTGCCACTGCCCTGAGGAAAGCCGAAGATAGGGGGGCATGGAGACGGTTCGTCATCGACTCCATGAAAATATTTCAGGACGGACACGACCTTCAGTGATGAAGAAAACGATCAAGAAGAAGGTACGGAATGATATTGCGCTTTGTCAACATCTGATAACAAATCTCACAGTACTACTAATAACAGTGCTTATAATGTATTAATTAATGATTCTAGAGACAGACAATGGTTATGGTGATGACATACCTAGACAGGTTCCTTATAATATAAGCAACGTTTTTTTTCGGGCACGACAAAGCAACCCTACAGTACCTAATATTAAGTAGATAAAGTGGGGTCTAGGTAGAGTATTTACTAACGAAAGATCCTTATGCCTCACCAGTCGACATAATATTGGTCTGTTTGAACGCACCAATAAAAAAAAAACAGTTAAATTAACTACTCACTTGCTCACGCCTATTATGTCCGAAGGGGTAGGCAGAGACACAACTAGTGCACCCACTTTTGGACGTTATTCCGTCTCATAGGGGGCGAGCCTATCGCCATGTTGCGCACATATTCCAGACTCCGAACTGATATTGAATAGAAAAACTCAATATCACTTTGCCCGACTCGGGAATCGAACCCGAGACCTCAGCATTGCAGTCGTACCACAATACAACTACGCCACCGAGACAGTAAATTAAATTAAGATAATTAAGTATACACACACAAATACACTCACGCCTGTTATCCCCGAAGGGGTAGGCAGAGGTGCAACTAGTGCACCCACTTTTCGCCGTCATTCCGTCCCATGATGTGATAGGGGGCGAGCCTATCGCCATATCGGGCACAAATTCCAAGTACTTATCAAAATATTACCTCGTAATTAACTCAATTTAGAATCGCTCGATCTCCCATCTTAGATCACCGCATAAAGACCCTCCGGGCTGGTGATTCAGGGATTTGGCACGATAGATAATGACCGGACCCTAATCACGTCTCGGCTCCGGGACTATCTGCAAATGCTAGCTCAGATCGGCTGATAATCCACTAAACATGCGATGACGTGGCGAAACTCGTATCGCTGATTGTATGAGTAATTTGGCTGTTGGAACAGCAATTATCGGCTCTAGAGTCGTAGTAGCCCAAGACTGGGAGGTCTTGGATTCCATAAAGGCAACACTTAATTTTCATTTTGTCAGATTTTCATTTTCTCAGGATTCAATCCCCCAGATGTCACACAGGCGACTGATAAAACTAAGGTCCCGTTTTTTCTACCGTGGTTGCCTTTACTTCTGGGTTTTATTAAGCTTGACGCGCTCGCAGAGCTGTGAGTGAGACGTGAGGCACTGCGAGTCCACCCAGCTTAATAACAACGAGGATTACCCTAACCACAGTTGAAAAAACCGGTCTAAGTAACATTGTGAAATTTGCATGAAAAAATGAATTGCGCTAACCCCACATTGGGTTAGAAGATGATGGATGCAGATTGTGGATGCAAGTATCGTATTTTACTTTACGCCTTTTTAACCCCACGTTTCAAACAGTGTGCGACCACTCAAAACTAATCAGTAATAACTGCATCGTTATTGCGTTCACAACTGCAAAATATCACTCAATCATTGTAATTCAAATAAATCACCAGATTTTATTCCTTAAACCCGGAAGAAAATGCTTGGCGGCAGGAAAACATATCAAAAAGAATAATTTATCAGCGTGAACAAAATCGGTACAACAGCTTTTATTAATTCCATTCCTACATATTCTAAATATAAATCACAACAGCATAATATATTCAATAGGGAAGGTTAGTTCACACGTCACGTATATCTCAGCGCTAAGTAATCCTCGAAGTTCCGCCTGCGGGACAAACCTTTTCCAGAATTAAAATAGTACGTATCTTCTTGTCCTGGATAAAAAGTAGCCCATACTTAAATCCAGGAAATGGTCCATTATGAGTGTTTGCGTTTACATCTAACAATCATCGAAACATTTTCATAATCTCGGTATTTTTACATAAGGTATCTTGCTATGTGCTGAAACCTCTACACAAAAGGAATGTCCAAATGAGGAAACTCAAAAAGCTTTGTGCCATAAATCATATCGGCGGGATGCGTGAAACGGTTGTCATGGCAACGAGTGAACCCTTAAATGTATTTGGCGATAGATCCGCAATAAAAGTCACGCATGCCTGAATGATTGATGGTGAGAAAGTATTCCTTTATCAGAAACTTTGGTGATAATTAAAAAGTAAGGGATGTTGGGGAAATTGAGAACATATTTCCCTTTAGTCGATACTGACGAGAGATAACCGTTGCTCTTTAGTCGACATCTGGACTTCTCTCCGGTTATCATCAGGTGTAGTGGGCTGAGGTTTTTTTTTTAAGGTAGGCGGTCTTGCAGTCAACACCGGGGAAACCTGCGAATCCGATACTGCAGGGGCCTGGGAAGAAAGTGGAAAAGGAATATGGAAGGGAAAGTGGGGGAAGGGAGGAAGGTTCCAAGCATAGGCGGAAAGAGAAGTGGGTGCCAGGAAATGTTCGCGGAACATTTTAGGCCTCAATGTGTTATCCAACCAAGAGGTATACACACTGCACTGTGTGCCTCAGCCCACGACTAATGTCCTCCCATGCATGGGCGTGCATTAGGAGTGAAGACCCAGCGCACAAGAATTGCTTCAGGGGCGAGTGGGCTGAGGTTATGTGCCGGTATAAAAAAGGTGCACCTTCCCTGTGGGAAGTTTTTTATTAGTGCCACCTAAATACCTTAGTGTATTATATGCGTATCTAGGAATTGGGACTTAGTTTTTGCTCACGATTTCTGAAAGACTTTTTTCGGGTCTCAAACTATAGTTCCATACCAAATTTCATCGAAATCCATTCAGTAGTTCAAGAGTTTATGGCAGGAATACACACGAACAAAAAGTGCTTTTGAGCATAAAAGGCGTGTGAGCGTGTGTGTGTGTGTGTGTTTTTTTTCAAACATCTTTCAAATTTTCTTTTAGTAAAATAAGAAGAATAGTAAATAAGAAGGTTATTAGTTATGATAATATTATTTAAGTTTAATTTTATTTCTCCCCTTAATTTCTATGCCTGTTTTACGATAGCTGACAAGATAAAATGCAAACATGATTGTGTACGTAAACATTTCCCTGACTGGATGCCATAACACTAATTCTGTACAGCTTAAAGAAATGAAAAGAAGCTTACCTAACAGAAAAAGACGTGCCAAATATTTGGCTCAGTGGGGCGTAAAACCCGACCACAGTTTTGCATAATAGTCAACTCCTATTTGCTTATTTATTCCTAGTACGAGGAGCTTTATAAAAACAAAACAAGTTTTGCTTGCCTTGAATATTCTTGGGATAAAAATGAAATCAATGCACACATTATGAAATATGGCGATGGCGTATTATATAGTCTTCTATTAGTGATTCAAAGCTTTTTAAATCTGTTCAGAAACTTTTAGATAAGTATTACTCTCTAAAAAAAACTTTATCTCAATAATACATATTTTCAAGGAAAGAAGTTTGATGACCGCAAATAAATCAGAAGCGTGCGTTTGTATTTCAAGTTTCATTAAAAGTTTGCCATTAACAAAAACCGAATATCGAAACGAAATTCGGGAACGTACAAAGAAATAGTGAGGATAGAATGAATAGTCATAATAAACAAATTATAATAATTGTAAAAATTTAAATTTTTGACAACAACGTGAATATGCATTAAAATACGTATATGATAATATAATCAGTAAGGGAACATAAAACTCTAAGTTTTCATATTACAATTAATGAAGTAGCATGATTTTGATTGTATTTTATTATAAGTCGCAAAATCGATCATCCAATAACGCTCAACTAGCTTTTTCCTCCTGTTTCGTGATGGCTATTCTATATTTAGCCTGTTTTCGAACTTCGCTATCCATTCATCTCGCACGCCGTCACGTCTATGACTAACAAGTTTCACAACAAATAATCCTACTAATATTATAAAGGCGAAAGTTTGTAAGAATGTATGGATGTTTGGATGTTTGGATGTATGGATGTAAGGATGTTTGTTCCTCTTTCACGCAAAAACTACTGAACGGATTTCGATGAAATTTGGCACACGGGTAGATCATGTCCTGGATTAACACATAGGCTAATTTTTATCCCGGGAAAATATAAACCGGGACTTTTATCCCGGAAAAACTTTTTAATGCGGGCGGAGCCGCGGGCAAAAGCTAGTTCATTATAAGACAACATTCGAATACGAATATTCGAATTTTAGATTCACGAAGTTACTTGAAAATATGCCTGATAAGTTTAGTACTTTTTATGTTTTTGGAAGCTCCTTAACTAAATATATAACCGTATTTTTATCTTAAACGAATATTTTAAGCGAATGAAACCATAAATAACATTCAATAAGGTAACTATATTGTTTTTCTTTTATTTCCAGCAGAGGTAAGTAGATATCAACTATAACATGCATTTTAGATTAGGGCCTGAGACCAAAACACTCATGTCATAATTATAACTCACAATTCACCTTTTTTATACCGGACCCATGTTATTTTGACAGCATAATATTTATCTGCCACAAATTCGAATCCCGGCCAACTCAAATAAAATTTTAACAAGAGATAAATATAGTTACTTATTGAAGCAAAATAAACCTAAACCTCATACTCGAACCGAAAATATAACCGTAAATCAAGGTACCTATTTTCATGACTTTAATCCCAAGTATATCAAACGAAGCCAAGAAAAGTTAACCAAAATAAGACCACAAATATAATACACGAGACGAATTAAACATTAACAAGTTCACGGACCTCTTGGATGTTTGAGTTGGAACATTAAATTCAACATTTTCATCTTCAAACACATATTAAAATATATAAATCGAAACAGTGTGCGGTTGAAGGTGGTTTTTTAAATTCCATATTCATTTAGTTACAAGTGGATCAGGTACGTAATTAGGAGGTCCGAATTGGGGATCATATTTACTTATTTACTGTTATTGTTCCATTTGAATATCGTTACTTCATGTGGATGGTTGATCACTCATATGTGCGAGTATGGAAATGTATGTATGCATTTTCTATTTTCCACCAAGCAACAGTGTTAATTAAAGCTCTGTTTTTTATATTTGATGGACAGTATATACTGGTGGTAGGACTCTCATATGTAAGAGTTCGTCTGGGTGGGTACCACCGCAATGTCTATTTCTACCGCCAAGCAGCAGTGTGCATGCACTGTTGTGTTTCTGTTTGAAGGGCATAATGAGACTTAACATCTTATGTCTCAGGATGACGAGCGCAGTAGAATGCCACACAGTACTTTGTAACTCAAGGTGCTGGATGGTATTTCTACTGTTTATGGGTGGTCGTATCGCTTACCATCAGGCAAACGGCATGCTCGACTCGTCATTCGATGCCATAAAAAAAACATAATTGTAAAGCCTTGTGACGAAGGCAACTCTATGCCATGCAAGATAATATTATTTAAGTTATTTAAAGTTGCTTAGCTTCTACTATTTATAATAATCAAAGTTCATAGAAGGTGTTAAACCCGCTATAGTGAACCACCTAAGTGTATCGCAGGTCGGAATTATCGTGTCGATTGGCGATGGTTAATTATTCCCATCATTCACTTTATTTGAACCCCTCTTCGATTATCATTAGGTGCAGTGATGATACTGTTCTGAACTACCGATAAAAAAAACACATCTTCCAGCGACATACTTCTATGTTATCGTTATTTTGCCTCTTCTGACAACTTCTCCGGATAATATTATATGAACCATAAGCCGCCATGTTAGTCTAATGCATGTTGGATCATTAAAGCCTAGTGTGTTAGCATGCAGGATGCATGTCTTGTAGGTGAGCTAGCTTAGATGCTGAATATATCTTCATAACATTGACTGCTTGCTATACAAAGTTGTTACCCAAGCTAGAATGTCATGAATAAGTTATGAATGCACACGGAATCGAAGTATTCATTTTAATAGTTCAACTTGTTAACAACATTTAAAAGTCTTGTTTTTTTTATTTTCTACAACAAATTTCTCCTTATATTCAAAATCAAAAATACTAAAAGCAACTTCTTTCTTAAAATTCAGTACTTGTTTAGCACAAAAGCAAGCGTTCCGGTACACAGTTCTACACCACTTTTAACGAGACTAAAAATAATTGCACACGGACACACATTCCCACGGCGACATTGGTGCAATCTCATTTCCGCTTTCCTGCACAATAACGTGCGGAAGTGGTTTCTTTTTTCCTATTTTTAACTAAACCATACTTATATTGAATCGACTAACTTGAACATTGATTTTTATATCTATAACAATGAATGAATGTAATTTAAGCATAGAATAAACCATTCATTCAAAAGCATAGTGATAAGATATATTTATTACCATTTTTCTTCGTTCCATTCGAGACATTGCCAAATAAAACAAGGGATAAAGTTGATTATTTTGTATTAACTTTTCACGTGTATTATAAAGATCCGTCTGGAATTCTTTAGCGGAGGCCTATATTGATGATGATTTGTATCGTCGTTAAGTACCTAATTTTGCTATAATTTTATTTTATTTGAAAATTGTTGTAAATAAATAATAAAGTTTAGTAAAAAAGATCTTTTACTAACACGAGTGTTTATTTCGAAGTGAGGTAAATATGCAAGAAAACAAATAAATATTTACCGTTTTAAAATGCCACAGCCACAACGAAGATTACATTCCACAAGAAAAATTACTTAGGTATTAAAACAAAATACGGATTTTTACTACTCTATGCTACGCCCATTTTGGGAATTATAAATTTATTCTTAAATTAAGTAAAAGCTACACAGTGCAAATAAAATATACTTGACTGTAAGGTGGTAGCTTTTTACGGGAAGAGTTTTGACCATAATATTCATAGTCGTTACTCATAGACTAAATACAGTGTAGTTGCAATCTCTTGCTTGCACTTTAATAATAGTGGTCTTGGCACCCTAACCAACCGTCTGAAACGTCCCTGTCGCTAACCCAAGCAACATAATTAACTCCTGCGTTGGATCTCAGCCATGTTTATCTAAGATTTAATATATGAAGTGTGTCGTATTAAAAATATTTAGTTTGAAGGGTTGGGCGCGGTCTACAAAGTCAGATGAAACTTTATAATTAAATTAAAATTTTCATTTATAAACTGTTTATTTAAGTTACTCATTCAGCTATCATATAAAAATGCTTGCTCTTATTATAAATGCAATAGTGTTTGTATTTTGTTATGCTACATCAACGCTACAAATATTCTATATAGAATTTCAGGTCTGTAGAGAGCTTAGAGCATTCATTTAACATAGTCTAAGGTAGAGGGACATGGTTTATTTTAATCAAAAAAAAATATGTTTCGAATGCGAGTTTTACTCTGTCAAAAGACTTTCCTTCAGAAAATCTAATATAAGCATAATCGCAGTGGGCATTTTGGTTCAGTTTAAGCTAAATTAATATTTTTTCCATTGAATAATATTATACTTATTACTCTGCTAATGATAACCTCAACAGTGTGTTTTTAGTTTAGTCTTAATTAAATAATTCATTAAAAAAACATAAGTTAACTCTTTTTCATATAAAATATTTGTCATACTCCCATTGAATAATCATAGCGATCTTCTCGTACACAATGTGAAACTCGGTCACCTTTTCCATTAAAAGCGTTCTAACTTCAATAAATTGAAATAAAGCCCAAACTAGCATTTGAATGCTTTGAGTAATGGTGAACATCTAACCTTAATGTCTTAAAACACTTTTAAATGGTTTTAAATTTAATCTTGAACAAGGGTGATAAATTTTTAAAGTAATTTTTCAACAAATTGTTGAGATAAGAATGTTTTAGACATTATTCTAGTTCAAAATGGTGAATAAAGTTTTTATTGTTGGTTAATTTTGAAAAGTACCTACGCGTTTGTTTTTATGCCATAGAGGAATCTTTGATCTGTACTAATATTATAAAGATGAAGAGTTTGTTTGGTTGGCTGAACGCGCTAATCTCAAAAACTACCGATTTTAAAAATTCTTC
The DNA here is from genome assembly GCA_949316025.1 of Lapara coniferarum. Classification (NCBI taxonomy): domain Eukaryota; kingdom Metazoa; phylum Arthropoda; class Insecta; order Lepidoptera; family Sphingidae; genus Lapara; species Lapara coniferarum. The sequence continues at coordinate 1,556,048 of OX438919.1, read as the reverse complement.
CACTAATAGAAAACTACTTTACTCCGGAGTGCTAAGGGCTACATTTTGTCCTGGAAAACTTTGTCACGTGGGTGGGGCAGTGAGCAATACAAGATAATTGTATTTCACTCATTATATAGCATAAAGTATCTGGCGGATACTACGACTATTTCCCAAACCTTTAAACGCTGTTGGTAGGATTTTTTTTTCGCTCGAATAGCGACCACCAATACAAGGTGTAAATATCGCCATAGTGGTCCACGTAGGTGTTGCGTTCTGGAATTATTTTATATCCAATTCAAACCGGCACACCTTTTTTTATGCCATTGAATGACGAGACGAGCATGCCGTTCGCCTGATAGTAAGCGATACGATCACCCATAAACAGTAGCAACAACATACAGCACCTTGAGTTACAAAGTACTGTGTGGCATTCCACTGCGCTCGTCATCCCGAAATATAAGATGTTAAGTCTCATTATGTCCAGTAGTTAAACTGGCTACAATGTCCTTCAAACCGAAACACAACAGTGCATGCACACTGCTGCTTGGCGGTAGAAATAGATATTGCGGTGGTGCCCACCCAGATGGAGTAGGCCTGGCAGGCGGTGGCCCACTTCTGCGAGGCGGTCCTCTCGCGGAAGGAGAGTGCCGAGAGGGATCGCCAGCGCAGTGGTGATCCCTCCCGCCGCCAGACGAGACGTAGGAGGCGTCGGGTGGACGACTGACCGACGTCTCCCGCCCTGTGGATTGGGGGCGTTTGGAGAATTCCACCACGGTATCCCCTGCCTGTCGTAAAAGGCGACTAATAGGGGCCTCCGGGGGTCACGGGTGGGCGGGACGTGCCGCCCACCCATTAGTCTAGCCAACTTCTGTGACCCCCGTGATGCAGGCAGGTGTCCGAGGCAGCGTGAGACACGCTGCCTCGGACACCAAAAGGTGGACACGGTACGGTGTTTCGGGGGCTTCTGAGCCCCCGCAACAGGGAAAAGGACCGCAACAGCGGTACGCGCAGGGGCGGTTGCGGACGACAACTTAGACGTGAGTCGGAGGAAGCCCGCAGCCGTCCCTAATGCGCCGAAGATGGCAATTTAAAAAAAAAAAAAAAAAAAACCCAGATGGAGTCTTACATAATATGTTTCATCATCATCTTTAATGTATTGAATTATTAGATCTGGTGGGATCAATAAAACATTGCTATCGATTACAAATTACCTTATTTTAAAAATGGTAAATGGTATGTAATGTTAAAAACCATTTCACTATTTTCATTTAAGATTTTTTCAAGAACACGTCCCGTCTCAAGACCTTCATCGCAAAGGTAAGTTAAAGCGAAATTTTAATAAATAAATTTCTCGGAATTTTGTCTCCACCCGGAGTGTTAACAAATCTAAATTTTCGGAGAGTTTATCGTTTACTTACCCTGAGCAAACTGGAAGTTAGATTTATGGAAACGGGCGATGTCATTCAAATAAAATTGATGTTATTCGATATTGAATAAAACGATTTCGATCTTACATAGTATTCGATTACATTATTTTCTCTTCAATCTTATCTAAAATTATATTTCTTCTTTTTTACTGTAATAAACTACAAGCCAAAGGGGGCTTGCTTTATAAAACAGTTTTTCCAAGAAATTGGCGAAATATACGTTCCCATTAAAATTAAAGCCAACGATTTAAAATCTCATTTTGTCTGCAGTTTTTGTTGCTGAAAATTCTTCTTTCGTTTATTTCAGACAAAATTCTTAAAATAAATTTATTGGTACTCTGTTATCCCAATGTTTTGTACGCAATGAAAGAAAATACTTTGTGAAGTAGATTTATTATCTAAATTTCCAACCTTGGTAAGGTTGGAAATTTAGATATGCCGGATAAATCCTATTCGAGTTTGAAGATACGTTTCTAAAGAACGCTGACTGAAAGACGATTATAAAAGATTTAGACCGTGGGCCAGTGCAAAATTTCGTCAGTCATTTTCTCCCGAAAGATAATTGGTGAGATGCATCAGAGACGTGTATCATAAAGCCTCGTGAACGTCAGCTTCGGCTCCGTGGGTGCCATGAGCGGTGGTAGCCTCCGAAAGATGTAGAAAAAAAATATATTATTCAGTCATTTGCTCTCAACTAAGAATCATTTTAAATTGTAGCTAACCCGATACCTTGAAGAAAAAAAATAATCAGTTGACTGTAACTTGGGGCATTATGCGTCAGCTGGTCAATCAAACATGTAAAAAAAAATATATCATTTCAGTGATTTCCTCTCAACTACAAATTTACCTGATGATAGCTTATACGCAACTATGAATAAATATATATGTCAGCTGGCTGTATGCCGGGGCAAAAACCGTCAGCTGATGCCTTGAAAGTTATAACGCAGGTGTTAGGCGAGAGCTTCTATTACATAATTACATGCATCAGCTGACAATGTTTCCCTCGAATTAATGATAGTAGATTCTCTTTATTAATTACAGCATTGTATTATCAATCTATACATGTAAAATGCTTTGTCCTGAATGACTGACTGACGCACAGCCTAAACCTCTGACCGTAGAGACCTGAAACTTGCAGGGTGTGTTCTTTGTATGCCATAGGCATCTAATGAGATTGAATTTTCCGAAAGTCTACCCCTAAGAGGGTGAAAAAGGGGGGCAAAGTTTGTATGGGCCAACGTGATTCCTTGATCCAACCTACTTCAAATATTGCTTAAACTTATTTTTAACAAAACTGATAGAAGACGTGTTTCATGTTTTATTGAAATTCATCCCGTAATATATAATATGTATAAAAACGAAAGGTCGTTAACTCACTCATCACGAAATCTGAGAAGCTACACGTGCTAGGAGTCTCAAATTTTGTGGAGGTTCCTTTTAGGACGTTGGAGCTCACTAAGACGGGATTTTACGAAATTCAACCCCTAATGGGGTAAAAAGATTGTACGCGATAAACTCAAAGACTATCAAACTGATTTTGATTAAATTGGGTATGGAGATAATTCGAGCATCTGGGAAACTGGAAAATTTTAGGCTACTTCTTATCCCGTGAAAATGTATAAGTGGGACCTTTGTAAAAAAAAAACTCTTTCGTACGACCGAGGCTGCGGGCAAAAGCTAGTCAGCTTATAAATTTTCATCTGGGAAGATATAATGTATCTTAAATGTTTGACTTTACGCTCAGATATGAGTTTTCCGATGAAATGTATAAATACTTTACGACTAATACGTATATAATTAAATAACTGAAGAAATATTAAGAACAGTGATTATGAATTTATAGTTTATTGTACTCTCCGGAGTAAGATAAAGTGGTCAGCAGAAGACTTTTCAGATTAACACAACCTACTGCAGGTACCACCTTTGCAACACGTTTCTAATCTAAGGGTTAGAAAAGTGTTGCATGCCTACATCGCGTCATACAAGGAACACACCCTGCAAGTTTCAGATCTCTACGGTCAGAGGTTTGGTCTGTGCGTTTAACCGTCAGTCAGTCATTCAGGACAAAGCATTTTACATGTATAGATTGATAATACAGTGCTGTAATTAATAAAGAGAATCTACTATCAGTAACTCGAGGGAAACATTGTCAGCTGATGCATGTAATTATGTAATAGAAGCTCTCGCCTAACACCTGCGTTATAACTTTCAAGGCATCAGCTGACGGTTTTTGCCCCGGCATACAGCCAGCTGTCATATATATTTATTCATAGTTGCGTATTAGCTATCATCAGGTAAATTTGTAGTTGAGAGGAAATAACTGAAATGATATATTTTTTTACATGTTTGATTGACCAGCTGACGCATAATGCCCCAAGTTACAGTCAGCTGATTATTTTTTTTCTTCAAGGTATCGGGTTAGCTACATTTTAAAATGATTCTTAGTTGGGAGGAAATGACTGAATAATATATTTTTTTCTACATCTTTGGGAGGCTACCACCGCTCATGGCACCCACGGAGCCGAAGCTGACGTTCACTAGTCTTTATGATACACGTCTCTGATGCGTCTCACCAATTATCGTTTGAGATGAACTTGGTCATCGAAATCTGTCACTGGCCCACGGACCAATTGATGATAATTGTCTATCCTCGCGATATAAAACCGCAGTAACATCCCACTGCTCTACTCTACTAATACATCGAAGAACTTCACGTTTGGTACAAAGGTGATTTAAAGCTCATTTTAAGATCATGGAATATTTTCTTACTAACTTTTGCCCGCGGCTCCGCACGCGTTAAGGAGTTTTCCCGGGATAAAAGCCCCGCTTTTTATTTTCCCGGGATAAAAAGTAGCCTATGTGTTTATCTAGGACATGATCTACCCGTGTGCCAAAATTCATCGAAATCTATTGAGCAGTTTTTACGTGAAGTATTAACAAACATACATACATCCATTCTTACAAACTTTCGCGTTTACAATATTATAGAAGATAAGGATTATTCTTACTATTTTTATTATGAATGAGAATGTATGTTGACATATTTGAATGTTATATCTTAGAAGTAAAATATCTCCAAATATTTACAACAAACTATAATATGTAGTTATCATATTTTTTAATACATCTGGGACTTCATTTATCTAAAAATATTTCTCATTTAAAATTATTGTTTTTACCAGAAAAAAAATGTAACTAACCGACGCTTCTGTCATTCGGCCTCTCAAATTATATCTTAAAAAAAAAAAAGTTACAGCAATAAGTAGGTAAAACTTGTCAAACATAGTAAAGGTATATTGGTATCTAAGTACCTTGTTGTCTTACCGTAATAGAAAACACTTTAAATCATATCCAATCTTAAGAATCCATAGAATGTCACGACCCAAGCACTATCAACAAGAAATCCCTCTTCCACTCTTCAGTTCAATCACGTTTCATTGTAATCTCATTCCGAAAAGTTTATTATTTAACGGTAACCTTTTGTTTTCTATTGAGAGGGTTTTTTTTTAACAGAATTATGATCATATAAAAAAAATGTACTATGTAGCCTAAAAATATAACGCGACGAGTCGTTTTTTCAAACTATTATCGATTCTATAAATTCGACTTCAAATATAGGTCTGATTTTTCAAATCTCACTTACATGAATTTCTAATTTTCGTAAAAACCATTCATATAAAATATATCTTTCACTTTAAAACTATTAATTGCTAAATGGAAAATACATGTAAAACTATAAAGCGTTTAATGTCTTTGGAACTGCCACTAATGTTCGTCGAAAATTGATGAATTATATGCCCATCTCCCGGAGACTTAAATATACCGCGGTGTTTGAAAAAAAGATTGATATGAAAATCACGGTTCTTTATTTGGGTAGTAAACGCTGAAGTTTTGTTTTGTTAAAAGGCTTTTTAGTTGTGAGGTTATAAAAAATCAAATTTATTTAAATGATACAACGAATATAATATTATTTTTTGGAAAGCTTACTGGCAAAAGAATCGTCCCATCATTGTCATAGTGATACATCGTTGCGTTACTGAATTTATACAGTGATAGGAATTATTTTATCTTTCAAAGGCTGAAGAAAAAGAGGGAGAGAAGGCACTCTAAGAAAAAAATACTTTTGTCGTAATAAAATACAATCAGTACTCTTCTAACAAAGTTTAATTACAAAATCTAAAAAATGAGAAAGAATAGATCTCAATCACAAAAGCAAATATTCTTGAATGCAGTGAAGAATTAAGTAACCATACAGTAGTCAAATGAGGTCACAGGTATCAATAATGCGAGAGCGCACGCTTGGAAATAATTTCCGTATGTTTTCACAGAGGCTAAAATATCATCCATTAAGTGGTTTCCCATGTAAAAATATTTGAGAAAAGACTGTTTTTGAATGTGTCTCAGTTCAACTACTTTTAGTTGTATTTTTTTACTCGATGGATAAATATTTTGACACCGCGTATTTTAATTGTGAATATTTTAGCAATATTTGCTTGAATTCACAACACTGTTCGGAATCTGATTGGCTAACTAAACACGAAACATAAAAATACTTAGAAGTAGTGAGCTCAACACTTTCAGCTACATTTTTAAATATTTTACCGGGAAGAGTATTCCAAAATTAATCAAAACCTAGAAGTCATAGCCAGAAGGAATTACCATTCGAATGAGCTAAACCAAGAGAAGTCCTCGCTTCTTGTGTTCCCCTCGGGAGTAGTTCCCGGCTAGATGCATTAGAACCATTGGCGTCCATCCAATACCCAAGTTTTCTTTTTGTCGGAGTAAATAAATATTTAAAAGAAAAGTTCTAAACATTTTTAATGTTTGAGCGTTCAATTTAAGAGAGAACCTCAATGGAATATCTATTTTGTAGAAGGTGCATCATGCCTGATGTTACTTTGCCGTTGCTTTCCCATCAGTCTTTGATTAATAATATGTCTAGATTGACACTGAACGCTTCAAACGTGTCGAAAAAAGTAGAGGCGAATTGTTCTCTAAATCAATTCCCGCGTCGAAAACAAAGTATAATGTCTTTGATCACCGATATTTGTTACGTTTTTTATAGTTACTTCTTGCAAATATATTTATATTTGTACAATATATGTATATTTTTTTTAAATAAATTAATAAATGTTCGTAATTTTTATGGGTTGCTAGTTTATGCAATCAGCTTTTCCTAAAAATTGGAATCCTACTGTATAAAAATACCCTATGTGTTAATTCACCTACATGTCAAATTTCATCCAAATCCGTTCAATAGTTTTTGCGTGAAGGAGTAACAAACGTTCATCAATCTTCATATACTTTCACGTTTCTAACATTAATCAATAGAATTAAGTACCTACTTATACTCCATGGTAATAAGTAATAACATTGCTGAGTGTTGTCTAGGTTATGAAGACGTTTATTTTGGAATGAAGTATTTATTTTGGAATGAAGTATTTATTTTGGAATGAAGTATTTATTTTGGAATGAAGTATTTATTTTGGAATGAAGTATTTTACCGATTTCAGCTGTCCATTTCTCTTTACAAAATACTTCATTCCAAAATAAATGTCTTGATAACCTAGACAACAGTAATAACAAGGCACTATTAATACTTATTACCATTTATTGAAGTTGTTTGGTTATTATACAATTATAGTTATTCATAAATAAGCGCAAACACTATTAATTATCATAAATTACAATGATCTTAAAAAAATCTCAACCTGTGGACTGTAAAAGAGCCAATATTATAGGCACGCCAATTTTTTTTCCAATGGACCGTAATATATGACTACACTAAATTAAAAAGTGCGACTGTCACGTAGCATGCCATTAAAACTGCCGCCATTCAATTTAGTCGATTAATTAGGCACTAATTATAGATACATTTTCGCAGCGTAGAAATTTGGGTATTTAAATAGAACTCCGACAAACTAGCCTTCTACATAATCTTACAATTTTAAAGCTCTCCGATTTTGGGATTTGCGTAATTTTAGTTTGCTTAATAGGCTATAGATAGGATCGCCCCCTGTCACATCATGGGACGGTATATGCACAGTGAAAGGTGGGTGGACTAGTTGCGCCTCTGTCTACCCCATAAAAGATATGAGTATGCATGTGCACGTAGTTTCCTTTAAAAATACACTTGAAATGAACGTAATTAAAAAAGATAGTTATAAATGGTGGAGTCTTAACATTTTTTAATGATCCATATGTTTGTACCTTTGATATCTATAAAGTTTGAGATTGGTTAGATTTTGAGGCTCAGCACCGATACAAAAAGTGGTAATTTTGTTTAACAAAATCTTTGTTATTATTATTAGAGTAGGTAATTTCAAAATTATAATCCGAGATATTATTGTCTAGTTTCGAGTTAATTATTATTTTTTGTATTTCATGGGTATAAACTTCTCCCCGTTTTAATGTTTCATGGAACAACTGTGGGGTAACTCCCGAGTACAATATAAATCTAATACCAATGTCAATCCAATTCCAATCTCAATTTGTACGTCACATATGTATCATTATACGCGCACGCGTATTGTAAAAGACATTTGGTGAGATCCAAACTTATTTGCCCTCTTTGTCTTAATGCGCGCAATCTTACTGGACATTATGAGACTTAACATCTAATGTGTCAGGGTGACTAGCGCAGTGGAGTAACAGCCTGTACTTCGTAATTAAGAGTTCTGTTTGGTGTTACTACTGTTTAAATATGGTGGTTGCATCGCTTACCATCAGGCGAGCGACATGCTCGTCTCGTTATTAGTAGCAAAAAAAACTCTTGTCAGGCTGGCTCGATCCGGGTAGTTACCAACCACTGTCTCACTTTCTTGCTGCTGCATTGCGTATGGAGAGTATACCATGGGATTTTTGAAAGTGCAAACACTCCTCTGCCTTCTTTAGTCTTCAGGCTTGCTTTAAAACTGGTACCGTAGTCGTGATTCCTCTAGTATTAGTGTTAATGGACGGTTGTTATATAATGAGGGATCATTACGTATCTAACACGGATGGGAACCCGTGGGCATGGATCACATCTACTACATAGGTCTTAGAAGGTTAAGACATTAGCTTACTAGGCTGATCTGGTGATAAACTAAAAAAAATATTTGTATAAAGCCAAAGTCAAAAAGGTACAATATTTTTTCACTCAATCACAGCGACACATCTGTTTAATCGTTCAAAAATAAACGAAATGTCCGCTTTGAATGATCGCCGACCACCGACCAGAGTGTTGAGGGCAATAACTCAGTTCCGCCACGTTGGCTACGATACCTATACATATTTATAAGGTGCAGAACACATAATTTACACGTGCTGTGCTTTTTTTAGAATTAATTGTTGTGCAAAGTGTTTAGTAGGGGAGATGGGTAAACAAACATTGTGTTGTCCATTTAATACCTAGGATCAGGAATTTGAACTTTAACGAATTATTTTGGGGCGATATTTGACTGATGTAGCCACAGGTTGTAGCTCTTGGTTGGGAAGATGGTTTATTATTGAAGATGTGGAGGACACAATCCAGGGATGACTTAACCATTGTTCTAATACCAGTCCGTTATTATTTATACTGCCCACTGCAGAGCACGGGTCTTCCCTACAACTGAGAGGGTTTAGGCCACAGTCCAACTCGTTGACACAGTGCGAGTTGGCAGACTTCACATAACCATAATTCTTATGATCAATTTCAGATATCTTGGTTTCCTCGTGATGTTTTCCTTCATCATTAATGCGAACGATAATTATTGGTAAACTTTATTTTCTACCAATTATAGTTCTTACACCTGATTACAATAAATTGTTCTTACAATCACATGCACATAGGAAGTCCATCTTTGCTACCCTACCACACGCTACTTTTCAATTTTATTAAGTTCAGTTTAAAGACAGCATAATATATATGTTCCCTGGGACTCTGTTTAATTTGGTCACGAATACTGTCCATCCCAAATTATAGGAGTTGAAGCTGCTCCCTGGTACTGCTAGGTATTAATTACCTTAGATCGCTACCACAATATTATCTGCATCATACCGCGTAACCTCTTTCTACATAAATATTATAAAGAAGATAGATTTGTATGTATATAAAGGATAAATCTCCCATTACCAGTGTATTCTTACACACTTTTGAATCCAGTTCTTGGTAAGTGTATCATTTTTCAATTTGAATTGCGAGGGTTGCGGCGGTTGCCGGTTTACTCAAATGTTAAAATTATGAACTGCTAGGTGTAATGCCTAGCATATTTTAGTTTTGCTTCAATAGAATAGTTTTATTTCTGCCGCCAAGTTCTTTGATGTCAATGAAAATAATTACCATTATCGCACCCCAACCCTTCAGACGTCCCTCGCGTCTGCGGAAGGTGTCTAGTCGGTACACTTAGCGCGATGTTTTCCTGCGGGGCGAAGGGAACTAGCTCACGCCACATCACGCTATCGATGCGCGAACGCGTCCTTCCCTCCCGCGCATGTGCCGCGACCCCCGGCACGACCGGCGGGCCGCTAGTCCGAGCTACGACACGGTGCGGGAAGGATATGTTTTTTTTATATAACGCCAAACGACTGTATGTGCATGTTAATTAAGCTTGCCACCAATAACTGTAATCTCTACCGACTGAGCTTTAAATATATAAATAGTGAAACCAATAAAGTGCATTTTGCTATTTCCCACGCCGAAACCATTACAAAATTTACTTGTCAAGGTAAAAACTTAGTGCAAATGAATTCATAGTAATTCAAACTCTAAACCACCTTCTCCCTCCTTCACTTGAAAAATCAGGCCCAACCAAGAGCCACAGCAATCAAACAACCCCCCAAAAGCAATTCACCAAATTCCTAATCGCACCAGCCTGCAATGGATATTAATTGATGAGGCCTGAATTCACCAGGAACGCACAGATTTGTCACCGTAAGCTGCAGCGTGGGCATTAATAGCCGTGTGCTGGATAATAGATATTCGGCTACTGAATGGATATTGGAATTCCGGTGCTGTTGATGTTTCGCCATAGTTTTTGTCGGCTTGGGTTGAATTTATCCTGAATGTTAAATGAGGGGTATTCTTTCTGTTCCTATTTTAAGCTTAACTATAAACTGTTCTGTATAACACTGCTGACAATCTTGGATTTTGAATGTAATTTATTAAGAGCTGAATTATATACCCATTTTAGCAGCTAAAGCAGGATTTTAAGAGGTGACCTCTAAGATTTTGGCTTGTTCCTACACTCTGCCGCCATCTTTTTAGTTTCGAAGTCCATTGGTTCTACTAACGTCGATAAAATGCATCCCTGGCCGATGTTTTTTGTACTTCACTGTATTTATACCTAACCAAGGTCAATGAAATTACTTTTCCGTTGCAGGATTAAAACGATACGAGATTTGTAATGATATTCAATACACATAAATACTTATAACAACAAAGCTACTATTTTACCCCGCTTCCCGTACCATTTAGCATCACCCCGGTGGCCTCAGCCTATACATAATTAGAAAATTTCGTCTACTATACGAATATCATGATCATCATCATCAACCATATGACGTTCACGGCTGAACATAGGCCTCCCTAAAGATTTCCAGACGGACCTGTCAAAAGCGGCCCGCATTCAGGATGTTGCGACTTTAATCAAGTCAATTGTCCACCTCGAAGATGCGTGTTTTTCAACGTAAATAGTTCTAGTGACCTAAAATCTACCAAGAATAAAATATCTTGCTAAAGTCCCGGAAAAATACGATCTCATCAGAACAATAAAGAAATGTTTCATTAAATACTAGACGGAGAAAAAGTAAAATATCTCATAACTAGGATTATCTTACAGACGTTTCGAATATTTCTTTGAGGATAGAAAGAAATCCAGTCTAGTCCATGCCGCTATAAACAATTTCGTTAAATCCAAGCAAGAATCAAGTTTAGGCTGACTCAAAGTCAGAAAGGAAAGGAAGCTCATAAAATGAGCGATAAAAATATGTAACGCTCTATGAATGTTGCAACTGATAAAGACGGCAGAGAGCGCGATTTACTGTTCTCTTTGGGCCGTACAAAGTGCATGCTGTAGCGTTTGAAGGAATCATTTAGTCGAGCTAGTAAAAAATAAGCATAGATTATCAATCGTAAGTTTAATCTCATAAGTATTCATTTCAATTAAGTTTTTTACGTCATTTACGCGGTATTTACCAGTGCTAGTTACACGGTATTACACTAGCCCAACGATTTGTATTATTTGGAAATTTGCCACCCCATTATCTATTTTAGTCGTCAATCATGCAAGCACTGTTGTAATATAAACTGAAATTGGAAGTGCTTACAGATTATAACAGAGTGATTTATTTATTTATAAGTTTCTCCAGCAGATTGCACATTAAGTTTACAGGTGATTTATAATAATGGTCATATTCTGATGCACAACCAACTTAAAGGAGTACACAGCATTCATTAAAAAATGTGTTAAGCTTTTGTGATTAAATCTAAAACTAATTTTGATTTAAAATTATGTTCGTAGATTTGAGTCGTTAGTCTCATCATTTACCATACCAGCCCTGTATTATATACTGCCCACTGCTGAGCATGGGCCTCCTCTACTACTGAAAGTGATTAGGCCTTAGTCCACCACGCTGGCCTAGTGCGGGTTGGCAGACTTCACATACCTTCGAAATTCACAGAATCTTCAGGTATGCAGGTTTCCTCACGATGTTTTCCTTCGGTGTGAAGCGAGCTATAATTCACAAAGAATACACACATAACTATTTAGAAAAGTTAGAGGTGTGTGCCCTTGGGTCTTGAACCTGCGTTTGTACATTGGATATTCGTCTCGGCATTCCGTTCAGTTTCATCATTTATTGGAATAAAATACCTGGAATTTATAACTAAGCACATTTTCTGCTACTTCACATTAGTATTTGTTAGATATTTGTACTAATTTAGTTTATATGCTTCATTATGGATTAAAACTTAAAAAATATAACTCTCCAAAATATGAAAAGCGAACGAAAAGGACTAGAAATTCGTATAAAGCTCATCACTTCCACCACATAAACAAAACGCGATCCGCTGGTGGAATCTGCTCAGTTTTATTACGGCTTCGTGGGTATAACCAATGTTAAGAATTTATTAAAATCATTCCGCCTGCCGTGCGCTAGAGTGTGGAGCCTTGTTGATTTCATACAGGGTTTTATTCACTTCAGAAACGTTGTAGTCCAATATATAGACATAATGAAACACTATCTGAGAGCATACCATGTTTGTAAGTTTTCTAATGTCCATGCGTAGTTTAGTGCCATACAAAGTTTTGGATTGTGTTCCCACTATTTATATTCAGACGCAGTTCATCAGGCAACGAGCTTGTACACCTTCTTAAATTTTTCCATTTCCTTTTCTCATATCTCGATTCTGGCTAAATAGAGTTGTAATTTCGTTTTCACTGCAGTTAAATTACGAGACGAGTGTGTTGCTTGCTTGATGGTTAGCGATGCTCATAAACAGTAGTAACGCCGCACAGAATTTTGAATTATAAAGTACTGCGAGGCACTCCGCTGAGCTCGTCACCCTGAAGCATAAGACATTAAGTCTATAATGTGCTTCAAAGCAAAATACAACTGTACAAGCTGCTTCTTGACGGTAGAAATAGATATTGCGGTGGTACCCAGACGACTCCCGGCATACGAGAGACCTACAACCAGTAAAAACCCAGTAAGTTTGCAGCGTCAAAGCCATGTCAGCAGGTTTTAGTTTACGCCGTTCAATTTGCTACAATCATGATTGCTACCTTTCCAAGTAGAGTTAATTGCACCATCAGGGCATGCTCCAAACATCGCCTCAAAACGCTTGAAAAACAGAGATATTTTTCTGCGATTGTTTATTATTATTTCCTTCAACCGGAATTCTATAATGATGAACAATACTGTTCCGGAGGCACAAATGGCGTGTTTTTTCGTGCTAAATGGCCATTAGTCCATTAAAGATTTGACATGCTATATTTTGAGATAATACAAAAATATTTATGTACTGCAAAGATTTTAAGAAATAAAATAGTATCGATACATGGACAATAAAAACAAGTAATGCGTTAATGGAAATTTCGTTTATTATTGGCTTATTATTAGCTCAGGCCATGAGCCAACTATCAAATGAACGAAATAGGTTCGTTTCCATCACATTGTCTGTATAATATTATTAATTTTATTTTTGTCTTAAATTTATTAAAGGAGGTAATATTTTTTTTTGTTCTTCTTTTAAAAAAATTTACAAATAACATTTTCAATACTTAGAAATTACATTAAATTTAAACAAATAATGTTTGGAATAATAAATAAAAGATTTGTTTACAAATATTTTATTCTGAAATCCGTTCAAAATAGGGGAGATGTAGGCAATGGGGGTCAGTTGGCAATGGTGATCACCTCAAAATAATAAAAACCAAACGCGACTAAGCGATGCTACTATACTTACACGCTAGCATTACGTCATTCCCTTGCACGACCAGTGACTGGCTCAGTTCGCGCGATGCGCTTCAGAGTAATAGGCGTGTGAAGCTTTTATGCCATTTTCATCTAATTTTTCGAGTTGATAAATCTGAAGGTAAGTCAGAAAGTAACAAATATTTATTTCTGTACTTGTAATACGTAATGAGCATAGCATTGCAGCTTGCAATTCAGCAGCCATATTGTTATTATAACTTAAAATTTCTCGTCAGGATTTTTTTTTCCGTCTCTTTGCCCATGTAGGTAATTGGAGTCGGGTAATCCGCATTGCCCACATTACTTTACCTCGATAAAGTAGTGTTATTGTTTGTTTGTAGATGCCGAAAGTTCGTTCTAGAATGACTAATAAAGTCAACTGGACTATTTTGTCCCACTTCTTCTGAACCAGCGACTGCATATTTGTCTCAATTTTAAATACCACCAATAATCTAAGAATCTAACAAGTATTCAGAATTTCATTCAGATGCTTAGGAAAGTAACTGTTGTAAAGACAAGACAAGCAAGAAAAAAACTGCATGTAACGATTTTAACATCTACACAAATGAAAGACTAGTTGAAAAAGAAAATAAAAGGAAGGAAAAAGCAATAAAAACACAAAGGAAAAGGAGTAGGAAAGAAAAGCAAGCCACAGAAGGTCAGTTTTGAGAAGGTTAAGTTGAAAATTCTGCAGGACTCCAATGATACTTCAGCGTCAGACGTGAAAACGGACGAGTTATACCAGGATGACGATGCAGAAGATGCATGTAACTTGTGTCTTTAAGATATGTGGTGAATCTGGACGAGACAATGAAACATGGTACCGTTGCACTTCTTGTGGGCTTTGGGCTCATGCCGACTGTATTGGATGGGACTCTGTGCACAATTATGTGAGCGATATGTGTTGATCACCATTGACCACATGCTGATCACCATTACCAACCGATGTTGGCAATGGTGATCGAACTTAAATTTTTTTAATTTTTTTATTTCGCCAATATTAATTAACCAAAGTAATAAAAGTTGATCTCAATTGATAGTTAAGAAAGTGAAGTTTATAATAAGAACAGAACAATAAAGAGTTGATTAATAGATTTGCTATTTTTTTCATTCTCGCTTAAGTGATCCCCATTACCTACATCTCCCCTACTAAATGATATAGATTTTCCATTTCATTTATAATTATTATCATTATATTTGCTGAACCATTATATGTTTTTCGATTTATTATGTCAGCTCATCAGATTATTAAGAAAATAGATGAAAGATAACAAAATCATGCTCGTCTTTAAAGACATTCTAGGAAAATTATTCGTCAAAAGTATTCGCAGAGAAAACATCGTTGTATTTGCTTAATGTAGTTTATTACTCGTTCTCTCCATATCGTTATTTCTGCCTACCACTTAAATGCTAATGGCATGAAAAACAATTCTTATTCATGGATTATTCACATATTATTTATATTCGACTGCCTCGGTGTCGTAGTTGTATTCCGTTCGCGGTAGGGCACCGTTCTGAGATACCGGAGGTTCCAGATTCGATTCTCAGGTCGAGCAAAGTGATACTGAGTTTTTTTTTCAGTATCAGCCCGAAGTCTGGAATTTGTACCTGATATAGCTATAGGCTCGCCCCTATCACATCAAGGGACGAAATACGAACCGCGAAATTGCACTAGTTGCGCCTTTGCCGACTCCTTCTGGGTGATAGGTGTAATTGTGTGTGTCTGTGTACCATCATACCATACCATATCACCTCTGTATTATATACTGCCCACTATTGGGCACGGCGTCCTGTATAACCGAGAGTTAAGGCCTTAGTCCACCACGCTGGCCTAGTGCGGGCTGGCAGGCTTCACATACCTTCGAAATTCAGAGAACTTCTCAGGTATGCAGGTTTCCTCACAATAATTTCCTTCACCGTTAAAGCGAGCGATAATTCACAAAGAACACACACATAATGTTTTAGAAAAGTCAGCCGTGTGCGCCCTTGGGTTTTACACCTGCGGACGTTCGTCTCGACAGTCCGTTCCACTCCCAACTAGGCTATCGCCCCGCCCTGTGGATTGGGGGCGTTTGGAGAATTCCACCACGGTATCCCCTGCCTGTCGTAAAATGCTACTAATAGGGGCCTCCGGGGGTCACGGGTGGGCGGAAGGGGCCGTCCACCTATTAGTCTAGCCAACTTTTGTGACCCCCGTGATGGACGGCAGCGTGGCGGTTAGGCCTCACGCTGCCTTTGACGCCGGGGGCGTTCTTCGGTGTACGGGGGCTTCTGAGCCCCCGCAACAACAGGAGACGGACCGCAACAGCGGTACGTGCAGGGGTGGTTGCGGACGACAACTTAGACGTTAGTCGGAGGAAGCCCGCAGCCGTCCCTAATGCGCCGAAAATGGCCACCGCGGAGTTTTGGTTGGTATGCCGTGCGGTGTACATAGGTTAGGGACTCGGCCCGGCGGTCGCCCGACGTTTTCCATCTCTCCGGGCGGCTCAACGTCGGGTCGTAAGGCACGGTGAACCCAACATAACCGCTCAGTCGTTCCCCTTGAACACTGGGCGGTAGTAATAATTCACTTTCTCCGCGTAAACAAAAAAAAAAAAAAACTAGGCTATCGCTGCTTTTTGCGTGTCTGTCTTATATTTGATTTTATTTGAACTGCCTCCGTAGTGTAGTTCTATTGCGCGCAGTACGACATCACTTGATACGCCTTGTCTATTTCTGCAACCAAGTACCAATGGTGTATTTCATGTCTGATTAACGACGAAAACCCATCATCAGCCATATGACGTCTACTGCTGAACACAGGTCTCTCCTAAAGATTTCCAGACGGACCTGTCAAACGCAGCCTGCATCCAGTATGTTCTTGCGACCTTTAATCCCAACGTAATATTTGATATTAATTATTATGAAATAAAATAAAATGAAATGAAATCATTTATTTGAATCCATAAAATATTTAACATTACTTAGATTCAGTCAATTTTTACTCTACCAAAGCAAAGTTCGGAAAGCAGTTTCCACCAGAGAAGAACGGGTAAGAAACTCTAGGGTTGGTCTTTTCAAAATCAGTTCAAAGGTATAAATAACGTACAGTGTATAATAAACAAAAATACATAACATACAGACCTTTATTTTGTTAAGCGCAGTTCATATATTTGCTCGCACAATAATAATTTCTCAATTCTCATCCGAGTATACAACCCTCTGAGGAATCACGAAATAATTTAATGATCAATACTTGTCCATTAATTTTATCATTTTTCCCAATAATGTCTATTTATTCCCTGTACATTGGTTATTATTTTAATTCAATCACATTACATTACCACATATTATCATCTTACTCCATCAGTAAATTAAAAATAACCGCAGCTTAGAGCGAAATGTTTTCAAAGCAAAGGACTTTCATAAACATAATCCCTAAAATATTTGGAGAAAAATTATCATGATCTTTTGTCAACCTAATGGGTTTTATTATGTTAAGGGGCTATAAACAAAATGTTAAGCATATTTTATGAATTGTTTCTATATTTACGAAATAACGAAGAAAAATGTGGGAGGGAAATTATGTGAATGCCTAAATTTATGTTTTATTTTTTAAAGTTATTCAAGTTAAGGGCCTAAACAGACGGCGTATCTATACTAATATTATAAAGCTGAAGAGTTTGTTTGTTTGTTTGTTTGTTTGTTTGTTTGTTTGTTTGTTTGAACGCGCTAATCTCAGGAACTACTGGTGCGAATTGAAAAATTCTTTTTGTGTTGAATAGACCATTTATCGAGGAAGGCTATAGGCTATATAACATCACGATGCAACTATTAGGAGCGAAGAAATAATGGAAAATGTGAAAAATGCGGGGAAAATTATTCATCCGTGAGGGCTTCCATTGCGTGCGCTGCGAAAACGGTTCAAGATACCAAAAATATATGTATGAAAGAATTATTCCTCTTGAAATGATCTAAAAAAAGTCCGCGACAGTATATGTCTATCTTTTAAAATAAACTGTCTAGAACCGTTTTTATGGTAATCAAATTTGGTCGAAATTAATGCATTATTTGTTAAGAGTTGTATCAACGTCATAATATTAATCTTTATCCAAATAAATGTGTTGGATAGAGTGATTCAACGGGAAGGTTTTTATGTATGTACTTTTAGCCCGGAAAAACTTATTAACGCGGGCGAAGCCGTGGGGGCAAAAGCTAGTTTTATATATACACAGTACTTGACTGTATCGCGTTTTAGTTGCGTTTGAATAGCGTTGTTGGCACGACTTACGCTGTTGGCAAAGGCTTAGATTATTTTATTATATACGGATTTCGTTAATTATTATTTATCACGCCAGTTATAATGTGTCATCTACAGGACACAGTTCTAGAATCCGGACTGAAACTGAACATCATAACATCACTATTATCAGCCTCATGGTCATGATGTCCATTGCTGAACATAGGCCTCTCCTAAAGATTTCCGAACGGACCTATCAAAAACAGCCTGCATTCAGCGTGTTCTTAGGGCCTTTATCAAGTTTAAAATTGACCAAAGTAAGCCTATATCTGAAACCTACGAGATAGGCAGGCCCAATCTGCAAAATACAAATAAAACTAGGGACCTAGGAAGGTGCAATATCTTTAGTCAAAATTAGATTGTTAATTTTTCACCGCAGTTTTCCGCATCAGGGAATATAATCTGTGTCCCAAAAGTGTTGCCGATCAATTCATAGGGAAATATTCTGGGTAAAGCATTATCTGCCTATCCGTCAGAGATGAAGCCGTAATTATGTTATTGTGGGATTCATGTAATATTTTACGTCCCACAAATCACAGTTTTTGTGATAAATGACAGTGGAACAAATGGCTAGCTCCGGTAATTATCTATGGCAAGCTACAAATCGTGTTATATTTCATTTATTTATCCTTTAAAGTAGATTTATAGTCTTTCTAGTGAAGATTTATAGTTCAAGTTGAAGGGTTTGCTTTGGGTTTATTTGTTGCTCAAGAGGTTCTAAGTTCGATTTCCAGACTAAGTAAATCCCAGATATCCTTCTAGAGGCAGTTAGCGTGAAGTAGAATGTGTGTGGAATTATCCGTATTAAAGAGATTCTATTGAGCTGCGAGTAACGCCTAGTTTACCATAAGTCTGTACAATTCTGCTTGTTCAGAAAGAGATGGATGATCCTATGTCGAATACCTACTTTACATACTAGTTTATTTAAAGTTTATGGGCCCATGTTCATTATTTTTGAGGTGTTTGCATTGATAAATATATTTCGAGAAACTGAACACATTAAGTACATTCAATATCAGTTAACATTGAAAGCATCAACACTAAACTTGATGAAACTGATATAACTCCATAAACTAATAAATAACCTTAATAGACCTTAATAATTAATGATTACGTACTCGATTTGGACACCAAAGATCTCAACTTTCCAATAGCCGAATAGTCTAAGACAAGTTCAAACTGGAAAACTTTAATGTATTCGCAATATGCATTAGTTTAAACGTATTTTCGTATTTAACTAATTATTTGTCGCTCGGTTAATGGTTAATGGTTAGTCATTAAGTCTGCATAGTCCAGGATAAAGGATTGAACGTATGTACGTACGTAGCTTAAGTATTTGTTTTATGAATTGCGAGGTTCGAGGTTCGATTTCTAGCTCGTATAATGAGATTTTATGTGAACAAATACATCTCAATTACACGGGAATAATATTTGCACCACTATGTTATGTTATCCTATTTCTGGTATTAATAATTGTATCGAACTGCCTCGGTGGCGTAGTTGTATTATGGTATGACTGCAATGCTGAGCTCTCGGGTACGATCCCCGGGTCGGGCAAAGTAATATTGTGTTTTTCTATTCAGTATCAGCTCGGAGTCTGGAATTTGTGCCCGATATGGCGATAGGCTCGCCCCCTTTCAAGTCATGGGACGGAATAAACGGCGAAAAGTGGGTGCACTAGCGCCTCTGCCTACCCCTTCGGGGATAAAAGGCGTGAGTGTGTGTGTGTGTGTATCGAAAATCAAACGGACTAGCCCATCTTGACATTCTTAAAAAAAAACCATTCAAACACTTTAAATGAAAAGGTTTAAAGCACCTACATCACTAGATTAACAGAAGGATCAGCCTAGGTCGTCTGGATGTCAGAAGAGTGGATAATTCACTCCCGTCACGGAATGCCACTTTGGTTGCAAGATCGGTTACTGTGAACTTGAAATAAGAACTTTCGGTATCTAATGTCGCAGTTGCTTTTGTTAAAATAGATTCTAACTTGTAGAGTCTAGAGTTTTATGTCTAGTGGTAGCAGGGGCAATAGACTAAAGGGTCCTGCGTTCGATTTTCAAGTAACACTGAGTGCCGGCTTTTGTAACACGAGAATCGATATCATTAAAGCAGTCGGTGGTAAAATAATAAAAAAAATCTAAATAAAAGACAAAGGGCCTTATTCATAAATAGTTTATAAACCTATTGTCTTCTTCGAACGAATTTTGAATTGAGTTTGTTGAAGAAAGGAAACCAAACATTCCATAACTTAAAATAGCTTTATTTATAAACTGTATGAAAGGTCGAAAGTAAGCAAAAATAGAGTCACTCTGTAAACAGAAAAAGGGCGCGACACATAAAATTAAAAAAATAACTTGCACAGCATGTCTTCATCTAATATACCCAGTACAGTGATTCGTTATTTTTAACGCCAATTGTCTTATCCCGAGCAATCATCCGTCGGCGGT
This sequence comes from Lapara coniferarum, assembly GCA_949316025.1. Classification (NCBI taxonomy): domain Eukaryota; kingdom Metazoa; phylum Arthropoda; class Insecta; order Lepidoptera; family Sphingidae; genus Lapara; species Lapara coniferarum. The sequence goes on along the minus strand of OX438919.1, from coordinate 1,535,475 downwards.
CTATTATACCCAACCCGTTAAACTTACTTTTGAGCTGTACAAAACGGGTTAAATTTTAGTTAGCGCAAAATTTTTAACACCGCTATCACTCTGGCTATTCTTTTTACCTGACAAGATAAGTTTTAATAGTGTTTTATGCTTGTATTTTATATTTTTATCGTGGAATAAAAAAAGAGCCAGTAATTCAGGATTTGAATTTGGGGCTGTGATTTCATAATTTAGGACTAAGTTATGAAATTAGTTATTTTATAATTTATGCGGGTTGCAGACCGAAAAGTAATCTAATGTTCTATGTGTCATTTTCTGAGCTATGCAGGCTAAACTAAACTGCCTTGGCGTAATTCTGCATTATGATTAATAATAAATTAGTAAGTTGGTCACCCAGCCATCACCCACTTGGTGGTGAGTGAATAACTTTCGCTCATTTAATATATTACAACAGAGACGTAGTAAATTCGTTCGATTTTTAAAAGGAGTGACGGTTGATACGAATGGGAAAGCTGGTGTAACCTTCAGTATCTGACTATCACTATGTCGGATCAATATAGCTTATCAAGGTTTTCTACGAGAAAACGAAATACCCAGGCGAAGTCTTTACATTTGCTCGTCACCTTACTTTTCAAATAATTTATATGAAAAATAGGCTACAAAGGTAATTGTCTCGCTCTCACTCTTCTACTAAAGGGGTCCATATCTATCTATAACGTTAGAATACCGCAGTGCATATACGCAATATTCCTGAGACATCGGCCAATACTAACACGCTAGAATAAACTGAGTGTAATTTTTCGCAGTCAAAAATAGCGTTGCGCGGTGCAGTGCGGTTCGACCTGGCCTAGAATTTTAGACATAAATCCAGCCTCTCACCCGGGCTAACGCACTCTAAAGCCGCTTTACAACCCCGGGACGATACGATATTTTTCAGTATAATAGGGAACGTGCACATCGTAAGCTCTGCCATCTGGTGACGCAATCTGAATTATTTTCAGCCCATCGATAATTGGCGTTGATGAAACAACTCTTAACAAATAATGCATTAATTTCGATCAAATTTGATTACCATAAAAACGGTTCTAGTGAGTTAATCTTAAAAGATAGACATATACTGTCGCGGACATTTTTTTAGATCATTTCAAGACGAATAATTCTTTCATAGATATATTTTTGGTATCTTGAACCGTTTTCGCAGTGCACGCAATGGAAGCCCTCAAGGATGAATAATTTTCCCCGTTTTCTTTCACATTTTCCATTATTTCTTCGCTCCTAATTGTTGCATCGTGATGTTATATAGCCTATAGCCTTCCTCGATAAATGGGCTATTCAACACAAAAAGAATTTTTCAATTCGAACCAGTAGTTCCTGAGATTAGCGCGTTCAAACAAACAAACAAACAAACAAACAAACTCTTCAGCTTTATAATATTAGTATAGATTTTTAATACATGTCAATGGCCATGTAGTGCCTGGTTAATGACTTTATATTTTTATAGAATCCTGAAAAAGAAACAGTCGAAAGCGGGATTTGAACCCACGACCCCGGCGTACCGTGCCAGTGCTCTTCAAATTGAGCTATTCCGACCTCGCTTTCGATTGCAAATTTCAGGATCCGTACTTAATCTGTAATTCAGGGAACATGACTTGTCGAAGAGCATTTACAATTATAAATGAATGTTAATTAATTATTTTTCACTGATATTGTTAATGCGAATGTTTGTAAAAATGTTTGGATGTTTTTTAGAAGTAAACACAGCAACTACTGAACAGATTTGGAAGGAATTTGACCCACAGACAGACCCTGTACCTTCTGGATTGGCATGCACGTAGGCAAAATTTTATCCCAATTAATTAATCTCATAGAAAATATAATAAAAAAATATCCAATCGTTTAATTAGATGGCACTAACATCGTACAGATGGCGCTGTAGGCCACTACAGTGATTTAGGGACTTTGAAGCGGGAAAAGTTTTTCGCGTTAGCGCGGCAGTGAGTGATTGTTATAAAATGTTTATAGGTAAGTGTAGCTAAATTCTATGCAGGTATATAACATGTTTTTGTTGTACTCGTCACGGTTACGTTACGTGCTCTATAAAAAGCCGCAGTAGGGGACGTATTCAGTTTTGCCCGGCATTTGTACGGTGCGTATAACAGTTGCAATTACTGCACTTTCCTATTCTGTGAATAAACATTTTGTGCAAAAACTGGTTTTACAGCTAAGTTTTGCGCAATTTTTTAGCCCTAGCGGGTTATGCAGAGGCGATACTAGCAACCACACTTAAATTCGACTAAAGGAGACACTCTATCGCCTTATCGGGTACAAATTCCAATCTAAGGCAACAGATATGATTATTCAATTAAAAATCTTACAAGAATTTGTTTCCAGAAGCGAACTCAAAACATTACAGACTTCATTCAAGTTCACTGCCACTACGCTCATCAGGGCCTGATTAACCCTTAGGCTAATTAGGCTGTAGCCTAGGGCGCGAGGATCAGGGGGGCGCGCTGAAATCGTGTCATCGCATACACTATTAATCTAGCATCATTGCATCTACCCTACATATTTCAACTACACCGAGCCAAAATACTAAAACTAAATGCGCTGTGAACTGAAAAAGTCTGGGACTCCCTGATTTGTTACTTTAAAAAGCGCGCGTAAAACAAACACTGATTTATCACTCGAATCGGTCGGTGGTCGAGCGACTCGCTCGACTGCGATGTTGCCAACTCACTCGTCTCACTTGCTCGCTTGGAGCGAGTGAGTGAGTTGGCAACAGCGCAGTTAGCCGCACGCGATGAAACACGTCACCGACGCGCGGGGACTCCCCGGTGGTTAATAGTTAGTATACTGCCGCGCTTCATTCTCTTTCGTCTACGCGCGCGAGCCGCATTCGCGATGGGCCAATTGCATTGGCTCTTAAACAGGAAAGGTAAAATGTCAATCCGCAACAAGATTAGAATCTTTACGACTTGCATTCGACCTACCATGACGTACGCATCGCCCGTATTCGCCCATTTACCGCCTGCTCATTTTCAGCGTATGCAGGTCTTACAAAATAGAATGCTCAGACATGCTCTTGGTGCCCCGTGGTACGTTCGCAACCGCAACCTCCACGTGGACACCAGCATGCTGACCATCAGGCATTTCAGGACCAGCAAGGCCAGCAGACGCTACTTCGATCGGGCGGTAAATCTCCCAAACACGTTAGTCCGTAAAGCGTCAATATATACTCCATTCGACCACGCCAAATGGAGACGGCCACGTTCCGTATTAACCGATTCAGGACGAAATCACTCTGGCCATCCGCCGTAAGAACGAGTTCTTGAAACTCCAACACTCCACAAGACCGCAGTTCCGTCCTCGCCGTCAAGTGACCCTGCACTGTGGCATGTAAACGAGTAATTTCGAGATTATATTGTTAAAAAAGGACTGCAACAAAACGAAGAATTAGACTTTTCCAGATCAGAAAGGCAGTATAAAAATCAAAAAAGATTTCTATCTAAACATATGTTTGAGATAAAGATTGTTAATGGCGAAATTGTGAAGAGAAGCTGTTTAGTATACTCAGAATCCACAGGTCACGTGTTTTGTGGTCCTTGTAAATTATATGGAGGAACATCCATATTTGCCAAAAGTGGATTTAATCTAACTTAATAACTATCATGACAATTCTCCGGATCATCGTAAATGTTTGGGACAATATGTATGTAGAGGAAACTTTTACAACCATTGCATACCCAAATAATTAAACAATATAATGAAGAAATAAATTATTGGCGAAATGTATTACTACGTGTAATAGAAACAATAAAGTTTTTAGCTTCTCGTGGCCTTCCATTTCACGGTTGAAATGAAATTATTGGATCTGCACTAAACGGATATTTTCTTGGCTGTATTGAGCTTATATCCAAATTTGATCGTTTTATGGCTGAGCATTTGGTGAGATTTGGACAAAAAGGCAGAGGTGCTCCATCGTACTTGTCATCCATAAATGCAACTTCACACACTAAATCATCACGCACATGGTCAATGGCCGCAACAACTAACTTCTCTATAGAAACTAAGCCAATACAAGTCATGCGGCCAAAAACGACATGGATTTGGTTTTCTACTTGGTAGCCTGCAGTTACTTGTCATGATTTTGGTCGTATAATGCGCGAGGTCGTATAAGGCGCCTTTATGTACGGTCAGCTAAAAATATGGTTTGCCACGCTAAGGCTGAATGTCGTGTAGATTAATGGACAACGTTAGTTTCACTTTCAGATCGATCTGAAACCGTTTATAGGTAGTATGAACCATGTTAAAATTTTCACCATATCACTTACACCTGCCGGGGGCGCGTCCTCATAATTAGCCTAGGGCGGTCAGAACTCTTGATCAGTCGCTGACGCTCATGACAATATCCTAGCGAATTTAACAACAAAACTGATTTTTTTAATAATACCTTTAATTGGCAGCTCCACCTGCGAGATAAACAATTCCTAGGACGAAAGTCCTATTGTGTACTTTCCTAGAATATAAAAGAGGATTAGCCAAAGAAGAGGGATGCAATATATACAACCATCCCAAACATTAAAAACAAAAGTCAGCGAAAGGGTCTTAATGAAATATAAATCACCTTTGACATACTACGGAGATAAATAATTCAGAAATGGGACTTTGGGGCATTAAAAAGTTTCCCGGAGTTCGAAAACGGTCGTGTGGTCGGGAGATTTAACAAATCATTGTTTTACCAAATTATGTAGGCGCCGATTGTCCCAACTTCGGGTGTTGTATTTGCTGTAAGTTTTCCATCAGGCGCTTTCTATATCTTTTGTCTTCAAGAGCTGTTTGTAATACCTGACGTTTAGCCCTGTTGCCGGTTGTATATAGAAGGGAGTTCGATTCCTAAAACCATGTTTATTATCTCATTACTAATTAATGTTTTGAGTCTGGGTACTTATAAAGCCGAACGATACCAGCGTTGTATTATATACCTACTGCCCACTGCTGAGCATGGGCCTCCTCTACTACTAAGAGGGTTAAGACCTTAGTGCACCACGCTGGCCTAGTGCGGGTAGGCAGACTTCACATACCTTCGAAATTCACAGAACCTTCAGGTATGCAGGTTTCCTCACGGTGTTTTCTTTCGCCGTTAAAGCGAGCGATAATACACAAAGAACACACACATATTTTTTTAGAAAAGTCAGAGGTGTGTTCCCTTGGGTTTTGAATCTATGGACATTCGTATTGAGAGTCCGTTCCCCTCCCAACTAGGCTATCGCCACTTAGGGCCGAAAAACTTATGTAATAGGAAGTCAATACTAGGAGTACCAAAATGTGTAATCTTACGTTATTATTCGTAGAGTAGGCAGGGGCCCCTAAATATATTCACAGTAAACATTACATACACATTACACATAATATTAGGGAAGCCATTGTCGCATCAATACAAATTGCAATACAGGAAAACTCATAATTATTTTAACCAAAATAAAACATCTGTTTGGCGTTCTGGAGATCAAATGTGGTGGGTATTTCATTTTTTACAGCTCATTAAGCATTCTCCCAATAAACCAGCAGCTTTAAAAAAAATATGAGACGAGCAACTAACTTGCTAGAAAAACTTTGCGATAACAATAACAACACCACCCAATTTATTGCCCATAAACATTTCCGAAACTATCCTAACACAGCTTCGAAATGACTACAACTAATTAATTCCGACTCTATAGTAGCGAATTCAATGGTGTATTCAGAAAACAAGTGATGCGTCGGGAACGTTCATCATTTCCTTCCGGCCGGTCTGCGTGATAGCGTGAAAAGCCCCGAAAAGCCGTTCCGCTATGTGGAAACATACGGGTGACGGCAGTGTTAATAATCGCAGCTGTTTTTCTGTATGAATAATGTTCAAAGCGTTCAAAGTTGAAGGTCACATATTCCCTTGATAAATCTTATACTAATTGTGTCTCTTATTAAAATAATTTAAGTTAAGTAGGTATTTAAAATGTATTTTTAACCCGTCAAGCCCCGCTTATATAAACTCATTTGCAAAAAAAACGGGCACCTAAGCAATGAACCATTTCAAATGTTACTATTGGTTTGTTTGATAATTATAGGTAGTTTTACTTTCACAATTTTGTAAATTAATAAGCAAATAATCGTTTTCGTCAGTATTATCATAAAATTTTGATAAAATTTATGGGTTTTAATGCTAAAGTTCACTAGTAGTGTATGCTCGCTAGTAGTGCATATGCTCGTGAAGTAAAAGTTAACAAAGATTTTTGTTTGTTTTTTCTTTAATAAAGTAAAAGCAGATAAATGTTTAGTATCGAGTGTGACCCCCTCTAGCTGAAATCACAGCTTGAATTCGTCTGGGTATGCTAGCGAGGATATCCCGGATACTTGCTTGCGGAATACGTTCCCACTCCGCGGTAATCACATTCTTCAGCTCTCTGATGGTTTGCGGAGCCGGTTGTACTGATCTCACGCGTCGTTTCAGAACGTCCCAGACATGCTCTATAGGATTGAGGTCGGGACTTCGAGCTGGCCAATCCAAACGACGAATGCCGACCTCTTGCACATACGTTTCCACATCGCCAGACCGGTGGGCGCGAGCGTTGTCGTCCATACAAATTGAGTCTTTGCCTAAAGCGGCCAATGCGGGTTGTGCATGAGGAATAAGAACTTCCTTTATGTATCGATGTCCAGTCAGTGAGCCGTTTTCAATGAAGACTAACTCTGTACGATCCATTGAATTTATTCCTGCCCAAAACATAATAGAGCCCCCACCATAAGGTGTGATTTCTTCAAAACAAGCCTCTGCAAAGCGTTCTCCTCGTCTTCGTAGCACTCGCCGACGTCGATCTTCACCGAACAGAGATATCCTGGCTTCATCGGAGAACAATACCCTATTCCAGTCTTCTTGAGTCCATGACTCACAATTTCGAGCAAACCTAAGCCTGGCAACTCTGTGCTCACGGAGTAACTTAGGGCCGCGGGCCGGGCGATGACTACGTATATTGGCCGCGAGAAGCCTCCTCCTGACCGTCCATAGACTAATATGCACATTTCTTACTTCTTCGAGGTTGTTCTTAAGGTCCACATACGAAGACTTGCGATTTCTCAATGCGCGACTCACAAGAAAACGATCATCCCGTGTTTGGGTATATGGTTTTCTTCCAGAACCAGGCCTTCTCTCGACGGAACCGGTGTCTTGATACCGCTGCCAGGTCCTTTGAACCGTCGAGCGACTCACACTTAGCCTCTGAGCCACGAAGCATTGGCTGCAGCCCTCTTCGAGCAGCGCAATAATTTTGGTAGCTTTTACCACTTTCTCTAACATTATTGAGACAGCTAAACAGCAATAAATGAAGCTTTGACAATTAAGAATATGAAATAAATTCATAAAAATTGACTAAAAGTTATGAAAACCGATATTATCTTTTGGAACTTCGCACCAAAAATGTAGGATAAAAAGTGGTTTTCTGTAAAAACGAGCATCAAACGAAAATTTTAATTTAGAACGTACTGTTTTAAACACCACGGCATTTTTAAAACCGGCCAGTAACATGTACAAATGATTGAAATCATTTTGGTACCGTATTTTTTTAATAAAGAATTAAAATCCAAACCGCCCGTTTTTTTTGCAAATGAGTGTATATAGATGTATGGAAAAACCCTATATATATGGACACCGGTATCCGTCGCGGGCCTTGACAGATTAAAAGCAAATTTGTATAATATGTAATTTTTTAATGACTGCCTCAGTGACGTAGTTCTATTATGATATGACTGCAATGCTGAGGTCTTGGGTTCAATCCCCGGGTCGAGCAAAGTGATATTGAGTTTTTCTATTCAGTATCAGCTCGTAGTTTGGAATTTGTGCCCGATATGGCAATAGGCTCGCCCCCTATCACATCATGGTACGGAATAACGGCGAAAAGTGGGTGCACTAGTTGCCCATGAATTCCAGAATCTCAACTGACACTCAAAAAAGTATTCCAATATCACAACCCATCTCGGAATTTTATACGAGACAACAGTATGGCAATTGTACTGTGCAATACAACCACGCCTCAAAGGCAGCCAACAATAAAAAAACCACTGAGGTCGTCTTCGCAATTTGCTTACGTATGTCCCCGCACACCTCCAAAGAAGGTCCGTGAATCCAGCAATGGCTGAAATCCAACCGTCGCGTCATAGGGATTATCCGAGTCTTTGTGAAAAATAATTTTCTAGGAAGTGAACAAAAGGCAACTCAGTATTCCAACAGTAACTGGAGAAGGCTTACATTTTATGAGGTTCAGTCGTTTCAAACTGTTTGTTATCGTTAAAATGTTTGTAACATCGTCTCGCGTAACACATTTTCATTGTGTCAGTAACTTAAAATTTTATTGAACACCTTAAAATATTCCTCCTCCTTCCTTTCATTTCAAATCACATGCTAACGTCTTTTATCCCTTAAGGGGTATGCAGAGGCGGAAACTAGTCAGATCCAGACTGATAAGAATTGATTATCCCTCCCTAGTCGATATAATTATGCCGGCCTGTTCGAGATATGCACAAGTTGATCATGGAGCGCGACCCTCCTTCGTAGGTCACTCTATTTATTATCAGATCCAATGTAATCACTTATTCAGACGTATAAATATATCTTTGAATAGATATTACATCCGAGTAGAAGCTACCCTCTCTCAGCATAAGGTGGCTTGTTAACGGTTTAATATTTCACTGTTCAATTCATCTCTTATTGAAAATGATGTTTCTTTTAGTCGTCAGCTTTTGAAAAAATTATGTTTTATACTTTAAGTAAATCTACTTTTTCTATATACTAAGTCCTATGGGTCTATCGTTAAAGCAGATTTACTTAAAAAAGAAATCATAACCTGTTCATGTGCAGCATGTTATTGTCAACTCTATGGAGCGGTGAGTGAACAGCTTGCTGTGAAGTTAGAAGCCTCGGTTTCGTTCCTTGCATAAATCTAGATTTTAGTAGTGTACTAGAATTGTTTGTAGTTAATATACTTACGATCTTGTTTTGCTATTTATCCTGTAAATATTGTAAATATTGTGAAGGTTTGTGAGAACATCTGGATTTAGTTAAAATTATCACTAAAATATGTTATCATGAGACGAAATTCGGCACAAAGATACAAAACTTAAAATAAATTTACAAACAGGGAAACATTTTCGTAGGGTCACTTTTATTTCAATATAATTATGAGCAACAATCGGAGACGCTGGCAAATCTTAGTTATTAACCCACAATTTGTCCCACTATTTGTATTTTGTAAAATCATAGATCATCAATTTTTCGAGAACCAACACTTTGAAAGTAAAAAGCACAAATAAGACAATAGACATAAAAATCTCCTATCTAAAGTTCCCGTATCAATCTTACCTATTACACACTTAAAACAAGATGAAACGGTACTTACGCCTCCATTCGACCGCGCCAAATGGAGACGGCCGCGTTCCGTATTAACCGATCCAGAGGACGAAATCACTCTGGCCATCCGCCGTAAGGACGAGTTCTTGAAACTCCAACACTCCACAAGACCGCAGTTCCGTCCTCGCCGTCGAGGATCTCGTCCACCCCGCGACCCCCCTAGCAGTTCGGGCCCGCGTGCCGATGACAACACAATCTAATAGGATTAGGCCTAAAAACCAATTTTTCCCTAACCGTTGATGTCTCATCCTCTCTCAGTGGCCGTCCTGAGCCGAGGTTTGTAACCCGTTAGTGGGCTGCCCTCTGCATGGTCACTTAATTCAAACGGTTGCGTGCGCCTTCTGCGTTCACCCTAAAGACTGGTGTGGCCAGAAAAGCCGACTCGTGTCAGGCTACTGGCAGTAAGGCCATTGACAAAAGAAAAAGGTACTTACCTTATTTTTAAGCTTCCGCAAATAGTAAAAATAACTCAACCAATTCGAATGTTCTCCACGCTGCGAGTGATTTGGTCGAGGACACAAAGATTTCTTCCGATGCACTATAAACTGGAGGGCGCTGTTATTTTTATTCGTGATTGATTTCAGTCTGAGGGGAAAAGTATCATTGAGTCAGATAAAAAGCGTAATACAGCTTACTTTTTATTAGATCTCTCGTTGGTGTCTGTCTGCGTAAAGTACCTATCAAGTTTATTTAGCGCTAAGCAGTATTATGCAAAATATTGTGATCTAGTTGAAAACCAGTGTAGCCAATGCCAACGGGGCATCATGACCAAGAACCTTATACCCAAAATTATAATCTTCTTGATCATGACACTAAGGATGACGAGCACAGGGCATTTCCGTTGTGTCTGTTTATGAATTGTAGTTTTACTTACAATCAGCCACGGGCCTCCTCTACAACTGAGAGGGCTTTAGGCCTTAGTCCTGCTGGCTGGCCTAGTGCGGAAACTTTGCGCGGCCTTTCGAAGTTCTTATAGAGAACTTCTCAGATATGTAGATTTCTTCACGATGCTTTCCTTCACCGTTAAGGCAAGCGATAATTCACAAAGAATACACACATAAATTTTCGACAAGTCAGAGGTGCGTGCCCTTGGGTTTTGAACCTGCGGACATTCGTCTCGTCAGTCCGTCCCACTCCCAACTAAGCTATCGCCGCTTTTTCGAGAAGTGTAATTGAATTCCAAATGTTTAAGTCACTTATTTCCGATGTCGCGAACGTTTCCATTCTTCAAAAGGAAATTGAATTCACCGGAAGCCGTCCATTGTGTTACAAATTAAGTTTAAGACTTTACCACTGGATCGGCGATTTCTTCGGCGATTCGGCTTCAATCGCCATTAGTTAAATATTTTTGTGAAGTTAAATTAAAGATCGTATCGTTGTGGGCTGAGTGCTTTATCTTTGGGACGTGACGGATACAGAATTTGAGTGGTTTTTATATAAATGATGAGATGCTCACTAATACACAAAGAAACTGCAATCTCTTTTTCGTAACAAAGTAATAAAATATGACTAATGACCTACATTGTGTCAATTTTTTTGTCACGAACCACACATTTTATTAGCACCGACACCATTACACAATATCATTAAACTATGGAAACTCCTGATAATTCATCTGTAGCGCAACGGACGACCAGCCGGGAAAAACGTCGTAGCTTCACAAGTTCGGTTCCCGTGACGAAACAGTTTAATAACCTTTCTCCCTCATACTCTTGCCCTATCATAACAGTGACGTCATTGAATCATCTAACTTTTCTGTGATTTGAATTTGTTTCATATTTTTGGGTGAATTTTAACAAGGAAAATATCGTACAAAATGAAGATAATATGTTCAAGATTAATACATGCATTTAGCTGACGCAAATTGAATAAGCGTGTGTTAGAATATTCTCGTTGTTAAATATCATAATTTAGACAAAACATATTAAAATTATCATAAAACAAATCAATTTAAGTGATAGCATCTTTTATTAAAATATTTCCGAGTAATTTAACAAATCAACATTTAAAAAGCAATAAAAAAATGTAAAACTACCGGTCGCGTCGTCTGAATAAAGTAGTGGGGATCTACAATATAAAGCATCGTCTCGCTACAACGAGGCTCAGTTGCCAAGAGACAGACAGACTGCCAGAGACAACGACAGGGGAAGGACGTTTTTCATTTTGGTAATACGGTAAGGTCCAAGATAAGTATCTTGTTTACATAATAAATTATGAATAAATAGATAAAATAAAGTATCTTAAGATATATAAGATTATTATTTACCAAAACTCAAATAAATATTAGACATACTTATTATATGAAGTACATCCTATTAAATCGTTTTTCTACAATGATTTACCATTTATGCTATATATTTGGGTGTGTATGTATACGTACATATGTGTGTATGTGTACATGTATGTATGTGCGTATATGTATGTACGTGTATGTATGTACATGTATGTATGTACGTGTGTGTGTACATGTGTGTATGTGTATGTGTATATGTATATATACACATGTGTTAGTTAGTAATTGCTGGTTGTAAGGAGTATAGTGGCCAACAAAATCTTTTTACATAATACATAATATGTATATACAAGTATATAAGGCTTAAAAAGTCAGTACTGCTAAAATAAAAGACTTTTCACAATGGATCAATGTCTATTATTTAAAATGGGGATGAACCTAATACATTTCTACTTACCTATTATTTATTGTCACATTCTATTTCTGACACGTGCGTATAATCTTGAACTGTGCACTCGTAAGTTATGTAACCAGAGACAATTATTTAATGGCTGGATGTCTAACGTTGCACTTACTACATTTGTCTATAGTTTCTTACGTGAAAGGAAATGTGTTCAAGTTGTGTTATCCTGTTTGAAAATTAAATAGTTTTATTTTTAAAAAGCAATTCGTTGCTGAATCTACTTGTATTAAAACAATCTATTCTAATTTTAAAGCTAGTTTTCTCTTGAAACACCACACCAATTTAAAAATATTTTAACAAATGGAAAGCTATACCCTTAATTATTATCATCAGCCCAATGAAGCCCACTGCTCAACATATACGTCTTCTAAAGAGAAACAAAACACTATCCATCAGTAACATCACTACATAGTATAAAACAAAGTCGCTTCCCGCTGTCTGTCCCTATGTCCCTATGTATGCTTAGATCTTTAAAAAGGCGCAACGGATTTTGATGCGGTTTTTTTTCTAATAGATAGAAAAATATAATAATAATTTTTTTTTCTAATTCCAGAGGAAGGTTTATATGTATAATTTATCACAGGGAAATTATAAAGCGGGACTTTTATCCCGGAAAAACTCATTCACGTGGGCGGAGCCGTGAGCAGAAGTCTAGTAAATTATATTTTACTTTCATGTGATTATTTTTACTGCCTCGGCGGCATAGTTGTATTACGGAGCGACTGCAATACTTAGGTCTCGGGTTCGATCTCCGGGTCGGGCAAAGTGATATTGGGTTTTCTATTCAGTATCAGCCCGGTGTCTGGAATCTGTGCCCGATATGGCGATAGGCTCGCCCCCTATCACATCATAGGACGCGATACGCACCGTAAAAAGTGGGTGCACTGTTTGCGCCTCTGCCTTCCCTTTGGGGGATAAAATGCATGAGTATATGTGTGTGTGTGTGATTACTTTTATTGTAAGTAATATCCCACGTAGGCAAAGCCAGATATTTACGGCCGGATATTATATCAGCAAACTGGCGACTGACGATAGGAAATTATGAGTTATACAAATCCATATCGCTTTAAGTTTGATATTAATTGTTGGTTAAGTTTTCAAGCGATCGAATTATGGAGCAAGCAGCTGCTGTGACCGCAGCCCGGACTATTGCTGACCAGTAAATTATCTGGTTCGTGACGTAAACTATCTATTATTAGATCTAGTGCTTGTGTTTTAGATTTATTTAATAAGTGTGCTATTTTTAAGTAGGTTTTGCTCACCACTTCATCCGTGTCAAAATCTATCTTGGTATAACGTGCCATTTTCTTTTCCAGGGTGTGTTATTGTGTTGGCGGCAGGTAACCAAGATATGATTTGTCTCTGTAATAAATTTCATTAAAATCTCTTTTTTTCTGCATTTACTAATACTGGAAAAAACATCCGAACATTTTCTAAGTATAAGATGAGGTCGTGGACTGAAAATTCCTGTGTAGCTGAATTTGGACTGAATAATGTGAGATAGATACCTAAAGCAATAGTGTGGCCCACAAACATAAACAATTGACGCGCGCTATAAATTACCCGCGCAGTTCAGTCTCGTCTATAGAGAAATCAATTCATCGAAAATTACAGTAACAGCCATGTATCATATACTGTCCCATTTTTAAAAAAACTATTGAGACGAGTTTACTATTGAGATAGTTTAGGTTTTCTACCACGGACTAATTAGAAACCACCTTATATCTCAAGAGGATCGTCAAAATCCGAATTCTGCGGTCATAAAATAAGCGGTAAGCCGAAACCTGCTGTTTGTCTTGCGTGTTAACTGCAAGGAATTTTCTGTTAAACAGCTTCATGGTTACATTCGAATATATGTGCCAAGAAGCTTTGTGGCCACTTTTGTCTGCAACTGTAATATGATGAGCTGATAGTTCAACCATTAGTACTGTCAACCAAGGTTAAACAAAGATTTTGCTTTTGGTGAGGATATGACTGAAATGCCTAGACGCCCTTCTAATCTTAAATCCTTTCTATGGAAGTCAGCTACATCAATACTACACCATACCTTATTATAGATGTGCATGATGATCATTGATCACTTATCATCAAGTAACCAATTAATCACCGTTTAATTATCTGCAAAAAAAAAACTATCTGCAGCTATTTTACACCGAAAATATTAACTTTTAACCACTTGACTCCACCGTAATCCTTACTCCATACACCAGAGAGAGTTTACAATAATCGCCTTAAAAATAAAGTACACCAAAACAATACAATACGGTACTACACTAATACAATACAATATTTTCAAAATGACGTCCAAATGAATGCGGCGGCACATTCGATGGAAATTGCGTTGTGGAAGTGATAACACGTCCTCGGCCATCTGCGACCGCATGCGCCTAATGCTAAATATTTAAATCACAATTACTGGTGCAGCTTTGCGTGATACTGCAATTGTACGTTCGGGAAAGAATTCTAATGCATCTACCAATAGAATCATGATTGTTGTATAGATTTACGGAGATTGGAGGTTAATCCTTTTTTTAGGACCAGCACCGAAGTCAACCCCAGGTCTGAATGATTCAGTTTTTGAGAAATTGTGTGAGAAGCCTATGTTAAATGATGCCTGACATAGCTGTTGAACTTAGGGCCTCCCTTGCCCATGGAGCTACTAGTGTAGTTGGTAACTCTACAAACTGCTTTAATATATTTAATACAGTTCTAATTTTAAATCCTCACTTCACAGCCCATATAAATTCTAATAAACGTTTTGAACCCCTCCTAGACACTTTCATCATCTAATAAAATGAGATAATAATAATCGCGCGATCGAAACATGAAATAATGTTTCTAAAGCACGGGATACATGTCTGCAAGTATCATAGAAATTTTATAATGCTGACGTAATGAGAAGGCTGAGTCGTTTTTTGTAACAAGAATTCCATGTTATTTTATGTTAGAATTACCGACTAAACCGCTTTAAATGCCGCAATGATTCAGTTCCTCTTTTACTTGAAAAGTTGAGGAGGGGAGCGTATACGCAAAGGCCCCTGTTGAAATGACCTCTTACACACTATTCTTTACGAGTGTAGCACGACAGAAAGGTACCGACGGCACGTACGATGAGTAGCAATGTCGCTACCCACACCGCTATGTGTCTGGCATCCTTCTCAGTACATCTGCTTCAGTCGCTCTTTGCTGCCGCTTGCCCCTCGTCACGAAGCCGTTCGCGTTGCCGCTCGGGCAGAAATTCTGTGCCCTACATATTTCTTCCTCAAACATTTGTTTTTGCCGCGTGCCGCTCCGCACTAAGCGAGCAACTTTGTGGCTCGGCCTAAGTCGCCCAATGTTTTTTATCTCTACAGACGGCTTAACCTTAAGCCGTAAGACTGATGACCGCCTAATAACCTCTTAGACTTAGAATATCACATACCGCGTTATTAAAACAAAAACTTGTTATATCCTTGTATAACAACCTTTACTCACAATTCGTAGTATTCATTTGTAAAGGCTTTAATAATGTTGACTCGTTTGTACGCTGTCTGATCGGCACGTACGCGCTCAATTTAGAAGTTTAGCCTGCTGAAATTACTTTTAAAGTCTGAATTTTGGATTTACGAAAATTTATTTAACTAAAACACGTCGTCTGGTGTCGAGTTCATACCAGAGCGAAATATTTCTAAATTCTAGCAAATTGTTTCCACCCACAAAATTGACGTTGCTAGATACTATTTTGCTTTACATCTCTCTCTCTCTCTCTTCAGTAGGGCCCTCTTTACTCAGGATCGTGATTGCGTCCAACATCATTCAGCAATCTTCTCCACGAGGCCCTATCTTCGGCTTGGTGCACCACTACGCTCATATATTATATTTAACGGTATGTTTAACGAGTTAGTGACCTGCTCTGACCAGCACTTTGGCCTACGCCCTCTTGGTCGCTTGCCTTCGAGCTGACCGGTGAGCACCAACTTCTTCCAGTTGTCTGGTTCCTCCGCGCTATGAGAGACGGAGGATAGACTCTGTTGACGTTCCAGCTTGAGCTTTCTTAAGGTGAATGCATTTGTGCAATGAGTTATCCATGATATGCCGAGTATGCGACGCCAGAACCACTTTTCTAACTCGTCGACTCTCTTAAGATCGGCAGCTTTTAAGATCCAGGTCTCAGGAGAATACAGAAAGTCAGAATAAGCTTAAGTCCGGACCATGCGAATTCCCGTACGGTTGCTGATGTTCCTGTCTCTCTTCTGTGAAATTATATTTAAAACTTCGTTTTTTTTTATTAGTACACACTCTTCTGTATTGTTGTCTACAGAGGTATAAATTATGTTGCCTCGTTTAAAACTTGATATAACTAGTAACTACCCAATTAACACTAACATTATAAACAAACAATTTCTACGTATTATCATTAAAATACATACATATATACATATACACTCACGCCTGTTATCCCCGAAGGGGTAGGCAGACGCGCAACTAGTGCACCCACTTTTCGCCGTTATTCCGTCCCATGATGATCACACCATGCCCGATATGGCGATAGGCTCGCCCCCTATCAAGGGGGCGAGCCTATCGCCATATCGGGCACAAATTCCAGACTCCGAGCTAATACTGAATAGAAAAACTCAATATCACTTTGCCCGACCCGGGGATCGAACCCGAGACCTCAGCTTTGCAGTCGTACTGTAATGCAACTACGCCACCGAGGCAGTCCAGTCAGTATCATTAAAATGTTTTAAACGAAACATTTTCAACATATAGCTTAGAAAAGACTCCTAGAATTATAATATTACTTGCGCTAAAAACATGCAGCACACATTTATTTTAACAACTGCTTTAAAATTGTAGCAACAGAAACACTCTCTTCGTACATAAAACTGTATGAACAAAGTAATTAGGAAATATACAGAAAGTAGCATTTAGAGAGTGCTTCTGGGTGTGAAGTTACTCCAGAAAAGAATATGGAATAGAACGGACACTAGTAAAATCCACAGGAGCTAATTACAGGACATTTGCTGGTGGTAGGGTATTTATATCCACCTGGAATGCGTCCACGGTACAAGGAACTTGCTATAGTGGGCCACGTGGGTCGTGGTTCGGTATCAGCCCATGTATATCTGGTGAGCATAATTATCCAACACTCTGTCTGAACCCTACTGAACTCAGCATCAGGTCCAGTGGAGTCATTATGCCGTGCCAGTGTCAAGTTAGCCATAAACACAATGTAATGGTATACAGCATCTTTCAAAGTGTTGTTGTTGTTAGACTGTCCTGGCATTACCATCAGAGGAGAGCCTTGCTCGGCGCAGTCATTTAAATCGCTAAAACAAACTCCCAGCCTTCATTATCATTTATAATATAGGTGTTGCTCTTGACCTTGCCCCCGTGAAAAGCCCTGCCCGCTATAAATCCTTGATCACTGTACCTGATGAGACGAGCATGCCGTTCGCCTGATGGTAAGCGATCTGATCACCCATAAACAGTAGCAACGCCATCCGGCACCTTGAGTTACAAAGTAATGTGTGGCATTCCACTACGCTCGGTATCCTGATGGATCAGTAAGGATAATTAAATCGCATATTTTTAACAATAGCAAATTACCGGAGTAAAATGATAGAATATGTTACTCCAGGACATGGTCTACCCATGTGTCAAATTTCATCCAAATCCATTCAGCGGCTTCTACGTTTACTTCTAACACACACATCCAAACATTTGCACAAAAAATCACATTAATAACATGAGTAAGAAACGTCGGGAGAAAATATAATTAAAAAACCACGATAAAATCCAAAAAAAATTAATGAGTAAGATGTATACGTTTATATGGCCATAAAACCAAAAATGCGACCTCAACAAAGAAAAACATCTCATAATAATAAATCCTAATGTAGTTATTCTGTAGCTCTCGCAAAACACGAGATCACTCTAATATGTGGCAATAAAGTATGTGGAGTACATTGTCTGTCACGCAAAATTGAACTTTATTGCTACGGCCGTAATTACTTGAAAGATTTTTAATGTAATGAACGAAATAAAAGTGTTTTCACAATACATTTGTACGTATGCCAATTTGTGTTGCTGAAAAATATATCTTAAATATTAGGTACATTTTATAAACACTACGTTATGCGACATCGAATTTAATGTAGCTTATGTTGTACCTATGTACAATATTAAAAGAAGTTTAATTGGAAGAACCATATTATATACCTGTACAACATAACACTTTAATCTCGGAAGGTATAGGCAGACAAGTATCCAACTGGGTACTCACCCCTTCCACCTTTCCGACCTTCGATCGCCCGTAAATTATTTTTCCTTTCATTTTTGTGGTATTCTCTTTCTTTTCCAATAGGTTCCAACCTACTATTATTACTTTATTTCACTTTTTTTCCAGACGGCAACGGGAAATAGTCTCGTGTAAAAAAATAATGTTTTAATAACCTTTCAAATTCAGAATGCACAAGATATGAGTAAAAGATAGCGGAACATTTTCTCACATTCTTAATAAGTATAAAATAAATTAATTTTATAGAATCCTGAAAAACAAACCAGGCACTACATGGCCATTTACATGTATAAAAAAATCATAATATAAAATTAGAAAAAAGTTTAGCGACTCGTTTCGGTTACTTACTCCTGTAAAGGGGTAATGCTGAGTTAGTAGTTGTAATAACTGCTAACAGATGTCGCTGGTCATCTCCTTTAAGATAATTAAGTACGGATCCTGAAATTGGCAATCGATGGCGGGGGTCGGAGTAGCTCAATTGGAAGAGCACCGGCACGGTGCGCCGGAGGTCGTGGGTTCGAGTCCCGCCTTCAACTGTTTCTTTTTCAAGATTCTATAAAATCATTAACCAGGCACTACATGGCCATTAACATGTATAAAAAAATCATAATATAAAATTATAAAATAAAACAGTTAAAATTCAACTCCCGAAATCAACAATTGAAAGTAGCGTGACGTGGCATACGTTTAAGTACTGCATCACCATTTACCATTAATCGAGCTCATCGCAGCCAAATCATTACTTAATTTATATTGACAGAATCCCTATCGGACTGGTATATTATTCAGCGAGTTAATTGTGCTGTAAATTATTTATTTCAAATATCTGGGGTCTCACGTGTGGGACGCAGGGTTGGGATTATTGTATCTGAATTTAGCGAAAGAGCTAATCGATGCCATAAGACTTATATTTCTGGTTCTAACAGCAATAACCAATATACTTTGTATATCCTACTAATATTATAAAGGCGAAAGTTTGTAAGAATGTATGGATGTTTGGATGTTTGGATGTTTGGATGTATGGATGTAAGGATGTTTGTTCCTCTTTCACGCAAAAACTACTGAACGGATTTTGTTGAAATTTGGCACACGGGTAGATCATGTCCTGGATTAACACATAGGCTACTTTTTATCCCGGGAAAATATAAACCGGGACTTTTATCCCGGAAAAACTTTTTAATGCGGGCGGAGCCGCGGGCAAAAGCTAGTGATAAATAACTTAAAAGTAGAGTAGAGAGAAATTTCTTAATGTATTCTTCCGGCTTCGGACACTGTGGCCCCTTGTGGGTCCGAATTACATTGTCAGAGAAACTGAACTAAAATTATCTATCGGAGCTTTATTAATATTCTGTAATAGATAAAGTGGCAACCCTAACAATAAGCCACTATAATTCTCACAGGAAACCTATTTAATCGATTAACGTGTGCTGTAAGGATAAGAATAACTAACATCAGTAAAGTAGGTATTCTTTTATAATTTTAATTAATTAAACATTATTTATTTCCGTGGTAATCGAGAGAGCAGTAAGTCAATGATGGCCTATTTCTAACTTACTTCTATTGATTACCAGGGCAGTTTTGTAATATTTTATTATAAAAACTAAGCAGCCGGATTGACGTCCGTCATTATCAGCGTTGTGTTGTGGTCTGCACCCTTATTTGCTCCATGTCACATGCTGCATAGTCACCTAACAGTCACAGCCATGTTTAGACTATCTAACCAATGGATTTTTTTTCTGTCAATCCTGACGGGGGGCGAGGTAGACACGGTTAGCACACATTTACCAAAAAAAATCCACACGTGCAGGACTGAATATAAGGTCGCTTTTTACACAATAACACAGCAAAAATACAATTTCTGTGGTGTACCGCTTAATGTCATCATCGGAGGATGTACCTAATGACAGCGATCGCAAGTCACATAGGTTTTAATAAAAGGTTATGACCAGCTGCGCATGTATGACCAACGAAGGCTTCGCCTGGTCATCCCATCTCCTTGTTAAATAAATGCTCTAAACAGCCACGACCAGCCAAGGGTAAAGTCTGTAGACTATAAAATGTATTTATAGTTTTGTTTATTGCTAGTGATATTTTTGGTGCTTTTTAGCTTTCTTTGTATTTGTTTAATGTTAATTGTTTTTGTTTTATTGTGAGATGTGACTGTGACTAGTAAATCGCCTTTCTTTCTTTCTTTCTAATAAACTATTAGATTTCCAGAACAGTTAATGTATTTTATAACAAACTAGACTTTGGCTCGCGGCTCTCCCTGCGTCACAAAGTTTTTCCCGGATATAAATTCCGCCTTATATTTTCCTGGAATAAAAAGTAGCCATGTTACACACAGATAATGTAGCATTCTTAGGGTAAAAGATTTATTGAAATCATTGGTTTTTGAGTTTATTCGTTTTTTCTTATGGCATTGAATGAGGAGACGAGCATGCTGTTCGCCTGATGGTAAGCGATACGACCACCCATAAACAGTAGAAACACCATCCAGCACCTTGAGTTACAAAGTACTGTCTGGCATTCCACTACGCTCGTCATCCTGAGACATAAGATGTTAAGTCTCATTATGTCTAGTAGTTACACTGGCTACAATGTCTTTTAAACCGAAATACAATAGTGCATGAACACTGCTGCTTGGCGGTAGAAATAGACATTGCGGTGGTACCCACCCAGACGGACTCTTACATATGGGGGATCTACCACCAGTAATGAAGATTTGTAACAACAAACATACAAATCTTTCCTCTTTATAATATTAGTGTAGATGAATTCAATCCAACGGAATGAGCATACGGGCAAGTTACTCGCGTAAGCGTCTTGAATGCCCACAAACAGCAGCCGTGAGCAGCAAACAGTCTTTTCATAGGTCCCTAAGAAGCAGTACTACTTCCCCGGTCAAGCTGGGCCATTCATTCCGTAGATAAATATTGTGTAAATAGCACTTTTAGCTTTTACTAGTACGCTATTGGTAGCAATTGTCAAAGAATTAAATAAATACACAACTTACCAGTAATTCTCGCTAATAAGCTATAGATGCGTACGAAAGAGCCGCCACCTAATAAGGAATTATATTAATATAAATGAAAACTTATTTAATTTACACAGTACACAAGCTTATCCTGGAAGAGTAAGGTGAGGATTTTTATTTGCTATCACACGATTGGGTATACGGGCCGATGGCTATATCAGACATAAATTTCGATTCCAAGAAACAAACATGAGTATTGCCAAATGGTAAAATACATAGATGTCGGTATCACCAGGAAATTTAACACAGAACTTTATGATTCATTCTGTACTACCACTGGACTAATGTGGCGACCAACTTAAGTTACGTCTCTCTAGATGTTACCTAAAGCCTATATATTTTAGTACAACAAGAATCAGATAAATCTTCATTGGGACAAACAAAACACATGACCATTTCAAGAGGTAATAAATCTCGCATCGACAACAACTTTACGACAGACAGACAGACGGTATCTAATTGTACAGTACCAGTACCTACAGCGCGTCACGTTCCTACGTCCGATAACAGTCTACTATCATGGGTAGCTTTATTTTTAAAGAAGCGGCGATAGCCTAAATAAGAGTGGAGCGGACTGTCGAGACGAATGTCCGCAGGTTAAAAACCCAAGGGCACACACCTCTGACTTTCTAAAAAAACATAACAGTCCTTCTTTCACAGTTGGATAAAAATATGTGTGTATTATTTGTGAACTATCGTTCGATTTAACGGTGAAGGAAAACATCGTGAGGAAACCTGCATATCTGAGAAGTTCTCTGAATTTCGAAGGTATGTGAAGTCTGGTCATGGTCGACTAAGGCCTTAACCCTCTCAGCTGTAGAGGAGGTCCATGCCCAGCAGTGGGCAGTATATAATACAGGTACAGTGCTGGTATGGTATGGTTCTTATGTAACAGGGTGGCGTAATTCTGGTGACCGTTGCGTGGTTTGGGATCACTCGATATTATATTTCGACTTCGCAGTCGCTAGATTGCCGATGGCTTACTAGAATCCCGTGTGGGCACTTTGCTGTAATAAACAATGATCAACTGGTGCTGGGTTCCATGGATGTGCGGGGTCGTCTGGATAGGTACCACCGCAATGTGCATGCACTACTGTGTTCTGCCGGCGCCAGACACAGACAAATATTTGAACGAAGACTTTGACATACTTTGCCACATATTTGAACAAAGTTTTTCCTGCACCTGCCACACATGTTTTGCAAACACATTTCATCACAGTATTTACATAGACAACAAAATACGATGGACCATTATTTTGTGGACATAGTATTTATTGTACTTGTATTGTTTAAGTGTACCTATATAATTATTATTTGTTTCATTTCTATTCTTATGGCTTTTACTTTTAGGGTTCTATATGATGTTTCTCCTTCAAGCTACTCAACAAATTCAAGTACCCTTTCGACTTTCGTTGATCCAGTACATTTTGCGAATAAACAAACAATCCATTCCGCTCGGTGATTGACAAACAGCGGAACTTTGCGCAAGTGTAGCAGGCTACGCACGCATTTTAACTTTGAACGCTTTGATGTGGAGTCGAAAAACCGATACCGAATGACAAATAGGCAAATAAGTAAACAAACTTTGCACATATACGCAAATACCGGTGCCACGCATGTTTAAAAAAAAAAGTCTTCAAATAATGTTGCTCTGTGCGGCACCGGCTTTATTTATTTATTGTTATAAGGTACACCAACAGCACTATATATATATAAATATAATTTTCGGTATGAAGAATATGGTAGGCAGCGTAATTACTGGGCATTATGAGACTCAACATCGAATGTCTCAGAGTGACGAGCGCAGTAAAGGCCCACGCTTTACTTCGTAATGAAATGTTATGTATGGTGTTACTACTGTTTATGGGCTTATCGCTTACCATCAGGGGAGCGACAGGCTCGTCTGGTCATTCGGAAGCATTTTTTTTTATCCTTTTAATATGTTTAGTTTCATACTGCCCAGTAGTAACGCTGGCTACTATGTCCTTCAAACCGAAACAGAACGGTGCTTGCACACTGTTGATTGGCGGTAGAAATAGACGTTGCGGTGGTACCCAGATGGCCCCTCGCATAAGAGTGACCGACCACCAGTATATTTTACATTATATACGGTCTCAACAGAGGACGCGGCGAGTCTGCTCTAAATACTAATAGGGTTTACGCCTTACCATGTTTGTAACTTGATACGTTAGCAGATTTCATATACCTTAGAAATTCTTTTGAAGATGTCTTAGGTATGCAATCTCTCAATATACTTTAGGTAATAAATATTAAATGGAAAATGTTGCGGTTGTTACATTGGCTAATATTTTATTATTTGTATGCTATACAGGTGGACCAAGGCAGTCACCGAGTGATACCCGAGAACGGCCACAGAGAAAGACGCAGACCACCAGCCCGATGGTCAAATGACATCGTAAGGCGTGCCCGCAAGCAGTGGATGAGGCGCGCACAGAACCGGAAAGAGTGGCGTATTGGAGAGGAGGTCTATACCTATCAGTGGGTCGAGATGGGCTGATTTAATTGATAAGCTATAGGTACTCATAAGTTATATTTAATTGTAACAACGTTATTTGTTCCAAACAAATAAAATTTAGGTACTTGTTTTCACGATGTTTTCTTTCGGCGTCAATTTGTTTGGTTTAACAATAAATACACACGAAACTTTGATTATTTCATGTGACTAACGCTTCAGCAAAACTATAAAATCACTCCTTCATATTTACGCTCATAAAATCTCAGCAAAATATCTAGAAGTTTCACAATCAGCACTCACATCTCAATGCAATCGGAGGTTCGCCGAGATTTAATGGATGCAAAGTACGAACCCGGAACAAAGTTTGTGAAATAATAAAGTAAGGAACATCCCGGATTTCTACATCAACAAACCCGAGATTATATTTAAGTACAACCCTGTCTCAATATTTTGCCAAGTTATGCTAAGTAAGTCGAATTCTAGATTTAGGTTCGAGTGAGTTTTCGAATGAATAATAATTGTTTCTCGGTACATTACTAAATTCATTATTCTACTGATTTTTTTGAATGGAAACTTATTTTTCAGTACAATGTATTATGATTGATTGTATATTGTTATAGAATCCTGAAAAAGAAACAGTCGAAGGCGGGACTCGAACCCACGACCTCCGGCGTACCGTGCCGGTGCTCTTCCAATTGAGCTACTCCGACCCTCGCCATCGATTGCTAATTTCAGGATCCCTATTTAATTCTCTTAAAGGAGATGACCAGCGACATCTGTTAGCAGTTATTACAACTACTAACTCAGCATTACTCCTTTACAGGAGTAAGTAACCGAAACGAGTCGCTAAACTTTTTTCTAATTTTATATTATGATTTTTTATACATGTCAATGGCCATGTAGTGCCTGGTTAATGATTGATTATTTATAGTTGTAATAACTGCTAACAGATGTCGCTGGTCATCTCCTTTAAGAGAATTAAATAGGGATCCTGAAATTAGCAATCGATGGCGAAGGTCGGAGTAGCTCAATTGGAAGAGCAACGGCACGGTACACCGGAGGTCGTTGGTTCGAGTCCCGCCTTCGACTGTTTCTTTTTCAGGATTCTATAACAATATAAAATCAATCATTAACCAGGCACTACATGGCCGTTGACATGTATAAAAAATCATAATATAAAATTATAATGTATTATTAAACTCATTTAAAATATTAGGATTGCTTTTGCACCTAGGTAATAATTACTTACTTAATCGATCAGCTTTCGATTTTGGAGAGTTTTGTAAATTCATTAGATTAAGGGTCAACTCGCATTTTTTAAGTAAATAATATTATTTGACATTTATCGTATTAAACGGCTTATGTAGATAATATCCCATCATAGACATAAATTTAAAAAATGGGAGCCAACGCCAAAACCTATATAATTATTATAAAGCGGAAGAGTTTGTTTGTTTGAACGCGCTAATCTCAGGAACTACTGAACCGATTTTGAAAATTCTTTCACTAATAGGAATCTACATTACTCCCGAAAGGCTACTTTTCATGCTGTCAAAACTTACCACGAGGGCCGAGCTGTAAGCATCATATAGTTATGAATATGTGTGGTTACCGACGCGGCCGACAAAAGAAATCAAATTATGGCACAAATCAACAATAATTTAACTTTGATGTTCAATCAGTAAAGGACAAAGAAAGTTAATTCAGTATCTTGAAAAGTGAAAACTAAATTTCTTCGGACGCTTCGGTGCTGCGGTGGGAATCGATACGTGTACGTCAATTATATTTACTAATCTGTTAACCCTTCAAGCCCCGCTTATATATATAGATGTATGGGAAAACCATGTATGGACACCGGTGTCCGTCGCGGGGCTTGAGGAGTCAAAATTTAATGTACCTAATATATTTCTATATTTTGTTGATATTACTAGGCGTGGAAAAGTTATGTGAACTCTTTTAAGAACTTTAATTATTGAACAAAGTTTTAAATAAAACAATCATGTTTACAAATTAGGTCACTCAGTAAGAGAGATGGATAGAAAGCACTCGAAGATTCACCATCTGTATGAATTATTGACATGTTTTCTGTAGTAGGTATGATCCTGATTAGGAGCAGGCCCATAAATAGCTACAAAAAAATAAATTACGCGTTGCCAGTATTATCGAAAAGAAATACATTAGGGAAGGTAAGCAAATTTTGAGTCTTGTGATATCTCACTCAACATACAAATTGCAACAGCAAGCCGGCATATTCATGCTGCAGACAAATAAGTACAATGAGGCTACAAAATTCTACCACAAAAACACACTCACACACACATACTCACATCTTTTATGCACAACTAGTGCACCCAAATTTCGCCGAGCGTATTCCATTCCATGATATAATAGGGGGCGAGCCTATCGCCATATCGGGCACAAATTCCAGACTCCGAGCTGATACTGATTAGAAAAATCCAATATGACTGCCCGGTACGGGGATCGAAACCGAGACCTAAGCATTGTTTCGTACCGTAATACAACTACGCCATCGAGGCAGTCTAAAACATATACAAATAATTATATTAAAATCGCCGTCACATGTATATTTAAAAGGTAAAGCAGTCATTTTTTCCTTTACCTTAGGGCACGTGCTCGTCTAATCATTATATTTGTATTCATCATGGGTAGACAGCGAGCGTAGGTAATTGTTTTTGTGATGTAAATAATGTACCTACATTACGTCAATATGTTAGGCGGGTCGCTAACGAAGTCGACGCAGAGTCGAGGCAATGGCGATAGTTTTACGACTAAAAAAATATTGTGCTAATGCTATGCCTTTATTATAACGTTACCACGAGTGCGTCTGCAATTATATTTTTTGAACGTGGTTTTAACCCTTAACCATGTCCAGTTTAAATTAGTCACTTGTTCACTTTTTTTGGTTTCGCGGAGAAAGTGCGTTACCACTACCGCCCGGCTTTCGTTCGAAATTAGTTTCGTTCGGCTTGGGTTCACCGTGCCTTCCGACCCGGCGTTGAGCCGCCCTGAGAGATGGAAAACGTCGGACGACCGCCGGGCCGAGTCCCTAACCTATGTACACCGCAAGTCATACCAACTAAAACTCCGCGGTGTCCATCTTCGGCGCATTAGGGACGGCTGCGGGCTTCCTCGGACGAAAAGTATCTAAGTTGTCGTCCGCAACCGCCTCTGCGAGTCACCCGCTCTCTACATCAACTAATAATAACATAATATTATAACAAATGACAGTATTCAGTACGGCCATAAGAATTGTTAGTCGCGGGATATTTGAATCCACCCTGACAACGATCATCGTACACAAGGTGTAAAATTCGCTATAGTGACCCATGTGAGAGTATCGTGTTCCGGAGTCAGTCTGTGTATATTCGGTTTCATACTGGCCGGCATAATAGGGTAGTTTCCTATATTTTAATATGTAAATTATTTGATATGTGACAGAAAATAATACACAAAATAAATTCTTCTGTGAAATCAAATCAAAAATGGTTAAAATATAAAGCAGTTATTCAAATTTGAAATATTTTGTGTACAAAAGTGGGGGCTTGGTGGTATCGCGCTATCTCTTTCGGTCACAACCAACGTTATAGCCGGTGACACCCGGTGACGTCAGAGTCTGATATTACTGTAATTTGGCAACTACCCCTTCCACCAAATTGCAAAGCTTTATAACTTACTTATTATAGCGCTAATTTTAAAAAATATTTTTCCGTTATATTTAGGATAACATACATTTTTGATAAATGTGTTTTAAAAAAGAGTCAACTAACCTATTGTGTCAATTGGCACAGAATAACCATCTCCCGTCAATCTACAGTCTACACTTTATGTGGATAACACTCCGCATGCCATCAGGTGCAGTGATGTCAGTTTACTGATTCCGTATAAAAAATTGCGACAATTGATTTGATTCTGTAGATAAGATATGTGGCAAGACAGCCAAATAAACCACTATCGACTACGTTTGACTGCGCTTCGACTCAACTGTTTGCGACTGCCCTTAGTTCATACGGGCTTGAGTCAGCGATGACTACAGCGATAATGATATAGCGACAAAAACATAAGGACATAATGGCTTTACTAAATAAATATATAACAAACATAGACCATTTATGGGAGGTACTAATGTAGTTAAAGGTCATTTTAAATATAACTTTTAAACGTCAGTATTCTTCCATTTTGGTTTTTCCGATTTTCTTGTCACGATCTTGTATTGCAAGTAATTTCATATGAATACAATCTTATTTTTAAATCTGCGTGGCCAATTTAGTAACTATATCATATTTGTCGCCGCTTCGCCCGCGGGTATACATTTACCGGAATAAATTCTCACTGTAGATTTCCGGGATAAAAATTTACTTTTATGTTGATCCGGAGTATAGTCTATAATGTATGCCGAATTTCATCCAAATATATCCAGCGATGTTAGCATTAACTTGTAATAAAAAGACAACCTTTTCAAATTCTCTCCTTCATAATAATAGCATTAGCTCGTGGCTGCCGCCCGCGTGAAATACCAAATTTCATCGAAAACCAGTCATTACTTTGTGAGTTTATCGCGTCCAGATAAACGCGGAATGACACTTTGTTTTATAATGTATGTAAAGAAGAAGTAAGATTCTAATAATGCAAATAGACCGGCTGGCTAAAACCAAAAACCACTGAATAATTAAATACCACTCCAATATGTACCTTGCATTTCCGATATTGCTTTGCGATGTATGCTTCGATTCCGGGCATATTCCTGTTTGTATAAAAAGAATTACAAATAGCACGTTGAAAAAGTTTTGGTTACTTCAAAAAGATGGTGAATGCTTTAAAATTTCAATGGTTCACAAAATGAATAATAGAACTATAAAAGAGAATGTTAGCCGTAATGACGTAGGAGTTATATGTTACTGTGACGAAGATCTCGCTTCAGATTCCAGGGCACAGAACTTTATTATTTAATAGAGTATACTCGCGGATCGGTCGAGTAAAAGTTACTTTCCTGTAATAAAATTACACTATGTGTCCATCTTTTTTTGGGCTGGCAACACTGGAACTGGAACGAACGTCTGACAGTTGCTCCGTAATAAAAATTGTTTATTATGCAAATACTTACGTTAATTGTGGTCTGGGCGCAAAATTTGGGTGTCTAATTAGTATATTAACTGTTGGAGTGGAAACTTTGGTATAAATTACGACCTTGAAGAAGAAATCGTGCAAATTCGGCGATCATACATTTGTGCATCAACTACCCACTACTACGGTGGTTTAATGACGCTCAGCAAGATATTATATCGAGAAGTTTTTGGTATATTTTAACAGCAACACAAGGTCAGTAGCCATCATGCCAAAAATAACAAGATCTCCGCCCAAAGTTTTGGATTCTAAGCTGCAAAATCCATCAATCGAGCCAGAGTCTGCAACTACATTAACAAGAAGCCCGGAGAAAACTCAACTCCCATGCTTTCCGGGTAGGTCTAAGCGCCCACGTACAAATCAATCACCGGTTAATGATTTCTCAGAGTTCAGACAAGAAATGCTTGACCTCCTCACAGCATGGAAAAAAGATCAAGATTCTAAATTGTTGAAAATTGTGTCTGAT
Organism: Lapara coniferarum; assembly: GCA_949316025.1. Taxonomy (NCBI): domain Eukaryota; kingdom Metazoa; phylum Arthropoda; class Insecta; order Lepidoptera; family Sphingidae; genus Lapara; species Lapara coniferarum. The sequence continues at coordinate 1,505,957 of OX438919.1, read as the reverse complement.
ACAACAGAGCTCAAAGCACAAAATCAAGAAATACAAAAATTGAATCAAGAAATTGAAAAATCTATGATGTTTATGAATGAAAATTACGAAGAGATTAAACAAAAATTAGTTATAATGGAAAAAGAAAACAAACAGCAGAAAGATTATATCTTAAACCTGGAGAAAAGGATCCTTGACTGCGAGCAAAGTTCCCGCTGTTCCACCGTTGAGATTAGGAACATCCCAGCTGGAGATAAAGAAGATGTAAACCAGCTTACATGTATCATAACAAATGTAGGCAAAATACTAGGCCTACACCTACAACCAAGTGATGTAAGAGATATTTATCGGATTCCTGGTAAACTAGGTAAAACTGGACCCATTATAGCTGAATTTGCAACAGTAAGTGTAAAATCCCAAATTGTATCAGCTGTACGAGCGTTCAATAAAGGAAAGCCATTTTCGGAAAAACTCAATACAGAAATCATTGGCATCCCCAAAAACCGTACTCCCGTGTACATAACTGAATACCTTACCCCTTCAAACAAAAAGTTGTTCTTTTATGCAAGAGAGTTTGCTAAGCAAAACAAGTTCAAATTCTGTTGGACTGCCAATAGCAAAATTTACCTTCGCAAAGAAGAAGGAGCAAAACAGCATCGAATTATTACAGAAGAAAGCTTGAATATCTTAAAGTGTCAAGACACCTGACGCCACAGTATGAAAAAGTATTTATATCTTTATTTCTACTTAATCTTAAGTGTTTATGTTATAAGATGTCACATTACATTTATTCAAAGAAGCATCACCTATTTTATCTATATTATAATTTTCATGATTCATATATATGACAAATATCTACAGGCAAATTGTACCCTCATATACCAACACAGCTTTTTGCACAACATGATTGCACAACTCAATCGGCATCAATTCACCCAACCCCCACAAACACAGGCAAACAATATGTACTTCTATATTCTGTGCCTAGTTTACATCACTCATGGCTATCACTAACACCATTGAGAACCTAGATTCTTTTCATGTTTCAAAGTCTTATGCGTGTCAACCCGAGGAATGCGCTCAATTAATTGATAGTACAAGTGGTACTTTAAAGATTTTGCATGTGAACATTCGCAGTCTAAATAAAAATGTGGAGGAATTGCAGGTCTTACTAGTGAGGATCAAAATTCAATGTGACATCATCATACTATCCGAATGTTGGCTTCAAATGATATCATCAATCCCCCACCTAGATGGTTACACGTCTCATCGATCGACAAATCCCTGTAATCAAAATGATGGTGTAGTCTTCTACATCAGAGAAACATTAAATTGCACTGTAATAGAACCACAACTTAAGGATGCAAGTGGGCTTTTATGTAAAATTGGCAACTCATTAGCTATTCTTGGAATCTACAGGTCCCCCTCGTTTAATGTATTAGATAATTTCATAAACAGCTTAGATGATATTTTAGTTGGCCTATCAAAATTTAATAAAATAGTTTTAATGGGAGATATTAATATAGACATAAAACATAGCAAATTGGACAGCTCTTGTAATGAATACCTTACTGTTCTATCTTATCATGGGCTACTTCCGGCTCATCAACTATCCACAAGATTAAACAACTGTCTCGACCATGTAATGCTGAAATCTAATCAAACTGCTACTACTTTAGTAATTGACTGTAACATGACTGACCACACTCCACTATTGTTATGTACTGCATTAAAAGCACAAAAATATTATATTAAACGCACAAAAAACAAGATTAACTATACAGCTATACAAAAAGTAATTGAATCTACAGATTTTTCTAGTGTATATTTGACCTCCTGTGTAAACAAAGCCACAGACAAATTGATTAGTATACTAATAGATATAATTAAAAGACACACTATAATTATCACAATTCCTCGTAGATGCAGAAATATTAAGCCCTGGATAACTCCAGGTTTGATTCGCTGTATTAGAAATAGAGACAAAATGCACTTTAGCCTGAAAACAAATCCAAATAATGTAACTCTCCAAGTAACATACAAACGATATAGAAATTTTTGTGGTAAGATACTGAGAAACATCAAAATTGAGTACTATAAAAAAGAATTTGCCAGAAATAAAAAAGATCCTAAAGCTATGTGGAAATCGATTAAAAAGGTATCCAATATGAATGTAACTAAAACATCTTGTATAGATCTTCTCAAATTGGGCAATACTCCTAAAGAATCAGTAAACTTGATTAATGACTACTTTGTTAATATTGGGGCCAATCTGGCCAAAGACATTATGGGAACACAGCCTTTAATTACAAACATTTGTGACAATGTAACCTCGCAACTTAATTCGTTTGTCCTTCTAGAGGTGGAAGAAGATGAAGTTGATCAGATCATTATGAGCCTTCGTACAGATTCCGCAACTGGCTGGGATGGCATTCCTACTAAAGTTATTCAAACTTCACATAAGATATTGGTTCCCATCATTACACGTATCTGTAATCTCGCTTTTACTTCCGGAGTTTTTCCAAAAGCCCTAAAAAAGGCCCTTGTACTTCCAATTTACAAATCAGGTGATAAACACTGCACGAGCAATTACAGACCTATTTCTATGTTACCAATTTTGTCTAAAGTATTAGAAAAAATACTAAATAATAAATTAGTAAAATACCTCAACACATACAATATCATATCCAACAATCAATTTGGTTTTCTATCAGGTAGATGCACAGAGGATGCAGTTCTCGGATTAAGTGATCTTATTGCTAGAAATTTGGACAAGGGCTACAAGTGTATGGGAATCTTCCTGGATTTATCCAAGGCGTTTGACACAGTGTCTGTTCCTAAACTCCTACTAAAACTTGAAAATATTGGAATAAGAGGTAATACACTAAATATATTTACAAGTTACCTGTCTGATAGAACACAATTGGTTAGGATAGAAGACTGGGAAAGTAATGAAGAAACTTTAAGCTATGGTGTCCCACAAGGCAGCACTCTGGGTCCAACATTATTTTTAATTTATGTGGACCAATTATGTAGGTTAAAACTTAAAAACAGTGCCATTTTTACATATGCAGATGACACTGCACTCATTGTTTACGGACCAAACTGGGATGAAGTAAAATATCACGCTGAAGAATCTTTAGCTACCATATCAAAATGGTTAGTGAATAATCTTTTAACTATAAATATTACTAAAACTAAATTTATGACCTTTACATTAAATCAAACAACTCAACCTACAAAAGATTCTTATAACATTCAATTACATTCCTGCAACAAAAATTTAAGGTCCGAGTTCCCATGCTCATGTCCTCATTTAACCAGAACGCCACATATAAAATATCTTGGTGTAGTAATAGATGAGCGATTGAATTGGAATAATCATATAGAAGCAATTATAACCAGAATAAGGAAAACCATTTACATATTTAAACAAATTAGAAATTTAACTGACACACAAACATTAACGAATATATATTGTGCCTTATGCCAATCTTTACTGTCATATTGTGTAGTGGTGTGGGGTGGTACCATGAAATCCTGTCTGCTTCCTTTGGAGAGAGCACAAAGAGCTGTTTTGAAAGTCATGTTACAAAAACCATTAAGGTATTCCACTCAACAATTATACTTAGAATGTAAGGTACTTACAGTCAGGCAGCTCTTTGTGCTCCACTCCGCTTTGCGTAGACATACTTCTCGACCTGATAATAACACCTCACTATATCTACGTAGTACATACACATCGTGTGTGTCAAGTCGAACGATACAGAACAACCTTTGCTAGCAGACAGTATTACATTCTGAGTTCTCGCTTATACAATGTAATACATAGACACCTAAATATTCAAACCCTAACTAAATTCGAATGTAAAAAGAAAATATTCAATTGGCTAATTGAGCAAAATTATGATAAAACAGAGGACTTAATTTCAATGAACAAAACTAATTATTAATTATTATTTAAAGATTTTTGTTATTCCGACCTGTAAATTAAAACATGTAGTAAACATTATTTGTACTTGATGCTATACTTTAAATCTGGAATACTGGCTCCCAAGATACAGGTATATATCTGGTCTGGGAGCCAGAGGACCTATACTTCTTTTGTATGAACATAGTAAGTTGTTCTTGGTAGCACAACACATATGTATAGTAAAATAAAATCATCCTAATTATCATATACACATGAAACATGTATTATGATGATGTTTCTTATTCAAATCTGTATCATGTACCAGAATTTTTTCCTGTGTTCCAGATACTTAGTTTAATTGTGGAATACTGGCTCCCAAGATACAGGTATACACCTAGTTTGGGAGCCAGAGGACCTAAACTTTTGTATGAATTACATAACACTATTTTTAGTTTCTTTTTTTGTGATTCTGTGTATGTTTTTGTGTGAATAAATTTATTATTATTATTATTATTATTATCTAGAGCTTTGGGTTTATCGATGTGCCATAATTATCATCAGCCATATGACGACAGTCCACTGCTTAACATAGGCCTCCCCAGAAGACTTCCAGACGGACCTGTTGATAACTTACTTCTATAATCTATGGTTGAAAGCCACCTTGCAGGTTGACGTCCGACGTTGTGATGGCCTCCATTCATGCCATTATACCGTAATTCATTTAAATCCATTGAGGGGTTTTTGAGTAATTGGCTAAGAAACTTGTAAGAGCGGCCTTTGCCTTGGAAAGTAATGACATCGTACCCATCTGTGTAAATGTTGTTAAATAATTTATTAATCAAAGTTCCCTAACAGATTTTTATGATGGTTCAACACCCGATCATGTAATACGATCAATCTCTTAATTTTTATTTCGCCGGGACTGTAAAGTAATAAAATTGTTTTCCTTTTTTTAGTGCCATGAACAATAAATTAAAGACCCAAAAAAAGGATGAAGTGTAAATAAATTTTAAGCGCAGTTCCTTCGCCTTATCATCCTGGTGGGGCAAAGTTATATGAAACCAGTAAATACAGTGTTCAGCAGTAGGGTACCTCTATTGCCCATCGTGTTATTGAAAGATCTGTAGTGAATATCATACATTGGCTCGATACTAGTGAAATCACAAATAATGACAATATATTTTCCACTTAACTCCTATCTATACTGATAAGGTATGAATCAATATTCAATTCAATTCAATCAATACTTATATTCCAATGAAAAATTCAAGATTAGAAATTCCTGTGACAAATATTAAACATGATGTGTAATTTAGATGCCCCAATGGTCAAGTTTCGAAACGAACCCTAAAAACTAAGTGCCAGAACTGGACACCGTTCGAAAATTTATAAAAGCAAAAGAATAATAATAAGTGGCCTCTCGAGATGTGTGAAGTTGGGAATTATCCGGAATATATAGTTATTTACAAATTGGCCGTTGACCCATTTTCTCGTTTACTGGCTATATAGTAAAATAATGAACAACTCGCCTTAGTACCTAGAGTTCGGATGATCTACTTCCCAAGATACTAGCCGGTATATCTAGTAAGACAGATTTTTGGTGACAATAATATTTTGATTGCACTACACTTAGGTACACTTCCACAATCACTTTGCAGTACCGAGAACAAAAATCCAAGCATCTAGCTACACAAAACACTACAAAATACTACCTACAATACCAGATACGTTCTCAAGAAGTATATGTGAACTATTTGCACACCGTATTGATCGTCTCGCGAAATATCAAATTCATAGTGATCAAATAACTTTGCTCAAACACTCCAACGCGATTGAAAATGAACAAATATCTGCCGTGATAAATTTCAGAACGCTCGCAGTAAATGGAATGTTGAATTTAACGTACGAATATTATGAACCTTGAATCCTTGGTTTAAAAGTTGCGTTTATGGTCTGTGGCATGGGAGATTCCGTGTTTTATTCTTTGGTCAGGCAACATTTTGTGAGTTTTTTTTTCTACTGAATGACGAGATGAGTATGCCGTTTGCCTGATGGTAAGCGATATGACCGCCCATATAGTTATAAACAGTAGCAACGCCGCAAAGAACTCTGAATTACAAAATACTGCACAGGTTTATTAAGGTGATTTTCCCAGGATTCGATTCTTCAAAGGGTTACCATCTGGCAGATAGCTAGTCAAAAGACTGCTAAATCCTTAGTTCTAGGTGGCGATAGGCACTATTTTTACCTTTGCCAACTCCTTCGGGCATTAAAACCCGAGTGTGTTTGTAGTTCTGTGTGTTTGAAAAAAAATATTATGTCAACCACTCTTTTGTGTGGAATAAGGTCAATTTAAACATTATTCTGTAGGGTAGAAGAAAACGTACATACGACGCTGCTTCAGATACATACAGGCTAAAAACGTTGTACGTACTGTGAAAGGTCCTACTTGCTATATCATTTTATAGTCTCATAAATATCCAGTCTTCATTACCACAATTTCCCACGGCAAACAAATAATACTTCAATTACTCTTCATCGGTACTCAGGTAACAATGGGCCATAACGTACGTAAACACATAACACTCCTTTGTGTCCGCAATCGGGTAGATATAACGGCCTGTCAGTCGCATACTAACCGCGTCTAACAATACCGCGTGAAGCCAATTTCCCAATGCACTTGTGGATGTCTGACACGCATATCCAAGTCAACAAATATGTTTACATAAGTTCTTGCTACTATTGACAGGACCTTCTGGAAACTTTAGAGGCCTATGTTCGAGGGTAGGCTTCATGTAACTGATGATGAGGTTTTCTGACATATTGCATACAAACAACCGTAACTGCAGAACTTAACTTGTGTCCGAAATACTTACATTTAATTCCATGGTGATCCTTACCCCATTTCAAATCCCCAAGTCAGATGTGGTTTTTGCAAATCGTAAAACTCACACAGATTTTAACCGTTCAGGTTGTGTGTGCGTGTCTACTCTTCATAAATTAAATAAGCAGAATATATAAATGGCGCATTTTAACAATTCCAAGAGTCACTCTCCATCACACCTTTCATTTCTTACGTTTGAAAAGGGTTTGATAAAAAATCTTCCAATTGTAAAGCGTATTGCTGCGTTTCACTGAGCACAGTAGCTTCAAGTTATTTGAAACTTTATAATTGGAATGTAATTAAATAAATCATCACCCTTTAATTCACGGTCTGAGGCATTGAAGAGTTTTAATTTGATTAATTCGGGATGGTAGGGCAATGAATAGATTTAAAATCGATTACGAAAAAAAAAATACTTAAAGCAAACTGAAATTAAGATTAATTGATTGATTGTCTTCAAACATTATACTTGACAAAGTGTGTTCCATCGACACCATAGTGAATTAAGGACAGAGAAGACGAATAAGATGTTCTCTGTAACTCCTCAGACTTGGTTAGACTCGTTCTACCACTCCCATCCAACCAATCCATTTAATTACATTGTTAACCTGACTGTCATATTCCATTTTCACCAACTTTAGTAGACGTGAAACTCATTTTCGTGTATAACATAAAACTCCACGGAAAACTAACTCTAGCGAAATAACGTTTTTAATAAAAAATGGAGGTCATAAAAGATACGAGTCTTGTGTCTTGGTTGATTATAAAACCAATTTTAAACCGTAGCAGTTTCTGGTAAGCACGTCGCACCTGCATGCAAATACTTTGAAATTTCTAGGCAAGGATGCATGGTTAGAATATGAGAATGTTTGGGAATATTTTTAAGACCCGAGTATTTTTATATTGGATCGAATATATGAGATGGTCGGTTTCCTTGGGCAATCGTACCATACCAATCCTGTATCACTAGCCACTACTGAGCACGGGCCTCCTCTACTACTAAGAGAGTTTAGGCCTTAGTTCACCACGCTGGCCTAGAAATTCTCAGGTATGTAGGTTTGCTCACTATGTTTTCCTTCACCGATTATAATTGATAAACAATACACACATAACTTCGTAAAATCGGAGGTGTGTGCCTTGGGTTTTGGATCTGCGGACATCCGTCTCATTAGACTTTTCCAATCCCCAACTAGGCTATTTGCCGCTCCTGGGGTAAACCTGGCTGTAAGTAATAAGACCACATAGATCTTTAAATCTATAAGTAAAATAAGAATTACTTTAAGTTGACAAGATTACAGTGATCTGTACATTGCTACCCCTTTGTGCGTTAATATTATAATAGCAAATACTAATACTAACTAAAAGTTTGTTAAAAATGTATGTATGTAAGTACGGTTTAAGCTGTTGGAGAAAAACTAGACAAAATATTACCAGACTAACGTTTACGTAAAAATAAATGAAAGAAGGACTTATTCCTACCCTCAGCTTAACTATACTTGACTGAAAAGTTAAATAAGAAATGATTTTGTATCGGCAAATGTTCGGTTCATTTTCAATCGCAACTTGCAATGCGCTAAACAACTTGAATTTTAATACATTTTCTTGCAAAATGTGAAACGAGTGTTGATTTTTAGTTTTACTCAATCTATATGATATTACATACATAGCTTCGCCCCTTTATCCTATTTCAGGGGTTAGACAGATGTGTAACACGCCCACACTGCGCCAGCTTTGTTAGGTCCCAAGAAGTAAAAGGTGGGCTTAATGCCGTTCCCCTGGCACATATGAAGACTCCGGGCTGATTATGATACATAATATTATATAAAGGTAAAGTTTGTTTATTGAACTCTGGAAATTCTTAACGTGTTCTAAGAATCCATTTGTACTTAAAACGTGCAATAACAACCTTTAATCAACACAGACAATCAGTTATTTTGATTTGATTGTGTTTATTACTGAAATACGGATTGCAGAAAACTTGAATCCGTAAATACAGATCGGTCACGATTTTATACCGAAATATTTTATTTCATACTCTTTTGTCTTTCAAATTTTTCGAGTATTCGAGTAAAATTTATATTATCGAAGTTTTCGAGATGTAAAATCATCAAAAACCCTCTAAATTTGATGGATTAAAGCGTCAACCCCATACCATTCGGAATGCCACATATAATAAGTTTAGAGAAGAAAAAGCAGTTCTGAACAGATAAACATACGAGCTATATACTTAAATCAAATATTATGTTTATACTTAAATCAGCAGCCTCTGTTGACTAGTTTAATTTATTATTATGCGTTTTTATCTTTATCGTTTTAGTAGGTGGGTATAAGGTAACTTTGTTACGAAATATGTCCAAGGACCTGTCCCGAGGTACATGACCTTAAGTTCAGTTGGTAATGAACCACGCATCCGTAAGGCAAGGTCCGACCCCGACCTCAAGTCAAAAACGAAAAATCTCAATAAAGGCTCCCATAAAAATATTACCAACCGAAATATAAATAAAGTTTGAACATTTATTGGAATTGCTGCTGACAAATTTGGAAATCAAAAAAGATGTTGATTTTTTATACAACACAGACACACGTATCAAACGTTTGCGGTGTATTTTGGATGTGATGTTTTTTAAAAAGTATTTTTTATACATTCTAATAACAAAACGATGTCTGTGGGTGAAAAAAACATCACTAACTTGATTGTAATTGCTAGAGGCAGTAGTGGGCACTCCAAAAGTTTAAATAGTTGGTGGTAGGATATACTTTGTACTTGTCCACCCGAATAGTAACTACCGTAAATAAGGTGCTAAAATCCATCATAGTTACCACATTAAATGTGCCGTATCCTGGGATCAGCTTGTATACATCCAGTCCCAGTACAAACAGGCCGTCATAACGGCGTCAATACAGAATAAAAAAAAAAAAATGTATTTTAAATGCGACTAAATAGCCATCACTGTTTTCCAAAGGTAGATGGTGTCGACAAACTAGCTTTGGGTCTCCCGCTGTACCAGTAGTAAATTCTGACGTAATTGTAGCGATCCTAGAACGATACAACGTATTTTGTGAATCAATACCTATTACATTTTATTCTTTATGAAGTGTGATCACTTTTGGATCCAAAATTAGCTCAATCGCTTTATAGCAACCATTAAAAAACGCTATCTGAATTCATACATTATTTTGGTTAATACGCATATTGTAGTCATATCCAATGATTATTGTCAAACCATAAATAAGAAGCACACGGTTTCTCCAACTTACCTTGTTTCTCCAAGGATAATTGCTTGAATAATCAAAATGCCTGCAGCCCCGAAGTTAAACGACCTGAGACGTTATTTTTGGAACAAGGAAAATTCCACGCAGCATCCCGACTCGGGAATGTGGAGTAAAAAATGATCAGGATATAGCGGAGATAAATTTCGCGGCACACATAAACGCTACTTAACTTCTGTATTACTTCCATTTGTTGAGTAGGGTTTGGCTTATTTTTTAATGTTGAGGTAAATTAAGTTTTGCAATAAAATTACCTCAGTATTTCAGTTAGCAACAATTTCAATACAATTTTTTTCAATGTAGGGCATTGTACTCCTTATCTTCATTTTTAGGGGAGGCTAATGTTTAACAGTGGACTTAATGTTTTTTTTTTTTTATGGCATTGAATGACGAGACGATTTACTGATGGTAGGTCCCTTATATGCCCGATCTGTGGATTGGGGGCGTTTGCAGAATTCCAGCACGGTATCCCCTGCCTGTCGTAAAAGGCGACTAATAGGGACCTCTGGGGGTCACGGGTGGGCGGGAGGTGCCGCCCACCTGTTAGTCTAGCCAACTTCTGTGACCCCCGCGATGGACGGCAGCGTGTCTCACGCTGCCTCGGACGCCAAAAGGTGGGCACGGTACGGTGTTACGGCGGCTTCTGAGCCCCCGCAACAACAGGAAAAGGACCGCAACAGCGGTACGCGCAGGGGCGGCTGCGGACGACAACTTAGACGTGAGTCGGAGGCAGCCCGCAGCCGTCCCTAATGCGCCGAAGATGGCCATGAAAAAAAAAAGGTCCCTTATATGCCCGACCTGTGGATTGGAGGCGTTTGCAGAATTCCAGCACGGTATCCCCTGCCTGTCGTAAAAGGCGACTAATAGGGCCCACCGGGGGTCGTGGCTGGGCGGCAGGGGGCTGTCCGTCTTTAGTTTTGTGCGTATTTTTAGCACATTGTTGCGACCCCCGTGATGGACGGCAGTGTGGCAGGTAGGCCTCAAGCTGCCGTTGACGCCGAGGGCGTCCTTCGGTGCGCGGGACTTCTGAGGCCCCCAAACAGGAGACGGGCTGCATTAGGCGGCACCGCGCAGGGGCAGCTGCGGACGACAACTTAGACACTCTTAGTCCGGGGAAAGCCGTAGCCGTCCCTAATGCGCCGAAGAAGGCCACCGCGAAGTTTTAGTTGGTATGCCGTGCGGTGTACATAGGTTAGGGACTCGGCCCGGCGGCTCAACGCTTGGTCATAAGGCACGGTGAACCCAACATAACCGCTCAGTCGCCCCCTTGAAGGCTGGGCGGTAGTAATAAGTCACTTTCTCCGCGAAAAAAAAAGGTCTCTTATATGTAAGAGTCCGTCGGGCTGGATACCACCGCAACGTCCTTTTCTACCGCCAAGCAACAGTGTGTATGCACTGTTGTGTTTCGGTTTGAAGGACATTGTAGCCAGTGTCACTACTGGACATAATGAGACTTAAAATCTCATGTCTCAGGATGACGAGCGCAGTGAAATGCCACACAGTACTTTGTAACTCAAGGTGCTGTATGGTGCTACTGTTTATGGGTGGTCGTATCGCTTACGTCATTCAATGCTATAAAAAAACACCATCGTAATCTAACTTACTAAATTTTAACCATATTCAATTCCAACTCAATATAGTACAGTCGCATTCTACAGCTCCAAAATCGCAATTCCATACACCAACATAGACATTTTTGCTCAAATTTACCCTTATACTGTAAGAAAATTTTGAATTTCGAAGGCAAGACGCCAAGCCAACGGTTACACTACGAGGTGTGTCAAATATAGTCTAAGAACACAATAGGTAGGAGTTACGCGACCGCGCGACACTGGAGTTGGCTGCCGTCCAGTGCCACTGATTGTATCAGTTACTGGTTTCCTTTGAGTTACAGGCCAGATGGTGAGGATTGTTTTTATCCTGCAGCGGCTGATTTAAGGGTGAATATATCCAGGGCAATATATTTAAATCGAAATTCATAATATCTTATTTGTAATGTACTAAAAATAAATGTTCTGATATTTCACACCAATAAAGATGAATATTACTTACGTTAAGCTGTTCATATTTTATGATAATTCCAATATCTCCCGGTAACAAATATTAAAACCTGCATAACTTGTCAATTAGTTTTATAAAACTGGACTGCCTCGGTGGCGTAGTTGTATTACGGTACGACTGCAATGCTGAGGTCTCGGGTTCGATCCCCGGGTCGGGCAAAGTGATACAGAGTTTTTCTATTCAGTATCAGCTCGGAGCCTGGAATTTGTGTCCGATATGGCGATAGGCTCGCTCACTATCACATCTTGGGACGGAATAACGGCGAATAGTGAGTGCACTAGTTGCGCTTCTGCCTACCCCTTCAGGGATAAAAGGCGTGTGTGTATGTGTGTTGTTTTATAAAAATGTTTACTCATGGCTTCGAACACACATCATTTCTTCCCCGAATTAATCTACACTAATATTAATATAGAGGGCAGATTTGTATGTTGGTAGTGAATAAACTCAAAATCTACGGAACCCATTTTAAAAATCTTTCTCCATTCGGATTCCACATAATCCCAATGCGAGACTTTGTTCGAGAATATTTTTCACGCGGGCGGAGCCATGAGAAAAATCAAGTTTCTATTTATAACATAAAAATTCAAGAGCCTATTTATGTGCAAAATTGTATCAAAATTAAACCTGCACTTACTATATTCCTTATAAAATATGTCTAAATACCCTAACATCGCATTTCTTTACAAACTTTGATATTTATAATATAGGTAAAGATAAATAAACGAAGTACCAACCCAGTTCTCAGCTCCGTATCAACTTGTCATTCTTTCTTAAAAAAAAAACCAACATCAAAAATCGTCAATTCGTACTTGAATGCGCTAAATTATATAGCTTAACTAATGGCACATTATACCGTAATTGCATAACATTCAAAGTAATAAACGGGTTTCAGTATGACAGATGACTGTCCAAAGGGCGTTGGACTCGCGAAATGGGACCTTCGATTCGATTCCTTTATTGATAAGCTTTATAACGGCTCTCATTTTTTTTTCCTTTTTAAGATTCGAAATCTTAATGCTTGGATAATGTAAAATGATGATTCATCCGCACTTAAGAAATTCCCTTCGAAAACCTTTCTTACCTTAACGCATCGCGTTGATGCCGTTGTACTAGACACACGAAACAAAATGGCGGTAATAAGCTGTTAATATTATACATCATCATAATCAGCACCATGAAGTCTACTGCCTCGGTGGCGTAGTTGTATTACGATATGACTACAATGCTGAGGTCTCGGGTTCGATCCCCGGGTTGGACAAAGTGATATTAAATTTTCTATTCAGTATCAGCTCGGAGTCTGGAATTTGTGCCCGATATGGCGATAGGCTCGCCCCCTATCATATCATGGGACGGTATAATGGCGAATAGTGGGTGCACTAGTTGCGCCTCTGCCTAACCCTTCGGGGGTAACAGGCGTGAGTGGTGTGTGTGTGTGTGTGAAGTCTACTGCTGAACATAAGCTACCCCTAAATCTCTTGAAGAGGCCTATTTACAATCACTACGAAACTGACAGTCTCTTCGATTTAGTTTAAGCCACTGGCAACACTACTCTACCATTATGGATATGTATGGGGACTGGTTACCACTTACCGTCATATGATCTAATAGTGCCTGTGAGTACTGACTTTCTGTTTGGTAAACTTATAATTACACTAACTAGTGATGGTAGGATCGTATCCGCCGGTATAAAGACCACCGTACCCAAGGTATTTCTGCCAGGATAACGACCGAACGAACTTGGGTACCCAAGGTATTGAACTCGTCATAGTGGCCCACATAAATCGCGTACCGGGATTAGCCTGTGTGTATCCGGTTTCACACAGGCCGGCATAATTATGTCGACTGACGAGTAGTAATCATCCATCGTCAGTAGTCACTCTACAGGATGATATTGAAGTCATGGGTATTAAGTAAACCTTATATTAACCTACTTAATAGGAATGCTTAGAAGTCATCTAAAATGTGAACAAGCCCATGTGTTTTTTACAAACGGCTTTGTTCCGCACCGCACGAAACAGCGCAAAATGCTTCTCGACTTTGATATTTGAAGATTTACTGGCGCTTGTTAAGTGTTTTGATTGTTTTTCTTTTCTTGTATAGGCTCAATAGGCTTTAAGCCACGTCTGGGTTTTTCATATTACACTATTAGTAATCTTGATGTGCGTAATTTTAGTACCATTTGGAAAAGTATCATTAATAATGTCTAAGGTTTAAAGCACGCTCATAAATTCAATTTCATCCTGTAAAATCCCATCCTACTTATCATCTGATGCATTGAGGATGCTTTACAAGCATATAAAAGTAACCAACAACAAAAAAAGGACTTTCAGTTCTCCCACGCACTGAGTGTTCAGTTATCAAGAGTAGGTATACTTTATTTGTTGATTTTTTTTTCACTTTTGAACTGATCACAAAAAAGTTAGAGATCCTTGATTTTATTATCAGACGCTGGGAAAGTAAGAATATAGTAACTTTACAACTAACAATGATTACTCATGAAAGTACCAAGGAAGTAATTGGATTTCTAAACCGTAAACATTATGTTCTTAATTGGAAAATGTAGATTTATGAGAAACTAGATAGAGTAAGGAATTCTTGCAAACTTTGGTAATTTGTAACGCGTGTCCTTGAAATTACTTTGTGACCAAGAGGGTTGGACTTTGTATTTAATTGAATATTTGAGAGACCGTTTCAATATCGAGGAACTTGCATTTTTTTTTTCTGCGACATAAATAGACAAACGGACATGAAGGTCACTTAATATTAATATATTAGTACCTGGATGACCGAGCTTTGCTTGTTCTTTTTTTTTTTTTTGTAAATTGTCGATCCGAGCATAATATATGCAGAAATATACATTTATAGCCTGGAGCTACTACTTCAAAATTCTCAAGAATTTGCAGTCAAATAATTATGTCTTCAGCGTGTCTCTGCTATTCGAGAATTTGCATTGCTTCACATTATATCTCGTTTCATATAATACCTGCTGATAAAAGGCACTTCACTGTAGACATCTGTTTAATTAGTGAAGGGACGTACGTGTCACATTCTCTGCTTTTCGAGGTATCTGTAAGAAATATTCTACCTTTCCAGGAATTGAAGGGGCAAGTGTGAAAATTAAGTTTTCATTTGGAAGACTTATATTTTAATTATCATATGCTGATTAAATTAAGTAGTTTATTAATGTCGTTAAATATAAATTTTATAGTAAATGCATATAAACAAAATATTTTTTAGTATTTCAGAAATTACTTAGGTACTACAATATATAATCTCCTGCAATAATGCTGATAAAGTTAAAAATGCATCAGAAAAAAACTTTATAATATGACTGTAAATAATAAAACACTCAGACAACACAATCAAATCACAAACTTCAAATCATACCCAATAATCCCTTAAAATACCAATGGGGCCAATCAAAAGGAAAAACAACCCTGCCTGACCCTTTAACCTATAAAATTATGATGAATGTATCTAATTTGGCGAAACGTGACCCCTTACAATGCGAGCCAACCATTACGCGATATAAATCAACATCGCACAATGATACGGGTTAGCATCCCGAGGGTATTATAGGGAAAAGCGCTTGTTGCGTGCGTGTGACGGGTTTTATAATGATCTTTGCTTTCTACCATTATGTCACTAATGTGGGATTGACGTTATTTCTATTCGTGGAAGGTTAAGCACAGGTGCAACTAATGCACCCATATTTCGTTGATTCGCCCCGTATTTTTATAGGGGATGAGAAAATATCTGTCCGACAAGATATAAATAGTTGCCTGTCCAGATAATTAAACTAAGGTGTACGTCACCATCGCCTTTACGTTCCACAAATGCAGCGTTAACCGCCATATGAAAGTAATTAGATTGATGAAATTTCAGGGGCGTACGAAGTCTTGGGTTTTGATCGTAAAATTGGGAATTCATAATTCAAGTGTAATTTGGGATGCAAAATTAAGAACTGTTTCCAAATAGCTTTACTAATATGGTGGAAAATTTGTCTCTCATCATCATCATCAGCCACATGACATCCACTGCTGAACCTAGGCCTCCTCTAAAGATTTCCAGATGGACATGTCAAAAGCGTCCTGCATCCAGCGTGCTCCAGCGACCTTTATCAAGTCGTCTGTACACCTTGCAGGTGGACGGACTAGTATAAAATGTTGAATAATTCTGTCTATACTTGCTACCTATTCCCTTAAGAATACAATATGCTGTAAAATGGAGCATAACACATTTCATAAGGGCTAACATTTATTACAATAAGTTATAGTAGTTTTAACAGTAACCCTCCTGTTTATATACTTTCAAAGCATAAATAGTTTCAACTAGATTAGATTCCAGATTTAGAACTATTAAAGAACCGTATATTGGACGGAAGGGACCCGAAGCAGGAAGTAAAAGAAATGACACAAGCCATTAGTTTTAATATTTATTTGCCACTAGCTTTAGCTCGCGGGGTCGCCCAGGTCAAAACAAAATAAAACGTATACCTAGATTAGTGCTTTAGGAGTTTCTACTTGCCAGTGAAATCCAAATAAGGCGTGTATGCCATACTAATATTCTGAGATAAGGAATATTAAATTATTTGACCTAAATTTCAACATGCAGACAGCCATTCCAATTTTATATTGTACAGATTTGGATAATTCATTCGTTTATCGTAACTGTAGGGAACACAACTCAATAACTATAGGGTCGATAAATAAAGTTTGGCAAAATTTGTGGGAGAAAAGGAAAAAAGCAACGGCAATTTTAAAAAAGTAGTAGTAGCAAAAGTACACGCTATTATAATCAGTAGAAACACCTTGAACTTAAAATTACAAAACAGCCAGTAATTACACACATAAAATAGCTTGCAGTTTGGGGACAGAAATAGACAAAGCAGTGGTACATACAAAACACTCCCATACGTGAGACTTTCGAAAGCTAAACACCCCTCCCTTATCCCCATTCAATTAAGGTCGGCAGCGTGGATCCATGATTCTTCTGGTATTGGTGTTTAATGTATAATGTACGTTTACGTAAATGATATACCGGATGGAAGGGGAATGCTCTCGGAAACGAATACAGGTGATAGTATTGGTGATTCCTGACGTGATGGCACTAACAAAATCGCGATCGCATTGTTACAATTTTAGTAGGATTTTCTCAAATATCTGTCTGTACAGCTTCACTTATGGATAGATAAATCAAACTATTATTCTGAAAAACATAGTAAAAAGGTCAATATTTAAAAAAAAGCGTAATGAAACACGTACATCAGCTGACGGGTTAACGACCGCGTGGCCGGTGCCATGCCGGCGCAGCGCGGCGGCCGCCGCCTTGTCAGCGTTTGCTTTGTAGTTTGTACCCTACCCAGTTTTTTGTAAGCTTTACATTGCGCGCGCATGAATTACGGAAATACTAAAATCGTTAATATTATCGCTTAGCTTTGTAAATGAATATAGTTTTTCGTTAATGTTATGGTTCTTCTCTCTTACCGTTCCGGTATAGAGAGCGTTTTCCTTCCTCCCGGTATCTCGTCCAGCCCAGTTACATTTTTGTCGAGCCTATTATATAAAAAAGCCTGAAATATGTGTACAAAGCTTCGTCATGGGGTTATTCATAGCCAACTACAGTATGTATAATATGTTTTTAAAAAAGCTACAGCCAGTTTGATCTGTCTCAGTTGATATTAAATTCATTAAAATCCACTAGAAACTATTAATATTATAAGTGATATGAATCTGTCAGTTTGGAGGTCGATTTACGTCTGAACATTGACCTTATGTTGATATCAAATATTTTATTTAATTGTAAATATGATCAAAGCTGTTGAAGAGGGTATTGAAATACTAAGTCTGTAAAATAATAAGTACCATTCAAGTATCACTGGCATATTCATGTTACCCTGGTCCTATTTATTTGCCTATTTTTAGCCAAATTAATTAAGTAAGATTTAACTTTTAAAACTTTAAAACATATTCATGAACAGCATTTATGATATTAGTAACATAATTTACATACATATGTTTCTACTTTTGTCGGTTCCTCTTCTAACTGATTCCAATTCCCGGTGTAATAATTTAACAAAATAAAAGGCGTATAATGGCGACAAGATCTATGAAGGTTATGACTGCGCTCAATCCACGAGTAACCGTGAAATTGTTGGAAACACACGGGACGGCATTTCATTTTTAAAAAAGATTAAAAAAAAATCTTCGGGTAGTCATCGCTTAGGTAGCTAGTGAAAGGCTGGTAGGTTAGCTAGGTTAGGATCTGTACTGCCCTCACCGGTGAGGATCGCGACGCGTGCCTCCCATTAATTTTAATAAAAAATATTCTTTCTTTTTATCTCTTTCCTGCCAGCCCGAGCTTGGCTTCTTTATATTTAGTTTACATTGGTTTTGCTCCCTTTAAAAATGTCTTTAGTTATATAAGTGACTATTTGTAATTATAATTATTAATTGAATGTATCTTGACATATCATAAGTGCAACTATGTTCGCCTACGTAATGAATAAAGTATTTTATAATTAATTTTTTTATATAGACTGCCTTGGTGGCGTAGTTGTATTTCAGTACGACTGCAAAGCTGAGGTCTCGGGTTCGATTCCCGGGTCGGGCAAAGTGATATTGAGTTTTTCTATTCATTATCAGCTCGGAGTCTGGAATTTGTGCCCGATATGGCGATAGGCTCGCCCCCTATCACATCATGGGACGGAATAATGGCGAAAAGTAAGTGCACTAGTTGCGCCTCTGCCTACCCCTTCGGGGATAACAGGCGTGAGTGTATGTGTATGTGTGTGTATTTTTTTATTTTTAAACTTGTCGCCATTTCCTATTAACCCAATCCCAGCCAACTCATATTTTTACGAATCAAAAATCAAATAAAGCTACCAACATCACAACCGTATTACACTGGTAACAATTCAATGACATGAAATCATAAACAAATTGTAGGCTCTCATATAAAAATCTGTATAAAAAGAAATCTCTGAGTAATCCAAAAATACATTATGTGGATCCAGTCAATATACACAAGAGGATATTTTTATTGAAGGTACTAAAATAAATGACTCATTATACGCATAAAACTTAAGTCAAAGTACTTAATAAAGTTAAATATGTCTTCAATCAAAGGATCCTATTAAATTAATCAGCAATAAAGCCACGCATATATTTGTTCACCTTTTTTTTTACTGTACAAATAAAACCACTATAGTGATATGAAAGCATTTTCATTGCAGTTAAAATATTGCATACGATAAAAGGAATCCTTACTGCGTGGTAGGTCTTTCCGTATAAGAAAATCTGTCAAGTCACTTTCGTATTTTTTTCCCCAAGCAACATAGCACTGTACAGTGTTGTGTTCTGGTTTAAAAGACATTGAAGCTGGCCAGAAATTAGGCAGTATGAGACTGAACATGTGATATTGTATAATAATACATATTATAATAATAAATCATAAACAAGTGCTATACAATACCACTGTGCACATTTTACTTCACATGTCTAGATTATGTTGATGGCGACCTCAGTTTTATGGAAATTTAAAATACGGTTTTAGAATCATCATTTTAAAAACTACCGAGTAGATGCGGTTCAAACATAGGTAGGTCAATTTGCAATCGGCTAGCAATAACAACATTGTTCGTTATTACTAAACGCGTATATCCGATATTGAAAACACAAGCCAACATTTTTTTTCATCCCGAATCTATATTCATACCGCGGCGTCCCCGCACGCAATGTCCGCCCGTATGTCTCAACGTATCCTGCTTGTTAAACAGGAAGTCGGCAATAAACAATGATAATAAGGTTCAGGTTATGGATTCAGGGATAAAATTGTTTGGAGCACGAAAATATTCTATGGCGATTCTTGATTAATAAACTTATAAAAAAAATATTTTTCAAGTGGATAAGTAACGCAATACATTTGCTAGATTGTAAACCCACAGCCATGTCTTTAAACACTAGCTACACGCGTGTAATACATTAGTTATGTTGTCAAATATAATCACCATTCAATACTAATCCAATGAGTACTGTCTATATACATAACTGTCTAATGACCTCTTTCAATGCCTGAGTAAACGCTAGTCGTGGAATATAATAAATACGACCAAATTAAGAAGTCATATTATTCCCAAATAAACGAAAAAAAAAGAATTATAAGCATTGACTGTCTGTGTGCGCAACACCTTTGCATCGCTGTGGATTCGCTTGTAATTTTCCAGTGTCATAAGAGCCTTCAATTTACCTGACCATGGATAAAACAATTCAGGCTCATGCGTTAACTGACGGATAACATCTACTTAAACATTGTAAAATAGATCCATATACGGTCACCTAATTAGTGCATGATATCTAGGTCCCTCAATGTTGCGAAACAAGCCCCTAGTCTCATAGTTCTTCTAAAACATCTGTATCAATGTATGGTATGCATGTATACTATATGAGCAGATATTCGTTAACATTTCTAGAAATTACTGGTCAATATACTACAGTCTTATTGTCAAAAAAAAGGAATAAATTACCTTTCGTGTAATTACCAACATTCCTCCATGAATAATTACTATTTTAATCCATTATTCCAGTTTAAATAACCACAACATAAATTCTCTTAATGTTCAAGTATTTCATGCTGCGAAATTAACTTTAAAGTAACCCCGGGTAACGAATTACCCAAAACTTCGAATTGGAAAAATGCACCAAACGAACTGGCAACGACACAAATCCAGGGGTCGCGACTTCAACTACAGTTTACCTATCGATGTGTTAAGAGTTCCCTGGATAATTTATGAGTGGGTGAATTAATTTTAATAAGGTGTCACGAAATATGATATTATAATAGCTGCTAAGCCAATTGTTGAATAAAATATTGTAGTTGGACTAAGCGTTTCTTGTTATATTGTTATACAATAAATATTAAATTAGTCACTGGGCAGTGAGCACCCTACGCTTAGTCATAAAGGAATGCTTTGCCGACCTAGAACTACGACTTATATTGTTTGGTTTGTCCATTTTTTCCGAAAATGCTTAACAAATAAACTTTTATTAAATAAATTCATACTATTTATTTTATGGTCCAGAGAATGATTTTCGTTAATTTTATTTTGGAAAAACAAACACACAAAGCCGCAAAATTTATTCATAATTTGTTAACCCGGAATATCAAAGGGAACAAACAAAAGTGTCCACTTACCGTAACTTAATTACATCTAACAAAAATAACCGCACATTACGGAATACTTTGCGAACGATAAAAGCATACATATTTGTAAGTACAGTCAGCAGTATAAATACGCGTTAAGTTAAATGAAACATTTTTTTCGTTTGAAGTAAAGTAAATCTCTTTTATTTGATTTTTGTGAAGAAAAAACAAGATTAATAAGAACATAAAAGTATGTAGACAATTAGAAATTTTTAATTTGTTTAGCTAGTTATGCTACTGACTGTACATGCTGACAAATGTAGTACATTTATCAAAGAACGCACATAATATCCTGTTAAGGGAGTTCCGAATAGCTCCCGAGGGAGATATTTTGTTATATCAATAAAAGTTACTGAATTATACTCGGGTTTGTATGCGGAGGTTGTTTTACGTTCGGCGATTTGCTGGTAATTAGTGGCTTTTGATCATAATTGGCTACACACACACTTAGTGGATTTTCGGATATATTTTTGTTATGTGTCGGATATATTTGGCAAAACCACCTCTTTCCTTGGAGGTAAATTGATCAGACAGGCCAGACGTAAAACTAAGGATTGTCCGTTTCACATACGAGATCTAAAATATCAAAAGAATCAAGGCTTTACTGCGATCTACAAGGAGAAACACAAGAAAAAGAGCGAGAAAAGATGTGCCTTCAGAATTTTCATTCAAAGTATTAAACTGGAGAGCAAACTATTCCCGTTTTTCTGTGAGATAGCTGTACTACCGGTCCTGTCTGGCCATTCTGTAAACAATAATGGCTTCTAAACTACTATTTTACATTTAGTTTACACAATACCCTTTTATCTCCTTTAAGTGTCTTTGAAGATTACCTTTTGCAAGTTTCGCGCTAGTCTTTTAGTTTCAAAAGACTATGCGAAAATTAGTCCATTGTGTGCGCGCAATAATAATAAATCTTTACCTACGTTTCGTCAACAAAGCGTCTCGTGTGATCGTGTGGTAAGTTATTTCTAAACGCAAAATCTTCGAAATGTCAGCGGCAGTCTAATTGTGTGCCGTAATGGATATTTTGAAATATATTGTCGCCTTAATAAATTACTTATAGCGTGTGGTGGCGATTATTAGGTATTGGGCTCTAAGAAATACACACACACACTCACTCTCGCATATTATCCCCGCAGAGGTAGGCAGAGGCGCAACTAATGCACCCATTTTCGCCGTTATTCCGTCTCATGATGTGATGGGGGCGAGCCTATCGCCATGTCGGATAATATTTCCAGACTCCGAGCTGATATTAAATAGAAAAAACTCAATATCACTTTGCCCGACTCGGGAATCGCACCCGAGACCTCAGTATTGCTGTCGTACCGTAATACAACTACGCCACCGAGGCAGTCTCTAAGAAATACAGGCTCGTAACCCACTAGGGAACGACAAATACAGAAGAACGTGGTTTCTCCTTTGTCCACCTCTTGAGGCGTGAACGTCCTTTTTAACCGACTTCAAAAAGGAGGTTCTATATTCGATCCGTATGTATGTTTGTAGTTTCTCAAAAACTACTGATGTGATTTGGACGTGGTTTTCGATATTAAAATGTATAATTCATAGGGAACGTTTTAGTATATAATTTACGAAGATGTGATGATCTGACCTCTCTATTCGTAACCCACACATAGTTATACAAACAACACGTAAGGTTAAGTTCTAAACAATGCACGGTTAGTTCAACAATAACCGCGTTATCAGCTGCCATCGCGAGTAAGGAAAACAATGAACAACTCAACGGACTGCTAATTCTAAAGTTCATTGGCCGTGCCGAATTACAGCTGATTTAATAATATTGGGGATATAGGGGATGATATTGTGAATAAGAACGCAGCGGGTGTAATGATTTGTTTGTTATTTTTAACTGACTTCAAAAAGGAGGTTCTATATTCGATCAGTATGTATGTATGTATGTTAATTTGTATGGCCGCGAGTTTCTCAAAAACTACTGATCCGATTTGGACGTGGTTTTCGATATTCAAATATATATTTCTCAGGAAAGGTTTTAGTATATAATTTATGAAGATCTGATGAAGATCTTCGGAGATACACAATGGAACTCTTCAATAACTAACAGCAGATGACTCGCGAATGCCCCAATCGTATATCTATGATGTATTATTTACACCATTTCATAATTAACTAACAAAAAAGCAATAAATAAAAACTTTTTAACAAAAATAAACCGACATCAAAACCACTACAAATCAAAAAATAATTAAAATTTGTATTCGCTTAGTTTATACGTATATTTTTTTTAGGTTAAAAGTGCTAGATTTTTTAGTATTTTTATATTTTATATATATTGGAAGTGGACGATAGCCTATTTGGGAATGGAACAGTCTGCCAAGGCAATGTCCGTAGGTTCAAAACCCAAGGCACGCACCTCTGAATTCTCGAAGTTACGTGTGTATTGTTTATCAATTATCGTTCACTTTAACGGTGAAGGAAAATATCATGAGGAAACCTACATACCTGAGAATTCTCCATAAGAATTTCGAGGGTATGTGAAGTCTGCCAACCCGCACTAGGCCAGCGTGGTAGACTAAGGCCTAACCCCTCTCAGTAATAGAGGGGGCCCGTGCTCAGCAGTGGGCAGAATATTAACAGGGCTCATTGCATTGCATAGATTGGAGAACAGACGGCAGATTAGGCGAACAAGTTGTCGAGTATAGATAATGTGCCGGTAAGCGCAGCGTTGAACCTGCAAGGTAGACAGACGACATAATGAAGATCGCGGAACACGTTAGATGCAGGCGGCTTTTGACGGGTCCGTCTGGAAATCTTTAGGGTAGGTCTGTGTTCAATTGTGGCCTTCATGTTCATGATGACTCTGACGACGTTCGCGATGAACTCATTTCCTTGATAAACATCCTCTGACCTTTCCCAAATAAAAAGTATCCTAGATAATTTTAAAAAAATAATCGTATTCTTAGACGATTTTTTTTGTTTATAGTATTTATAATATAGTGAGAAAAGGGTATCATTGTTTACAAATTTTGAGGGAAACAAAACACTTTGACAGGTTATTAATTTAATTATTTTTTTGTTATTCAGAAAAATTGCACACACATTAAACCTTCCCAATTGATTACGTGTCTGTATAACACATATTTGTATATTACATCTGTATAATTCCATACATCATAATTTCGTATTTTAATTACTTTTAACCCCGGGCATTCATGCGCGGGTAAAACTACAAGCAAAAATGTTATTTCAGAGCCTAAACACAGTGATGGTTCAAATAGTTTTCTAGGCCTTGAGTCATCCACGTAGATACTCTTTGATCGATCATCATTCGCTAAATAGACTGCAATTATGTCTCACTGCAACTCAACAGTTACTAAACCACACTTCCAGTCAATGCTAATGTCTTATGGATATCTGTGTAATTTATGTACATAACTCACGAATGTAAGGTAAATACTGCGACTTCACGGACCTCTGAGGTCTTACATAATGTTTTTGTTATTTTGTGTTATTACGATATAGATGGTTTCGTGGCAGTATATATGGGCAGTGAACTGAGATTTGGGAGTTCCAAGGTTCGAATTTCAGGTGGAAAAGTTTTGGGTTGAATCTAAATTCAGGCTACATTTTGTGCAGCCTTTTCTGACATGTTTTCTCGCGTCTGAATTACCTAAAGATGAGGTCATCCCAAACTTCGTCGTAAAAGCAAACTAACCCCCCCCCCCCCAGCACTGGACGTTTAGCGGAGTGTGGTCTGTCGTCGTCTGTGTGTCGACTGACGAGAGATGACATAATAAACCATTGCCAATCGACATGAATATGCCGGCCTATTTGAGCATATACATAAGCTAGCAGAGGAAACATTTATGTAGGTTACTATTGTGAGTTCAACAACTTATGTACGGTGATCGGTCTTAATTTTACACCATTAATATTACACCAGCGAGTTTACATTCGAGAAAAGAAATCACAGCCATCAATTACACTGTCATTGCCAATCGTAGTATCCAGATCGAGTTTAAACACCCGTCCATCCATTCGGCATAATCTTGCGGCACTAATGAAACCCATCTGCCATTATCAGGTGTAGAGGAACAACGGCCCTTTAATCACGCCTGTCTAGTTTTATTTTTGCATGTCATGCTTGGTCGGAGTTGTAGCATATGTACTAATCCTTATGATTTTATATGATGCAATAAGCAGCGTTATTGATTCATAACCGCTACAGGACTGAAGCCTTTTAATAACAATTTATCGTGCCCGCGAACAGTCAGACCGCATCTTTATTAACCCTTTCCGCTGTCAATCAGTCCGAACCCGCGAAGTTAATTGAAACCAGCTATTAATATCGTTTTTACTGCCGAACCAATGCGCACGGCTTTGATTTATAAACCAATATTAATCGCTCGGAGACATCGTCTTAATACGAAATTTACTGTTATGAGATATTTCATGGGGAGGCTTTTAAAATGTATGTATTACATACTGTATCCTTTTACAGGCTTTTATTTAACTTGCAATGTATGTATGTTCGGATGGAATCTTGGAAGTCAATTTTGGAGCAGTTGACCTCAACCGATTGTGTTGAAATTTTGCATGCATGTTTAGTTTGGGTGACAATGCATTGTTAACTAAGTGACGTCATTCTGAATCAATTATGGCGTACGGCCCAAGATGATGGACTAGTTATGTTTTGTGCACGTCCATAGTATAAAAGGAAAGGGTTTGCTGAGAAAAACCAAAAATAAAATGACCTCTCTAAATTCAATATGGCGGACCATGGAAGATAGCAGACTAGTTACTTTTACGCACTCCCTTAATATGGGTATCAATTGAAAGGGCTTGGTAAGAATAACTCGAAAAATAACTAAAACGCAAAAAATAAAAGATTATTGTATTATCTACACAAGTAAATCTCGCGACGTCCTTTAATCTTTACGTGGTATTAAACAAACGCTAGTTCAATTTAAAGTTTTTCTTACTTTTTAGAGCATTATAAAAACTTGTATTTAAATATTTTTTTACAATTATTTATATCCTGGCAGGACAGCCAGTGTAGTTGGTGAGTGCAGTCTAAAATAATGACCCTCGAAAGAGTGCATCTCTCCATGGCCAAAACCGTACCTGTTGATCTGCCTTAGTGAGAGTAAATTCTAAAAAATAACTACATACTTAAAAAATATCTCCCAAAATAAGGTAACTATTGTTACAAATGTGAAACTTAGCCCATGTTATTTTATCTGCAGCCAAGTAAAGTTTTTTTTTTTTACGGAAAGCTCGAGAAAGTGGCTTCACTGCATCTGATGGTAAATGTAGTGAAGCCCAAAAAGTAATGTCGACCATGGCAAGAGATAAACATCCCTGGTCGGTACTCACAAACACTGTTTTAAATATATATACTGACTATGTAATAAATACTGACTGATTCTTTATTTATATACTAATCTATACTTGTTTACAATATGAAGAGGAAATATTTGTATGTTTGTAACGACTAAACTCAAAAACGAATGTATCGATTTTAGAAAATTTTACAACAGTATAATACCTCATTATCTGCGAGTAAAATAAGCTACTTTTTATCCCGCGAAAATATAATGTCGGACTTTTAACCCGCAAAACTCATTCACGCGAACGGAGCCGCGAGCAAAAGTGGACTTTAGAATTAGTAGAGTAATTAATATATTTATAGTATTTCTTTCAAATCAGAGGCATAACAACGCTTGCGTTTCTTTGGCAACCTACCAAGACTTCTGAAGTACGAGAAACCAAAGATCACAAAGATACAGAACAAACACCTTCCAAGCCTGGAAAAGTCGATTCATCAGTACTGACGGTCATTTTTTGTCAATATTTTTTCATCGGTGACCTACAGTCACGAATCGACCGGAAAATTGGTTTACACAGAAACATCCGCCACTTCTTTCCATCACAATGGCGTTTCTTGTCATGCTCATAATATTATTTAAATATTTAAGATTCTTATTCTACTCTATCCTACTCAAATAATAAGTCTTTCACGCAGTTTTGGCCAATGGAAGTAGGGTAGAAAGTCAAACAAATGACATGGTTATGACCTGAGAATATGTATCATTAAGTCACATTTTCAGCAATTTGGCGAGATGAAGACATAAAAATACATATCAATGAACAAACAGATATATGTTAAATACTCACTGTCAACGTACACCATTAATATCAGAGGATATAAAAATTTAAATAACCCCCGACACAAAAAATCTCCAAAAAGTTAAATAATAATAGTGTCTTTGTCGTTTAAGTACCTAGTAATATTTTGACCCAACCGTCGTCGCGTCGGGGGACCGCTAAAGAAGTACTTTCATCTCCCTGGTCCGGAGTTCGGTCCCCCGACGTGAGGACGCTTGTGTCAAAATATTAGTAGGTACTTAAACGACAAAGACACTATTATTATTTAACTTTTTGGAGATTTTTTGTGTCGGGGGTTATTTAAATTTTAATTTAATTTTTATTTCAAACTTTTTAAATTACTTTATTCTCCATCATGGGGCCTTGATAATTAACTATCTATCACCTACTCGTTGAGCCCATCCTTATGAGCCCAAACACACTATATCTGCTATAAGTTGCTAAGGAGTTGGGTATCCCGCAGACTACTTGATGCCGCAGCATCAGCTCATGTTTACAAATATATTGAATGTCACAGTACACCAAATTTAAAGTCAATCGGATTTTTTAAGTTGGAAATGAGCTGATAATCCTCAAACGTCTGAACAGATCTTCATAAATTATAGCTAAGAACCATCGCAGTCACATCAGCTTTCAAACAAAAAAAAACCGCGTCCAAATCGGTCCATTCGTTTGAGAGCTACGATGCCACAGACAGACATACAGATACACAGATACACAGATACACAGATATACAGATACACAGATACACACCCTAAACTTATAACACCCCTCTTTTTGTCGGGGGTTAAAAATAGACAAATTAAAGAAAGTTGGGAACTGTCATAAACTAACTGTCCTTTTTTACCCGAGGGCCATATTCGATGGGTCACCTGACGTGTTCACCCGTAAAGTTAGATGAATTATGAGTGATTAACTGACCTTTTGGGTGCAGGAATGGAAATAAAGAAGGGCAAAAGATTTTTTACAAACTCTCACATATAGGTAAACTCCGCACATTCAAATAAATATGTTCACATGTATATGCAGAGAAATGGTGGATACATCGATAATTAAATCATTATGATAAGAAGAAATTGATTGAGACGAAGCCTTTTATTAGGCTTGCCATAGTCTTTGACAATCAGTCGAAAATACTAAATCCCTAATAAAAGTAAAAACAGTTTCCACATTTTTGAAATATAATTTTAAATCAACAATACAGATGCAGCAACGAGGTATTGTAGGCGCTTGCTCTCACGTCCTCGCCGGAAGTCGGGACGCGGCGAATGCGACCCAATTTCGCCTCTAAATGGATTCCTTCGACACGTGTCCAGACTACAAAAGATTTTTCTAACATTAATTTCGACTATAGAAACTTTTTTCCAAGAATATCTGGACTCGGAGAGGTTAGTGATGTTACTTTCTGAGAATTTTTGTCGGTGTGAGTAGAATGCTATACTTTGCGACTCTCTGGTGTCCTATTGTGTTGAAAAGTATCAAAATTATACGATAGAATACGACGCAAAAGAACGAATGTAGTAATAATGTTAGTTACAAATTATCCAACAGACTCGAGTTGTCTCCATAATTGAAAATATATACATAGGGTGGAAAACTACAAACTGTTGGCCTACCGTGCTGACCTTATGCAAGTAGATCTAGAGTACGGTAAGCTTACCAAAATACTTGGTAGATTTTACCTTCTCAATCAAAAAAATTATCAGCATCAGAAAGTTAGCTGACCTGCCATATCGATCATTTTGGATAATTGTCAACACCAATTTCTTCTCAGAGCGTTTTAAACTCTTTTCCAAAGTAGATTTAAAAATACACACGTCCCAAATATTTCCAGGTCAGCGAAACTTATTTTACATTCCATCGCTAAAATTTACATGT
The DNA here is from genome assembly GCA_949316025.1 of Lapara coniferarum. Lineage (NCBI taxonomy): Eukaryota > Metazoa > Arthropoda > Insecta > Lepidoptera > Sphingidae > Lapara > Lapara coniferarum. The sequence goes on along the minus strand of OX438919.1, from coordinate 1,476,624 downwards.
GTAGACACTATGTCGCCTCCGCTCACTAATTTCCCTCCCAACCTCTCCTTTGTACCAACACATGCAATCTTTTCCGTTTTGGCATCTTGTTTCTGTATATGTTTTTCTATAAATTCTGCTATCGTGTATCTTTGTGTCTTAATATAAAATAAGAAAATGGAATAGCTATTTTTATAAAAGGAGTCAGTTTGTATTCAGTGATGTTTTCCATAACAGAGGAATCAGCGGTGCGTAACCGGCCTTTAGGAAGGGAAAAATATTTCGTAGTATGGGCTCTTGTTCTAAGTATAAAACATGGCCATCTTGAAACGAGCTTGATTTCAAGCAGAACATTGTATTTTAATTATATTCTACTAGATGTAGCATCATAGAGGATAAAAACTAAACTGCGTAAGTAATCTATGCCTGAAGTTAAGACGTAGACTCTAATAGACAAAGGATATCAATTGTAGTTACTTTAGGAGCCAACGAGCATAAATCTAAGCCAACCTAAAAAGCATAGATAGCTCCGTAACGCTCTCCTTAACTGACCAAACTAGGCACATGATACTGATTTAAAGCTTCCACTTACAAAGCGAGGCGGTCACGGAAATTCCCCACATGTCCGAGTAAACAAAGCTATAATTCTTAACAGTACTACAACCCTAAGTTTAGTGCCTATAAAATCACGAATTATATGGATTCGACGCGCGGATGATTTACTGTACAGTTACTTGTATTTGTTTATTTGTATATTTATATTTGTGAGAATTGTTTATTTATCAGTTGTCATTGCTATTGTTTATAGTGTCTATCATAAACACCTTCCTTAAGGCTAGAATGATAATCAGGTATGTGTTTTGGTTTGAACTAAAGAAGGACTGTAGATTCACATGACGACAAATTTGTTATGAAATATCGTAACGAACAGTTGCGTTCCAGAATCAGCTAATGAAAATTCAGAATCGCAAGCCGGCATCACTTTGGCGACTGTCTTGAAAGGAATATTTTTTATAGATAGGGATTGTGAAATGAAATCCTCCTAGCCAGTTTCGGCCACGGCGGCCAATCTCAACGGAGATCAGCCAGGTACGCAGGAGATATTATAGTGCACAAGTGTGTGCGCAATACACAGGTGCACTCGCTATTCCTTCACTCTCATAGTCCGGTGAGACGGCAATCCGACATGACCGGAGAGAGATCAGGCGCAGGACCAACGGCTTTACGTGCTTTCCGAGGCACGGGGGTATCACACCGCCAACTTCCTGACTCCGAGCTGCGACTGAGTAAATTTTAAGATGGAAAAACCCAGTCACAATTTTTTTTGGCTCGACCCGGGATTCGAACCCAGGACCTCAGCGCGCAAATCGTACTCGTAATGCGTACGCAATACCACTACGCCACCGAGGCAGTCATTATAGGGATTGTACTGCATCATCGGATCCAGAGTCACGTTACAGCAATAAGCTAAAAAAATTTAGAACTATATTCAAACTTATGGATAGAATCATTTTTAATAATAACATAAAACCAACAAAGGGTGAACAGTTTTACTATTATTCTACAAAGGTCAGACGACGGCTCGTATCAAAACTTTCCGATTATACTAGTCCATGTTTAGTATCTAAATTAAAAAGGAGTAGCTTCGAATATCGAAAATTCGTAGACTTCATCTAAACTTTCAAAAGGAAACATGTTCTAAACTGGGAACTCTACTGGATACTCTTTTATGTTTTTTTGGACATTCAATGAATGTATTTATGAACATTTTGAACCCAAAATGGTTAGATATCGACAGATATCGTGAATGTATTTCAAACAAGAATGATATTGGGGATTAAATATTATTTACAAAAATAAATGAGAATAATTTAATTGCAGCTATAGACTACGAAGTGGACGATAGCCTAGTTGAAAATGGAACGATCTGCCAAGACAATGTCCGGAGGTTCAAACCCAAAGCACACACCTCTGACTTTTCGAAGTTATGTGTGTATTGGTTATGAACTATCGTTCGCTTTAACGGTGAAGGAATATATCGTGAGGAAACCTACATAACTGAGAATTCTTCATAAGAATTTCGAGGGTATGTGAAGTCTGTCAATCCGCACAAGGCCAGCGTGGTAGACTAAGGCCTAAAACCCTCCCAGTAGTAGAGGAGGCCCATGCTCATCAATGGGCAGTATATAATACAGGGCTGGTATTATTATTTATTATTTATATAGACTACAATTTTGCTTGTAGTATGTGAGTTAAAATAAATACTTCTATGGCTACTGACGAGTGGCGGGCTCATAAGCCAGTACTCTAAAAACAGTGTTTATTCTGTTACGACAAACCTGAGTGTATTTCAATCATTTACTGTCATAAAATTTAAAATTATGATCTTTACTAGCTTTTCCCCGCGACTCCGCCCGCGTTAAAAAGTTTTTCCGGGATAAAAGTCTCGCTTTGTGTTTTCTCGGGATAAAAAGTAGCCTATGTGTTAATCCAGGACATGATCTACCCGTGTGCCAAATTTCATCAAAATCCGTTCAGAAGTTTTTGCGTGAAAGAGTAACAAACATCCATACATCCATACATTCTTACAGACTTTCACCTTTATAATATTAGTAGGATTTACCAAAAAAGATTTCAAAAATCCTTTTACTGAATAAATATTGGAAGAATATTTTTTTTTCCTGTTTAAAGTCGTCAGTTTTTCAAATCTGTTGTTGATTCACCAATCTCTATGCTCACCACCATCCCTGCAATTGCACAATCGTAAAATATACTTAAATATTTCACTCAGTAAGTCGAAAACCCAACATCATTTACCTCAGGATATATTGATATCAATTAATATTAAACTCTTAATCTGGCCCTAGTCTGGATCGACGCTCATCCTCCGACTGGATTTTATATTGGATGAATAAAATATGTATGGAAGTAGAAACGTTTAAACTGTCGGTTTAAATTGGTTATTAAAATGGAGCTAGATCGGCTTGTTTAAAATTAACTGATTTTTTTTAACGTGTTGAAATTACTAACAATAAACTTTATTTCAAAACTATGTGTTCCTCGAGGCTTCGACGCGTAAAACCCCTTTCACGCCACAATAGTCCCTAAATCATTATAGAGATCCATAGCGCCATCTATACGACGTCTACGCCATATATTTAAAATTAAATAAAAAAATTGATATTTCCCACGACAGCAAATTACCGCGATAAAAGTAGCTTATATGTTAATCCAGAACCTGTTCCATCCATGTGCCAAATTTTCATTCAAATCCGTTCAGCGGTTGCTGCGTTTAGGTACTTGTAACATTCGCATTTATAATAAGATTAAAAAATAAGATAAATGTGATTGCTTATTGTCGTATTTCTACATATATTTGACCTAGAGTACCTACTTTACTGTAAAGCCTTTGTAGAAGCAGATTATCATATCCAAAACCTCCAAAGCCCATTGAATGGGTACACGTCATTCACAAAAAGAAATTATAGGTCTTTATCCAGTCAGCAGTCATATATTATTATGTTGCTGTAAGCGTAGTAAAAGCACGACTGCACTGACTGCCTCGGTGGCGTAGTGGTATTGCGTACGCATTACGAGTACGATTTGCGCGCTGAGGTCCTGGGTTCGAATCCCGGGTCGAGCCAAAAAAATTGTGACTGGGTTTTTCCATCTTAAAATTTACTCAGTCGCAGCTCGGAGTCAGGAAGTTGGCGGTGTGATACCCCCGTGCCTCGGAAAGCACGTAAAGCGGTTGGTCCTGCGCCTGATCTCTCTCCGGTCATGTCGGATTGCCGTCTCACCGGACTATGAGAGTGAAGGAATAGCGAGTGCACCTGTGTATTGCGCACACACTTGTGCACTATAATATCTCCTGCGTACCTGGCTGATCTCCGTTGAGATTGGCCGCCGTGGCCGAAACTGGCTAGGAGGATTTCAAAGCAATAATTCATACTTGAACATATATTTATGACGTCAATCACATGATTGAGATCGAAAACCTCCACAGGAGTCAGGACGCATTAAGGTCACATTCGTACAAATGTCATAAGTTGCTATACAATGACCCCATATTAATTTGAATACTGAAAATGTTGAACATTTGTACTTGCTACAATATTGGCGAATTAATAAGAAGCTTTCATATTATTAATCAATACAGTTCTAAAGACACATTGTTGATATACATGTGTGTTAGAGGTAAACTATGAAAGCAGAAATTTTGCATAATTACATTACCCAGTTATACCACGATATTTATATTCCTTTTCATTTATTTAAAAAAAATCTGGTAATTCTCTCCAGCTGCGTAGTCCAGCAGCTGCAGTCCTGCGTAGGTACCACTGTAATGTCAATTTCTGTTGCCAAGGAGCATTGTGGATGCACTGTTCTTTAGATTTGTTGGACATTGTATGGGGCTATTTATTTATTACGTAAGACTATTTTCGCTAGTTTTTGACCCCCCCTCCCTATAATAAGAAAAAGGCCGACTACCTCTCCCCCTGTTTAGTATTTATTACTTAAGAATCTAAAGGAAAAAATGAATAAATCAACAATTTTTAGAAATGTTTATTTGTAATTTGGAAATCGTTTATCGATACGCATCCGATCGAACCTCGGCACTCGCACGGCTACCCGCGTTTTTTCAAAGGATAATTTTAACTTTGCTCATTTTTTAATCTTCCGCATGAACTTTCGAAACTCCCGCCCACTTCCTTGTAAGAAAAAATAAGACATAGTCGATCCCCCTCCCCCCTAAATCGTCTCACGTAATAAATAAATTGCCCCTATGGAAATTACGAGACTTAAAATCGAATGTCTCACGGTGAGGAGTGTAGTTCAATGCCACACTACTACTATTTATCGGAAGTCGTGACGTTTACAATTACGCGAATAAATTGCTCGTCTCGTCATTCAGGTATAAAAAAAGTGCAGATACCTACTTCCAAAAAAGCCTTTTTATCGTTACTATAAAATAAAATTCAGGTGTGCCGCTCAGGTTTTACCCAAAATTCTAAAATTTACACATGCCCACAACACAGTCATCTCTACCAACAGTGTGCGCGATTGTAAATCCCCAAATATTAGTTTTGCGGACGAAACGCCAGGCGCTGTTTGCCCAAATACTCTGTTAATCGCTTATAAGTCTTTCTATCATCTGCGCGTTTGATGTTTCGATACCTGAACCGAAGGTCATGTTGGAGTTTAGAGGGCGAACTTGTTGAAGTTAGGGTTATATTGCAATTAACTCTTAATACCTGCAGAAGGGGTGAAAGATTATCGTCAAATGGATTGAATGGTTAAGTGCTAAATCTATACAACAAAAAGAAAACATACATAACGTCTCTACCCTCGAAGGGGTATGCAGAGGTGCAACTAGGGCATCCACTTTTCTTCATGTGTGTTCTGTCCCATGATGTGATATGGAGCGAGCCTATCGCCATATCCGGCAAAATTTCCAGACTCCTGACTGATACTGAATAAAAACCCATTATATCTTTACCTGATCCGCGATTCGAACCCGAGACCAAAAAGCAGTCATATCGAGCACGCAATTCAAATACGCCACCGAGGCAGTTAATATTACCAACTTAATATTATTCTTTACTGACCCAAGTCCTGTCCCTTATCACCTCATCATTATCATATATCATCTCTTTACCCCATTGGCATTAATGGCAAGTAACCACATGTTTGGAAGAAGTTGCATGAGGACTCCTCGGGCCAGAACAACATGGCTTGCATTGCGAGAGGACTACAGTCAATATGAGGTTGACATAATATATGCTGAAGTAGAAGATAAAGAAGAAGAACAGTGGTTCTTCTTCTTTATCATTATGCATTACTTACTTGCATCCTACTGACCAGTGGGTCATGCCTATAAGCACCTATGTTTTATAACTATTGGGAAGGAGATTTATTGAGCATTGAATGATCTCCCTCTCAAAACAAACGCAATGTCAAATCCATAATAATTCAAGAATTTCCAACCAGTTCGATCCCCGGGTCGGGCAAAGTGATATTGAGTTTTTCTATTCAATATCAGCTCGGAGTCTGGAATTTGTGCCCGATATGGCGATAGGCTCGCCCCCTATCACATCATGGGACGGAATAATGGCGAAAAGTGGGTGCACTAGTTGCGCCTCTGCCTACCCCTTCGGGGATAAAAGGCGTGAGTGTACATGTATTCCAACCAACGATGTATTTGTCTATTAATTTCTGAGAAATTAATTAGTCATCAATTAAGATGAACATAAAAACTGCAATTAATCAATTAGCAACTATCAGCAAAGTAATTATAGAACAGTCGCACGTTTTTATGCTTTGTTATTGTAATTACGAGACTGAGTTAAACACAATGCACTTTACTGGATTATATAACTTAATATCGTACTAATATAAATGCGAAGTTTTGTGAAGTTGTATGCTGTTAGATCTAAACGCAGGCACTGCTAGAGAGATTTGGATTAAATTTAGGGATATGTGTGCCATATCTCAGGCATATCTCCTAAACAAGATGTTTACCACCTTGTGTTTATAAGTTAGTTGAAGTAATTTTAACTCTAAATAATTTACATTCACTTTTATGATAGACACTAACCGCCTTACTCACCAAATCTTATATGGTACATCTGTGTAGTAATTCAATGGTTTGTCCGATCACGTGAAATAGGAAGCAATATAAAACATTGTTTGAGTATAACTCACCTAAACAACGCTTATTAGTAATTCTTATAATGAAACGAAGAATTTTCTGAGTCAGAATGCAAAACAGAACGCATTCTATGCACTGATTCATATGCAAACAGTTTCTTTTGAAGTCTTCATGGTGTCCGCTTTTACTGATGAGTCGGTTAAATAAGCACAAAGTCGTCTCGCTTCATTGCTCTATTGATCGTAGTTGGGCAGAAACCAGGAAGGTTTGATCATAAGTTTGATCTTAGAACTGTGTAAATTTTGTGAATTTTTAAATTTGAAATATATGGTCAGACATAGTGATATTGTTTTTTATGACATCGAATTACGAGACGAGCATGCCGTTCGCCAGATGGTAAGTGATACGACCTCCCATAAACAAAAGAAACACCATCCAGCACCTTGAGCTACAAAGTACTGTGTGGCATTCCACTGCGCTCACCATCCTGAGGCATAAGATGTTAAGTCTCAGTATGTCCTGTAGTTACACTGGCTACAATGCCCTTCAAACCGAAACACAACAGTGCATGCACACTGCTCTTGGCGGTAGAAAAAGACATTGCGGTGGTACCCACCCAAACGGACTCTTACATATGAGAGTCCTACCACCAGTAGTACCACCAGTTTTCTGCTCAGTGTCGCCCGTAGTCTGGAATTTGTGCCGGATATGGCGAAAGGCTCACTCCCTAGCACATTATGGGACTGAACCAGATAGAACAAACATGACGAAGAGTGAGTGCCCTGGTTGCACCTCAGCCTACCCCATCGGATATAAAGGCTTGTGGGTGTGCGAAATGTATGTTACCCGAGATAGATCAACTAGTCTTGAGATGTAGTTTTATCTGTACTAGTGTTTATCAAAGAATTTGTTTTAGTTTTAAAGCGCTTATACATATCTAACTACTGTTACGATTCTAAAAATTCTTACCTTATTTGGTAGCATTATCGTTTGGCTCAAGCTCGGAGATATAAACAACGACGTTTATAAGACAAAGTAATAGGTTCACAAAATCTATAAAATATGACAATACCATTATTACCATTATACCGTTGAAACAGTTCCCTGCACGGCGCGGCGCGGCGTGGTAATCACTGCGGTTGGATGACATAACTACCATCTCAGTAACTAAGGTTCTTAACCTTGCAACCGTAACAGTCATTGCACTTAGGAGCTAATTAGTGATCTTAGAAGCGTCTGGGAATAATTATTTATTTATTATTTAAACTATTGTACATCAAAGCGTAAAATCGAGACACGCGGCAGCGTGTCAAGCCAAGCAAAAAAAAAAAAAAAAAGTCGAAGCTGCCTAGTGTAGTTTCACCCGAACCATTTGGAGCGACTTTTGACACCTCCATAACTCAAAATCTATTTCACGTAAATATCTGAGATTTGGTTTATATATTAAACCCCCTCAAGTTAACCAGAATCCCAAATTTCATAAATATAGCTCAAACGGTCATTGAGATACTAACATCTAAAAATCGGCATTTTTATCACTGACTGACATATAGATCAAAAACCTAACCCACTTCCAGATGACCTAGAAAGTTGAAATTTGGTGTCCAGATAGGTAATTGTATGTATACAAAGGAAAAAATCTGAAAACAGTATATTTTTAAGATTTGAAACATTTTCCAAGCAATCGGAAAATCTGCATACTATCTATAAATTATCTATAGAATAATGAACGTTTAGGCGTACACGTCCATTGATGCTTTATTTTACTTTAAATACTATTTACCTTGATCCATTAATTGCGTTCCTTCTGTATTAGGGCACCACTTTTGCTTGAATTTTTTTATAAATTTTCCGACTTTAGACAGAGCTGTTGTGGGACACGGCGGTAGGTTCCTATAGATACGTTATAGGTATCAGCAACTCGTGCCCACTCTTAAGTCTTTTATATTATATATTTACTTCTGTTTCGAGCCCAAATTAAAAATTTCTGATATGTACAATGTTTATTTACATCTTAAGACGTTTATTATTTTGACATGAAATGACATTGGACGTTCAATCATAATACTTGCGAATCATAGAGTTGAAGTAATTATTAAATAGAGGTTTTTATACCAAGAGGACTTCATCGCGTGCACATAGCAGAACGATGAAGCGGTTTACGGCTTTTAATACATTGTTTATTTTCTTTCTAAAATAAGTAACTTCATAAATATTGATCAAAGGTAACTTCTTACGTAATTATTTTAATTACTTAACTCAATATTTGAATAAATAATATCTTTACAAAAAGTAATGATATCCCATCAAAAACATAAATGTGAAATGTGGAAGCCAAGTCTAATATTAAGAATATGCGTGCTGGTCGACTTCACCGACAAAAGAATTGAAATCTTAATGGTTGCCAAGCCCTGTAGATAATCCTGAAAATTATTTATAAGAACACAATCCATTCTAAAATAAATTTAAACTAATATTTCTTTGTTTTTCTGCTACGACAATGTATGATATTTAAAAATATAATTTCTTAAATTTGAATAGTCGAAATATTTAGATAAAGCAGATAACTTAGTTTAAATTTAAGCTCAAGATTTGTCTTGGCTAGTTTTATCAGAAAATATTTTTTTCGAAGAGTAGGATACGTTGACTTTACAATGTAAAAACAGTAACATAAAGATAACTTTATTAGGCAAATATAAGAAAAATTGTATGTGAAGACTAGCCAAGTCAAATCTTGAGCTTAAATTTATACTAAGTTATCTGCTTTGTGTAAATATTTCGACTATTCAAATTTAAGAAATTATATTTTTAAATATCATACATTGTCGTAGCAGATAATCAAAGAAATATTAGTTTAAATTTATTTTAGAATGGATTGTGTTCTTATAAATAATTTTCAGGATTATCTACAGGGCTTGGCAACCATTAAGATTTCAATTCTTTTGTCGGTGAAGTCGACCAGCAAGCATATTCTTAATATTAGACTTGGCTTCCACATTTCACATTTATGTTTTTGATGGGATAAACATATTCGTATACAACAGAGACTACACTAAAACAAGAAGTACCTACAAATGGTGGTCTCATCGCAATCGGCGATTTCTTCCAGACAACCCTTGGATGGACTTAGTTAACTAGGAAAAGAGAGCGGGTGGTCATTATCAAGATATAAAAGGGGATGGAAATCTATACTAATATTTTAAAGCTGACGAGTTTGTTTGTTTGTTTGTTTGAACGCGCTAATCTCAGGAACTACTCGACCGATTTTGAAAATTCTTTCACTAATAGGCAGCTACATTACTGCTGAGTGCTATAGGCTACTTTTTATCCCGGGAAAATATTTATATCCCGGAAAAAATCATTCACGCGGGCGGAGCCGCGAGCGATACTATCCTACTATAATAATATTATAAAGGCGAAAGTTTGTAAGAATGTATGGATGGTTGGATGTATGGATGTAAGGATGTTTGTTCCTCTTTCACGCAAACACTACTGAACGGATTTCGATGAAATTTGGCACACGGGTAGATCATGTCCTGGATTAACACATAGGCTACATTTTATCCCGGGAAAATATAAACCGGGACTTTTATCCCGGAATTTTTTTATAACGCGGGCGGAGCCGCGGGCAAAAGATAGTACATACATACACACATACGGATCGAATACAGAATCTCCTTTTTTAAGTCGGTTAATAAAAAAAACCTGTACTTTTCTTCCTTTACCTTCGTTTTCCTTCAATGTGGGGGCCGCGTATTACTTTTCGCGTTTACTGCAAACAATTTAACTTCTTTAGGCCTGTTTCACAATATCCTCTCTGGAAGAACCAATGCCGGGCAAATCGTATTAAAGTACCCAATAAAATATTATCTACATTTGCATCAAATCCAGGGCCTCCCGATCTAGTCGGGCTGCCATTAAACTAAAAACACTTCATACACCATCATAATACTGAAAACACGAAATAGCGTTTGCTTCATGCCAATCTGACCGATAAAATCTCGAACAACACGTACGGTTTGCGTAACACGCCGCGCGCTTTGTTATTACTGATTTACATAAACATAGATTCGGATAGATTCCACTTCAAATGGTGTGTTAGACCGCAAGAGTGTGTCTATGGCCTATAATTGATGGATGCTAACTGCCTCGGTGGCATGGTTGTATTACGACACAGCTTTGACTTCCAGGGTTCGAACCTGGGTCGGGCAGGAATATGGGTTATTCTGCTCTGAATGAGATTGGAAACTGAAATTCGTATCCAATATTACATTATGTATGTTATAATATTTTTATAAAAAACTAGCTATACATCCAGACATCCATACATACTTACAAACTTTCGCGTTTATAATATTAGTAGGATAGATTTCGCCCGCGGCTCCGCACGCGTTAAAAAGTTTTTCCGGGATAAAAGTCCTGCTTTTTATTTCCTAGAGAAATAAAAAGCAGGACTTTAAAGAGATCTCTATATATATGTATATATATTTATTTAATGCCTATTTCAAATTTAAACTGAACTTTATTGACTGTGTTGACTATCCTTTTCCAGTGCTTTTATCATTTTATTATAATTATTTATTTGCATGCAATCAAAAAATATTTTACACGCACCGATAGTTTTTTTTTTATATTTGTTCCAGTCCGTCCGGGCACCAACACCATTCGTCGTCGTAGCTTGGACTCATCAGTCACCATCCCTTACGAGAGAACCTTCCGCAACCAGAGTGATCGGGCCGGCGACCCCGGCACCGCCCAGGCCCCCGAGTTCGACTTCTGCGGCTGCGGCTGGCCACACCACATGCTCATACCCAAGGGCACCACCCAGGCATACCCCGTGGTGCTATTTGTCATGATTTCCAACTGGACCAATGATAGGGTGAGTTGAATATTGCTGGTTTAAATAAAACCTTGTTGAAATATTATAGTCTCTATATCGTGGTTTTACGGATTCAGTGTTCAAAGATAGAGGTGTGATTATCGCCGAGTGAACCCATAAACGTTTGCATATTAAGAAAATATCGAGGTTTCACAATTGTCAACTTCACAATTTTACCAAACTACAATTCTACTATTCTACTAATCTAATATTCTACCACCATACAGATCGAGCAAGACCTCGTGGGCTCCTGCAACGACGCAGCATCGTACTGCGACATCCGCGACCGCAAGTACCCGGACAGACTACCGATGGGTTACCCATCCGACCGCAAAATAGCTGACCCAACATGGCGGTCCGCGACTTGTCCATTCAGTTCAGTGACACCACAATCGAGAGTGAACAGGGGTAGGTCTAAAACCGTAAGACGAAGGGGTTGATACATCTGATAGAAAAACAGATATCAAAGCCTAACAATTAATGCATGCGTTCAAATATATTATGAAATATTATACCATATTAGTAATCTCCCCCTTCTCTTACTCTAAGCCAGTAACAACGCATTAAACGTCAATTTCACATCAGCTTTTATGTCAAAAGATCGGTTCAGGTCGATCGGAGGGAGCGATCCTGCGGGTGCAGAGAACTCACAGCCGACGAAGTAGACGCCCTCATACGAAAACCGTACTATTACACCAAATGTCACCACAAACATCACATATTTTAGTAAAATAGTGAAAAAAAATTCACCATATTAATTTTTATCATAAATTAGGTTAAATCGAACCCGAGACCTCAGCTTTGCAGTCGTACTGTAATACAACTACGCCACCGAGGCAGTCGTTCGAGGGTTCGATCCCCGGGGCGGGCAAAGTGATATTGAGTTTTTCTATTCAGTATCAGCTCGGAGTCTGGAATTTGTGCCCGATATGGCGATAGGCTCGCCCCCTATCACATCATGGGACGGAATAATGGCGAAAAGTGGGTGCACTAGTTGCACCTCTGCCTACCGTTTCGGGGATAACAGGCGTGAGTGTATATGTATGTATTAGGTTAAATTTAAATTTATTGCGCAGTTATCTGTGATTATATTTTTAAAGAACTCATAGCGTTATTTTAGAACGCAGTTTGGTTTGAAATCATACTTTTTTATTAAATACTTATTAACTAAAAAGCAAATATTTATACGAAACATAAATTATGTGATAGATTTAATTGCTGGCCAATTTGGGACTCGTAGATCGTTTTCTCTCAACTAGCCTATCAGTCGGACATGTCTTAATTACTTTCTAACGACATTTGGAGATGTTAATATTACACCGTTTTATTTTATCGATTAATCGAGATACTGATATCGGAAAATAAGAAACCATTTCATTTTATTAATATGCTAGATAAAATAAGGTTTTAAAAGTAACAAGCCATTGCTAATGCTTCGGTATTCTGAAACTATGTATCTGCAAGTTTTTTTTTATTGGTTGAGTCTCGCTTTGCCAAACTTTAAGTCTATAATTTGATAATTTTAAAGTGGTAGAGGCTAGCTCTGAACAAATTAATTTGTGGTATGAATGGGTCGGCTGGATTAAACCACTGTTTTACCGAAAATAACTGTAAACTGACAGATTGTTGTTATTTTTCTTATGTTGGAATCTGGAATGACAAAAAACTCGTTCACTTTTTTCTAATCTCTATTTTATCCTTTAAGGTCCGCAATTCATTAATGATGAACGAATTGTAAAGGTTCTTTTATACTGTCACGGTAAAGTGACTCCTCTGCACCTAATGATAAGTGGAGTTTGGTCCAAATAGAATGCCAACTAAAGAGATTAATACCCTTCGCCAGCACTGGAGCATATTAAACGGTAGGTGGGTCATATTACCTACCAGTCATCTGATGTTCAATCAATAAATGATTTAAATAAATATACAACCTCTGCCTCTTTATAAGAGAAAAATTAAGAATTGATTTATAACATAAAATAGATCTATCCAGCGCCAACTGCTGCAGCTCGTTACAACTAAAGCGAATTAATAATCGATTGGCACATTTACAGTGATAACGACGATTGCTAGTATTATCTGTGGCTATTTAAAGAGACTTCGAGTAGGTATTTTGGTCACATTCAAAAATGGTTCGACTTGTACAGGTTAGTTGGGCTGATAAACATTTTAACGTTCAGACCATTTCTGAAGTGGGTTCCGCAGAACTTAAGGATTTTGTTAAAAATTCATCAGTTCCGTGGAATGACATTTATCTTTCACTTTAGCTAGTGTTAAGAATTACACTATCACTTAGAAAATATAATATTATTATATCTCAAGGATTTCGTTCTTATTTTGATTGCGATGTCTTTGATTTTTTTTTTAATTTTGGTAAAGGATTCCATAAAGCAAAAGGGCCGGGTTAAGTGTTCCGTTGCCTTAAAATTCAGGAAATGCTTGCTCAGATACCGCGCACACGCTATAATGATGTTAAGGCGACGAGCCATAACATCATTATAAAACTGATAATTAGTTCAACAAATTAATAAACTAGGTTTTTGTTTGTGAATAAAATAATGTTGGCGTACAGATGAAACCCGGTAATTTGTAATACATACTGTTTACGTTTTGTTCCAGGTTGTTTTGTCTTTGTTCTTCGTGGCTGCGGCCACGAGCGAGCCTGATTTTCCCTCCAGCTCAATTACTGTGGCACCAGCTAAGGAAACCAATGGCGACGTAGGGTTCAGCATGTCAGGGTCTGCGGTACGCCCACCGTCTGGGTCCATTCAAGTTAGTCGGCCACGACCTACCCTCAATGACGTAATCAACGCACTCCAAAACCTTACCACGAGGAAGCCAGACGAGCCTGGATCTCTTTCAGACGCAGCTATATCCGATGTTTTTAATGCATCCGCTACTAAACCAATTGAATTACCTGTCTATCCTACTGTTTCCCCACAGCCAATTTATCCAGGACCTGTGTATCCAAATGATCTGGGAAGTCAGACGCCAGGGCCTTTTATCCCAACCAACGTGCCACTGGAAACCGTGGATGCTGGAGTCGTCAATCGGCCTATTGACATGGCCAACCAAAGTATAATAATTTTGAATCTTAATGACCTCTATGGTCTGCAGTCTGGTGAGCCAAGCTTGCAACAATTGCTCAGCATTCTCAATGGGAAACCAGGATTTGTATTTGTCATGACGGGTGAACAGGGCAAATTTATCCCGTTGAATCAGCTTCATTTATTGCCGCAAAATGGCATACCAAGTTACGTAGTCTTGCTGACGCGCGGGCGGCCGAACCCCTTCCCAGGCCTGCAACTTATCAACGGATTATACCACAACGGTAACCAAGGAAATTTAGGTTTCCAGATTCCAAGTTTGGGTAACTTTGCATCACTTCCTATCTACGTGGTACAGGGCTACTATCCCATCACGTATATATTGATGAATTTGGGTATGTACAAACCAGGTAACGAAAATTATTTTCCACGCCCTGACCCAACACCTTACCCGGGTATCGTTACGCCCACATCGTACCCAAGCATGAGCATAGGTTCTTTTATAAACCCTGCAGCCACACCGCGTCCAATCCCACAGCCCATAAACACGCCGGTAGTAGTTTCTCAACAACCTGATGTCGACTTGACCGCTCTGCTATCGATGTTGGGTAAAAACAATGGTAAAGGCATTCCGAATAATTCAAACAAAGATGATGAATCTGACTCGGAACTGATTAAAATTTTGCTGCAAGTCCTGAACGAGAAGCCTGGATCGGAGACAGAGCACGTCATTATACAAGAAAAGAGGAACCCAACCAAACTGATACGGATTTTAATCGATCTATTGTGTCAGAAGAATGGTCAACAACAAGTAGTCATCGAGCACAAAAACGAGAACAACCCATCGAAATTGCTGCAGATATTGATACAGCTACTGCGCCAGAAGAACGGCTCAAATACTGTCGTAACACATAATAACGACTACAGTGATGAGAGATTGATTCAACTTCTGATAAAACTGATTCGCCAGCAAGACCAGAGTCAGATGCTAATATCGCACAATAACGACAACCAGGCAAAACTGATGCAAATTTTAATTCAGCTTTTGGGAAATCGAGATCAATTCAACAACCTCTTGGTATCAAGCCAGAATAACGGTCAGTCACAACTGCTACAGTATTTAATTCAGCTGTTAGCTGCTTCGAATCAAGAAGCTGGTCATATCTTAGTGTCTGGTTACAACGACGCAAATAGTGCTCAGAGGCTATATAAAATCTTGCTGCAGATGATCAGTAATATGCCAGGCGCATCAAAATTCGGTGGCAATTCTATCTACTTGAACGGCGGAAGTGGCAACTATGGCATCAGCTCAGAAAGTTTGATGCAGCTCGTCCAAATCCTGCTTAGACAGCAGCAGTCCAACTCCACGATGATCTTTAAAAACCGGGAGCCCAGCTTTCAACCTTTTATAAATAGAGGATCTAACAACTTTGGATCCAATTCCAAAATTCTGACCATGCTCCTCAGTTCTGGCGGGGGCAGTTCAAACAAGAGTGCTTTGTGGAGCTACTTGCTCGGTAATTTTGGTTGCATGAACCAAAATGGAATGACAGTTTTATGTGCTAAGTAATACTAAGTAATGCTAAGTAATTGTACACCAGAGATATAAAACATAGGACAAAAAGATAAATTAAAAAGTACAAATGGCGGTATTATCGCGCAAGGCAATCTCTTACAGACAACCATGGGATGGACAAAAGAGAAAACGGAAAATAAATTAATATGGAGGCGGCATAAGGTCTACGACTAATATTACGTATAGGTATGATTAATTATTTGATATATACATACAAATATTATAAATATAACTACATACAAATATTGTATAAATACATATATATAATCATATATATAAACCTATATCTGTATATTATGTTTAGGGACAAATATAATAAAACAATAAGAGATATTTTTCAGCTTCTCATTATGTGTATTGCATACGATTCTGTGGCAACATAATTAGTTATTCATAGGCATATTTATTATTTAATTTCGTGTTTAGAGTTATGTATTGTTTAATAAATTGCTTGCAGTGTTGCTTTTCAAACTTATTGGTATCTCTTTTTTCCACCTTATTTTTATAGTGTAAAAAAAAAACCCTTTTTAACAAAAAAATTCAACCGCCTAAAAAACTACAAAAAAAAACTAAACCCCAAAAATTATTTAATAGTGAATAAATATACGATAGCATTACTTGTAAGTTATATACTGGCAACCAATTTTGGAGCCAGTACTTATTTAAAATTAAACATTGTTTTCGCATATTTATCAAAGTATCTATCTCAGCTAGTTATTTTAATTAGGCACCGACTCTAAAATTGGTTACCAGTAAATAAGTAATGTTATCGTATATTTATTCACTATTAAATTATTTTTTGGTTTTTAGTTTTTTTTAGTCGTTTTTGAAGGCGGTTTAATTTTTTGTTAAAAAGGTTTTTATTTGTTGTTTTTTTGTGTTAGTAAGAAATATACCGCCTCGATGGCGTAGTTGTATTGCGCACGCGGTACGACTATCGCGCTGGCGTGTTACGCCTCTGCCTACCCCTGAAAACGTAAAAGGCGTGATGTAAAAGCGAAAACACTCAACAATTAATTAGTTCATAAGATTTGCGAAAAAAACAATGTTACCCTCGATTTCTCCAGAATTCTTCTTAGTCGTGCACTCTTAACAGAGTGGTCGTGGTCATGTTTGGGCTGATTGATGAACTGCCGTTTTGACGATGCGTCGCCATATGTTTCGAGGTTTAGCGGAGTGAAAGCATTTGTTTACCGAGGAGTACGTCATGGTCTTAATTAGGTCTATCCAACGTTTAGGAGTGCGTCCACGAGCTCTTTTGCCCTCCACTTTTTCCTGAACCACTAAACGTTCCATGGTGTTCTCGTTTCGGCTTATGTGTCCGAAGAACTTGAGGATTCGTAATTGCACAATTGACGATAATCTCTCTTTGATTCTCTTTCTCCAGAATCCAATCATCAAATCCTGATTTGGTGACTATGGGACCACTTCAGAAATATCTCCTTTCGACCAAAAAAATAATTTTGAAAATCGGTCCATAATTGACGGAGTAATCGCGTAACATACACAGAAAATAAAAAAAAATATTAAAACAAAACAAAAAACCCGACTGCGTCAAAATCTGTCATCTTTATAAAATTTATTGAAGAACTGAAAAGGTATAAACCAGATTTTAATTTGAATATTTTACTTTGGTTTTGAATAATCTTAGTTCACAATGTTCACAAACGCTGTCGGAGGCATAACACGCTCACTTTTCATAATTTGGTTGATGATGTAGGTAGAGCAACAAAATCTCGGAGTGAGTAGATGCCTCCGACTGCGTTTGTGAACACTGTCAACTAAGATTATTCAAAACCAAAATAAAACATCCAAATTAAAATCTTGTTTCTATCTTTTCAGTTCTGCAAGGAATTTAATAAAGATGGCAGGCAGATATTGACGCAGTCGGGTTTTTTTTGTTTTTCTTTAACATTTTTTTTTTTATATGGACAAATCGTTCACTGTTGAAGCTCTTCGACTGTGGAACGCCCTGCCAGTGAACATAATCATAAATTAACAGCATCACAAATTGCAGTGACCGCCGCGCGCGTTCACGGAGAATCTAGTTTTTTTTTTTTATTGCCTGAAATGACGAGACGAGCATACCGTTCGCCTGATGGTAAGCGATACGACCACACATAAACTGTGGAAACACCATCCAGCACCTTGATTACAAAGTACTGTGTGGCAGTGCATGCACACTAGTGCTTGGCGGTAGAAATAGACATTGCGGTGGTACCCACTCAGACGGACTCTTACATATGAGAGACCTACCACAAAATTCTAGAACATAGCGTACTATGAACACTAGGAGTATACTAACACCGGTATTCAATTGAACACCAGTTGAAGATTATGTAGTTTTATACATGGGTCAGATCACGTCAAGTGATAGAAAAATTAGAACTTATTAAAATATAATTGTCGAAAGTAGTCATACCCAGAAATCATCTCACAAAATAGTTTTTGAAAATTTTGAATGTAAAAACAATTGGTACTTTTAATTAAAAAAATATTTTTAAAAGCTATTAAAGATAACTGAACAATTTTTTCAGCGATTATAGTGAGATATCTATAATTTCACATAAAATTATTTTGCAAATTTCATTTGTTTCTTATCAATTTTTTTATTAACTTTTAAATAAAAAAATTTAAATTTATCTAATGACTTCTAAATACGATAATGGATTTTTTTTTAGTGATACGCGGTATACATTTAAGTTGTTTATTTCAAAAGAAAATTTCACTGCCCGGTATTAGTTTAAATGATATGAATTTTTAGATGACGCAGCGGCGAGCGGTACAAGACGACACGACCTAACCGTCGCAAGAGACGCTCATTTCTACTCGTTTGTATGAAAGTTAAACAGCGGAAATTAAACAATCTTTATTTTGCCAACAATCCGTTCTGTCCGTCTGTCGTGAGAAACAATTGTTACAATACAATTACTGGAAAGCTTGATCCATGTTTCACCGAATCCTCAAATACGCCTCGATGGGTATTATCAATAATAAATAGACTCAGCAGACCATGCATAACTCCTATAGATATAAAACCTTCAACTTTGACGCCTTTATAAGATTATGAGATAGACTTAATATGACATGAAAAGTGTCTTAAAGTCATAACGCTCTCTCGCTCGCACGCACTACCATGACGACTGTGACGTCAAATAATTATATTCGTCGCAATTAATCCTTCCACA
The DNA here is from genome assembly GCA_949316025.1 of Lapara coniferarum. Lineage (NCBI taxonomy): Eukaryota > Metazoa > Arthropoda > Insecta > Lepidoptera > Sphingidae > Lapara > Lapara coniferarum. The sequence continues at coordinate 1,457,303 of OX438919.1, read as the reverse complement.
AGATGGGAAGTGGTCCTATTAATTTTAAACGGCATTATAAATGTAAGTAATTTAAGTTTAGCTCTGGTATATAAAATATAACTGCCTCGGTGGCGTAGTTGTATTACAGTACGACTGCAAAGCTGAGGTCTCGGGTTCGATTCCCGGGTCGGGCAAAGTGATATTGAGTTTTTCTATTCAGTATCAGTCCGGAGTCTGGAATTTATGCCCGATATGGCGATAGGCTCGCCCCCTATCACATTATGGGACGGAATGTCGGCGAAAAGTGGGTGCACTAGTTGCGGCTCTGCCTACCCCTTCGGGGATAACAGGCGTGAGTGTATATGTATATGTATGTATGTATATAAAATATAAAACACAAAGAAAAATATACTATAAATAATGACATCTCTCTAACACCTAGCAATAAAACTATGATGTTATATAGGTAAACGATTATATTAATAGTGATTTAAAGTAATAAAAGTAATTAAGGAGAATCTAAAGCTGCGTCTACCCTAGTTTAGGAATTAGAAAATCTCTCGCGTATACTCAGGCAGTTTAAAGTTAAAATTCTGATTCTTCGTGTTTCTTTGTAAATATAAAATGGAATAATATGTAAGTTTGTTAAATAAAATATTGGAAAGACGAAGGCCTTTATGGCATATACTTGTTGCAATAAATTACAGTATAATATTCAAGACTAAAGGATCAGTTTGTGGGAGATTAATTAAAGTCAATAGAATCTATAATTTATCCTGTGGCTTATTTTCTATAGCAAAGCGTATATTAAAAAACGGAAATATATTTAATTGTTAATTAAATAGTTCGTATCTCTATTATTTCTAGTGGAAACACAGCTTTAATTGTAGACATTTAAGAGATTCGATTCTGTAATTTATTAAAGAACTATTGCTGAACATAGAATGCACTTGTACCACATATTTTAGGCTTTAACTTCAAAGTACAATAGAATATTCTAGGATCATAAAAGTCCTATGTTTGGTAATCGGGTTTCTTTTTAGCGAACTTTTATTTCTGAACTTAATTTGAAATATATCTAAGCCAAAATACATCATCACTTATTCAGTGGAATGCCACACAGTACTTTGTAAGTCAAAGTGCTGGAGGTCGTTGCTACTGTTTATGGGTGGTCGTTTCGCGTATCATCAGGCGAACGTCATGTTGGTCTCGTCATTCAATGAAATTAAAAAGTCTAATTTGAGATGAGCCTATCTGGATATCGTAATTTCATCAGTTTTAAAACACCAAGCCAAATACACTACTTGGTCGAATATATTCGTATATATTCGACCAAGTAGCTATGTAAGAGTCTATGATCTTGACATTAACCACTAATAAATCTTCATTATTATACAATTCCTTCATAACTTGTTATCCATAAATAAATTAATAAACGTAATCTCCTATAATTTCTCAATAATTAACATAAAAAAATTAACAAAACATTGTTAAAAATGACGTGTAAAAATGCCCTTAGGTGCCTAATTAGTAGTTACCTAATAAATTATTTGAATATATAAAACTTGCCCTGTTTTATTAGTTAAAAATGTCGCATAAAGTTCATTTGATGTCTGACATTTTGATGGAAAATCAAATTTATAATATTATGCTAAAATGAGTTTAAACCGCGGTTTTGTTGACAAACTGAGCGATTTATTCATACACTCACAAAAAATAAATGCGAACGAGATTTCGCTATCGATAATATAGTTTATAGCAAGGATACGTCATATCCATTATTTTTTAATCGCCTTCAAAAAAGAACGAGGTTCTCAAATCGTCGTAAGTCGTAATCTTTTTTATTATTATTTTTAGTCGCGAATTTCTCAAAAACCACTGATCCACTTTGGATGTATTTTTCGATGTTCAAATGTATAGTTTTCAGGGAAGGTTTTAGTGTATAATTTATGAAGATGTGATGAATATCTTTGGAGATACACAATGGAACTCTTCAATAACTAACAGCAGATGACTTGCGAATACGGCAATTGTATATCTATGATGTATTGTTTACACTATTCTATAATTAACAAAAAAGCAATAAATAAAAACTTTTTATTAAAAAATAAACCGACTTCAAAACCACTGTAAACCAAAAAATAATTCAACTTTATATTCGCTTAGTATACACGTATATTTGGAGTCGGTGCCTAATTGAAATTGAACAATGTTTTCGTATATTTGATCTTGTATTTCCTTGGCGGTCTGCCGAGACAATGTCCGGAGGTTCGAAACCCAAGGCACCTCTGACTTTTCACAGTTACGTGTGTATTGTTTATCAATTATCTTTCACTTTAACGATGAAGAAAAATATCGTGAGGACACCTACATACCTGAGAATTCTCCATAAGAATATCGAGGGTGTGTGAAGTCTGCCAACCCGCTCTAGGCCAACGTGATGGACTAAGGCCTAACCCCTCTCAGTTGTAGAGGTGACCCGTGCTCAGCAGTGAGCAGTATATAATACAGGGCTGGTATTTTTATTATTATATATACTACAGTAACACAAGTAGATTTGCTTGCAGTTAGCTCTTGTTAAAGACCCTTCCCGGAATTAAAGTCCCGCTGCACAATTTTCCGGGATAAATAGCCGATACGTTAATCAAACATATCGTCCATCAATGTGCCATCCTCTTATTTTCAGTCGTGCTATCTTGACAGAGTGATCGTGGTCATGTTTGGGCTGATTGATGAACTGTCGTTTTCGCGATGCCTCACTTTATGTCTCGTGTGCCAAATTTCATCAAAATCGGTGCAGCGTTTCTGCTTTTACTTCTTATAAACTTCCAAATTCTAAGTTTCGCGTTTTTAATATAGTACGTAGAATGTGTACAATCCGTCCAATCCGGTCGGACAGTATGGGATATATTTTGTAATCGAATAGGTAGCAATAATTAAACTTAGTGAATCCTGAAGCGAAACGAAAATATTGTAATCAACACACACACACACTCACTAACGCCTATTATCATTCACATCATCATTCGATACTCTATCTGGACGGCATCGCGCTTAACATCAGGTGAGATGCTGTGACTTTGCCGTGCCCGAATAAAAAAAAAATCTCCGAAGGGGTAGGCAGAGGCGCAACTAGTGCAACCACTTTTCGCCGTTATTCCGTCCCATGATGTGATAGGGGGTGAGCCTATCGCTATGTGAGGCACAAATTCCAGACTCCGAGCTGATATTGAATAGAAAATCTCAATATCACTTTGCCCGACCCGAGAATCGAACCCGAGACCTCAGCATTGCAGTCATACCATAATATTGATAACTACGCCACCGAGGCAGTCAGTTGTAATCAACGCTTTAAAAATACAAATATTCAAAGAATATTTGAAAACTATTATATTATCAATCGTTTATAATTAATTATCGAGGTAACACCTGTAGCCAATACGCAATCAAATGTTGAAATATTTTCGTAAAGGTTTTGTGTCACTCTTTACCTACGTAGAAACCTGTAACCTTCGATCAACACTTGTGGAAACTATAGAATTTTACAACGAACTTTAATTACTCTTACATTTTGGAAGACGAGTAGATGGCTCGTCAAATAAACGTTGTGCTCGCTTTATAAATGTCAATTCGTCTGAGTAGGTTTAACTTTCTTATTCTCACCTCTGGCAGTAAAGGTTCCATGTGTAACGATACCAGCTGGCTTACCTTTTACAAGCTTTTAAAGTTATTTCTCTCGACTTCTCATGACTTGACCGGGATTGTATCACAGTCTTCCACCGGGATAATACTACTTCACAGTTCGGCCAGCTCTGCATTCACTTCTAACAGTTTCGCAAAATTTTACATTGTACTAAGGACGTTTTATAATGTTATCTTAATAATGACGCTATTCTCATCACCCTAATCTTAATTTACTCATAGACTTGTTCCTCGAGTGATCTAATTTTTATGCTGACAAGGACGGATGATGACCAGGAAACGTGCGTGAACTATGATATTTCTATAATTTGCATATGTTATTTATATATTTCTATAGATTCACTATGCGGATTTAGCTGTTTGTGTAGGCATATTTGAATGTGCCTAAGAAGTATTTGATTTGGCCACACGTTTAAACAACATTTGTTCATACCTTATCGTTGAAAGAACAGACAGAGTCATAACTACTGCGCCTACAATTCGAGATAATCTGTATCTGTCCCATAATGTCATAATAAGTATATTGCTATATCTGGAATAATTTAAAGTCTGGTCAAGGACGTGTTTTTTTAAATCTAAAGAAACCGAACTGAACCCCGTGCCTCTTGATTAACATGAGTATTCCACGAGACCAGTGAGTCAATTTTTTATTTTAGCATTCCTATTATGCGAGAGCACGCCTGACTCCGACAATCTCCTTGTTGATTTTAGTCGCTACTAGAATGGCTGTGAGGGGCTTATTATAGCGTCACACTGTAATTTGTTATTCAAATTTATGAGTGGGCTTAAGCCATCAATAAGATTATAAGCATGTTTAGTAACATAAACGGTTCGTCGGATACGGTAAAAGCGCAGTTTGTGGGATAGCCCTGTTATGTCGAATGTTTTCAGAAAGAAGATATTTCGCAATTTTTACTAAACCAATTTTCTTTGTTAGTTCTAAAATTAACAATCTATTAAATTATAAAAAAATGCCATTAATAATTTAGAATTGATAGAAAAAAACGTTTTAAAAGCAAAATGGCGAATTTTCGGTTGTAATGTTCTTCTTGACAATATTTGATGTTTTGTACATATTGTATACAGACTGTGGGGTATGCTTGATCAAACGAAGCGTAATTTAGTGATAACCGGTGTACGTTCAGAAGACAGACCGTTGTAAATCAAGTTTTAGCATATTCTTTATTTTATTTTGATTAAATTCTTAGTTGACACTTAATTACTAAAAAACATGCCGCATTATTAATAATGATCATCGAAAACTAAAATAATAGGATTATTGCGAACAAAACACGTTTTTATATATAAATAACTCATAAGAATAAAAGTACGTCTGCGCAGAGCCTTCTATGATCTGGAACAGGAATTTATAACCAACGTACTAACAATTGTGTTTACAAACAGTGCGCTTGCGCATACAAACTCGTGGGCAGACAATACGACAATAAACGAATGGGATTTTTATCTAATGTCATCCAGTAACGTGCTTAGTGAAATGTGTGGGTTTGAACCCAGTTCTAGACAATATACTATATTTTATACTTAAGACGTAAATTAAATTAAAAAAAAAATGATGGAATGATGGAATTTGTACGAAAGAAAGAAAAAGAAAATTATTAGTTGTTTTTTATACAGGTGATGTAGCAACAGTTGGTACACGTAGTGAAAACGAGATAAAATAACTCGTTCCGGAATTTGTCCGAGTAAGTCAGGATGGTAATTTATGAGATCGTTAAGAGACAATCTCTTCTCAAATTGCATTATATTGCTACTATCAATTTCGTAGAAAAAAAGAGCTAACTAACTAAAGAATGAACTAACTATGAAAGATAAAAATTGTAAGATATCTGTGAAGTTACTTTTTTTAATGGTAGAATCCGACCAACCTTGACCTTATCGATCGGCATCCAATATTTGTTGAGAGAGAATTAATTGGTAGCAGGTACATTTACCTCAAACCTGTTGCCATGCTGCGCTAAAATAAACTATGGAAATCTTACCTCTAACTATGTTACTAATATAAAAGCGAAAGTTTGTTCAGATGTTCGGATACCTATATTTTGTTATAAAATAACGCCGAAACCGCTGTATGGATTATGATAATATCTGGTACACAGACAAACCATATTCTGTATTAACATATAGTTCTACTTTATCCTCGTCTGCCTCGTTGGCGTAGTTGTACTACGTGCGCCGCGAGACACCGCTCTGAGTTTCTGGGTTCGTATCCCAAAATCGGACAAAGGTAGTTTCTGGGATTTTTCTGCTCTGTATCAGGCTGGAGTTTGAAATTTGTGCCCGGTGTGGCGATAGGCTCCCCTATCACATCACAGAACGGACCACACTTAGCGTTAAGTTAGTGCCCTGGTTACATTAACCCTTCAGTGATAAAGACGTGAAGTGTATTTGATTTTTTTTTATTTATCCTCTAAAAGAACACAGTGCTAGTTTTATTCCACGACGGGTCTTCAACACCTTCGTTTCTACGAACAAGTATTGTATAACACTAAAGTAACAAATAGGGTCATTCCACATTGAAAGTTCATATTTAGTGGTGTGGATCGACCTTAGTGTCTCATTAACCGTACGCGACCGTTACTCCATGCATCTGGGTCACTGTGTAATGTGTACTTATCTACTTAAAGTTAGTAGTGTCGGTAGTCTTTTGTTAGAAACTATAACTTAAACGCTTGGTAAGCAAAAAACAATAAAGATAACTTGAAGTCCAATGCACCTTCCCTTTCCCAAATCAAAAACAAATGTCGGTTATAAAGCCTGTAAAATTAAAATTATAAACTGCCAGTCTTCATGTCATTGTACGTTTTTATCGATCTTACAACCTCACTTCCTTTGATTAAGTATATGTAATTAATCAAAACTCACTAGGTACTATCAATTTCATTTTCATGGAATATCTGATTATCTGCTATGCTAGTACTACGGGTTACCGACTATGCTAGGTAGATATTATAAAGCTGAAGAGTTTGTTTGTTTGTTTGAACGCGCTAATCTCAGGAACTACTAGATCGAGTTGAAAAATTCTTTTTGTGTTGAATAGACCATTTATCGAGGAAGGCTTTAGGCTATATAACATCACGATGCAACTATTAGGAGCGAAGAAATAATGGAAAATGTGAAAAAATCGGGGAAAATTATTCATCCTTGAGGGTTTCCATTGCGTGCGCTGCGAAAACAGTTCAAGATACCAAAAATATATGTTTGAAAGAATTATTCCTCTTAAAATGATCTAAAAAAATGTCCTGGACAGTATATGTTTATCTTATAAGATTAACTCACTAGAACCGTTTTTATGGTAATCAAATTTGGTCGAAATTAATGCATTATTTGTTAAGAGTTGTATCAACGTCATTATATTAATCTTTATCCAAATAAATGTGTTTGATAGAGTGATTCAACGGGAAGGTTTTTATTTACTTTTAGCCCGGAAAAACTTATTAACGCGGTCGAAGCCGTGGGCAAAAGCTAGTATTTTATATGTCTGCCTCGGTGGCGTAGTTGTATTGCGTACGCATTACGAGTACGATTTGCGCGCTGAGGTCCTGGGTTCGAATCCCGGGTCGAGCCAAAAACATTGTGATTGGGTTTTTCTATCTTAAAATTTACTCAGTCGCAGCTCGGAGTCAGGAAGTTGGCGGTGTAATACCCCCGTGCCTCGGAAAGCACGTAAAGCCGTTGGTCCTGCGCCTGATCTCTCTCCGGTCATGTCGGATTGCCGTCTCACCGGACTATGAGAGTGAAGGAATAGCGAGTGCACCTGTGTATTGCGCACACACTTGTGCACTATAATATCTCCTGCGTACCTGGCTGATCTCCGTTGAGATTGGCCGCCGTGGCCGAAACTGGCTAGGAGAAAATTATTAATTATTTTATATGTTGGTAGCATGCTCAGTTCCATTGTTATTCTCCTGCTGATCATTGCCATTAGGTCACTGGACTTTTATAAACCTATAAAATGTCAATACCTGGAACCTAATCTTGACCTTCGCATTAATCCAGAACCCACAAATTATAAATTATCTTCGCGTTTGTCACAGTGCGGGCTTTATCGCCATGTGTGGGCGCATTAAACGTGATTACTTCGGTTTTCATTATACAACTGTTTATATTTGTACTGATTTGATAATAATGCCGTTGAAGTATGACGGTGACATTGAGAACTTTGAATTCGATTCCCGAGTTATATTAGTTTATGCAGGTTTTTTCAATTCGAAATACACTGAGTTCTCCAGGAATAAGACGCTCGCCCTTTGTCTCATTCATGGAATGAAAAAAACATGTAAGCAAAACTCACATTTAAATTATTTCGTTTGTAATCGTTGTGATTGTGTGTTATTTAAAAAATATATCTTCTTTTTCTGTCCATTGTTTGCTTTCAGCTAGTTTTTCCTTTTCAAAATATTTTTTAAAGGGAATTTCGTTTCTCTCTACTCCTGGTGATAATAGCGTAAGTTTATTTTACACAGGGCTTTAACTGAGGCTTGTTAGTCGTCAAATTTGCATGACAAAATTGTTTTCGATCGGTCATTTTTGGAACGAGTTACAGCTGATAGTTCTCACAGCTGCCCCCGATGAAGTTAACGTACGAGTATCGTGCGATGTATAAAATATTTTTATTAACATATTCATGAACAAAATCAGAACATTTAATGCTCTAAACTCTAAAGTTCACTAATTAATCTAACAAGCTTAACATGTCGAATAACTTTGTTTCGATAATCTCAGTAAATTTAAACATGCCAAAAAACTAACTTTTATTATCAACTCTATCTTTCTTTATAAAATGTCTGTCATAATTGTATATGTATTATTCTTCTATTCGGCACTAGAGGTCTATAACATTAGGTTAATATTAGAACAAGTAACTACTTATAACTGTACTAAACATATTTGTATGACTGTTTGTTGCTAAAATAAAAAAATAAAAAAAATATCAAGAATATAAACAATCGAGGACAATGATAATTAAAAAAAAACAACTTAGAAATTAAGAACAATCACAAATACCAAAAACGGTATTACTAAAGCCAGTGATATCAAATCGAATCTTGATTTTTTTCTACTACTTCTACATTTTACTCACCTATTTTCTTTCAATGATTGTATATCGGTACCACTCAACAAAAATCTTCCTCGTCGACCAAAAATATCACAAAATTTACATGTGACTTCACATTTACGTCTAGCGTGCACTATTCAGCAAATAATGTAAACGTATTGTATATTCTATATAGTAAAGGGTTAATACTTTTAGATAATTATACTTAATAATTAAATGTCAATCTGATTTAAATTTAGGCTAAGTTTTGGCGTATTCATCATATTAATTTTTTTTTTGCCTCAGTTTGTTCTTCTACCATTATAAGCGAAGATGTTGTAAATTTACTTAATAATAATTTCAATCTGGTGTGGGTAGGAGATAATAAATCAGTTTTCTAGCAAAAAACAGTACATCCACAACAATACTCATCCACAATTTTATGTTTTGGAAACCAGCATGTGCTTATCGTTCCCACTCGAGCGAGAGGACACAAACGGCATCAATTTAAACAAAAACACATTTGTATCGACTTTGTTTTCTATTTGTTCTAAAGTGCGGCGGGATCAAGTAACAGCCCAGGAGTTGTGCTCAAATTCAACAATACCTCCCAAAACCGCTCTTTACTTTACGACTTCTAATCCAGAACTGAGCACTGCAAACACAATCTTAACTTCAGTTCTTACAGTTCAGTTTTCTTCATCAGGTTTGGTCAAAGGATAAGTTTCCTCCAAAATATATGTTGCCAGAGCAATATCATCTGTATTCAATATATACGGTGTAGAAATATTCAAAAATTCCTTTTGTTTTTTTTTTCTGTTTAGGGCTATTTTTATTAATATATTCCTAGCACATTTCCTTCACTATTGAGGACTTCTTTATAAATTCTACTTGGATCTCTATAAACAGATGGGCTATGGATGAGTGTCGATTGGTCCCTTGTTCTGTGGGGTTTGAATATTCAATTTACACCGGTCGTTTAGTAGATCTTTTATCTGTATCAAGTAAACAAATTTTTCTTTTTGATCAGGAAAACAAAACGAGGAAAATCAACCAACTGCTGACGTAGGTACTGTAAGTTTTGAACCACATGGCACTGTATAACGATTATATTTTTCTGGGTTAACGGCCGCAGTGATTGCCACTGATAAGACCTTACGGGCAGCCAATGGTCATGTCTCTTACTAATGTGAGTCGGCTGTCTCGACATTTCATAAAAAATACTTATTCCATTGATACTGGAAAACTGGTACCAATTCTAGCTTGCGATATTTACTAACGGTTACATAATTGTATCGTATCTCTTAATAAAAGATCATAAAAAAATAGGTAACTGCTTACATAAAAGCCGGGAGTGCACCGATGATTAAAACCTTAGATGTTGGAAACTTTTTTCGTATATTGTGTTAAGATACTTTGTATTAATTTGTTTGTGTATATTCTACTGTTTGTTTCCTGTACTACGATAAAATAAAAATAAATAAAATAAAATTAGTTTAATATTGTGGATGTGTAATGGCGGCGCACAGTGGGCGGAAAATCGGGTCTCCCTTTCATAGGAATTTCGAAAAAAAAATTGTAAGTTTTCTCAAATCTGAGTATGCAGTATTGTTAATATTGTTGTAAAATTAAATATTATTGCAATTTTGAACAGATTTTTAGCTCAAAAAATTAAGAAAGAGGACTTTGAAGGTTTTCAATGTATGAAAACGACTTTTGTTTGCCTCATAACTTTTTTCCATATTAAGATGTAAAGCTGAAACTTTCAGGTATTGTAGCTTAGACCCTACTCAAGCCATATGATATTTGACCTTGACCCCGACCGTGCCCGTTTAGAAGATATAAGGCAAGTAAAAATGCATGTTTAGCCCATACTTTGACACAGACTAATATACCTTAAATGAATTAATTTCTCAAATTTTTCTATGCAGTATTATTATATGATAGTTAAACATCTCACATTACTTTTTACCTTAACCTTGAAGGACTCCGTTACAAAGATATAAATTAATTAAAAGTGCATATTTTGACCATATTAACACACGGGCATAAATACATCTAGCAACTAATTGTCTGAAATTAGCTATCCTCATATTGTTATACGTTAGCTACAGACCTCATATGACTTTTGACCTTCACCTTGAAGAAGCCCGTTTAAAAGATATGATTGAATTAGAAATGCTTATTTCGCCGATGATACCACACGGAAATATGAATATAAAATAAAACAATAATATTCTTTTTCTATGCAGTATTATCATATGATAGCTAAAGATCCTATACAACTTTTAACATTGACCTTTAATGACCCCGTTCCAAAGATATGAATTAATTAAAAGTGGACAATATTATGACCATATTGTCATACGGCCATAAGTACATCAAGCAACTCACTATCTTAATATTTTGTTATTCTGGTATTGTTATACTATAGCTAAAGACCTTACATTACTTTTAACTTTGACCTTGAAGAAGCACGTTTGAAATACATGATTGAAATTGAATTATAAATGCTTATTTCGCCGCGATGAAACCGCACGGCATTATGAAATTTGAACAACACAGTGTCTCAAATTAGGTATTATTACATAACAAACACTCCATAGCTTTAGCGTAATTGCTAAGAACTCCATTCTTGGAGTATGAAAATTATAAAAGAGATGTCCGCTTTTTGTATGAGTGCTGGGCATCAAAATTCAACCAGACTTAAAGTTTATGGATATTAAAAGAGCAAAAATATGGATCTTAGATCCATTAAAACGATATTTTTAGCCCCTCTATTTAAAACAAACTTATTTTTATATATTTATAACTAACGTTTATAAGGAAAATAAAACAACATAAATGTCTATATCGGAGGACTTAAAAATAATTCAATTTATTGTAAAGGCCTATGCTTTGGGAGTACTATGAAAAAATATATATAAAGTAGCTTGGTTAGAATTTTAGGCTCGTTTTTGGACATGACCTTTGCACCATTGACTGATATGAGCATCTTAAACTATTTGCTTGGCAATATCCATTAGATCCCATTCCATCACGAAATTTATCTTGGATTGTTGTTTTTCAAGTTCGTCTTCTTTATCTTGACATTCTTGAAATGGAGGCGGTATGCTATGTGTCATAATATCGGCTAAAGAAGCATTTAAAATTCACTTATATCTTTTGAACGGAATTCTTTAAGGTCGAGGTCTAAACTCATATGAGGTCTTTAGCTAACTTATAACAATACTAGGGTACCAAATTTAAGATAGTGAGTTGTTTGATGTATTTATGCCCGTATAACAATATGGGCACAGTATTATGCACTTTTAATCAATACATAACTTGGAACGGAATCATTTAAGGTCAAAGTGTAAAGTCGTATAGGATTTTTAGCTATCATATAATAATACAGCATAAAAAAATTTTTTTGTATTATTTTAAGTTCATATTTCCGTGTGGTATGATCGGCGAAATAAGCATTTATAATTCAATCATATCTTTTAAACAGGCTTCTTCAAGGTGAAGGTCAAAAGTCATATGAGGTCTGTAGCTAACGTATAACAATATGAGGATAGCTAATTTCAGACAATTAGTTGCTAGATGTATTTATGCCCGTGTGTTAATATGGTCAAAATATGCACTTTTAATTAATTTATATCTTTGTAACGGAGTCCTTCAAGGTCAAGGTAAAAAGTAATGTGAGATGTTAAACTATCATACAAAAATACTGCATTGAAAAAAATTCGAAATTAATTCATTTAAGGTATATTAGTCTGTGTCAAAGTATGGGCTAAACATGCATTTTTACTTGCCTTATATCTTCTAAACGGGCACGGTCGGGGTCAAGGTCAAATATCATATGGCTTGAGTAGGGTCTAAGCTACAATACCTGAAAGTTTCAGCTTTACATCTTAATATGGAAAAACGTTATGAGGCAAACAAAAGTCGTTTTCATACATTGAAAACCTTCAAAGTCCACTATCTTCATTTTTTGAGCTAAAAATCTGTTCAAAATTGCAATATTATTTAATTTTACAACGATATTAACAATACTGTATACTCAGATTTGAGAAAACTCGCAATTTTTTGTTCGAAATTCCTATGAAAGGGAGACCCGATTTTCCGCCCACTGTGCGGCGGACCCCTCACCATAAGACCAATTCTCATTTCTCCTTCTTAAATAATAATCAAGAAATTACCTTATGAAAATCTTAACCCTCTTTCGATTTAAATTATATTCTATGCCAACATAGTAATGAACTATATTATATTAAACATAAGACATGACAAATTTGACTGCAATAAGTTCTGCGGAATATACTATAAAGTACATACATACAATAAGTATACTAGGTATGTAATTTTTGCATGTGTACTACAAAGAATGTCATTTGAATTTGTTCGTTGTATTATATTTGTAACATACTGCTGACAATGGAAAGTATAATAAAGGTCAGCGCACATTAGAGCGGAATTATAACATTGAGCCTTATGATTTCGTAAGATTAACGGCTTATCTGATGTGGACCTTTGTCTCGAGATGTTTCAATAAGAATGCCCTTTCATTTTAACCGATTTCTTCCTATTACAGGTCATAATGTCATGGCTAAATTTGTATCTGTACTAATATTATAAAGCTGGAGAATGTTTGTGTGTTCGTTTGTTTGTTTGGTTTACGCGCTAATCATATGAACTACTGAACCGATTTTGAAAATTATTTCACTAATAGGAAGCTACATTACTCGTAAGTGCTATAGGCTACTTTTCATCATGGGAAAATATTTTTACCCTGGAAAAACTTATTCACGCGGGCGGAGCCGTGAGCATCACCTAGTTTTGCTATAAAATAGTGGGAACGTCAAGTGGTCCTATTCCGTCTACTAATCTGTATTTTTGCAATTTCGGGCGGTTTACTCGAAGGATAGTTTTGATAGCCGTATATGTAAATAGGGAATTTGTTCATTATTTTATATAGTGCTGGCTTTTGACTGCCTCGGTGGCGTAGTTGTATTATGATACGACTGCAATGCTGAGACCTCGGGTTCGATTCCCGGGACGGGCAAAGTGGTATTGAGTTTTTCTATTCAGTATCAGCTCGGAGTTTAGAATTTGTGCCCGCTATGGCGATAGGCTCGCCCCCTATCACATCATGGAATGGAATAACGGCGAAAAGTGGGTGCACTATTGGCGCCTCTGCCTACCCCTTCGGGGATAAAGGGCGTGAGTGTGTGTGTGTGAGTACTAGCTTTTGCCCGCAGCTTCGCCCGCACGAAAGAGTTTTACCTGGATAAAAGTCCCGCTCGCTATTTCTACATTTTCCTGGGATAAAAAGTAGCCTAAAACCTTTCCAGTGTCTCGAACTATCTCTATACTGAATTTCATCGCAATCCGTTTGGTATTTTTTGAGTTTATCACGTACAAAGTTTGCCACCCCTTTTTACCCCCTTAGGGTTGAACTTCGCAAAATGAGCACCTACGTCCTAAAAGGAACGCCGTGCAAAATTTGGCTCCTAGCTCTTTTGGTTTCTGAGATTTGTTTCTGTGATGGATGAGTGAGTGACCTTTCGGTTTTACATATGTAGAATAGATAGGTAAATAGAGCATATCGCTACTAATAAGTGTATCTCCAGCGACCCCACCTCTGAAATATCTGGGGTTTTTCAAAGTCCTCAAACGCCGGCCTACGTATTTCAAGTATTTATAATACTCATGCTAGGACGCAATGCAATGCATCCAAGTATCTGCAGCACAGTGTCCATCGTACACAAGGTGTGGAACTCGACATAATGACCTACGTAAGTGTCGCGTTCTAGGATCAGTGTGTAAATATCCGGTAATGAAAAGGCCGACATAATTGTGTCGACTGGCAAGTTAACATTCCAGTCGGTACTCCATTTGACGCCACCCACCACTTATTATAATGTACAGTGGTGTCACTTTGTCTTGGCTATACATACTGACATACATACATACACACCCTTTATACCCGAAGGGACAGGCAGAGCCGCAGCTAGTGTATCCACCTTTCGCCGTGGGTATTTCGCCACATGGTAGGTAGGGGGCGAGCCTATCGCCATATCGGGTACAAGTTCTATATTCTGGGTTGATACTGAGCCTAGTTGGGAATGGAACGGTCTGCCGAGACAATGTCCGGAGGTTCGAAACCCAAGGCACACACCTCTGACTTTTCGAAGTTACGTGTGTATTGTTTATCAATTATCGTTCGCTTTAACGGTGAAGGAAAACATCGTGAGGGAATCTGCATACCTAAGAAGTTCCTTATAAGAATTTCGATGGTATGTGAAGTCTACCAACTCGCACTAGGCCAGCGTGGTGGACTAATGCCTAAACCCCCTCAGTAGAGGAAGCCTGTGCTCAGCAGTGGGCAGTATATAATACAGGGATGATATTATTATTATTATTTACTGAGTACAAAAACCCAATATTACTTTGCCTGAACCGGGATCGAATCCGATACCTCAGCACTGGAGTCATACCGTAATACAACTACGCCACCAACGCACTCACATTACCTAGCACGTGTATAAAATATACTGGATGGCTAGTAAAATGTAATTTTTACGTATAGTCTTCTTCTTTGTCGCATTCTTCATTACTGAAGGTCGTGCCCGCTTTGGTAAGCCTTGGTGGTGGCGGTGACTAGCCGCTTCCACTCCACTCTGTTCTGTGCCTGTCGCAGAGCCTCCGTGACTGGGACTCCCATGACTTCCCTGATAGTGTCAGACCATCGGGTAGGTGCTCGGCCTCTAAGTCTTTTGCCATCTACACTACCCACCACAACCAGCTTATCCAGGTTGTCTGACTGTCTTCGTGCTACATGGCCAAAGTACGAGAGGATCCTCTGGTAGCAGATTGTGGAGAGTCTGGTTTCGATCTTAAGCTGGCTGAGTATGGATACATTGGTTCTCTTTGCTGTCCACGGTATGCGCAACATCCTCCTCCAGCACCACATTTCTAGAGCGTCGATCTTTCTCCTGTCCATAGCGCGGATCGTCCAGGATTCGGATGCATACAAGAAAATGGAGAATACCAAAGTTCGTACCAGTCTCATTTTCGTGGCATTGGAGATGTTTCGATTCTGCCAGATTCTAGTGAGCTTGCTCATTGCACCCTTAGCCATTTGAGTTCGTCGTCGAATCTCCTTGTCGCATCCACCCTGATCAGTGAGTAAGGAGCCGAGATAAACAAAATCCGTTACAACCTCCAAGTTGGACAATAATCCTGTCAGCTGAACCTGGCCCGCTCTGTCCACGCACATGACTTTAGTCTTTGCCCTATTAATTGAGAGACCGACCAGTTCGCTTTCCTTTTCCACTCTCCTAAACAAATCCGCCATCTCCTTCTCAGTTGCCGCAAGCAGTGTGGTGTCATCTGCATACCTTAGGTTGCTGATCTTTTTGCCCCCTATTGTGATGCTTCCATCCCAGTCATCCAATGCACCCCTCATTATGTACTCTCCATAAATATTGAAAAGGAGAGGAGATAAGATGCATCCCTGACGTACTCCTTTTTCAGGTTTAAAAGGTCCCGAGATCACATTATTTATCTTGATCATCGATTCACCATCTTCGTACAGGTTTGCGATCAATTTCACGAGATGATAGGGAACACCCATTTCCGTCAGGATACGCCATAAACAGTTCCACCGCACACAGTCGAACGCTTTAGAGTAGTCTATGAAGCACATGAGCATCGGAACGTTGAACTCTCTGCTCTTCTCTATCATTTGTCTCACGTTTACAATTTGCTCTCTCGTACCTCGACCCTTGACAAAACCAGCCTGTTCACCCGGTATTTGCCATTGCAAATATGATTGCAGGCGTCCGTGAATTATGTAGAGCATTATCTTGCTAGCATGAGATATGAGGGCTACTGTTCGATAATATTACAGTAACTTAGGTTAATTTATCTGGGAATAATCTTCGATATTAACTTTGTTCCTATTCTCTCGTTTCTATGGCATAATTGTATACAAAATGTCCACAATTAACTCGCCAACCATCATAATATCGCACCTTTAGGATGAAAATGACACAATTCAAAAAGATAGAAAATTGAGTTATCGTCATAAAATTACTTAAAACGAAGTTCTCAATACAACAATAGTTCAAACACAGCCATATTCCAACAGGAAAAGGACAAACCGGTCGCTTTTTTATTATATTTTTATAAATAAGGGACTAGTTTTTAATCATTTAAAAATTACGACTCAATTTTATATTTTTTGAATTGTGTCGTTTTCGTCCTAAAGGTGCGAATTATAATTCAATCAATCCACAGCGTGTTATGTAACACGCAGGTGCCTACTTCAAGGTTGACGCCGTGATTCGCTTAGTTTTTATTCTCAATGCATATGCAACACTAAAAACCCAAGTATTTATAGATGCAATTAGAGTAACTGATTATTATTTTTTACTACAATAGTTTGTATTGCATTGAAATATATGAAACAGTATTCTGTCTGTCTGTATTCTGTCTATGGAATAGTTCGTCAGCATACGTGTTCCCTCCTTCCTACAACTTGAGGTCCCTCAATCAGAGCGTGAAGGAGCAATTATGCAGGCCGTAATAACTGTGCCGATCGATCAGGGATGTTTATCTATTGCTGGTCGACATGTTTTTGGGCTTCACTTCACTTACTATCAGGCGCAGTGAAGCCACATTGACATGCCGTCGAAAAAAAAGAAATAAAAAAAATGTGGATGTATTTATTTCTACCACCAAATAACAGCTGTTGTGTTTCAGTTTCAAGGATGTTACTAAGTTGAAATATGGAAATTGGACATGACCTAATATCGCATATCTCAGTATGACAAGCACAGACCTGCATAATACTATAAACTTTTATTATTTCAAACTTTTATTTGCTATTGTTTATATAAAGTCGGTGTAGCAAATATACGAATGAGTTGCACGTCACGCAACACGTCGGTAAGAGAGAAACGTTCTAGATGTTAAAGAATAAACCTGAAACTTCCAGAGCGCGGCTAAAAGGTTATAAGGAACAGGAAAATTACAAAGTATAAACTTTGTTCTGGTCATAAGTACCAAGTAGTTATTTTTGATGCATGTAAGACATGTACTCTGAGATAATTTAAATATCGGCATTGTTTTTGGGAATTACGTGTTTTTCTCTTAGTCATAACATTTTTAAGTAGCAAAGATATTTTTAAATGAGCACGTAGATGAATCAGCTTTGTAAGCGATTATTTACACACCAACACCACAATTGCCGATTGTATTTTTTTATTTCTTCCGAAAGATGAGACGAGCATATCGCTCGCATGATGGTAAGCGATACGACAGCCGATAACGGTAACAACACCACACATAACTTTTAATTATAAATTACTGCGTTTGACTCCACTACGCTCGTCACTCTGAGACAATATGTTAAGTCTCATAATGCCCAGTTATTACGCTGAATAGAATGTCCTTCAAACCTAAACACAACAGTGCATGCACATTGCTGATTGACGGTAGAAATAGACACTGCGAAGTTACCAGTATTCATAGGAAATTTCCTATATCTCATAAATTAGTTGTGCCAACCGAAAAATACTGTACACTACAAACATGAATAATACTCTACATATTCATGATAAAATAGCACGACTTTTTTTAAATATATTTAATTGAGTACCATTGACCAGGTACCGGATAACTCATTCATGTAAGTCGAGCTCTAATTCTTGGACCTCTCGATTCGAAAATACATTCAAATTCTCAGAAACATCTGCCTCAAAGACACTAAACGTTTGAAGCGAGCGAACTGCAAACACAATGGCGCTTCTCGTGTGTGCCGCAACAAAAACGCGTGTACACAATGTGGCAACTGGCATCGCGGTGAAACGTCGACACGGCTCTCTGCACCCGGCTACTGACACTCGAGACTTGGGACATTATCCCCTTTTAAAGAAGTTCATATTATGTTAAGGAACTTCTCCCAGGAACAAGAGAAGAATCGGGAACTTTATGATACTCAATGTTTTTTTATGAGAAATCCAGCTGTGTCAAACCATTCTTGTTGCAAATGTAACTGGCTACAACCTGATCATTCGAAGGATCCTTAATATTTGGGTTTGGGTTTAAAGAATTACATTTAATAAAAAATATTTTACACAAATCGGAGTTGAATACATATTTGTCTGATTTATTAGCGAGGGACAGTGAATTGTCTACGCAACTAAATTTCTAGATTAACATTTTACAGAAAGTTCTTCATAAACATGCATAGATTTCTAGTATGTGAACGTACTTATACTTCAATCGAAAGCCTTGAAGTACATTTCAGCCAGTGCAACTCAACGCACGATAATCTATCACTTTAACGCCCGAATACTCAAACGCTACTTAAATATTTGAGATGGCCTTACGAATTTAAGCATTCGTTATTGGTGAAATTGGTATACTGAAACGTCACTTATCTCCTAACCTTAAATTTAAGGCGACTCAGTTTAAGGTCCGCTTATTGATTCAAACGGTATTCACAAACACTGCTTAAAGTTTGACAGCTATGCAAGGCGTCCAAATATGGCTGTTAATCGAGATCAATTTGAGAGTGCTTCAGACTAGTCTCAAATATTTACGTTCAAATCTTTAATAATTTTATTGCGTAATAACTACTTATTATATTCTCTTTGGATTTAATAAATCGTTTTTTTCTTCATTATCATCATTGTCTGAAGAGGAGTATGGTGTCAAAGGAAGAAATCGAGAGAAATTAAACGCTTTCGAAGAATACAATAATGATAATTTAATGTTAATGTTTGACAAATAAATATATCATATCTTAACTTATCGTAAAAGAAGATTCCGACTCAGCAAGGAACCAGTTCTTCATTTATGTTATTTAAAATCGGGATTATATCCAGCCGAACACAAAAAGAAACCAAACAATCCAACCGATAGCCCAAGGTCATCGGGGTTATTTTTCACGGGAAACAACCAACGGTAGTACATCGTATTGTGCGTAGTATGGCAGTTGAGTTAGCATATTTTGTAAATGTTTGTAAATATGCCTACTTCTCATGATAAAACTGAAATAAAGATTATAAATATTATTGTTGTTGACTTGTTTATTTTTTTTCTAAAGCGGCTAATGTCAACCCTGACATACTGCCAAGTGGCAATATAATGCCAATATAAGCTCATCACATCAATGTTAAGAATATAATAATTAATAAACTATTTCTAATAATGAATATGCCATTCCTACATATTAAAAACCTAGGATGGTTTTTAAAAGTACTTACCATTTTTACTATGTAGCATCTGCACATAGTCCATAAAATACACACGAAAATTAAATATAATAGACATATTATAACATTGTAAATCATTTTCAAACTGCGCATTGTGTTATTCGATTTATTTATATTTGACATCTTAAAAATTATACTGCGTGAAACGACACATAAATATCAAATTTATTAAAATTGTAATCGAAAACAAACTTTTTATAATCTGTAGCAAAATGACTGCTCCTCAGCTGAGTTTTCCATCAAATCTTTTAAAGTGCGTTTGAGAATGCCATTTAAAATAAGAAGCCGGCTAAAATTAAGTAGGCCTCAGATAACTTGGTTGGTTGAGTAGCGTTTGAGTATTCGGGCGTAAGTCTGATAATTACGAGCGCGATGCTCTGACATATAGTACTTCGTAATTATATTGCTAGTTGTTACGGCATCGTCACGGATCGTGGTCAGGAGTGGCGCTTATTATAAACAAATGGCTGTTTGTAGAATTTGATGCAAAACTAACATCTTTTTCGTCACAAATATAAATGTTACTGCTTCTGTTTCGGCAACAGTACGCTTTCCTCACACTTGCCTCGTATGAGTTGGTTCACCTCACAAACCTTTGAAATACCTATTAAGAATTCTAAGATTCAAGTGTCTTCATTATGTTTTCCTTCGGCATTACAGAATTCGTATAACTTTCATTACGATATTTTTCCTCACCGTTGAAGAGATCATTGTTTCAGAAATTATTGTCTTCAAACTCACAAGTTACAATTTCTAACTCCACTAGATGTTACATTAAAGATCATTTTATTCTAGTACGACCAGTATCATCTGTGATCTGACCGTGTTTTCCGGTTAGTGGTTTGTCTCGTCCCAGAGCGTGTAAATGTTTACTCTCGAGGTACTACACACCTGTTTGCTAACGGTCTTAATATTGCTATATTCTGGAAAATCCCTTATAATCTTGAGATATTGATTACTTGACGTTTCTTAAAGACTAAGAAAATAAAGGATGATTCATAGATCATCGGCATACAACAATACAACGAATAAACTCACACCTTTTTATCCCTGAATGGGTAGGCAGAGGCGCAACTAATCCACTACTTTCGCCATGCGTATTCCGCCCCATGATGTGATAGCGGGCGAGCCTATCGCCATATCGGGCACAAATTCTAGACTCCGGCTAATACTGAATAGAAACACCCAATAGAATTTTGCCCGCGCCGGGGATCGAATCTGAGACCTCAGCTTTGCAGTCGTACCGTAACACAATTACGCCACCGAGACAGATAAAAAATTGTATCTCTAATAATTCTAAAAATTTAATCCATATTAACTGATTGATTGGCAGTATGACGCATACTCGTTGGCGCCAAGGCCGACTTGTCAGGTCCAGTCAATCTAAAGTCGTTTATGGTTTTTTTTTTATTGGGTGACATTTTATTTTTTTTATAGTTTGTCACCTCTGACTGATGCGCGAAACTATTTGTTGTTTGCAAATTGTCTTGAAAAACTTTTGATTCAAATACTCGTTTAGTTATTTTTCCTTTGGTTTAGGGATACTGTATTAAGGCTGAGAACCGTGATTTGCCGGGTTCAATTACCATAACGGAAATTTTAAAGGAATGTGTTAGCTGCGTGACGTAGGTATAAGAAAAGAAATGAACGAACTGTGAGGATATGTGTTTAAGTTTATAAATAAGCAAAGGGCTGATACATACCCTCAGTGTTCCTGAGGGCCCTGGGAAAATTACGAGCATTTTAATGTTATTTAACAACAAACAAAATTCATTCATATACTATTTATATGAAGCATTAAGACTTAACAGGCAAGAGCATCAAGTGACCGATGTTATGTAAATTTTGATATTTCATTATATGGCTTATAAGGAAATCGCTTTATGGTCCAGCCGCTGTGACGTCAGGTCGCAAGGTCAATAGCAAATATCACGCTATTTCCCTTACACACCAAAGCAACGATGTGGATGACGTCACATCAAGTCGGGCATCCTTCATTAATGATTATAATCGTGGCTCCATCTGCGTCAATATTTACCCTGGAATAAAAATTAACCTCGAACACTAAACCACACCATACCAGCCTGTATTATATTCAAATTCAAATCAT
Organism: Lapara coniferarum; assembly: GCA_949316025.1. Classification (NCBI taxonomy): domain Eukaryota; kingdom Metazoa; phylum Arthropoda; class Insecta; order Lepidoptera; family Sphingidae; genus Lapara; species Lapara coniferarum. Next base: position 1,435,204 of record OX438919.1, on the reverse strand, counting down.
TTATTCAGTAATTAGGCCCCTAAGGGCACTTTTACACGTCATTTTCCACAATGTTGTTTTACTTAAAGATTCTACCAGTGCTTCGGAAAAGCCCACTGACCTGAGAAGAAGCACCAAGAAACTCAGCGCAGGTCTTTTGTCATTTTTTTTTAAATATATATTTTACAATTTACAAATCACAATATTACTTCAATTTTAAAGATGGATATTAAGTGCGAAAATTAACGGAGAGTACCTAAGTGAAACAACCACCTACATGTTTAATTTTAAGTAAAAAAAATAAAGTCAACCATCAAACAGAGCAGACCAGTCCACACAAGCAGCACCCGTTCACGAGTATGACGCATGTGCCAGCCATCGGCCTCCTCAACCATGTTACAGGGAAGTGACCGACCCGGCACACGACGCCGCCGCAAGCACAGACATTATAATGCAGTATATATACTGCCCACTGCTGAGCATGGACTTATATGAGAGGGCACAACATTCAAGTAGCTTCCTAATATTAAAAGACTTGTCACAATCGTAGAAGTACTCAGTAGTTCCAGAAATGAATGGGTTCAATCAATCACTCCAGATTTTTTAATGTGATTACATTTACATCTGTTACAGGATTTGAAAAGGCATTACCCCTACCGTACACAATATTAATATGATGAATGGCTTGCCAATATCGCATTCTATTCCACTTCAGACGGCATAATAGTAACTTAAAGCACGTTAGAAATAACCCTTGTTATTTGAAATTGTATTTCAAAGAAAATACAACAAGAACAGCAGACACTTTGTGGCGTCAAAACAGAAAAAAAAATAGAAATTTCTGAGATTATTTCCAAAGACAATAACTCCAAAGCCGTTATACTTAAAAACACTTCAAACATCTTCAAAAATCCAAAGGACATCCCAGCCTCTTCAAGGCGCCTCAATCATGACCAAACAAAAAGTCCGTGAAATATTCAGAAAATCATAAAACAACAATAAATAAAACGAATATGGTATTCGTTTTATTTATTGTTGCCTAAAAGTTCAAAATGAATCAGACAGTGTTTTTGGATGCATCATGAAGTCTGGCTGCCTTGCCTTGTATTAGTGGGCGAAATTAATTTGAACCGGAATTAAATTGAAAGATTTTTTGATCGACGAAATGAGCCTTCGCTTAATAACTGTCTCAAGTACATTTTTGGCACATGCAAAAGACCAGAGGCCTGCCACGGTGGCGTAGTTGTATTGGGTCCACGGCATGACACCGCTCTAAGGTGTTAAGTTCGAAGGCTCTAGGCTCTATATAGGCTCGCCCACGAACACGTAACAGGACGGAACACACATTGGAAAAAGTGGGTACCATGTTCGCATCTCAGACTACCCCTTGGGGAATAAAGGCGTGATGTGTAGGGAAAAATAAATCAAAAATTCCACCCAAAAATATCTCTGACTCAGTCATTAATAAATGTCATGTTTTATGCATTAAACGAATTTGATATGGTTTTGCCTGAAAGGTGAGGTTATGACGCATTCTTTAAATGTTTCAGTATTTTTATATCGAGAATGATTCATTTCCTTGTAAAACATTTATTCAGTTTTAATTATGGAAGACCAAAATAAATCCACCTTGAATAAGGAAGTCTCTATTGTGATTAATAAAACTTTTAGCTTTTGATCGCGGTTTCTCGGAATAAAATAAACAATTTTTACTATTAATTCAGATAATAATTCTATACTTACCTAATAGTAATTCTATACTGACATACTAGCTTACCTCAGATACCACAAATTTCCCTCAAAGCCATGCCATGCTTGACAATTCAAAATTTTGTCAGTAAGTATTTATAGGCAGGAGGAGACGACTATCAGTCAGTGTAACTACAGGACATAATGAGACTTAACATCTTATGTCTCAGGATGACTAGCGCAATGGAATTCCACACAGTACTTTGTAACTCAAGGTGCGGGATGCTGTTGCTACTGTTTACGGGTGGTCGGCGGTGGAACGGCATACTTGTCCCGTCATTCGATGCCATAAAAACAGAGTTTTACTTACCCTAAGGCCACATAGAGCCCAGGGTATCCGTATTCAAAAAGAATCCAAAATTCATATTCGCAGGGTCTGAAAACACACACACACACACATCACGCCTTTATCTTCGGAAGAGTAAGTAGAGGAGCTGCCACGTCACCCACTTTTTGCGAAGTGTGTGGGTGGGGGACCCAATTGCACTATCAAGAAATCATAAATTATAGACTTTTTTTTTTTTTTATAGCATTGAATGCCGAGACGAGCATGCCGTTCGCCTGGTGGTAAGCGACACGACCACCCATAAACAGTAGAAAAAATACCATCCAGAACCTTGATTTACAAAGTACTGTGTGGCATTCCACTGCGCTCGTCATCCTGAGACGTAAGATGTTAAGTCTCATTATGTCCTGTAGTTACACTGGCTACAATGCCCTTCAAATCGAAACACAACAGTGCATGCACACTGCTGCTTGGCGGTGGTAATAAACATTGCGGTGGTACCTACCCAGGCGGACTCTTACATATGAGAGTCCTACCACCAGTAAAAGACTCTGGGCTGATACTCAGTAAACCCCTATATTACTTTGTCCGACACAGGATTCGCACCCGAGACCTTAAATCAGTATCTTACTATACAACTACGCCACTGAGGCAGTCTCATCCCATTTATTTATCTCAGTATCATTGATCCTGCTTATGGGTTCATTGATAATTATTAATTTCAATAACCGACATTGATGCGCAAAATCGAAGGTTCTGGTTACTTCGATAAATATATTAGATAGACCGAAAGTTTTCTGACATGGAGAATGCGTCACATAATTAACAATTGCAATGTGTAGCATAGCCCCTTCTTTACTAGAAAAAAATATCTAATACGTATAAATAACAAAAAAAATGAGAATCAGACGCAAATACCAGCAAAACGTTAATACTCATCAAAACCACGTCACGAACGCGGGCTTAATAAAGAAATCCCCAACATAACTGATAACAAATCAATCGCTTAATTTAAATAAAAAACATAAATAAACGTAAATCAAAAACAATGGTAATCCAATCACGTCCACAAGGAACCGATTCTCGTGACCTTGAATAAATTACGGACCTTCTAATTTAATTCTCAAATATGTGGCTTAATTATCCGAAGACTAAAAATGTATTCCGAAGACGGGCCTGATTTTAATCCGTTTTTTTATTTAAATACACAAACTTCCTAATCAACTACGAGATGTGAATAAATTGCGTAAGAAATTATCGTGAATTGATTAAATTAATATTTAAATAGATTTATGCGTGAATATTTTCTTGCTTTTTAAAATTCTGTGACTTAGTCTCGAAAAAAGTTTGAATACTCTAATATTATTCTCATTAAAAATTATTATGCAATCTCTCCTAATTAGATATTTAAGTAGGTGCATGTAAAATAAGCCACGTGGGTACTTTGTGATTCTTTCTAATGCACCTTGCATTTAGTAATATTATGCACGAAATTCTACTAAATATACGTTTGTATAGATCGTAAACGTATCTTCAGCTCGTCAGTGGCATATCAAAGACAGAAAATGTATGAAAAGTCATTACTAACACAAAGAACTTAATAATCGAGGCATACACGGAGTACCAAAAGGACCAATGCCCAACTCCATTGTTAGCTGGGTCGCACACTCCTCGCGTGCTCACGCAAAACGCATACAAAACACAAAGTAATTTAAAAAACATATACATTTATTAAAATACTGCGTTATAATTAAATACTAATACTAAATATCACTTAGGGAGCAACATCGTTTCCGTGAGGGATCACGTTGTCTTTCTCCGTCACTTCCTCTGGTTCTGGAGGTGTGGTCGCTTCTGGTTTGTCTTCGGCTGGGGCTGCTGTCGTCGTGGTGGATGCCGCAGTTGTGGGCGCAGCCGTAGGCGCCACTGTCGTCGGTGCATTCGTTATCGGTGCAGCCGTGCTCGGTGCAGCTTCAACATTATCTTCTGTGGCCTTCTCTACTTTCTTTTCTCTCTTATAAGCCGATTCTGTAGATACAATAGGCACTTCGCGATCTGAGTCCTTGGATTTGTCAACGTCACCGTTTATGGGTGCGGTGATGACCAAGTATCCGTCAGATGTTAGCTCGGCCGTAACATCTTGACTACTAGCATTAGCTGGCAGAGTGTAGGTGTGGAAGAACTGGCTGGCGAACACATCGCGCTCATCCTGCTTGGCCTCCTGCGAACCCTGGACAAAGATGAAGTCACCCTTCACCTTCACCTTCAGGTCGTCTTTTCTGTAGTCTTTAGCGTTGACAACGACCTGGAACTTGTCATCGTCAGCGTAGATCTTAGGACCGATGTCGGCGAAACTGGGGATTAACTTCCAAAGTGGAGCGAACAGGCTGAAGGGTGAGATGCTCATCCATGGGAAAGCGAAGTCATCTTCTGTGATTGTGGTAACTGGCTGTGGGATGATTGCGCGGTCGGAGGCGGGGTAAGGGTATGCAGTGACGACCGCGAGGACGGCAAGTCCAAAGACGGCAACGAGACGCCGCGAGAACATTGTGACGTGCGCACTGTACGGCTGTGCAGATAGAACTGAGGCCAGCGCCGCTCGCGGAGGCTTTATAGAAGTGGCGGGGGGCAGGGCGGTGCGTAAGCGCATCGCTGAGTGTGCGGTTATAGACTAATTAACGTAGATGTGGTGTTAGCCAGGAAGTGACCGTTTTGTCTCTAAGAAGACAACGAGAACAATAAAATATAATCACGCTTCATCAATATTAGAAGATTTAGTAAATTTACTCCAAATATATGTAAATAATTAATAATTAAAACTTTGAATGTAGTAATAATAGTACATAACTTTCTGAATTTTTGGGTAAAATCAATGATTTCCTCATTTACACAGGTATTCAATTCAGAACGCTAATGCAAATACCATAAAATATTTCAAACTAGTAACAACTGTATTTCAAAACATTGAAACTATAAAAATAACTTGTTGACATAATAAATGCAACCGGTAATAAAAAGCACATAAAACAAGAGCGTTGTTTACTTGTACTTGATGATAGCTGAATTGAATGTACACAAATAAAAAAAATACCAATAAAATGTCGTCGCGGGATACGGGCAGGCGGACGATGACACTATAAAATATCGTGAATAACAGATAGATTAAAGGAAAATATTATATGCCATATATTTGTGAAAGTGTGAAGTTATGGTTATTCATTGTTTTGCCAGTGAATTGCTTGTATTGTGGTCTTTTTAGAAAAAAAAAAACAAAATGTTAAAATATAATCTTTATTTTCAGAGTGAACAATATTTATTTTGTAATTGAGAAGTAACTTGGTTGCTACCATTTACTAGCACAATATTCCACTGCACGGAAAGAAAAAGAAATAGTGAAGACCATTTTTGTTTAAAAGTCAGCATGGCATCGTTAGCCAATGGCCAACCATACTCTTCACCTAAAGCGAGTTATTGCATTTGAATAATATAATAACCTCAATTTATCATGTAAAGATGAGACAAAATTATCTAGTGTATGATGAATATATTGAAGCTAGCTTCCATTTTAATATAAGAGCATCACGGTACACAAAGAAATTAGTATGCTGTCGATGATTTACAATATGATTTTCCTGCTCATTTTCCTTAGCCGTAATTTGGTATGCTTCAAAAACAATGTCAAACCTAAATCCTTAATATTAATCAGGTCTCATTAGGATTGATATTTCTACTCATCACAGTCATATAATGTTAACATTAATGGTAACAGTATAACATTTCTATGTAAATATTAATTTGTGAAGTGTAAACTATCTATCCTTTTTCTTGAGTGAACATTTAACTGCATTTGTGTTGTACCATTTTGTAACTTCAATGTTCCTCTTCCTAGTGACTGAATAAACAATGAGTCTTCACTTCTTGAAATGCTACACAGAAAGCTCTATTTCTACTTACTCACGAAACTGGTGTAAAAATATCGCATTTAGAAGTTACACAAACCAAATATTTGTTATCAAACAAGTTTGTTGGCCAGGTACCAAACTTCTGGTCCAATTAGAGTAAAGTTTAGGTCAACCAATTTTTTAGAACATTTTATACACCCGAATAATTTGGCATTTTTGAAAAAGTTGGCGAATATTTTACCTCTAGCTTTTGCGTTTGGCGGCTATTTACCAAGGACGGTATTTCATTATTTGTATTTATCATTAATTCAGTCAAACAATGACGACAATAATTGGAAAATCATTAATTAAGTGGCTGCCTCGGTGGCGTAGTTTTATTACGGTACGACTGCAATGCTAAGGTGTTGGGTCCGATCCCCTGGTTGGGCAAAGTATCCGCTCGGAGTCTGGAATTTGTGCCTGATATGGCGATGGGCTCGCCCCCTATCACATCATAGGACGGAATATACACAGCGAAAAGTGGGAGCGCTAGTGGCGCCTCTGTCTTACCTATCGGGGATAGAGAGCGTGAGTGTGTATGTATGTATGGTATATTTAAAAAAAAAACAGAGGAATTGTAGTGTTATTAGTGGGAAAAGGAATCTGAGTTGATGAATAGGAAGGAATAATGGACTTCTAGTGATCATATCATCGGCATGAGGAATGGCAAGGCTGAAACTTACCGTCATGCTATGACATAAGATGTATGACTTATTACATTACGTGAAATGATTATTGTGCTAAATTGAATTGACTGCCTCGGTGGCGTAGTTGTATTGCGTACGAGTTACGAGTACGATTTGCGCGCTGAGGTCCTGGGTTCGAATCCCGGGCTGGGCCAAAAAAAACGTGTGACTAGGTTTTTCCATCTTAAAAAAAATTCTCAGTCGCAGTTCCGAGTCAAGAAGTTGGCGGTGTGATACCCCTGTGCCTCGGAAAGCGTCTACTACTACCCTACCCTACTCTACTACCCCTGTGCGTCTCATTGGACAATGAGAGTGAAGGGACAGCGAGTGCACCTGTGTATTGCGCGCACACACATGTGCACTATAATATCTCGTGCGTACCTGGCTGATTTCCGTTGAGATTGGCCGCCGTGGCCGAAACTGGCTAGGAGGATTTTCATTTCATTGTGCTAAACCTCAGTGAAATTCGTCATACTTACATAAATTAGTCACACTATTGATAATTAGAAAAAGTAATGACATCAACTGGATTTCCAAAAACATGTATTCATTAGAATAGATGGGAAGGAATTAATAATACGTTTGAAGACTCGTATATTGAAATGAATGAAATCCTCCTAGCCAGTTTCGGCCACGGCGACCAATCTCAACGGAGATCAGCCAGGTACGCAGGAGATATTATAGTGCACAAGTGTGTGCGCAATACACAGGTGCATTCGCTATTCCTTCACTCTCATAGTCCGGTGAGACGGCAATCCGACATGAACGGAGAGAGATCAGGCGCAGGACCAACGGCTTTACGTGCTTTCCGAGGCACGGGGGTGTCACACCGCCAACTTCCTGACTCCGAGCTGCGACTGAGTAAATTTTAAGATGGAAAAACCCAATCACAATTTTTTTGGCTCGACCCGGGATTCGAACCCAGGACCTCAGCGCGCAAATCGTACTCGTAATGCGTACGCAACACCACTACGCCACCGAGGCAGTCAATATATATATACTCGTATATTATATGTTATTACAATAGTTTATTTTATAGTGGAATTGCAATGCCAATATGACGATACAAAAAAATAATCAACCCATCATAATAAAATACTTCCTTATTGATTTCATTGAAAATTAATTATACAAAATATTAATTAACAGAGAAATGGCTAGTCCGTTTTGAACTTAATCTGTGCGACGTGGCCTTGTAAGGCCAGCTTCTAGAGTTCTCGTAAACGGCGCGAAATCGGCGGCTGGCTACCGGCCCGCGCGTCACGTAACGTTGAATCAACTGTTTATTATCATTTCCCATAATGCACACGCGATACCTACTGAACTCATCACGGGTAGCACTCAACCGTAGTTTTACTTTACTAAGGGCCTATTTCACCACTTTCTGAATACTACTCACATACATAAATGTATAAGCCGACCAAATACAAAATTCACACTGTAATCTATGCTCCGAAATAAATTGTAATAAAGTGTGCTATCTATGTTAATTGTTTAATACAATAACTGTTACATAGTAAAACAGGCCCTAAGTATTATTATCTATAAACATCTTATGAACTCGTTTCGAAAATCTATGTGATTGTTTTACAGTATTAAAATGAAGCATTAACAAGTGCGTAAGGAAAGTAAATAAAATACAAATTTAGCCACGTCTAATGCATATAAAAACTCATCAGTCGTCACTCGTCCGCTCCTATTTCCTAAGAATTCATTACTATTAAAAAGAAATGCTTTCAAACTTGCAGAGTCACTGGGAAGGGTCCCTCTCGGTCCGTAAAGAGTTCACCACAAAAGCACTCCATTCGATCACCTCAGGGAGGGAAATTTTTATGTATTGAAACTCACGGTATCAAATACTTGGTTTTTGCACATGCGTGATATTGCAATTTTTGACATGAGGGTAGACGGACAATACGTTAGATATTTTCGAATTTTAAATGTTCATGAAATTTATACAACTTCGTGTATTTTATTTTGCTATTTTCGTAATAATTAAAATGATATTCTTAATACTTGTTTAACAATTCTTAGTGTGTTGTAGTTGACAGCCTGAGTAGTTTTTTTGCGATACTCCTTTATCTTACGGGTTGATGACCTGAGGGTAAGTCTATGAATACTCAAGAAAGAGGATATTTATGGACATCGTCATCCCATTGATGAAAAGTAACCGCTAAGTTTCGTTGGGTTTTGTCAGTTATTGGTTCAGCCTCGGTCAGGCCAAATAATTATTTATCGCACGCTAAATCCCACTACTCGTACCTACATCTGCATATTTAGTCTGTGTGTTTGCATGTTTGGTATAGATACACGCATCAATTTTTGTATACATTTGGCACGGGGATAAATCAAGTCCTGGATTTACATACCGAGCCTTTTCAAGGAACATCGTAACCCAAATTTTGCATTTTTTACTCAAGCGTAAGTTTTCCCAAGACAATAATAATAATAAACAAAATATATTATAGTACATTTTGCATAGCCATTCTAAAAACATATCGGAACGCGAGAATAATTAAAATTTTATAATTAATAAATTTTAATAGCCATTTAACCAAAAAGTGCAAAATGTCATAACTTGGGATGTTCTTCCTAAAATCTCGATATTATAATCTACGGGCTACATACTTTTCATCCTTAAAAATACAGTGTAATTTTTATACCGGAAAAGTAATGGCGATTCGACGGAAAAAACTAGTATTATTTCCAAAAAAAAAAAGTACACAGTAAGTATGTTAAATAGTGCAATAATTAATTAATTTATTACTTAAATAATAAAAGAAAAAATCGTCGTGATCGTAGAATAACGACGGTTCTGAAAAAATAGCATTTTCTTTTTTTTGCATAAATCAACTTACAAAAAGATGCTTTATAGTTCGACATTTTTTATTTTTGTAAATTATTAAAAACTTACGAGTAATGCCATAGAATATTGACGGTTTTGATTTTCTATGCGTAAAAAAGTGGCGTATTAATGCATACGTCCGTATGCTACGCTAATTCCGGCCCCCCGCACCCTTGTCGCACTCGACGAATGTTTAGTGTCGTCGGTGTTCTACGGAAGCCCGCGTTTATTTCAATGACTCCACGAAAGTTTTTGTTTACCCATTATTCGATAAATTATTTGGGTTACTGGCATGATATTTATTTAAGCATGGCAACAAAACGGTCTAAACGTATACTAGATTTAGTAAAGCACGATAATTATATTGGGGATAGAACTGATCAAGATTCAAATAGCCAATTATTTGAAGAAATAAGAACAAATAACGAAGACAAATATCCTTTATGAAACGTAGGTAAGTTTTAAATGTTTGTATTGTAGTATTACATTTTATTTTTAAAAGTTAATCCCACTCTTATTACCTACATACTTTAAAGCGGCGATTCATTAAAACCGACATTATTCTAGGCAACTGTCAGTGTTGATTTTTTGTCGTACTAATTATTGTAAAATAATCGTGTTTATGACTTATATTATTAAATACAAACGTAAATTATAACGGTTTTTAAACATTTTTACTGGCGACGGTCACACACATGCGACTATATTCTAAGCAGCTGCCATAAGCAGATAATACAAACCGCTATTATTTCATGGACATATAATAGTCGTTTAAGTACAACCGACCTTATTCTATGGATACATTATCTCTGCCGTCCTTTTTCTGTTTATAAATTAGGTCAAATTTGTATGATACATATTTTTTTTATCATATAGTTAAATAATTTTATTAGATAATGTTCATAGTTTAAAATTTCTTATCTGAATACCTAAAATATTCAAATATTCTAGTAAGTGTGGACTATGCATAATGTCATGATTGTTTTTTTTTTGTATATTTTGTCTTCTTTTTTACTTTTTTTACAAATGACCTATCTTTTTCGCCACTTAGACCAGAAATGGCTACCATAGCTGAAGAGATACACGATATATACAACGATGCCTTTTCAGATGATGATTGTCAAGAATCATTGACAGCTACTAACGAAACTAATCATGTCATCTTGTTTGAATAACGGAGATATGGATAATCATGAAGTAGCATCCATTGAAAAAAAATATTATTACCTACCTACTAACCTATGACACCCCTTTTTTTAATTGATTGTCCGCAATCATTTAATTCCCATTTATAGATAAATTCTAGTTCTCTAATACCGTTGACACTAATCTTTAACAATATATTTCCTCCTGAACTTTCCCCTGCTGTAATTGAAGATCCTGATCAAATAGATTTGTCACTTATACCAATTCCATCTCCACTCAACCATCATACACACTGTAATAATTCATTTTGCTGCCAAATCGAGACTAATAATTATGATTGTCCATCTGTAGATACCATTACCATGAATTCTAATAAAAATTCACCAGCAGCGCTACTTCGAAAAAAATAGTGATAAAAAACTTTTACGAAACCCTGATAACTGGATAGATATACAAAGAAAGAAACTTACGAATCAAGGGAAGGTATATTGCTCAAAGAAAGGTCGAATTATTGAAAAAAATATTATGGGTTCGCTATGCCACTGCTAAATTCCAATGTGGGGCTAAATTTTCAAAAGAAGAGCGACACGGAAATTAGGCGACAGGAAAAATGGCTTTACGTTGCTAACTCGATGAAAAAATAACCTACATGTAGAACTTTTGAAGTGATCTAAAGCACAATAGACAGTGCACTTACAAATATTTCTTACCTAAAACAGAAATAGAACACAAATCTAATATTAAGATAAAATTTTGTAAAGTCATGTTTTTAAGTACTCTTGGCATAAATGAACGACCAACTCGGACTGCCTGGAAAAAATACGACAGAAGTGCAGCTGTTGAACCAAATATAAGTGGACATCACATTGATCAGAAATGAATTATCAATGTTGATATATCATCTGTGTGTGCTTACGTTAATTCTTTTGTACCTGTTGAATCACATTACTGTCGCTAATCATTAAAAGGACTGTATTTAGATAGCATTTTTAAGTATTACACGCATGTTTGATATGTACAAGGAATGGCCGGACTGAGGGAAATATTCTGTAATATAATGAGATACAAATACAATTTTGGAAGAGGATTCTATGAATTTGGTTATAAGGAGACAAAAAACTATAATAATTTTACTGTCCTGAAAAATGCTTATCTAGAACCGATACCTATTTCTAATGATAAATTTAAAGATCTTGCTAGTCTTTATGATACTAAAATCATACCCAGTAAATACCATGAGTTTTATAAGGCGTTCCAGCACGGTAATACTTAAACTATAATGAGGCTGATGAATCTAAATAAGTAATTGTTTTATTAATTTATTTTAAATGATTATTGCTTGACTGCCTCGGTGGCGTAATTGTATTACAGTACGACTGCAAAACTGAGGTCTCGGGTTCAATCCCCGGGTCGGGCAAAGTGGTATTGAGTTTTTCTATTCATTATCAGCCCGGAGTCTGGAATTTGTGCCCGATATGGCGATAGGCTCGCCCCCTATCACATCATGGGACGGAATAACGGCGAAAAGTGGGTGCACTAGTTGCGCCTCTGCCTACCCCTTCGGGGATAACAGGCGTGAGTGTGTGTGTGTGTGTGTGTGTGATTATTGCTTATATAATTTTGATCCGATAGGGCCTGGACTTAAATAAAAAGAAGTTCCTGAACGTTACTTAGTATTTTTGTTACCTAAAAATAATCAAATTTAAACGATTTAAGCAAAAACCAGCTATGACTGTTACTATTTTTTTATATTATTTTATTTATTTCTGATAAATAGGAGTAACTCATATTTATAGAAAATATATATATTTTTTTGTTTCTTTACGTTTTCCTTTGTTCCTATATACAAATTTTAATACTTGCCTTATTTTAAAATAATAAAATCGTCTTTTAATTATTGTTTTGTTTCATTTTCTATTTGTTGAATGTACATCCGCCCAAGACATTTAAACAAAACTTCATAAAATAAGAACGGAAACGACTATCCGTCATAATTTCCGCAGTGATCATTCGTGGAATAATGACAGATTGATACATACGTCGCATAGTCATACGTAGAATATCAACGCATCTGATTTTTAAGGAAATCTAAGCACAATAGATAGTTATTTGGTACATTATTGTTCAAAGGTCTCGGCATACATCAATACTCCCAATTTTCAAGTGTATGGGATCAGCGGTTTTAAAAATATGGGACGAAAACTGATTCCGAAACTTTAGAGCGCTCTCCTGTAAACATGCTAAATTGCAGATCCGTCATTGTTCTACGATCACGACGAAATGTTCCTTTCACATCTAATGCACTGCATTTCTTCCAATCGGTTTGACATATTGCCCTCCATGTGATAATAAAGGACTATCCAAAAATGAACTTCATAATACAAAATATAAGATCGAAAGTAGCTTAAATTGTGGTGTATTATAAATTATGTTTATACAATGTAAGCGTTGTAATTCAATCATAGTCACGTATGTTCGAGATTCCGTCAGAAACGTAGTAATGAAATCTTTGTTACATTATAAAGTAGTTTAATTAAATTAGACTTCAAAGTACAATATTTCATACAGACGCTCAAGCATTTATCCCTGAATGAGTAGGCGGAGGCGCAACTAGTGCGTCCATCTTTCGCTGTGAGTATTCCGTCCCATGATATGCTAGGGAGCGAGCCTATTCCCATATCACAAATTCCAGACTCCTGGCTGATAATGAGTAGTAAAACAATTTCACTTTACCCGACCCGGGGATCGAACCCAAGACCACAGCACTGCAGGCGTACCTTCTTACAACTACGCCACAGGCAGTCGGCAATTAAACATTATTGTACCTAAAAAAAATAGAAGAAAAACAAAAGTATCGTCTGAATATTCTAGTGGTAGTGGAGACCGGGGATAGTTGACCAAATTTCAGCTTGGACGCCTATATTTTTATTGTTTTAGTGTATAACGTCAAAAAAACCTATAGGTTCAATAGGTGCACTAATAAGCTTTCGAAAGAAATACCAAAAACCTCGCGATTGTTTATAACATAGTGTACAAAAGCCATTTTGTGGAACGAGAAAATCAAGTCAACTTACCCCATGCCTGAGGTTGGTGGACCATTCATTAGGGGTAAATTGACCTACGAAGTAATTGGTATAAAAGACGGCAATAAAATAATAGAAAACACCACAAGTACTTATTTACCATTATCAATCTTCCTTATTGATACAAAATATCATTAACATTTACATAATAAACATATAATTTGTAACTTTTTGTACGATTTTCGTTATAGGGGTGGAAACACAAAATCTGCCACCAGCAGAGGGTTTACTTTTTCGTTTAGTTATTCTTTTATAAATCCACATGGTTTTGAAATAAACATTTTGTTAAAATTGACAAAAAACTCACTTTATGCCACGTGAATAATACTTAGATTACTACGTGGTACATTTTCTATGTAGTCAACTAACCTCAATATAAAATTTGTCTACCAGCCCCAAACAACTTTTTTAATTTTCCACCACATGTAAGTACCTCAAAACTGTGGCAAAATATTAAAAAAAATACACTAAAATAATAACCATTAACCAAACTCTTACTTTAAATTGCTTGAAAGTAAATAACATCGAGTATAAAGGCTGCAACACAAATACTATTAAGAGGTAAATAATTACTCATAGACCTATAAATTTTCGATAAATCGCTTTTTCTCGCGGGTTGCGTGCGTCCGCGGTGCCGTGTTTGCGGTGAAGATTCTGAAACAGATAACGATTTTTTGTGTATATCAAGCCGACGCAACGGTTTCAAATAGCTCGAGTTTTTGACTGTTATTTAACCTGCCCCTATCGCTAACCATCTCCATCTCACTTAAACTATTCAGGGTGTAGTCCTTGGTTGTGTTGCCCGTATAAGCAAACAAATTTTGTGTTCTAATCGAAAACCGTGGAATTAAATAACTAAATTAAATTAAATAATTTGAACCTTATTTAGCACAATATTACCCAACACTCTGGGACAGGAACAAGCTTGGCAAACTATTACTGCAGTGTTTACGCTTCCACTTACACCTTCGAGGACATGGAATGTTCTTAACTATAGATTTTATCTAAAAATGTAAACAATAAAACATTATAACGTTTGCGAAATCACAAATAAACACTTAAACGATCATCGCATGGAATAAAAGTTCATTGGAAATGAGTTTGTCCTTTTTTGCTCAGCATTCCGTAGTTGCACCAGAGAAACCATATTCTTGTATAAGTAATGCCATTCACAAAGACTAGCCCCACCACTTTTGTGAGGAGGAGTCTTGGGGATTCATATAAGCGTCAGTCGCGAGACATCTTCATCGTTATTCTGGAAAGTAGTGGGATATGTCTCTATTCATTACGTATATAATTTTGGAGACTGATTTGTCAAAAACAATTTTCTAGTCTTATCTTCTAAATGGCTGGACTGCTTTTGACGAGACTTTCATTGGCATCGTGGAGTTTTTTTCGAGATTAAGCTATATGCGATTTTAGAAAAGGACTTTTACATAGGCTAAGGGTATCCTCTAAAGGATAGTGGAAGTACTGAAGTATAATTGAGAGGAGATTATCGCATTGTTTTTCTACAGAACCTCTATTTTAAAATGCAGTCGTCCTTTTCTTTTCTTACGCCACATCCCAAGTCATCGACACCTAAGTAAATCGATCGTGCTTGTTATGTGATAAACGGAAAGACAAACATTGAATATTTACGGAAAATTTATTAGATTCGTCTTATTACTTACATTAGTAGCTAAGTAAGCAAGGCAGACATAATTCTGACGGCGAAAAACTCCGCATTAGCCGTTAGTCAATTATTATAATTAAAATTCGAGAATATTTTATATCTAGTACTACATACAATATAATCAATTTGCTGTATCAGGTTAAAGATAAACCGTTTTTGTTAGTTACAATGGGACATACAAATATGTAACGTGCTTAAAAATACGTTGCGCCGACCCTACATTAGAGTGGGGTTGGTGAAAGGAAGGAAGATCTTCCAACGACCAACGGCTACCTGATGATACACGATCTTCAGCAATGATCCACTATCCTAATCCAATATACTTGTGAAATTGAAAAACTTGCCAATTTTCATGAAAACCTTGAGAGGTGTCAAGGGACACCCGGATGGAACGAAGTTGTTTTCAATTAATTAGTGAAGATATTGTAATAAAATTTTATTTCTTTTAAGTTATAATAATAATTGTACCTATATTTCATTAAAACGTTACCACATCAATGAAAACATTTACTTCTACCTACACAATAGATATTTCATCAAATCACGATCATCACCTAAGCAAGCATTGACATTAAAATTAACATACAACTAACGGAAAAAAAACTACTCTAAAAAGCATTTAAATCTTAGAGTATGTATACGTAGTTATACTTACTCTTACATTTAAATTGTCTTTTTTTATTTAAATTTCGAACCAGTTCTTTATTGTTACTGGCTGGTTTCACAGGGCAAGTATAAAAGTGTCGTGACAACTTTTATAAAAGTGTCGTGACAACTTTTCGTAAGAATTTTTTCCGTCTAGCGCCCTTTCACAACGCGCGATTAGGAACTTCGTTCCAAAAGGAAAAAATCTAATGTCGGAGTATTATGAACCCTAACAATGTTTGAATCATACATGACACGTAAATAGGAAAAACCAAGTGACAATTTTTCAAGTAATTCATTGCAGTAAGTACTTACAAACTTCGTACGTTTTATTAACATTCGTGACATCTATTTTTGAACCGTGTATCAGTCAATTGTGACTTTTAGCGTGTACTTTTTATGGATGCTTTTTGATGTTTACTTTTTTATTCTACTTCGGCAAACTCGTTTTATGTTGTCCTTACATCCATATATATAATATGGCCTCGTGGCTTTGCCCGCGTAAATTACCTTTAACGATATCTATTAAAAAAATACAATTTTAACTTTCTTCCTGCTAGAGCAAATTGGCAGGATAAAAAGTATTTGTTAAGCCAGGTCATACTCAATACATGTGCCAAATGATATCCATCAGTTCAACTGTTTCTTGAGTTTACTTCTAACAAACATGAAAAATCTGAATTTATACCATATTCCTGTGTTCTGTGGTCTACCCTAGAGGCTTTTCTATACGGGCACCGCAGACTGCACAGCACCTGATGGTAACCATGGATACAAAGGCTGATCCCGGACGCAACACACGTGGGCCATGACAGGATTTAACACCATCTACATGCTAGCCATCTAGTTGGATACAAATACCCTTCCGCCGGTATATTATTATAGCTTTATTTTTCTACACATCATAATAACTATTACAAAAAAATACATGCGTAATTCATTGGTTGTTGTTGTGTAGCCCCTCTTGGGTACAAAGCTCCTCCAACTTGAACCAATCTTCGCGGTATTGTGGCAACTTTAACACCAGTATACCACCAGGCATAGTTACTATTCATTATTCAATCCAAAAGAACGAACAAGCACGATGACGTCATTGAACTAAAAAGGTAATTTCAACGAAACAGCGATTTTCTTATCATGACCATTACGCGTGGTAAACTATGCAACTAGCACGTAAGTACGTGCGGCATGTCCGCTCAAATGTAAACAACAGATAGTTAGATACAGTTGTTTTAAACTATTCTTACTGGGTATGTGTCAGCTTCAGTGGTACCAAGTTACGTAGCTCCTTTCGCGTACTCATATTTTTCTTTAATAATGCAAGTTATGATGCTTTTGGTACTATTCTAAAAATAAATTTGTTTATTTTGAAGGATCTTTTTGATACATAAGTAATGTCTCCAAAAGACCGGTCGGTATCAGTAGCAGCCCACGAGTGTTAGGGGAACCCGAAAAGTGGTTGAGTTACGCCGCAGACATATTTCTTTATAAGTATTATTCTTGGGCTATTCGAACTAGGTATCAGGAAACCGTAATGATTCATGCATGATTATTCTTGTACTTGGGGATTATTGGCAATGGTAATCTCTTAACATCATTACTTAAATTGTTTGATTATGCTACAACGAGTTTAAGCTCGCGGCACTACCCGTATTACCGCCTATTCCAGGGATAAAAGTTATCGTATAGCACTCAGAGATAATGTAGCATCTTATTAAAAAAATAATTATCAAAAAAGATTAAGTTGTTTTTGAGTTTATCCAATACAAACATACATACAAAATATCTAATATTTTGTCTTTATAACTTTAGTTTACAATTTTAAATAAAATTTCCCCATCATTATTTTGCAAAAATATTGTGTTGTTTTTCGTACACACCGAAAAAATGCTCACGACAAATATTGCTTTCAAACTGTCGGACTGTGTGTATCTTGTTTAAATTGCGCAATTACATTAATCATAACATTCCAGAAACATTGAATTTAAGTATTCAAAATTAATTAAGATTTATTCGCAGTTTTAGTAAATTAATACAGACAGGTAGGTAACAGTTCTTCGTGGCGGTCGTTAGGTGGCATGTATCTGGGAAGTAGGTATCTCGTGAGATAAAGACTATTTTAATAGTAAGCAATGTTGTGGCAGAAATAGAGTAAGTACGTATTAGAGTTACAGTTATAATTTTTTTGAAGATAGTAACTAGCCATTTTATTTTCTAAATATAAAGCTAAATGTATCTATGTTCCTTATGGACTCCCAAAACGGCTCAAGAGAATGTAATGATATATTTAAGTTTTCGACAGAGTAACACGACGGATGACTCTGTGCAATTTGTTAGCGATCGGAACATTTTTTATTTTATTTTAATTTTGTGTCGTCATCGGCATCTGGCTATAGATAATTGGTGCTCCCCGTGCGCAGCTGGGGCGGGTTATATAACCAACATTATATATCTGTAGTATAATGCTGTTTGATGTTATCTCCTCCTAATGAGAAACGCTATGAAATTCCATAATATTTTCCTTTGTAATCCAAAATCAAAGGACTGCTTTTGATACTGTTTGCTTAGTCATAAGGCGACTGCTCTTTATTCCTTTGATTTTATTTTCAACGTATGGCTTACAATATAATTTGTATAAAATGTAATTTTTTCGTTAAATATGCATACAATAGGAAGTAACAATGCGCGAGACGACCTCCGCGGAACATTCGCATTGCATTTATAACTTTATCTCGTAGTTTAAGCGGATTTTTATTATTTCTTTGTGCTCTGAAGTGTTATTTTTCGCCCACATTTTATCTTAGGATCTTTAATTCAAAATGGAAGAAGGTTAAAGCTTCTGTACTGTGTTCCGGTTGGTACCAAGTCTCAGTAGTTTTATATTTGAATGTAGTTCGTATGCAATCATCTTTCTATACCTGTCATCACTCGCTAGTATTATACATAGTATCACGCCTTTTTCCCTTTTCAGGGGTAGGCAGAGGTGTATCACACCCACATTTCGCCAGCTATGTTTGGCCCCATGAAATAGGGGGCCGTCTATTGCCATTAGGATACATTTGTAGACTCCGTACTGATACTAAGTAGAACAATAACATTTTTCCCAACCCGGGAATCAAACCCGAGACCTTAGCACTGCAGACGTACCGTAATACAACTGCACCACCGAGTCAGTCATTAGTATCAAGAAACAATAAATTCGTCATTCGTGACTTAGTTAAAAAACGTACTGACTACAAAACTGATTGTAGTATATCTCATACTACTTTCTAGTCCATAATAATTTGAACTGCATTGTGTCTATCATCAAGTCGAGGGACACAGCACACAGTCATACTAGAATGTAATATAGAAACATATTAATCTTACTGGTAAAATGTGACTGCCCCTGGGGCGTAGTTGTATTAACGACGACAGCTCTGAGGTCCCGGGTTCGAGTCCCGGGTCGAACAAAGGGATTTTTCTGCTTAGTATCAGTACGAAGTCTGGAAATATGCTCAGTAAGTGGCAATAGACCCGGCCTCTATCACATAATAGGACGAAACGAAAAGTGGGTGCACTGGTAGCGCCTTTGCCTACCTCTTTGGGGATAAAAGTGTGCTATGTGTGTGCAGTAAAAAATAGCAAGGTATAAGTTGGTCACAACCCACACGCAGACCTTCGTGGAGTCGATGATGCGACACGACCTTGCGAAGAGATTATAGGTCACACTCGTTTACTTCACACTTTAATCTGATTAGGGTTAGACAGGGGCAACGCTTATAATATTTTAGTTCGTTTTGAGTGATCTTCTTACAATTTGTTTGTATTTAGAGAAGAAAAAAATGTAAACAGATTATTTTCTTCTTTTTTTTTTTTTTTTCTTTTCAAATGACTGTTTTGTACGGTCCTGTAAATTTCTGTGAACACAATAGAGATGCTTAGTGGAGACCAGATCAGACCAATGGCATGCTCGTCTAGTCATTTATCTACAATAAAAAAAAATATGAATACTAAAAATACAAAAATGTGAAGTTATAATGTTTTATGCAGAAACGCTAAACTGATTTGGATGAAGTTTAGCACACAGATAGTCCATGTGCCGGGTTAACGTAAAGGCTACTTTTTATCCCGTAAAAATATACAGCAACACCTTTTAATATAATAAATTAATGACGAATTAGTAAAGACAAATTAAAACGAGAACAACGAGTCTTTAATGAAGTCAATACTAAAAATTTAATAATCAACGAGTCTTCAATGAAACATAATATGACATGACATGAGTCATACGAGACTGGACGCAATAAAGAATACCTCGGCGGTTAATATAATGACACAATAATAATTTGCTCATGTGAATCATTTTCTTTGAAGTTTTCCTTACCGTTTCAAGCAATTTACTGAATGACGAGACGAGCATTCTTTGATAGGCCGGAAATCAAGGAAGTTGTTCACTTGATTGATGTTAAGTGATCTCCAACGTTCATAATATCATCATCATCAGCCACATGACGTCCACTGCTGAACATAGGCCTCCCCCAAGTAATATATATCATGATAAATATAATAATACCAGGCCTGTATTATATACTGCCCATTGCTGAACACGGGCCTCCCCTACTACTGTGAGGGTTTAAGCCTTAGTCCACCACGCTGGCCTAGTGCAGGTTGGCAGACTTCACATACCATCGAAATTATTTTTGGAGAATTCCCAGGTATATAGGTTCTCACGATGTTTGCGTTACGTTCGAATCTGCGCACGTGAGTCTTAGCAGAACGTTTCATTCCCAACGAGGCTATCGTGAACTTATATAACGCGCATATACATAAACAACATCAGAAGAACCATTGACCATACTGTTGACCATAAAAAACGTGAAGGAATAGAGATTTTGGAGCAGAAGAGAAGGAAGTATTAGAACCTCCGAAAATCTCATTCACATAAGAAAGGCAAATAGCATACTGTCACTTCGACTGTCAATCCAATGGGGTCCTTTGTAATTCAAATGCCTTGATACTGCTACTATTGTTTATGGATAGTCATGTCCACAGAACAGAGAAAGAGAGATAGAACTATAATGTGGGCGTAACCTTTTATCCTCTAGTTAGTAAGGCTGTACTAAATCCCGTTTGAGCGGTCTCAGTCGTCATTGCGCATTGTCAAAGCTTTAATAATTAGAAAAACTATTTAAAAATATTAAAATGCCCTATTGT
Organism: Lapara coniferarum; assembly: GCA_949316025.1. NCBI lineage: Eukaryota > Metazoa > Arthropoda > Insecta > Lepidoptera > Sphingidae > Lapara > Lapara coniferarum. Next base: position 1,413,973 of record OX438919.1, on the reverse strand, counting down.
GCTATTTTGGAATGCAGAAAGTACTCTCTTTACTTCGTGGTCATGTCCTACCATGCTGGAGGTAGGACATTTGTGTCCGCCCCAAGAACAACCACCATACACAGGGTGTCAAAACCCGCTATGGTAGCCCACGTAAGTCGCAAGCCGGAATCTGCCCGTGTATATCTGGTCCATACAGGCTGTCATAATAATGCCGACTTACAAGGATTTTTTTTTTCGTATGGCCATCTTCGGCTCATTAGGGACGGCTGCGGGCTTCCTCCGACTCACGTCTAAGTTGTCGTCCGCAACCGCCCCTGCGCGTACCGCTGTTGCGGTCCTTTTCCTTTTGCGGGGGCTCAGAAGCCCCCGAAACACCGTACCGTGTCCGCCTTTTGGTGTCCGAGGCAGTGTGAGACAGACTTACAAGGATAACCATTTCTCCTCAGTTGATACTATCTGGACCCCAATCCGCTTATCATCAGATGCAGTGGAGTTACTTTGCCCGACCCTTATAAAAATGTTCCTTACGGGCGACAGCCGTGCTCGTCTCTTCATGCAGTTCAATAAAAATCTGCAAAAAATAGTCAACCTTCACATTCTAGTAGATTATCTTTCAAAGAACATACTAGATTACCGTGTCACGTTTTTTCCTTTGAACATTCGCTAATTATGTTTTTAAATTGTTTCAGACGGTTACCGCAATTTCCTAACTCGTGCACAATAATATTATGTTTTCTCTTTAATCTTTGAAGTAATTGTATCCCATTTTCCGGTATATTGCTCCGATGTTTAATTTAGTTATTAACCTGGGTTGAAACTTGAATTGCCTGTTCAAAAAATTTGTATTATTTCACTGTCTTTTTTTATTTTATTTTTTTGTTGTTTTTATGTGTGTGTAAGTATATGGTTTAAATGGTTTTTAAGACGGGACTTCCCCGGGATTGGATTTAATATATGTTGAAGTTATTCTCCTACTTGCTCTTATCTCACTCTAATGTGGGGTTAACGCAAACCTACAACGCACTACAAGCATGTCGCGAAAATGATTTAGGGAATTTTACTAGACGTCTGCCTGGCGTCGACCCTTCTCAGTCATCAGTCTGGAAAATAAGTCTAAGTAATTATCCCGAACTGGAAATCGAACACACAACACTGGTTTCATAGTAAGCTGCTACTAAACCAGAAGCGTATTCAATAATTGTGTATTAAGTGTAGAATAATATTATTCAAGATCTAACAATAACTAATTTAATGCTATCATACATTCATAACAGCTAACTAGACAATACAATGAAACATAAATAGCTATAATAGTACAGTTATTAATAGTTTCCAGTACAGTTGAGTTATAGAAGATTCTACACGGTTCAACCGATGAAAAATAATGTTTTAGAACAATGTGCTTAGTGGGAGCGAGAGCGTTTTATTGTTGCATAATTGGTTTTAATTCGTTTTTACGTTCCTAATGAATAAGATTTTTAGTATTCAATATTATAAAAATCAAAAAGGGTGAATGTCTCCAAAACGGCTCAACAGCTTTTAATGATTTTTTATGAGTAGATGAAGACTTTTCTTTTTTATCCTAAAACGTTATACACTGCAGATTCTATAGTGTAGGATAAATAAAATCGCAGTTGGATAGAAAATAACCTCCGGAGCATAACATATTTCACTTTTAAAGATAAAGCGTTACTTACAAAAAACATTTTTTTTTTCCGTTATTTATTCAGTACCTTTTTAGCCTCTTATTATGCCATAACTTTTAAAAACCACAGTATAAGTTTAAAAAACACGAATTATTAAAAACTAAAATGCTTCTCCCAAATATTATAGCCATAAATTTATAGATATTTATTATAACCGTATAAATGAAAACTTATTTATTTCGATCATTTTTTTTTTTTTTTTCGTATGGCCATCTTCGGCGCCTTTGGGACGGCTGCGGGCTTCCTCCGACTCACGTCTAAGTTGTCGTCCGCAACTGCCCCTGGATTTATTTCGATCTTGCTAATTGTTATTGTTTTAATTGTAAATCATTTGCGCAATTTTATCTTATCTCAGTACATTTTTTTAAACACTGTAGCAATAAAGATACATTTGCAATTCAATAATCACCGTCTGTTATAATAGCATTTGAAATGAGGTTACAAGGAATAACAATATACTGAACTTGTCAAATTATTTATTTGCACTTAATATAATCGACCGGGGTTCTCAGTTGATGGAGATCGCTAGGCGAATCCAGCTTGGGTGGGCTGCTTTCGGTAGATTAGATGACGTCCTTAAGTCAAAAATGCCACAATGCCTAAAGACCAAGGTTTACAACCAATGTGTGCTGCCTATACTCAACTACGGAGCCGAATCATGGCCCCTCACTCTAACTCATATTTATAAGATCCGCGTAGCTCAGCGAGCCATGGAACGGGCCATGCTAGGTATTCACTTGGTAGATCGTGTGCCAAACGTAGAAATTCGACGACGCACAAAAGTTGAAGATGTAGGCACACGTATCGCCAAGCTGAAGTGGAGATGGGCGGGACACTTGGCTAGACGGGACGACGACAGGTGGACCAAGGCACTCACCGAGTGGTGCCCGAGGAACGGCCACAGAGAGAGAGGTAGACCACCAGCCCGATGGTCAGATGACATCGTAAGGTGTGCCGGAAAGCAGTGGATGAGGCGCGCACAAAACTGGAAAGAGTGGCGTGATAGAGAGGAGGCCTATACCCAGCAGTGGGTGGAGAAGGGCTGATTTGACTTGACTTGAATGTACAAAAGTATATAAGCGGACTTAATGCCAAAGGCTTTGATTAAATAATACACTAATCAAAGGCCAAAGGCATTCTCAGCCAGTTAATTATATACAAATAAATATCATTTTACTTGCACACACACCGCATTGATATATAAAACACACCATGACAAACTAAGAAAAAAATATATGTACAAATAAATATAAGTAAGAACTTACAATAAAATATTACTAATTTCATAAGTAAAGATTATGATGTAATGATGTTATTACACTGGCTATAATGTCTTAATCTGAAACACAGTGCTTTCACTCTACTGTTACTGCTACTGGATACCACAAAGTATTTAGTCTCTTGTTGACTTCCAGAACGAATGAGTTTCCAGATTTCTATTTTTATTATCGAGTAGAATGTACTCATTTTGCAGTGCGGCAATAAAGAAAGTCTGCCACAACCCACAGGTGTCACTGTCTGTATTTTTGCGTTATATTATTACGGAGTCCATTGAACGCCTCTTAAAATTTATTAGCAATATTTTCAATGTAATACTTTGCTTTTGTAATTTCAGTGATGCGTAAAAACGATTCAACGACTTCAAACGTGCATTTTTGTAAATGGAAACATTAATATTCTGTGTAATGCATATTTTTTATGAGTGATTGGTAAATAAAATATTTCTGACTTTTAAAAAGTGAAAGATTTATAAAATGTGTTTTAAAAAGAGAAATGAATAATGATTTCTTATGTTCACGCGATTTTAAGACTTTATAGCCTTCATGGCTTCAGTCTGCCCGTGACCACAAAGGCTGCAAAGCCCACGAAACTTCGAGTGAAAATATAATTAAAAACCGCGATGAAATCGGTAAAATACTTTTTTACCGATTTCATCGCGAAATGAGAAATTAAAATATGTAGCGCTTTATAATTTAAATTTTTGCGTGTGGCTATTGTTTATAAGTAGGCGCTTACCATTTAAATTTTGTAGTCAGCTGTAGCAGAGACTATCCCGCCCTCGGGATCCCTTTGGTTCGCCTACTTTTTTTTAAACTATTATTTTTTCGCATAATTGACTTTGCATAATATGTATTGGCATAATAGTACTATCGCATAGTAATATTTTGGCTTACTACTTTGTTGTCTTAATAAGCTATTGGAATAATTTTAGCTCGACTAATGTTTATTAGACTAATACACAATTAGCATAACATGCATTTAGTATAAATTAGGTTAGCGAGGAGCGAAGCGACGAGCGTGCTAGGTGCAATTGAAACACCGCACGAGCCGCGGCTGCGGCTGGCGAGGGCCAGAACCCACTTTAAGTCGTTTCCAACTCAGACAAAACCAAACATGAATGATGCTTATTTATTTTTATGACTTTTGATATTTATGTTTTTTGAGGTTAGTCGTTCTGATGGTTGTGCTTTTTGTATTTATGCTTTTTTATTTTATGCTAAAACAATTTGCGTAATGATTATTATGCTCATTGATATTTAGGCTTAAAGCTAAGATGCGTAACAATATTATTACAAAAAAAATATGCAATCCAATAGGGAACACCCGCCACTGCAACTCCTGTAAGCCAGGATCAGCAGTGGCACGCATTTTATGACGCCGAGCGGTGAAGCTCGGTGAATCTCAGGGAACACTATTCTGTCTTTAACCCGCAACGAAACTAATCAAATAGAAAGATAGGGAGGAGTTGGAAATATCACAACACACACATATATTATAATCACGCTGTAGCAGGGGCATAGCTGCCGTATCACCCACATTAATGGCCCCCGACCTCTAGGAGCTCCTCTTAGCCCATACGCTAAACCTAAGCGGTCACCCAAAACGCTGGATACTTTTTTGTTGCTCCCCGATTAGAGATTCCAATTCCGCAATACCGAGATCGAGTATTCCGGGATCCCGCTTCATTTTCCAGTCCCGTGTGTTGCGGGATTATCGGCGTAGAATCCTACGGGATTTGCGGGACTGTTATAATGGAAACGACGCATTGGGCATGTTTTATTCATTAATTTTGAGTTTATTAGTTTTGTTTTCTTCGCAAGCATTTTCAACTGAATACTGACCATAGTAATTTTTGCAAGTTTTGTAAACATTCAGTTGAAAATGGATTTTTATTTCAATTGCGTGTCAATTGTTTATTTTTTCTCTATATTTTATTAAACGGGCACAGCAATGTGGAACCATCCACTGCACCTGGTAGTGAGTGGAGTAGCGTCTACACTCTACAGTATCTCTCGACTGACATGAGATGACATTATATCTCGCCAGTCGGCACCATTATGCCGTCCTGTTCGATATCGGATATACACAGGCTGATCCTGTAACGGGACACAGTTACCTGGACTAATATGATGGGTTTTATAGAGCAACTTGATTGTTAGGTACTGCATAATGGTAAAACTGAAATAAAAGTGAAGTTATGTTCATTCTTCAATTATTTTTCTCGTCATATCTTCCTCGTATGCGGGATCCCTCAAATACCGGGAAGCTGTGGGATTGAAAATTTTCGGTCCCGCGAATACCGGGATTGAAGATAGGCTGCAGGATCAAGCCCTATCCCCGATAGTAGACCTCCGGACGTTGAACAGTCACCAGTATAAGTAGCTGCACAAATTCAAAATTTCAAATTGCCTACATACTTTTGTGTTCTTACTAATGTTTTTTTTTTTCTCTTCACGAAAATAAAATCTGTACTAATATTATAAAGCTCAAGAGTTTGTTTGTTTGTTTGTTTGAACGCGCTAATCTCAGGAACTACTGACCCGATTTTGAAAATTCTTTCACTAATAGGAAGCTACATAACTCCTGAGTGCTATAGGCTACTTTTTATCCGGGGAAATATTTTTGTCCCGGAAAAACTTTTTCACGCGGGCGAAGCCGCGAGCACTACTAGTAATAGAGATTTTCTTTACTTCATACGAAAAGATTTTTTTTTTCAGTTTAACTTAACGCCTAAGGCGATTTGAAATTTTGATTTTGTACATGTATTTATGCTGCTGACCGTACATCAAGCATACGTGGTGACACAAACTTAGTGCCTTGATGAAGTGCACTTAAGGAAAGTACAAATCTGGCTTTGGAAGTCTTGGCGAGGCCTCGAGCGTCTTCTAGTTTTGTTCATACAATATACCCTACACACGACCTTGATATTCGGTTCGACTTTCCTCAAATAATATTCATTGTTCGTAGCAAAACAGCAGTAACCTTGTGAAGAAGGGCTGCGATCAATTTGTCGCCATATCGTGTGTCGTTGGGGAAATATGTAGATCGGAAAACGTGCTACATATTCTGTTTCCTACCTTAAATATTGTACTTTAATCTTATACCTAGGTTGGTGGTCCGTAGGTAATAAAGACTGTCAAAAGGCACGTGGGGGTAGGGGAGGTCCTCAGATTCAAGACCTTTGTGTTTGAGATTTTGACCCCCAATAAGATACTAAGGTTTAAAACCGACGCAGAATCGTTTGGGTCTTCGAAATTACTAGTCTCTTATTTGTTTGTTGCTCGCTTTAACGGAGCAGGCAGCATAAAGGTCTACATAGGTATCTAAGAATTTTGAAGTAATGTGAAGCCTGCCACCGCATATTAGGCCAGCGTGGTGGACTACGGCCTAAAGATTAGGCCCTAAACCCTCTCAGTAGTAGAGGAACCCCGTGTTCAACAGAGGGTTAGTTTAAAATAATGAGCTTAGTATTGTTATAAAATTAGGTAACGCATATTCTAAATTAACGTTTGGTCATTAACCCCAACACCAAATGGTGTGTATGATAGGACGCGGTCGACATTTGTCATTACCCCGCGTTCCCACCACGGGCTCCATTTGTCTCTACACAATGCTGCAATGTTATCGGACTTCTATAAATAATTTTGATTTCCAACCTTTTTCGTTTAATTTTCTTCATTGAGGATGTGTTTTGTTTAGGATTTGGGTTAAACCAGTAGTGGAAATTAGCCACAAGGAGGTCATGATAGTTCTTAAGGGATGTGCACCTTGAGCACCTGGTGGTAGGATATATTTTGTATTAGCCCGGATAGCGATCACCATACATGAGGTAGTAAAACCCGCCATACCGGTCTACGTAAGTTTGCCGCATTCCGGAATCAGACTGTGTTTCTGGTTCAAGCAAGTCCGTATAATTGTGTCAACTGACGATAGTTAATTGTCGCTCATTAGCCTACACTATACCTCTCTCCGCTTACCATCAGGTTCAGTGTGGTCACTTTATCATGCCCGTACAAAAAACCTCGACTCTGCAAACCACTCTGCCACTTTGATACTGCTTATGATGTGATAAGGGACGGGCGTATCGTCACATCTGGTACTAAGTCACATTCCGGGCAACTTCGCGTTTTTCTACCACGGCAGAATACATAATAAGTAAGTAATATTACGATTACCCGTTCAAAAATTGAATTCAAAAACTCATGAGTCACCCCAGTTATGTTGAACATTCTTTTTTCACCGGACCTCGTCCCATTCCATTGTGGATTCGGTCGAACCCTAGATTAATGTATATCTTTAGATAGTTTGCATGATTTACTTGCCTGAAATCAACCTTTCTACTGCCACTCGAGGATAAATTAATAACAATCTATTACTCCCAACATAGTTTGAATTTGCGCATGGTTATAGCGACCGTAAAGTTGGTAAATTGCGCGTTGTTTAGGGTTAAGTCAGTGCTGTGTGAATGATGGCCGATCGCGGCAGCCGGACGCCTGTTTGACTAAGAGGCTTGATGTAATATTCCGTGTCGCAATACATGAGCTGTAAGCGATCCTCACATGTAGCATCTGTTCAAGAACTTTCTCAACTAAAATTGGTTATATCAGCCATGTGAAGACACATCAATAACCAGTCTAAACAGTAAATGGACGCCGTAGCCGTAAGCGGCTTGGATTAGATTCATTCATTCATTCATTCATTCATTCATTCATGTAAGCGGATTGTAGATATTCGGGAAATATACCCTAGTTTAATATTGTACGTATACTAAGAAAGTCCCTGGCCCTTTCGGATTCCAAGCAATCAATAAGCTGGATGCCACCTTTACTAATGTCCATTAATTAAGTTTTATACATCTACGAATCTGTTTTGTTTACTATGATAAGTTTTCTTTTTCTTTTTTGATGTCAACATACCTGTAAAATTTTACGTACACGTCGGGATAGAGTCCTTATATTTGTTGCTCGTTGACCCTTATGCTTGTGTTTGCAGCCCTGTTCGCGGAAATGTCCCCTCTCGCGATAAAAATATGGACAGCCTATAGTATTGGCATTTAGAGATAATGTAACTACCTATTTGTAAAAAAAATTGAAAAGTTAGAGCATTATTTCCATACTTTATCGCGTTTCAACAAACAAAGATTTCAAATTCAAAATATAAATAGAATTCAAAACTTCTAAAATTAGATTACCTACTTTTATAAAATGACTAGTACAAATTAATATAACCATCAAGTCTGCATCTCTTATGCCTCGTGCCACGTCTATATTGATATATCGGCAGAAAGTGCTGGATCACTCAACCCGTGCCCGCCAAAATGACTTGCTCCGAATGGTTCAGCATATATAAAGGGACGGCGGCGAACGGAACCGGACACAGCCGACACACTTGAACGATCATTTCGTTTTATCGAAGGGACAGATACTAAAGACGTTTTTCTAAACAAGGGAATGGAGAGCGACGCCTGATGAGTACATATTTTAGGTCGGAAATCGCGTGGAATACGGTGGGTACTATAGATGTTAACTATGATTTCATCAGTATCACAAATATTCAGAACAGAATGCGGTATCAGTGTGTGAAACCTCAGTTTAAACATGATATCATAACGATATACTGGTGGCCAAGAGTCTAGTGGAACAAATTTTTTACCCACTAGGAAAGGATTCACAACATTGTTGCTAATTATTCGACAATAATTGTCCTAGGAAATCTGCAAGTCAAAACAACTATTTTCATTGCTTAGCTTGATGTTAGGGGTTGTACCATTTGCACTAGTTGACGCACTATCGTATAGTTAACGTAATGGTTTCCACTATGTATATTTTTGTAATCAAATTTGATGACCGCCCCGGTGAGCGTATTTGGAACTAAAATACGACAACGTCAACATTGCGTGCGTGTAAACTTCAAATATTAAATCGCGAAACCATAGCATATGTCAAAATATACGGAAAATGTCAGCACACGTCTTTTTTGACTTATGGTATCAAACAGACTCCCACAAGCTCTTTTGAATCGTCATGAATCTAGGTAGATTCCGCTTCGGAACGTGTTACCTATCACTGTGAAGAAGAAGCGACGCAAGAAACTCCCTCAGCAAACACGATCTGTCAAAATGATGTATATTTTTTTTCAAAATGTACTAGTCCCTCAAAATTTTTTAAACATATAAACAACAAATACTATCAACAAGTGAACATAATAGACTCAATCTACTTAATTATAGAACGTGTGAGAATCTGAGCAACCTAACCCCGTCGTAATTGTCTAACTAATGCGTTAACGTGCTCGATACGTCATACGAGTACGATACGATTACTAAATAAAACGCGTAAATTTGTGCTTGGTATACTGAACCATGATGTATGGAGTTGGACCTAAGTCGGACAAACAAAATTAGTATGAGATTAGTATCTACTAATGTATCTACACGCACGTTGCACGTGATTGTAATTTGTTCTTGATAGCCTTACTCTTTCATATAATGAAAAGTAAAAAGCAATATGAACTAGTTGCGTTTCTACCTACCATTTTAGGTATAGAAGCGTGAACTTATAACTATTATCAATGTATTAGTGAATCCAACGAAATTCCCAGCTGTATTCAAATTTATCTGATAATCCGGGATTAACCAAACTTAGGAGCACAAACTCCAAAGTTTCTTCTGCCTCGTTACCTTCAAACTGCATTCTGATCCAGGTACGGCAGAGTTTATTCCTGTTGTGACGTAATGCTCGTGAATAATATGAACCCTAACCTTGGGAGGTAGAGTTCGAAATCCTTTGTTGAAATGTGATCAAAATTTAGAACATTAGTGAACGCGGTCCAATTTCAGCGAATGCTTTCAGTTGATTTTGATTATCTAACAAGAGGTGAGTAGGTTAGGGGTTTTGTTCAAATGAAGGGTGATTTTGATTTTAACAGAGGAAATGACGAATAGAATGATTAGAGCTGATATGTTTTATAACACATTCAGCCCAACAACCTTAATAACGTATTTTTTCAATAACGTCAACACAACGTCTATTCACGTCTACCGTAAATCTGCATTCAATACGTTTTACAACGCCCGCAGCCCTTGTTAAGCTTCTGTACCATACCATAAAAGTGTAAAATGTTTAGAACTTACAATCTAGCAGAACGTTCTTTTTTTTAATGAACATTAAATTTGTATGGGGAAAATTTGTGTCTCATAGTGAGAATCTGACTAGGGCGGCGCCGGGCTAAAGGTGTTAATGAGCTGTAAAAGTAGAAATAAAAACTAAAAATCCTTTAAAACTGCCAAAACACAATCGCAGTAGCTAAATTACAAGCCATAACATATACTACAATACAAGCGCCATGATTTTGAAAAAGTATCTGTCGATGAAAAGTGGCCGTTAGGGTATTACTAATGAAGATTTTTAACTGATGTATTTATCTCTTTAACCTCGTCTGTTTGAACTTAAGAGAATCAGTGAGTTGTTAACACATTTAAATACCGTTTATAATGGTGAGAGGATAAGGTTTATATTAACAACTAAACATATTTTATAGTCGTATAACTTTTGTTTTTTTTTCGCGAGGGAAAAACCGCGTTATCGCTACTATCACTGCGGGGTGAGTGGAATGGTTATGTTGGTTTCACACAGTCTTAAGGCCCAATGTTGACACTCCGGAGTACAGCATCATCCGAGCCAGCATTGGACCGAGTCCCTAACACTACGTACACCCTACACCGGCATATACACCAAAACCCGCAGTGGCCTTCTTCGGCGCATACGAGACGGCCCTGCTGTATCTTTTTCCACTAAGATAGCTGCACCGTTCCTGTGCAATGCCGTTGCAGCTTTTCTGCACAAGGAGGCTAAGATGCCCCCGAGGCCCAAACTCTAAAGGACGCCTTTGGCGTTTACGACAACGGGAGAACGACCATCCGCATTGTCGTCCACCTCGGAGTCGCTTAAAATGGACTGAGCAGCCCCTCGCTGCTCGCCCGGCAACTCTCCATTAAAATAATGTAAGTATCAAACACGAGACTAACCTATATAGCTAAAGACATCATTTCACTAAAAATAGGAATATCTCATGGACTAAAATCCGAATCCCTGATCAAAATAAACAATATTAAACCCAGAATCCAGTCCGCGTAATATTTTATGTACGTAATTAAGGTAACGAGTGTGACAATTCGAATATTCCAGATCTCTCGGGAAACGCAAGGTTGTGAAATTTTATCACCCACATTTTTGCTTGATGACATTTATACGAGAGTTTGTTGGTACATTTGATTCGGTGATTTGTGTGAACTTTGCTTTTTGGTGAGAGGTTAGAACTGGATAAGTGCGAATTTGATTCGGAAACTAGGGAATTATTATGGAGTAATTCTTCTTGTATCTGCTCTTCTTCCAGTAGGATCATTCCCTGACAATTTTGCACGAAGTACCATCCGCTACATAGCCCATATAAGCTGTCATAAGACCAACACGATATTATAGCAGTTAACTTTCCAATTTTAATTCACTTTTAGCTTGTTTTCTTGTATTTAAAATACCTTTATGTATAAATAACCCAAATTCTTTACACAATTTTTATGTCTCCTTCGATTCTAAGTAACAAAATTCTTTTCTTAGCTATACTAATAAGATTTACGACAATAAAGTCGACTGTAATAATAACGTATCCAAGAGCTCAATACGAACATCTAGCGTCATTGAGACACTTGACCACATCTCCACGGATTCGATCTAGCACCATTATGGAACGATGTGCCACGTAACTGCATCGTAAACGACTTACACCAGTGTAATGTGCTCGTTATTGGATACTGGATACGGAGTACTTAGCTCTCAAACAGAGTAAGTACAGTTGTGGTACTGAAAAGTATTTCTTAAAGTTGTTAACAGAGCAAATGGCTGGTGGTAACCAGCGTCAATTTATTTAAACAGTGTTTTGTCGCTTTCTTATTAGCTCAAATTATATTAGATTTAAGATCTTAGGTCTTTTTTTATAGGAGCTCGACATAGTGACTGCACTGCATCTGATGGTGAGCACGGTTCAGTCCAAATAGAGAATCGAATGGCATTGGACGATTATCCCATGCCATTCGACGCAATCATGCCGGTCTGCGTAACGAGCGCATTTGAGTGTCACGCTGCACTTTGTAATTCTGAATTCTGTGCGGCGTTGGTACTGTTGTATCCATCAGGTAACGGCACGCTCGTCTCATTTAACTGAAATAAAAAACAAAGTAGCAGGCAAGAAGTTGATAACATTTTCTTCTACCTTTATTTCATTTCAATGTGAAGTCGTCGCAAAACACCTTTACGTAATGTAGAAATCATTTGTCTTAGAATGAAAGCCTGTCTCTTGCAATAATCTTAATCCATTCATAAACAAATTGTGTTAGAATAATTTGTCCAATGTGTTTCCCAACCTAAATAACAGAATAACAAACATTTTCTTATGATCATCCTTGCATAGTGTGATGTATTGATATTAAAGATCCACAGCCCAACAGTGACGAGCACTCCGAATCGGTGGCCGCGCGGGGCGGACGTCTCTGGTGCGCTGTGCTGTGCTCTACTTATTGTATACGCGATAAACATAAAGACTATCGAACGGATATCGATGAAATTTGGCATGGAAAATGAATGAGAATAAAACGGGAGTTTGATCCCAGAAACCTTCACACGAGTGAAGCCGCGAACAAATGCTAGTTAAAGTTAAGTGACATATCTGAGTGCAGCAATAAGATGCTTTAATCTAAATAAACAGTAATTTCATTGTGTGTATCTACAGACAAGAAAGACGTTTTGTCGGTAATTTTCAGTGGAGAAAGGACAGAACTATCTGTGCCGTCGCATTGGGTAGAAAAAAACTTTTTAACAAAAATAAACTGACTTCAAAACCACTACAAATAAAAAAATAATTAAAATTTGTATTCGCTTAGTATATACGTATATTTGGAGTCGATGCCTAATTTATATTTTCCCGGGATAAAAAGTAGCCTATAGCACTCAGGAGTTATGTAGCTTCCTATTAGTGAAAGAATTTTCAAAATTGGTTCAGTAGTTCCTGAGATTAGCGCGTTTAAACAAACAATCAAACTCTTCAGCTTTATAATATTAGTATAGATACTAAGCGAATACAATTTTAAATATTTTTTGATTTGTAGTGGTTTTGAAGTCTAAAGCGACTTTTTGTTAAAAAGTTTTTATTTATTGCTTTTCTGTTAGTTAATTATAAAATGGTGTAAACAATACATCATAGATATACGATTGGAGCATTCGCGAGTCATCTGCTGTTAATTATTGAAGAGTTCCTTTGTGTATCTCCGAAGATCTTCATAAATTATATACTAAAACCTTCCCTGAGAAATATACATTTGAATATCGAAAACCACGTCAAAATCGGTCATACAAATTTACATACATACATACATATATACATACATACGGATCAAATACAGAACTTCCTTTTTGAAGTCGATTAAAAACGTACCATATCCGCATATTTTTATCTCAAAGTATGCGGCACCCTAACGAAAAGGTATCCTACATTCATACGTCCTGTACCTATTCATATTTCTCGTACACACCAGAAGACGGAAAAACACGTCCATTTAAATTTAAACCGTCGCTCTTTATCAACAAGTTATATACTCGAAAAACCGACCCTAAAACCAAGTGTTCAATACAAACATAATGACGCAATACAAGACTAAAATTGCACATAAAAATCAAAATTGTTTATAAATTACACTCCCGTTTTAGGTTACCTTGATTTGAAATATTTCGTAAAAATTGTTTTCACATCCTCCAGATGAAAATGAGTCTTACTAGCGAATGTTGTAGTACATTTTTGATCACCAACTTCCCTAAGAATACAACCAAGATTAGTTTTATGTCCGACATGAACGCGCTTCGGAGTAATTTTATCTTTATGAGTCATTTGACGATCGTCGTATACTTAATGCGCTGGTATCAGGTTCGATTCCGGGAGCCGATTATTTAACAGAGTTGCTGACAAATTGGGGTTATAGGTAAGCACTGTTTGACGTGTTAGGCTTTATTACAGGTTCGTAGCTTAAGGCTGTTCGGAGAGATTGTCTGTAATTTACTTTTAATTGGAAATTTTGGATCGTTCTTGTCGTTGTTAGAATTATGGTGGGGCCACACTAACACGTCTTGGTATTCATTATCCATTAACCGAGACGAAGGATTACAAATAGCTCTGAATTGTCGCAATCGGTTTGTAAGAAGTAAACGCTTTGCTGGCGGTAGGACATATTTATCTTGTGTCGGCCCGGATAGCCACCACGGTAGAGGTGTTAAAACCCGCTATAGTTGTCATGATCAGCCTGTGAATATCCGGTTTCTAACACGCCAGCATAATTGTGTCGGCTGGCAATGGATAATCATCTCTCATACATCGACACTCTTATCTAAAACATTGTGATAATCATCAGGTATAGTGGAATTAATTTGCAGTGCTCATGTAAAAGAAAATCGCTGAACTGATCGTGGTGAAATTAGCCACACAGATAGACTATGTTCTCGATTAACGTATAGGTTACATTATAATCCAAAAAAATACGCATTGATTTTTTCCTTCTGGAAAACGACTTTCACGTGGGCGATGCCGCGAGCAATACATTGTATTAAGATAAATTGTTTTTTTATAAGCAGCTACAATAACAAAGAAGGCTAATTTCATTACTTTAGGCTTTACAGGTTTCGCATTTATCCCACGTCACCTTTTTATATTACCAAAGTTGTGCCAATAAAAAAGTTTTATTGTCAATTTGGCATTTGACGCAACAAAATCTAAAACATAACGCTTTCCGTAGTATTATAATGCTCTTTGCATAACGCAATAAAATTATAAGATGAACGCAAATGATAAGCATCTTGATGTGGAGTTCAAGAGATATTTGCAAATTCTGAAACCTTACTTAGGTCAGTTATCAGATCAATTTATATTAAACACTTGCAATGTGTGGATACAAAAATTGTCGGAACGAAATGTGGATAAGATTCTTCGGAATAAGTACATTTACGCTTTATTCTCAAATTTAGCGAGGGGATATCTCGATATGCCTTTTCTGAATAATCCTCCGAATGTACTACAACCTCTACATGAAGATGGCTCTGACAGCGAATCCTCTTCAACAGAATGTTTAGTTATTAACCCAGATAAGCCTTCTACTAGAGTTATCTTTGATAGAAGAAACCCTATATCATCAGAAACCAATTCACAAGACGATAAAGATAGTATGAAAGGAACAAATGTTAATAAAGCAACGTCGGTTGAAAAATGTGACCAAAATTCAATGTACCTACCTAATGGAATTTATATTGGTACTGAATTTTTAGATGATAACCAAGGCAGTTCTGTAGAGGAATATGACAATAGAGCTGCAAGTCTCATTAGAAAGGTGAGAGAGATTAAAACACAAAATATTATATTACATAACGAACTATTAGCTTTGCGGGGTGATTCTACAATGAACAAGAACAATGAATTTTATAACATGATTGATAATTTTACCAATCCATACCTTTCGGAGAGTCAAAGTAATATAACGGTAAGAAACCTAAAATGCCAGTTGCTAGAAATGAAATGTGCAAGGAATAATCTAATAGATACTATTGCCAAACTTCAAGCGCAGTTGAATAACTTTGAAGATATTAAAAGGAATGAAATTGATGAATTAGAAGCAAAACATAAATTGCAAATTATTAATATTAAGACCACGGTACATGATGAAATTAAAGAAATGTACGAAAAGAAAATTGAAGAATTAAAGCTGTCTTACGAAACTACTATGAAAGAGATTGAAGAGAAATCGTATATAAATGCCACCATTATAGAACAAAAGAAAACAATAAACGAAAAAGATGTAGAAATAGGCCGCTTACGAGTTCAACTAGAAGACCAAAAGAAGAACTTCCAATCAATTTTAAGCAAACTCTTACAGAACTCCAATGACGAAACGAAAGATACCTCAAAAATGCAGATCCAACAGTACGAGAAACGTTTGAACAAACTAGAGAAGTCTAAACTCAAATGCGCCAAAGCGTACGAAACAAAGTTGGCGTCTTTGCAAAGAGAGAAACATCTTGCTGAGTGTTCCCTACACCTCCACCTCATGAAACAAAGGGCTCAAGTGCTAAGCGAAGTTGCAGACGAAAACCAAACAGACTTGACAGCGGCACTAAATACTTTGGAAATTAAATACAAAGATATTATAACGAATTTGCAAGCGAGCACAATGAACAGACGAATACAAGACCAAATTGCTTTGGAATCCATTTTACAGGCCGCGTGCGGATTTCAAAGCGAAATATCTCGCGGCACTAACAGCCAATTTTCGGGGAAAACCTTTCGGAATCCCAACCAGAGCGGTGATACTGAAAATTGGACCGTACCTAATGGGAACAAGGTTTTAAAGAGATGTATTTATGACGACGGTTTGTTGACCGGCCAATGTTTGGACGGGGAAAAAGTTGGTCAACTGTTTGAGAGGCATATTCCTCAGAGGGACAGTGGACACTAGACTCAACATAAAACTATTTTGCAGCGTAGTTACGGAGATTAATTGATGACTTGAGGCCATTTGTTTGTCGTGAATAGGAATGGACAGATTGCTAGTGCCATATACGTTCGCAAAACTTTAGTGCGCTTAATAAAAATAATTGTATTTCGTTTCTAAATTTAAAATTAACACATTAGATGCTTTATCTTGGTAAATTTCAAACTTTATTGTGACATTTAATAAATTTCTTCTATTCATTTACTTTTGTTTGCAATTTGTTTCATTGTTTTCAAAGGTTAAAAAGAAAGGAACGTTGAGCTGTCTTCAAGTTATCTTGGAAAAAACTAATCATATTAAAAATATCCGTCCCAATTGGCAACATTTCGCTCTTTCGCTCTATCTGGATCCCCACTCAACTTTCCATCAGATACCTAACTTCACTATACCTACCAGTTAAAAAAAGGACTTGCGCTATACAAGTACACCTAAAATTTCATTCTAAAAATTAATCACTCTCGCTGTAGACATCTTTACGCAGCTGTACAGATTACAGCGCAATTAGACGAAACAGGGGCGATAAACTTTACTGTGCCAATAAAAACATTTAACAAGACTACTTCAAAATTTTGTTTCTTCTCTCGAGCGAGTCTTAAAATTTATATACTTGCTACTGCTCGCGACATCTCGCATACAATTATTTTATGGTTTACATTGCTCTATTTAAAGTATTAAGTAAGTGGACTATAGCCTAGTTGGGAATGGATCGGTCTGCCGAGACAATGTCCGGAGGTTCAAAATCCAAGGCATATACACCTCTGACTTTTTAAAGTTACGTGTGTATTGTTAATCAATTATCGTTCGCTTTAACGGTGAAGGGAAACATCGTGAGAAAACCTGCATACCTAAGAAGTTCTTTCTAAGAATTTCGAAGGCATGTGAAGTCCACCAACCCGCACTAGGCCAGCGTGGTGAACTAAGGCCTGAACCCTCTCAGTAGTAGAGGAGGCCCGTGCCCAGCAGTGGGACAGTATATAATACAGGGCTGATATTATTATTTGAAGTATCTTTTACGTGTTAAATTATGTAAATAATAAGATGTTAATAAGATCCAACAGTAGTACAAGAGTATAGTACCTACAGTAGCGACATAGAATTTGGTCGTTGGTACATCTCTTATGCTATAAATCCGAATAATAGCTTCAAACTCCTCTACTACCGTTAGCAAGACTAAAATTAGTGGTACGCTAAACACAGATTTACAGACAGGTACAACCGAGGTGGTTTGAACCTTTACCACAGAATTGGTGCGAAATGGGAGCTTTGGTGTCCCGGAGGCAGCGCTAACGGAGGTGTAATAGATTCTCTATCAACATCGATATCTCATTATCTATCCTACTAATATTATAAAGGCGAAAGTTTGTAAGAATGTCTGGATGTATGGATGTATGAATGTTTGTTCCTCTTTCACGCAAAAACCACTGAACGGATTTCGATGAAATTTGGCACACGGGTAGATCATGTCCTGGATTAACACATAGGCTACTTTATTATCCCGGGAAAATATAAAGTGGGACTTTTATCCCGGAAAAACTTTTTAACGCGGGCGGAGCCGCAGGCAAAAGCTAGTTTTGTATAAATACCTTAGAATCATATAACTGCAATCGTAAACTGTAAATTTCATCGATAATGTTCCAGGAATCTGAATTTTTGCTCACTACGATACCTAATAGGCTGTCCCCTGTCATGGAGACGTAATAATCTTGGCCAAAAGTCTACTAGTTATCTACCTACCCCTTCAGGGATGATAGATCGTATTTGCCTCTCTAATTGCTTGATACAAGAGCACCAATAGGTAAGGAGACAATCGCAGTAAGTCACGCAGCTACGACACACAATACAGCAACACACTAGATCTGCGTGTTCTAAATAGCCTGCGCTACTGTGACACGGCGTCGCACACTGGCTAAACGTCACGCCATCACGCAGTATCCTACTAATATTATAAAGGCGAAAGTTTGTAAGTATGTATGGATGTCTGGATGTATGGATGTATGGATGTTTGTTCCTCTTTCACGAAAAACTACTGAACGGATTTCGATGAAATTTGGCACACGGGTAGATCATGTCCTAGATTAACACATAGGCTACATTTTGTCCCGGGAAAATGAAAAGCGGAACTTTTATCCCGGAAAAACTTTTTAACGCGGGCGGAGCCGCGGGTAAAAGCTAGTTACAAATATAAACCCTAACAACACTACTAACTTTATTACACTTAAAAACTATTTTATGTGATCCGATATATTGAATTTACTGTCTAGTATTACGAATTAATAGACAAGCATTTACACACGTGTTTTTCTAAATATTAAAAGTTATGTAATGATAACAGAAATCAATATTGGGATGATAATTTAACATATTTTTTATCGACTCCAAAAAAGGAAATAACCATTCAACGTGTATAAATGTAATATTATTAGAATTGCACAAAAATAATGTGTGTACACAGTATACAGTAAGTGTTTTAAATTACTTTTATTACTTTATTTTTACTAGTTCCAGAAGAGCAAGAAACTCATGAAATATATTTCAGCATACAAAACTATATTCTCTACCAAATATAGCAACACGTTGCGTACGCACAGTATGTATGTTAATCCTGAACAATTTCAATCCGAGCTATTATTTCCCAGTGAAATCTTAACTGACGTCACCGGCCCGAATGGTAGACACATGCCGGCAAATTGCCTCCACCAGGCATGTACTGTGCAACGCTTACACATGTTTTGCTATTACGGAATATATCTTTATTATTATACGGCTAATTTTCAAACGACCTATAAATGTTTCCCATCAAATAACTTAGACTAACATAGACAGAGCAATGCGAACATTCAATACGCTTCGCAGCCTGTCACAACTCACACAGAGATGCACGATGTGTGAGTGAGCGTCGTGTAGTTACTCGCCGGCAAACTGTCAATGTGTGCGCGTGTAGGGATACCTACTCTAGGTAATTTACCCAAGTTTCTTTGCACTTTTGTTGAAAGAATTGGGCAAATAAAATAATGATTTTGTTTATGTTCTCAAATCATCTATGTTTTTATGGTTTAAAAAAACTGTTAAATTCTGAAAATTCTGCAATTTAAAATACAAAACTCTTGGCCGTAGCTAAAAGTCGTGCGAGTTGTAGTCAAAGTGTTAAAATATTAAAATCCGTCTCTTTGTGTTTGCTTCCGAATTTTTTTTCTTTTAGATTTGACGTTGTGATTTATATTTGAGCAATTTACAAATGTATTAACATCTTATTTGCAAATATTTTTTGATTATTGAAGTTATATTTCTTTAGTCGCGTTATGAAAAAATTATGAGAGTGAAATTTTACGATGCGCGCGCATGTGTAACACAAAATTCTCACGGGAGAAGTTGCCCGAAAAAGGTTAAAGCTGTTTAATGAAAACTTTTTGATAAAAATGAAAAGTAAATATTAAATTAAATTATAAATAAACTTAAATTAAATTTTTGAATTTATTAATTTACTTTTAAAATATTAACGCTTCAGGCCCGCTCGGTTACATTGGCCCGGTACACGTGATCTGTCAACAAGCGAACATCGACCTACACGCACACACATAATCAATAATGAATATTTAAAATTAAGAATCTTATAATATTTAGTACAAATTACGTCATACATATTTATTATTCTCTAAATTATATTTTTAACTAGCTGCTGCCCGCGGCTCCGCCCGCGTTAAAAAGTTTTTCCAGGATAAAAGTCCTGCTTTATATTTTCCCGGGATAAAACGTAGCCTAAGTTTTTCCTTATTGCATCAGCTATCTGCCAATAAAAGTCCCGTCAAAATCGGTCCAGCCGTTTCAGAGATTAGCCGGAACAAACAGACAGACAGAAAGACAGACAGACAAAAATTGTAAAAAAAAATCTTTTGGTGCATGTATCGTATATGTACTCATATACATATAGTAAAAAACGGTTATTTCAATATTACAAACAGACACTCCAATTTTATTTATATGTATAGATAATCATATACATCTATTTAATATGTCAAATTTAATCTAAACTTTATTGACTGTGTTGATTATCCTTTTCCAATGCTTTTATAATTTTATTGTAATTAATTATTTGCATGCAATAAAAAAATATTTTTTAATGATGCCAAAGAACCATAACTTCTCACACGCCTACATACATACACGCGCCGATTTTTTTTACTTTCAACAAACTTATTTGTTGTTGACTACAATTAGTGGTATTACTTAAAATGGTATGACCGACAAACTGACTATTTATTTTAAGACTTTGTAACTATGTGGAATGGAGGAAGATGTAACTATGCGGTCTTTTTCAATAAAATCTTTTATTACGTACTCAAGACATCCTACAAATATTATGCACTAGGGTAATATTTTACTATAATTATACGTGAATTAAATAATTTTACGATGTTTGCAGAGCATTGAAAATTAACACGAATAGCTAAATGTACAATCTCCCAACATTCCAGCAAATTGCCCCAGTAATAAACTGGCAACACCGGGGTGTCCGAGCCGCCTCGAATCTATGAAATAATAATATCATGTTTACTCTTAAAATAGTGGTTAAACAACAAAACTTGTCGGTGGACAGTGATTATGGTGTTACTATGATACTTTCCTACTTAATTGCGACACAATTTTATAGCATAAACCCGCATATTTTTATTAATTTTGTGAGGTCGTAACGGTTCAGTGATTGAATTGATACTGGCGTACGTAACGAGCAAGTCTACCAATTTTGGTAGACTTTATGTGACAGGTTTTCTGCGGCTTATGCTCTGTCTATATTAGTCTAAGCAAATAACTTTAACGTGACTAAATAGAGAAGATGAATTACGCAATTAGGTTTTTACCTATTGTCGTTTCTTATTCATTTGCGTTGTATTTTATACCACAAGTAAATTGTTTCTCATGATTGAAATATTAGCTCTCGGTAAAGTATGCAGAGAGTGGATTTTGTCTGCTCAACTAATTTGCCACGAAAGGTGTAAATTATAGAGAAAAGTTTGGATTAAATCACTTATAAGCTCATAAGGAAGGGTTCGGCTAGGTAGGTATATTATAGGTCATGTCTTTCAGTGCAGCATAATTGTGCAAAGCCTGTTGTGTTTTCCATAAGCCGACTGCCTCAGAGGCGTAATTGTATTGCGTACGCGGTATGAGTACGACTACTGCGTTGAGGTCTCGGGCTCGATTCGCAGATCGGGCTGTGATATTGGATTATTCTATTTAGTATCAGCCGGGAGTCTGGAATTTGTGCCCGATATGGCGATAGGATCGCCCCTATCGCATCATGGGACGGAATACACACGGGGAAATTCGGTGCAATAGTTGCGCCTCTGCCTGCCCCTTCGGGTATACAAGGCGTGAATGTGTCTGTATGTATAAAATTCAAATTATCCTTGCTTTAGAGGTTGAGTAGCTTATAATTATTAGTAGTAATGAATTTTTGGAATTCGTTCAGTTTCAGGTTTTACGCATAACAAACTCACAAACATAACCTTGATTGTCTTATTACCTTAGAGTTTAGACTAACCTTATTACATTAAATATTTTTAGAAGATGACGTCAATATTAGCAACCAATTTGTTAAGAAAAAAATATTTAGCCCCTTTTCCTTTTAAAAGTTATATTAGGGTCGACTTTTAAAGGCGCCTTTGATTTGAAAGACAATAAGTATTGTCTGGTAAATCGAACTCAGTACAATGTACTTAGTTTAAATTCTCATTACAATTAAATGAAGAAGGTAATAGCCTGACTCCGAGGATAACCTAATTTAACACTCGACACAAAATATGCTAAGAATAATAGTTGCCGAAAGTGATCATTTAATTCCTGGACCTCGGACGATGTTACTTTAGTATCAGTAAAAACTGACGAAAATATAACGACGAAAGGAGGAGACTGAATTTGATGGACAAACATTTAGGAATAGATACTTTTACGTGACAAAATAGGCGAGAGTTATAAAACTTTAACTTAGTATCTTTTGTGAGCAAAAATCCGT
Source organism: Lapara coniferarum (assembly GCA_949316025.1). Lineage (NCBI taxonomy): Eukaryota > Metazoa > Arthropoda > Insecta > Lepidoptera > Sphingidae > Lapara > Lapara coniferarum. The sequence goes on along the minus strand of OX438919.1, from coordinate 1,391,415 downwards.
CAAATGGCCGATTTCAATAAGCGATTCCAATCTAAAGATTCGATCCAATCCTGATAAAAAAAAACATCAAAATACGTAATTCGTAGGTATGTTAAACCTTTGTTCTGAACGGTTCATTAGCGATCGTTTAAAAAATAATATTTGGAGATATTATAGTGCACAAGTGTGTACCCAATACCCAGGTGCACTATCTTTTCCTTCACTCTCATAGTCCGGTGAGACGGTAATCCGACATGACTGGAGAGAGATCAGGCGCAGGACCAACAGCTTTACGTGCTTTTCGAGGCACGTGGGTATCAAACCGCCAGCATCAGCATTGCAGTCGTACTGTAATACAACTACGACCCTGCAGTTTAATTTTATATGCTAACTTATTAATCTAAGAAAACAGTTGTAAGCAGCGAGCAAAAATTAATTCCATAATTTAATTGTAATACATCACCGTTATCACAAACCGGTTCATAACACAGGTTAAATTAATTACGCATTGGATAGGTCTCTATTCAATAAAACCACTGTGTTTGCCTAATTTGACACCTACCGCTCAGCACACTTTCCACATTGAAATTTGAAGTTGCTATATTTATTTGGAATTAGTATTATGTAATGACTAGACGATCGGGTACTTGGCTTGTACTATATATCACATCCTTTAGAAATTAGTAACAACGCAGAAAAAATATTTCGTCAAAATTCCAAGATCAGTCCGTCAAATTCCGTTTTCAATTTGAAATTTCCAAAAAAGTCTCATAATTCCTTATATTAACATTGGGTATACCTCTACTGTACTTCCTTCTAAACGGACTCCAAGGAATTGCCTGTGTAGGGTCTTAAATCGTTAATCTTCGGAATATAATAAATTAACGCAATCAATCTACTACATTGTACACAGCAATTAAGGAATAGCGGGAATCGAACTGGCGTCATTCCATAGACGACGATCCCTCAAGTGACAATCCTAGCGCTAATTTATCAACACGAACAGTCCAGTTAAGGGGTAGACAGAGCTTGTAATTTTAATAATATTACTTAGTAGGTTATTGTATACGAAAACCGGTCTTTCTATAATAGCATTGTCTAATTCTACGGCGAAAAGTGGGAGCACTAGTTGCGGCTCTGCCTACCCCTTCGGGGATAACAGGCGTGAGTGTATATGTATGTTACATGTATTTATGTAATTCTACCGTCGAGCACAAATATGCAAGCACTGTCGTATTCCATTCTAACGTATATTTTAGCCACTGTTCCTGGTAACTAAACATAATAGACTTAAATTTAATATCTCAGGATTAAGAAAAAAATTATATGCAACGGATTGTACGTTTCTGAGCACTTCTACTGTTTACGAGCAGTTGTAAATATTGACACCAGTCAAACAGACAAGGCTAAAGTCATTGAACCTACTCGGGAAAGTACAAGTCGTATGCATCATTTGCGGTGATAATACGATAACACTAAAATTTACGTCTGTAGATAAATCTTGTAACAAATATTTTTGTCTTAGTATCGACCACGCGGCTTCTAGTTTCAAAGCCAGCTTACCACCCGATAAGCCACGGGAATCGTAAATGAATGAATATATCGTTTATGGTGCTTTTTAGTAACCAATCGTATTATATTACTAGAAACGCTTGCCCTTAAATTGGCTTGTTGCCAAATTAATGTTATACCGAAGGCTTAAGGTACCTGAGCTTTGAGCCTACATAGCTGCGTCTTGACAGGCGATAGCGCACCCTACGCCACCGTGACAAGGATGGATATCGTGCGCAATCACAAGTAAAGGGCAGCTAGGCCGCATAAATTCCTGGTGACATCCCTAGTGCGCCAAATTCATCGAAGATTTACTAATTAGCATTAACAACCGATAAATCGTCTCGGAACTACAAATTGATCGTATTGTGTACGTAAAGTTGGAAAGTACGTTTTTTGGTAGCATTTAGCTATCCAAAGTTTCTGTCGAACAGCATGCAACTAATATCTTCATACAGAAGGCTTAGGCCCCGTTTTTTCAACTGTAGTTATCTTTTTTCAAGACCTTATTAAGCAGGACGCGCTTGCAGCACCTGGAGCACCTGGAGCACTCAAAGATTAATAAACACCGATGATTACCGTAACTACAGTTGAAAAAACCCGGTCTAAAGAGGCGATTTAGGTGATTTCAGATTAATCCAAAAGATGGAAACAATTTTGATGTAGGTAAAAAGAGTCGGATCATGGCCCTGGCTTATTTGCAATCCACAAACAAACGCTAGCGGTTTTTTTTACACATCAATGACTATAAGGCACAGATTATGTATGTCAGTTAATAAAGCTTGTGGTCGCCTACTGATCAAAATCTGTCCGCAATTTATAATTTTTATATAACTGCCTAGGTAATGAAGTTGTATTACGGTACGACTGTAAAACCGAATTTCGGGTTCGACCGCTGGGTCGGGCAAAGTGATATTGGGTTTTTCTAATCAGCATCAGCCTGGAATTTGTGACTGATATGGCGATAGGCTCGCCCCCTATCACATCATAGGCTGGAATATGCACGGCGAAAAGTAGGTGCACTAGTTGCGCCTCTGCCTAACCCTTCGGAGATAATAGGTGTGAGTGTGTGTGTATGTGTGTGTGTGTACGTCTATACAAACTTTAATTATTCCATATGTCGCACTACCCGTGGGCGCAATGTGCTCAAAAAGGAGTACAACGTTTAATCACTTATTAATATATAGATAGTATATCTACGTTCGCAATATGAAATCCTCTTAGCCAGTTTCGGCCCCGGCGGCCAATCTCAACGGAGATCAGCCAGGTACGCAGGAGATATTATAGTGCACAAGTGTGTGCGCAATACACAGGTGCACTCGCTATTCCTTCACTCTCATAGTCCGATGAGACGGCAATCCGACATGACCGGAGAGAGATGAGGCGCAGGACCAACGGCTTTACGTGCTTTCCGAGGCACGTGCGCAATAACTAGTAACTCCAGTGGGTGTAAGCTGGGCACGTCGCAACTATTAGTGGAGGTAACGGAAAATTAATGGCTGCAAAGCTTGTTTATACAACAAATGGCACTAAAGGTAGCAAATATATTAAATAGACTTATTTCTGACATAAATTGTATTTATGTTAACTTTATGAAAAGTCTATAACCCGACTACGATTGTCTAAACACACACTTGTAGTATAATTGTAAGTATCTATGGTAGTACCTTGAATTACATATTGCATGGTCCTGCGCTCGTCACTCCGTCATTAAGAGCCGATTTCACCGTTTGCAGATAATCGATACACGTCACATAAATGTATAAGCCGACCAAATATAAAATTTACAGTCTGATCTATGCTCCCAAATAAATAGTTATAAAACGAGTACTATCTACATTAGCTTTTAAATTTACAAACATTAAATTTTATAATAAACTTCCCTTCGAAGTAGCCGATTTGCCTGGACACAAGTTCAAGTGTTATGTTAGGCGCGAGTTAATGTCGAGGGCGTATAATAATGTAGCGGATTACCTCGATGATAAGACGGTTTGGAGAAGTGGTCCTGCACACCATGGCCAACCCTATTAACACTTACTAGTAATTGATAGCATGGAGTGTTTCATTTGTGCCTATCTATAATATTGACATTAAAATAATTTTAAATCTTTGACTATTAGGTATATAACCTACTACAATTGTAAACATCATTTAATATCATTTTGTTAATGACGACCGACCGATCATTGTGTTGAGCTTGCCTTTAAATTAATAAATTAATTAATATCGTGCGTATTCATGGAAATCCACGAAATTAAAAAATATATATATCTGTTTGTAAATGTAGGCGTATGCACGCTGTACACCGTTTAATTATGATTATTTAATTGTGTTCACGAATTTTAGTATGAATTTCTAGATGTAGTGTTGTGTCTGTAAAATTAATTCTATTGTATTTTGTCCCTATACAACGGTGATGTGTGCGCATTAGCTTATATAATCCGCCTCGGTGGCGTAGGGGTATTGCGTACGCATTACGAGTACGATTTGCGCGCTGAGGTCCTGGGTTCGAATCCCGGGTCGAGCCAAAAAAATTGTGACTGGATTTTTCCATCTTAAAATTTACTCAGTCGCAGCTCGGAGTCAGGAAGTTGGCGGTGTGATACCCCCGTGCCTCGGAAAGCACGTAAAGCCGTTGGTCCTGCGCCTGATCTCTCTCCGGTCATGTCGGATTGCCGTCTCACCGGACTATGAGAGGGAAGGAATAGCGAGTGCACCTGTGTATTGCGCACACACTTGTGCACTATATCTCCTGCGTACCTGGCTGATCTCCGTTGAGATTGGCCGCCGTGGCCGAAACTGGCTAGGACGATTTCATAATCCGACTTTGTATGCAAAAGACTTGTAAAAAAAATAAAGATGAAATGGACAATTGATGACAAAAAAGTAAGCCCGGAGTTTCTTTCTGCCTTTCTTCTTCGGGTAGTCATCGCTTAGGTAGCTAGTGAAAGGCTGGTAGGTTAGCTAGGCTAGGGTCTGTAGTGTCCTCACCAGTGAGGATCGCGACGCGTTCCTCCGATTATTTTTTTTTTAAATAATTCATAGTTTTTTTTTACATTTCTTTCCTGCCAGCCCGAGCTTGGCTTCTTGATTTATTTTTCATTGCTTTTGCTCCCTATGAGAATGACAGTTCACAGTAGTTATATAGATTTTTTATAATATTTTATTATTAGTAATTGAATGTATCTTGACTTATCATAAGTGCAACTATGCTCGCCTACGTGATGAATAAAGTATTTTATTTTAACTGTTTAATACAATAACTGTTAAATAATATTAACGTGAAACTTATGAAACAGGCTCTAAATGTTAAATGTCCAGAATCCAGATATACTAGCAGCAATAAATATTTACTGGTGGTAGAACTCTCATATGTAAGTCCTTTTTTTTTCTTTTTTTTTTTGTGAATGGCCCTACTGCCAGTAGCCTGACGCGAGTCGGCTTTTCTGACCACACCGGTCTTTAGGGTGAACGCAGAAGGCGCTCGCAACCCTTTGAATAAAGTGACCATGCTGAGGGCAACCCACTAACGGGCTACGAACCTCGGCTCAGGACGGTCACTGAGAGAGGATGAGACATCAATGATTTGGGAAAGATTCGTTTTTAGGCCTAATCCTATTAGATTGTGTTGTCATCGGCACGCGGGCCGGAACTGCTAGGGGGGTCGGGGGGGTGACGGGGAACGCGGCGAGGTCCTCGACGGCGAGGACGGAACTGCGGTCTTGTGGAGTATTGGAGTTTCAAGAACTCGTTCTTACGGGGGATGGCCAGAGTGATTTCGTCTTCTGGATCGGTTAATATGGAACGCGGCCGTCTCCATTTGGCGCGGTCGAATGGAGAATGTAAGAGTCCGTCTGGGTGGGTACCATCGCAATGTCTATTTCTACCGTCAAGCAGCAGTGTGCGTGCACTGTTGTGTTTCGGTTTAAAGGGCATTGTAGCCAGTGTAACTACAGGACATAATGAGACTCAACATCTTATGTCTCAGGATGACGAGCGCAGTGGAATGCCACACAGTACTTTGTAATTCAAGGTGCTGGATGGTGTTTCTACTGTTTATGGGTGGTCGTATCGCTTACCATCAGGCAAACGGTTTGCTCGTCTTGTCATTCGATGCCATAAAAAACAAAATATATCCTTTAATAACTAACACGCATTTTTATCCCGGAAAAGCGAAGTTTTTCACAGAAATCCCATTCATTCAATTGGAGCCTCTAACCAACACTATGAATGGAGTACCTATTTCGCAAAAGTTGGTAACTTGCACAAACAGGAATACCACTTTAAATTCATACTTAACACTCCTGCGGCGGTGGAACGTCCCGAAGGAAATTAGGGAGTTTGTCTGCATCGGGCCGGAAACAGAAACGTGTTAAAGTGGCCGCGTTCTGCAGAAGTCGCGTCGGGATTATAGCCTTAACTAAATACTGCATCTCTACTTGGGGATACGTTTCGTAATCCTAGGATCTTACTGTACGTTTTTGATCTGAATATATATCATGATCACTTACCAGCAGCACCTACCACTTAGCTGCAAGGTGGGTAAACGTCGATAATTCACTCAAAAATGTATTATTTATTTTATAATGTATTCAGTCGATAAATGTCGCAGGAACATGCTGGATTCAGGTCGCTTTTGATAGGTAAGTCTGGAAATCTTCAGGGGAGGCATATGTCCAGCAGTGGACTTAATGTAGCTGATGGCGATGATAATTAAAAATCTTTTTTTTAATTCATACTGCACACTGCCTTTTTTTTTGTTGACGCGGAGAACCGACCGCGACCGCCGGGCCGAGTCCCTAACCTATGTACACCGCACGGCAAACCAACTAAAACTCCGCGGTGGCCATCTTCGGCGCATTAGGGACGGCTGCGGGCTTCCTCCGACTCACGTCTAAGTTGTCGTCCGCAACCGCCTCTACTGCACACTGCCTGCTACTGCAGTCTGCAATGTGCTTATCATACTAGTATGTTTAAGTACTAGTACAGTAATTATCCTATTACAATTTTGAAGGAAGGGGTAGGTAGAGGCGCAACTAGCGCACCCACATTTCACCGTGCGTATTCCGTCCCATGATTTGATGGGGACGAGCCTATCGCTGATCTGTTCCTGCACCTGTTGGATGGGTATGAACACAATAGAATGCCAGAAAATAGATCGGAAACTAGACATTCTGGTCGTATCCAGAAGGCCCCACGCACACGAGAAACCTACCACAAATAAAATGTCGAATGACATATTTCGACGGTTCCGTAGAACAAAGTCGTATATGCAAAATGTTAGCTTTTCGGTAGAGCGCTTTGAAAGTCGTTAGTTTGTATTCATGTGCGAATTAGTGCTATTTTCACACATTAAGTTCAAAGTTGTTACTGAACCGTATAGAATATAATGTTTTGTTCACTATAACTTGTGATTTTCACAATTAACTTAGACTTTCAAAGCGCTCTACTGAAAAGCTTCATTTTGCATATACGACTTTGTTCTACGGAACCGTCGATTTGTCTATCTAAAAACTGTTCAACTTTGCCAGTGACAACACGATGCCTAATGGCTTCGTGGTATCAGGGCTAGACTAGTTCACCAGCCGGAATGTCAACGAGGGTATTATTTTTTATTATATCTAGATTCTAGATGCGTTGCGGCATTAAGAACTAACAATCCGTAACCCTCAATGACACATGATGATCTAATAATGGAGGAGGCACTTTCAATACCCTCTTACTAACGAGTATAATACAAAATTTTGCACCAGTGACTTCTTGTACGCTTAGTTTGTAAACAAATATTTTAATAACATCGCGAAGTGACCGCTTTTTGTTTTGAATAAAAATCAGAGATTATGAAACCAAGAAAGCTTGGCGTTTTTAATAAGTACCTATGTATTTTAAACTGATTGCCTCGGTGGCGTAGTTCGACTGCAATGCTGGTGTTCCGTACTTTTATTAATTTACAATTAGGTAATGCTGGCACAATACTACGGCATACAATTATTTATTTTCTATTATGAACGGATCTGTATCTGCCACAAAATCCGAACGCATCCTAAGCAGCGACAAGTGCTGCCACCCCGAACGTGCAATACAGACGTTCACTCTCTTCCGTAAAAGCAACCGCTTCGAACGCAACGTAGTTCTGTGCGCGCTGTGTCTTATATTCCAAACATTAACATTATTCCAAGAATAAACTAGTGATACGTGTGGTGCAATACTTGACGGCAATCAGCAACCTATGGCCATTCACCAACGCTGGGTACCCAGGGAAACGAGCAGTGCTGAAAGTGCAGGTGAGTGGTAGATACAGTCCTCTATTTAACACCATCCGAAGGTCTGGTCGATTTCCCATACAGCTGGGTTCAATCCCCGAGTCGGGCAAAGTGGTATTGGATTTTTCTATTCAATATCAGGCTTTAGTCTGGAATTTATACCCGATAAGGCAATAGGCTCGCCACCTATTACATCATAGGGACAGAATACGCACGGCTAAAAGTGGGTGCATTAGTTGCGCCTCTGTCTACCCCTTCGGGGATAAAAGGCATGAGTTTGTGTGTGTGTGTGTGTGTGTGTGTGTGTGTGTGTGTGTGTGTGTGTGTGTGTGTGTGTGTGTGTGTGTGTGTGTGTATGTATATGTATTTTAAAAAATTGCACGATTGCTTTAGTATATATGGCTGCCTCGGTGGCGTAGTGGTATTGCGTACGCATTATGAGTACGATTTGCGCGCTGAGGTCCTGGGTTCGAATCCCGGGTCGAGCCAAAAAAATTGTGACTGGGTTTTTCCATCTTAAAATTTACTCAGTCGCAGCTCGGAGTCAGGAAGTTGGCGGTGTGATACCCCCGTGCCTCGGAAAGCACGTAAAGCCGTTGGTCCTGCGCCTGATCTCTCTCCGGTCATGTCGGATTGCCGTCTCACCGGACTATGAGAGTGAAGGAATAGCGAGTGCACCTGTGTATTGCGCACACACTTGTGCACTATAATATCTCCTGCGTACCTGGCTGATCTCCGTTGAGATTGGCCGCCGTGGCCGAAACTGGCTAGGAGGATTTCATTTCATGGCAGTACACTTAAAGTGGAATTGAACCCTGGACCTTCAGCAATTCCCTTTCATGCCACGTCTATTATTTTTTTACAACAAAGCGGCTCTCCGTTAAAAGCGTTCAAATATCTTAACGTGTTCAGTATTTCTCTATAATCTTGCTGCCCGTAAATATCTTTTACAGCATGGTAATTCGCTTTAATTACGACCTCGCCATTAACATTTATATTCTCTATGGCTTTTTTTAAATTAAGCTAAGCCATGGGGTGTTTTGGCAGTTTTATTTGTTCACAAGTGGTTCTTATTGGGGTAATTCCTCTTAACTAGCTTTAGCTCCAAGCTCTGTTCATGTTCTTCACATGAAGTATAGTTAGATGTAAGTTCACTATGCTAATATTATAAATGCTTAAGTTTATGTAAATATTTAGATATTGTTTTGCAGTTCATTGCAGTCCATTAGCTGATCGAAACTACACCTAATCACTGTATATTAATAGTCAGCACTCTTCAGGATGACGAATGCTAAACAGTATTTTGCATTTCAAATCCCGAGTATGTCTATTGTTTAAAGTCATACCACTATTTCGTTTTATCGGTGGTCAAGTAAAGTTAACGGTCTTATTACACTGGCAAGTCCACATTGCAATCGTCTCCCTGTTAATTTGCTTGCAAGTCACCAGCGTAAAAAGAACAGTAACTTTACCGAATTACCAATGAAAAAAACCGGCCCTAACCATCAAACGATCGACTTTCATATTTCATCATAAATATTATTTTTTCATATTTTCAAGTTCAGAAAAACTACTCTCCACCAATTCATACATCCTAGTTTAAGTGGAGCTCGTTAGGTATCCCTGGTTGGCCTTTAGGCGACATTTTTGTCGGAAGCGAGACGGAGTTGCACTCCCTGGGGAGGTAATGACCTTAACTACTTAATGTAAAGACTTGAGTCTTTGCAATATTTGACGAGAATTATGGTGATGTTGCGTGAGGTTATTTATTGTAAGTTAATAGAGGGTTATGAAAGGTTACTGGCGTTTCTTGGGCAAGTTGTTTTATTTCATAATATATCCTGCATACAATTATGGACACAACCCGTAGTATGACAAATACTATGCAGGGGCTTAGGATGTGAAAAAACACGATGCGTCTCTGCTTCGTTTTATTGTGATTGGTTAAGAGACTGACGTATCGGTATTTTTGATGTTTGCGATTGATCGAGAGACCGATACGTCAGTCTCTCAACCAATCACGATAAAACGAAGCGGAGACGCATCGTGTTTTTTTTTTCGCATTCTGACCCCGCAGATCACAAGTTTATTTAAAGAATGACACAATACATAGTAAAAACTACTATCAAGTTTTACGAATTGACTAATGGGACTCTAGAAAATCAGAATTATATATCATTGTAACTTTTGACCAAAAATTATCTCTTTCTAGGTAAGTATAATTTTATGCCATCGTATTTTTATTTCTTTGCTATACTTAATGCCATTTTTTTTAGTTAATTAAATACTAGTGGTGTATAGCGACTGTGATAGCGACTGAGAAATTATTACTGATCGATTATAATAATCGACAGTTGGAAGAAGTATGCTGAGATGGTTTGGGCACGTGGAGAGGATGGATGAAAGACGGACCACAAAAGGTATTTATCGAGCGAAAGTGGATGGTACGGCTGGAAGTGGACGTCCAAGGTGAACGTTCTCGGATCAAATAAATAATCTTCTCCGATAAGGACAGGTCAGGAGTACCCTTAACCGGCGAAAATGTATGAAAAGAACTATGAATGTGAAAGAGGTGTGGCAAAACCGTAGCATGTGGCGCTCAATACTCCTTGCCTACCCCTATGGGGTAAGGGCGCAAATGTTTTTTTTATTTCATCGAACGATGAAACGAGCATGCCGTTTACCTAATGGTAAGCGATACGACCACCTACAAACAGTAGAAATACCACCCAGCACCTTGAGTTACAAAGTATCTACTGTGTGGCATTCCACTGCGCTCGTCATCCTGAGACATAAAATGTTAAGTCCCATTATGGCCTGTAGTTACACTGGCTACAATGTCCTTCAAATCGAAACACAACAGTGCATGCACACTGCTGCTTGGCGGTAGAAGTAGACATTGCGATGGTACCCACCCAGACGGACTCTTACATATGAGAGTCCTCAGTCCTACCACCAGTTATGAGAGTGTATGTATGTATACATCAACAAATATCCTGGCCGTATGTTAAAAGAATATATGTCACAATAAATCCAAAATAAAACCTCCTCTCGTGCAAGAAAAACATTTTAGAATTCCAGAGGCTCGTGACCCTCGGGTTTATGTGTTTTTTTCGTAACCCCTGTGAGTTGGTGTTGCGGAAGTTAACGCTTGATCGGGCCCCGTCCCTGTGGCTGCGAAATGTTGTAGCACGTAGTATGACGACTGATGGACGGGAAAATATGTTGCGAGAAATATGAATCGTTGTTGATGATTGACTAGGTTGCTCCCTAACAAATTACGGGTTGAATTAAGTTCGCTGATGTACACATTTTTAGTTTATTGTTCCTAGTCTTTTAGATGCATTTAGTTTTAGTTGTACCTAATTCTTATAAAAAGCCAGATGGATTTTTATAAGTAAACTTGATACTAATGTTTTTTACATTGTACGTAAAATTTAACAGAACACAGGGTAATAAATCTCATATAAAATATTGAGTAAAATGAAAACATACCTTTTTTGCTTTTCACAAATAAATTATAAAATAAGACCTAAGCCTTACCGTTCTCCCTGCTTACCATGACGGTCATGGCTTCGTTTGAGGCCAATAACGTCGGTACACACGGAGATCACAAATAGGCACGGTTTGGTGGTTTTCGCCCCTCTCCCCCCTCCTCCGGTTCTCAAGCCCGCCCCAAATCTAACGTAAACATTAGCATAAACAAAACCGACTCACGTGATTTCCATAAATATTTGCGTTTTATTGTTAGGACTTCGATCTTATTTCCAAGAAAATATGGAAACTATAGACTTCTAAATAGTATTCCGAAACTAATGATTCTGTTGAATGGCGTGTTACACATAATAAATATAATAATAATAATACCAACCCTGTATTATATACTGTCCCACTGCTGGGCACGGGCCACCTCTACTACTGAGAGGGTTTAGGCCTTAGTCCACCACGCTGGCCTAGTGCGGGTTGGTAGACTTCACATACCTTCGAAATTCTTATAAGGAAGTTCTCAGGCATGAAGGTTTCCTTACGATGTTTTCCTTCACCGTTAAAGCGAACGATAGTTGATAAACAATACACACATAACTTTGGAAAGTCAGAGGTATGTGCCTTGGGTTTTGAACCTCCGGACATTGTCTCGGCAGACCGTTCCATTCCCAACTAGGCTGTTGTTCACTGTTACATATAAACCTACCAAGAAAGATGCCGACGCTGTACCACAGGTCACGACCTTGTTACACATAGACCTACAAAGGAAGATGCTGACGCTGCACCATGGGCCACGAACTCCAGTCTGCGTGACCGTCGAAACCTCCCTAGTTGATCAACCTTCGATCGGCTTAACTTTGAGTCCTATTTGTAATTATTTCACGTTTGAAAATAAATTAGTTTTAAATTAATTTCGTTTTTTTAGCCCTCCAGCAGCGACTTACGTAATTGGCGAAGGATATTCATCTCTCGCCAATAGAAGATACACTTGCTCATGCCACCCCCCGCTCCCCTACATAAAACAAAAATCTACGTAGTCGTGTAGGTATATAAAACCGAACCATATATATTGAAGGCATAAGGTACAAGACACATTATTGAGTCTCTACCTGGTCAATGAAAGTATTATTAATCACACAACAAAAAACACAATTTACTTTCATCTTTTCCTGCAGCCAGATTGATACCTAGAAGTGACGATCACTTTCACCCGATGAATCACGGAATGACGAGCACGTAATACTTCAAATATTTATTAGAAGATACAACTGAGCAAAGGTGGGTTTTTCCGAATTTTAGCGTCACTGTTTTGTTTGTTTTTCGTTATCTCGTAGTTGTCGAGAAATATTACACTACAATGAAAGGAAAGGTAGCTGCCGCGAAGCTTTAAATTTTAAAAAAATCTTCGTAAGTAGAATCTTATAATCTAGAGAGATACAGAGAAAGAGAGAAAAAAAACAAATATTTATGTAGTTCTACCACAGATGGTCTACGTGGATGAGACGACACCGGTTTGTGTAAAGCATGCCTTAGCCCGCCAATGAGGGCTTTCGTACAGGGCTTATATTATTCAAGCCCATAACACTTCTTCTCGCGGCAGTACTGTTTATTCTCTCTCGTAAAGTTTATTTCCTTTTTCGCTAACCACTATTAAGTTTCGCTGCTAATAGTACTATCGATTATGCTCGATTTATTTACATTGAAAACTAAACATTACTCTCTTAGAAATAGGACACAACTTACAATACTCTTTTGAATGAAGCTCAGGGTATTGTGAAATGTAACGCAGCTTACTTGAGACATGTTGTATTTTAATATAAGATCTAGACAGCAAATGTTGATTTATTCTCAGTTAAGAAATGGTGAATTAGCTTATATTGGTACAACATAAACTGAAATATAATAGTGCATACATACTGCTGCTTGGCGACAGAACTAGGCAAAGCAGCGGTACCCTGCTGGTCATATTCTCTAATATGAGTAGATCTGACTTAAATCTTAGCCAAAGTAGGTTATATAGATCTCAAACTTCAATCCTAAATTGAGATCGACGACCTTTAAATCCGGTCAAGTTTAAAACTAAAACCTAGAAGGTCAGACCACTCACTCCGGTCCACCCCTCAACTTGTCCTAGGAATTATAAGCAATTGACAGCAATCATTCCATTACGGGCTGGTCCCGTTCTGGTGAAGTGGGGAAAGGAAGACACTAGCAATTAATAACTTTTGATAGTATAATTATTTCTTATATTGACACGAATGTTCGTTATTGAAATAAAACTAGTCACTCGGTCCGCTCAGTGACCATGAAGGTTGTAAAGTCTTCAAAACGCCAGGAGCAAAAAAAAAAAAAAATCACGAAAAATACCGTAAAATAGTTTTATTTTTTATATAACACCGACGAACAACGAAGCAGATGATGAATAGTAAGTTGATAAATATTTATAGGATAAACTAATGAACTAATCACGAGCCGTTGTTTCAACCAAGGTGAGGTAAACTTAAAATTGTAATAAACTAGAGGAACGCGCAAAATATTCGCCTCACTGTGAATTTGCTTCAAATTCATAATTGATTAGACCCTTTACTTTATTTCACCACAGAAGAATCAATGTCACCTTAATCTTTAGTTTTTCCTCAACACATTAAAGACAATTCAAGAAGAATATGAGGCGTAGTGGCTCTTATAGCCCTTAAAAGGAAGGGAGACGGCTTAAAAGGAAGGAAGGAAATTTTCATATCTTACAAGACAAAGAACTATTGCTGATGAAACACCTGACGTGAGCCTCGAAAGTTGGATCTTACCAACTTAATATTACCTTACTATACTTCATCTGTTTTGGTATGTAACTAAATGTAAACAAAAAATTACACATAATTCCCGGGAAGTCAACATTTTCTTACGAAAGTATTTAAGGAGACCGTTGTCTCAATAAACCTACGAAGCTACGGCGTACAAAAAACACTTAAAATTATTAAATTCACTTTAGAAACAAAACAAATAACTAACAACAACGAATTATCAAAAACAAAGCGAAAACTACTATAAATAAATAAACTTCTGCAATGCGGAAATGTAAAGAAATTGGTGTCTAGTTAACCGATTAAATTGAATGGCGCTCAGTTTTAATGGCGTGCTACGTGACAGTCGTACTCTCTAGCAATGATAAGATTAAGGGAATATTCTCCATGGAACAATATAGCAAAATTAAATAAATATAATTTATCCCACAAGATGCGTTGCCCCGTTATACTCCGCCCCCCACATCCTTCCAACACCTACCTGTTGCTGTTTGTTTACAATTATTACGCGAAGCCGGTGGATTGTTCTAGAAAAAACACGTTAAACAGTCAAACATTACATTGGAGTTTAAACTCTGTGTCTAGAAAAATAAGATTCAAACAGACTTGACTCGTAAATGTGATTTACGATGCTTCGACCTACACTATTGTGCAATGGACGAGTTCTTAATGAGGATTTCATGATGAATTGTACTCATTGGCTAGGATTTAGAGTTGAAATTCGTGTAGTGTTAGCAATTGATATGGGACACTAATGTTGAAAACGAGTTGCGTTCATGCGAGGAAGTAAGGTCAGAATGTGTGTTTGAACATAATATATTATGAACATTGGTGTGTAAAAATTTTACATCAATGATTGTGAATAATCATTTTCTAAGACCATGCTACCTTAATAATCTAATAATAATAATACCAGCCCTGTATTATTATACTGCCCACTGCTGAGCACGGGCCTCCTCTACTGAGGGGGTTTAGGCCTTAGTCCACCACGCTGGCCTAGTGCGGGTTGGTAGACTTCACATACCTTCGAAATACTTATAAGGAACTTCTTAGGTATGCAGGTTTCCTCACGATGTTTTCCTTCACCGTTAGAGCAAACGATAATTGATAAACAATACACACGTAACTTCGAAAACTCAGAGGTGTGTGCCTTGGGTTTGAACCTCCGGACATTGTCTCGGCAGACCGTTCCATTCCCAACTAGGCTATCGTCCACTTACAATCTTACAATTACGTAATAATCTAAAGTTACCTCAAAATCAATAACTAAGGCTGCATTAAAATCTCTGATCACTTTCTATTACAATAAAGTACAATTTAACGTATCTGGCATGCTGTGGATTGGTAGATTTCCCAAATCATCAATACCTATAGTTGCTAGTCTCATCTATGCAGGCTCCATTCAGAGGGATACGACATCATGGGAAAAAGTAGGAAGTATCACCGCAAAGAAAATGGAGCTACCTCATGCCACTCCATACCCGATGATTGTGACTTGTCTCATGGTAACAAGCATAGTTAAGGGTTTGTTTCATCCCTGGTAAGGTTAAGTTAAGACAAAGGTGACGCGTGCTCATCCACTGTAAAGAACGTTTACTTGACTACAGATGAATCACCAAGGGCTAAGACATGCAGTGCTTTGCAACTTCGAGTTCTTAACAATGTTCGTGATACATCTAATGTAGGGAAGCTTTATAAAATTACTAGGTGTTACTTTTAGCTCTGCCATATTAAAAGCATTTCTGTGATCAACGTTGTCTGTCAGAATTCAATTAAAAGTGGAATACAAATTTATCCAAGTCATTATCTAATTGAGTGCCAAATGTCGTCCAAATCCGTTCAGCGGTTTCTACGTTTGATTCCAACAAACCTCAAGATATAACTTTTAATACTATTATGGTAAATGTTAAAGTTTATTATTAAAGCAATGTAATTTCACTTTATTTATTGTGATGAGAAACTGGCAACAAATCACTGACATTTAACAGCCTACTTTCGATAAAAAACAAACAAAACATGACCTGAAAAGTCTGAAATCTTCACATTAATGCGCTATTAAAATAATCAACAAAAGGTACAGTCAGCGTCGGTGACCCAGTAAAATATACCATCCACTTTTTCTGCTAACGGTACCTGCTCACAGGTTGAACGGCCGCTGTGTGTGTGTACAAAGCGACGCAGGAGTCGACAATTTTGGTGCATCGAGATTTTCAATACAAATCATTCAACTTTTACCCGTCGTTAATCAACGCTATATTATATTAATTATTACTTAATCTTATACGAGTGTTACAGCTAGCATTTCAATGCAAGTCTCAAATATTAATTGAAAAGGTATAATATTGAACCACTCTTATCGGGAGTTTAAGAAAAAATATACCCGAAACTGATAGAATTATTCTCCTTGACTCTCCTTGTCAAGCCTCGTTCCTCCTTTTCAAATATAGACATCAAACCCCGCAACTCTTAAAACAGCATGAGTGCTCTTGAAATGTTATGCTCATTTACATTAGTAATCCCACCAACATATTTCTGTATCTTCTAAGTTTATTATAAAACTTACTCTTACCTAAAAATGAATGATGAGCCGAGCAAGCCGCACTTATAAGCAAAATTCCATTAGTCACCTGCCTTTTTACGTCAAACTAAAACATATTACTGAATAATATTTACCATCTTCTGTTTACCACGAAACAAATTTAAAATAAGATGTTTTCCATGTAATGATAAATAGCGAAATAAGTAACAACGTTAAACAATGAAACGTGTTAAAAGAAATTCCGAGAACTGTAAAAAGAAACTGCGCCGTGTCAGATTAGTTACAAACACATTTGGTATACACAAAAGTTTTAATGAAATAAAATGCAAATTAAGTGGAACGGTAACCGTGAATCACCGTGAGTCACAATAATATTATATCACATCTGCGTAAACAGAACTTTCTCGAACAAATGTTCGCAACATCTGCACTAAGCCGCTGCGGTTATCATGAATGGTGCGCAGTACATTCTCGAACACCCAAGCCTATATAAGAGGTGTAGTGGACCCCACCGGCGTAGAATGTGAACGCGCGCGCACCAGAATGCTCAAAAAATTCTTGCTCCTCGCCGTGTTGGTGAATGTGGCGTTGTGCCAGAGCAGAAGGCACAAGGTGGAGGATCCTTTCACGGCGTTTGATCGGCACATAACACACAGCTTAGCTTATCACTACCTCTGGCCATGGAGGCAACTTATCCAAGCAGCGGCGGCCATGGAAGCAGAAGAAAACTTCGGAGAGCCCCAAATACTGTCAACCGCTAAGAAATACACCCTCAATCTAAACATGAAGAGGTTCCAGCCTGACGAGCTCAAGGTCAAAGTAAAAAACCGTAGAGTTATCATTGAAGGAAAACATAAGGAAGATGAAAAGCAGATACTCTCAAACCATTTCATCCAAATGTTTGAATTGCCTGAATCCTGCAAACCTGAGGAAGTGACTGCTGTATACAATGAGAATGGACTCCTCACCATCACCGCTCCGAAGCATTACATTCCTCCACCGGTAGACAGGGAAGTACCCATACAAGTTCTGTTGCCAGAAGATAAAACAGAAAATAACGACGTAGCTGAAGCCTCAAGCGAGAAGAATGTGAGCCAAACAACACCAACCCCAGTGGAACAGTTAGATCTCGTTGAAGCAACAACACATGCCGGCAAAATAAGGAAGAAGGAGTTGAAAACCACAACAAAAACAGCAAAGGACAACGAAGTGACAAAAGGTGTCGACAGCAACGGGTTGGACTACGCGTTGGTGGAATCAGAAAATGAGTGACATTTCCAGACTGTACAGGGAGTTAAGACTGAGTATGTAAGCTTTAAGACCGCCATTACGAGTCTTCAGTTTAACCAGTGAATCGATTAGGTTACTGATATCGAATTAATGTCGATTGCGATTATCGATAAAGTGAGTTTATTGTATTATTTTGTTTTTAATAAATCGTTATTTATTGATTGATTTATTTTCATTTCGCAAATTAGATTGTATCGAGTTAATGTCAATCTACATTAAGTTGATGTCGGGTGTAAGTCAAGTTTATACATTCGATTGGACGTGAAAGCGTAATAATGGCGCCTTTTGTATTTAAGGGCTTGAGATGCCGGAGAAAAATACATAAATTATTCACGAGTATTGCTTCAAGTATTAGAACTATGAAGCAAACGGTCTTGTTTAATATCAAAAATATTTTATCTATATTAAATATTGAAAAGATTAAGCGTGTTTGTTTGTTGGGGACTGGGGTGATCTCCGAACCTACTGAAACATTTCTAAAAATATTATATATTGATGAAAGGCTACATTGTCTTTATATATGTATAACCTATGCTATAATATAATTACGCTTCTTCCGGGAAGAAAAATCACCCGTATAAAGCTGAGAACTTTAAACTATAGTCCGTCCAACCATTTATTTAACTTTTGACAATTCGGTTTCTAATCAACTTGGGATGTACTAATGCGTTACCGATTCGATTTCTTGTAGCAATCGATTTAATTTATGCAGAAGTTTTAATCGATTAAACACATTGAAATGTTATTTTTGCTCAACATTTTGTATTGTTTTATAAACATGCCTAAACGTTTAAATGTGTATATTTTCTATTTATAAATTTATTCTGTAGGTATATATTCTCTATCCAATATCATTTTGTCAAAATTTAACTTGAATAGTTTATTTTATCGGTTATTATATACTTACGCATATATAACACGATTTTTTTTTAATTTACACTGCGACCTTTTAATTTTCAATGTAAAAGTCTTGAAATATTTTTGTTACACAATCAGTGGGCTTAACGAATATCGATTGATAGTTAATATCGGACCTAAACAGCAAGACCCTTCACTATGGAAAACAAAAACAGGCGTCCATAAAGTATTCAATTATTTTGTTTCGATTCCTTGTCAAGAATTATAAAATTTCATAGGCGTGCATATGTCAAAAGTAAAATAAATGGTTGGATGGACTATAGGTTGTTACATCAAAGGCAACTGACGTTTAAGGAAACCTTCGTACTAATAATTACATTACATAACTGAGAAATAAGAGATAATGATTTTGGAAAGTATTGACACTTATGCTCGGACGAAGATACTAGTTACTGGTTACCCAATAATTTATATGCAGACACCAACGCGATATTAAAATAAATACTTAGAGTTTCGTGTCTTTACATTTCGTTAAAAAAGCATAACTAAGAGACGTGAAGTGTAAGTAATAGATCGTAAGAAAATATTTTTGAAATTATTGTCTGTTTCTCAAATTAATGTCTGTTCGTCGGTTTGCTCAAATTTTCGTTACAGTATTACGCTCAAAGCACGCATTGAATTTTCAAAATAAAATTAGTGAAAAATATAAGTTCTTATTAATTGTCATATTATCATAGAGAGTAATTCGGGGACCGATGGCCACACGGGGAAACAGACCACCTGCGAAGTACTGATTCTGTCTTAGAGGGAGATCTACAAGGAAAGGTATAACAGGCTGAGATAGATCTAAGTCCATGCTGATGATGTGGGCACAGATAGTCTAAAATATATTCATATACATTAATTGACTGCCTTCGATGGCGTAGTTATATTGGACGCTGTTGGACAAAACTCTGAAGTCCTGGATTCGAATTCCAGGTCACATAAAATATTGCATTTTTCGGCTTAATATCATCTCCATCCGGATGCGGATCAAAGCTGACATGGCGAAAAGCGAGCCTCTTTATTTCACAAAACTTCTCAGGATGAGCTTAATGCCATGGCAACGACTCGCTTCTCTTTACACTCAGTTTCATAAAATTGCACGGATACAAAGCTTCTTTAGTAATTCTGAAGTTAAATATACTGTAGATACTAACTGGCGAGCTATAAAACAGTAGTTTCACGAACAATACAGAGCTTGTAATACAAAAGTACTGTGTCCGACAAAATCACTACTGAATAGACGGACTTATTCATAGTCTAGTCTGGACTAGCGAATGGCGCAGCGGGTGACGAGCGACGACGACCTATGAAGACCAGGTTCCAACACTGAAACGCAAATGTTTGAGTGACTCACAAATATTTTTTGGAGTTTAGTTCTGCTTCGACGTGGCCTTTTATATTTCACGAGATTTGTATCTCAGCGTGTGGTCGGCACATTTAAGCTACAGGTTGTAATTATTTTTAAATTAACCATCACAAATGTTAAGAGCAAAGCCACATACTTAAAAAAAGTCCCTCAGCATACTCTCACATCTCAACCAACAGTGCCCGAAGGATGACCGAAAATCCACCACGGTCATCAAGGGCGTGAATCGTGGCCCTTAGCACGAGGTCAAAGGCATTCTCATCTCTTCATTCAGTTTTAAACAAAAACACCACCAGTTATACTGTGTTAGCTGAAGTTGGAAACTTGGTAAATTATTGTAAAGTTAAAAAGCGCAGGAGCAACGAAAAAGTTTGACATTTTTGAGTACTTCAACACTTTTCCTCGCGGTGCCCGGGTCTTGAAAAACATCATTATGAGAGGTTGGGCAGTCTGATTGCAGCCCTTATTGTTGGTTTATACCCTTATTTTTTTTCGTATGTTTGTATTTTTTGCATACTGTGTTTTTGTAATTGGTCGTGCTACTAGTGTGTATGATCTATATTTTTTTGTGAAATTGTTACAACTGTAAGCAAACCTATATAAATAAATAAATACAATTTTACCGACTACGCAAACTAAAAGTAAGAACTACTATTAACTCCTTGCGTGTTTACAATTGAAATTAATTTGACTAATTTTCTCTAAACTTTTTATGTGTTGCAAGTTCGTACTTTTTACGTGTTTAATAGTGATACAACCTGCACTGAAAAATTTTGTATCTAACATAGATTTCTAAAGGTCCAAACACGTCATGTCTCTCCACAAGTCCCATTTCTTCGTTTTAAGCCTGGCAGCGCGTTTATGTTTCTTCTAATTTTGTTAGTGTCTAGTGAAATACTCCTAGCCAGTTTCGGCCACGGCGGCCAATCTCAACAGAGATCAGCCAGGTACGCAGGAGATATTATAGTGCACAAGTGTGTGCGCAATACACAGGTGCACTCGCTTTTCCTTCACTCTCATAGTCCGGTGAGACGGCAATCCGACATGACCGGAGAGAGATCAGGCGCAGGACCAACGGCTTTACGTGCTTTCCGAGGCACGGGGGTATCACACCGCCAACTTCCTGACTCCGAGCTGCGACTGAGTAAATTTTTAAGATGAAAATACCCAGTCACAATTTTTTTGGCTCGACCCGGGATTCGAACCCAGGACCTCAGCGCGCAAATCGTACTCGTAATGCGTACGCAATACCACTACGCCACCGAGGCAGTCTAGTTAGTCTAGGCAGTTAGTGTCTATAGGAGGAAGCGACCGCGTTTCGATTAAGCTATAAAAATAATAAATCTGACTCCCTCGTCTAAGAATTAAAATAATTCATTACGTAAAATGGCTCGTAACGGACACTGCGTAGTATCAAAACCCAGGATTCCAAAATTCTCAAAACTTTTCAATATATCGTGGAATCAAATCCGTACTATAGATATGTCTGTCTATTGTACAAACGACATCGTTTAAAATCAAGCTTCTGCTATAAAATACATTGTGCGCCCGGCGTTGCCTGTTACTCGTTTTATTGCCGTAAATATCTTTAGGGAAACTATTTTTGTTGTTCATAAAAGTAGTAAAAACTAGCGATTGCCAAAGAGGAATGTGAAATAGTCTATATAGGAACAACCTATACAAAAGTCTTAGATTCACTGGGAACGACTTTTGCCTTTATGTCTTGATAATGACTGCCTCGGTGGCGTAATTGTGTTGTAAGCGTGGTTTGACTACTACTCTGAGGTCCTGGGCTCGAATCCCGGGTTGGGTGAAGTGATTCTTGGCATTTTTCTGCTTAACGTTAACGTTAACCCGGAGAATGAAATTTGGTGCTCAATGCGTTATGCATTGTTTGCTCAATCGCATCATGGGATGGAACATACATGGCGAAAAGTGAATGCACTAGTTGCACCTCTGCCTACCACGTCGGAGATAAAAGGCGTGAAGTGTATATTATAATTGCGAATTACACAAGCTTCAATAACTCCTTTCCCAAAACTCATTACTGTTTTTTAAGATGGGTGATGCAGCAGACGCTTGATAGATTCTATGATTTCATACCTACCATTCAAAACCCAAATGAGATAGGATACTAAACTACAATAAGAGTAGTATCCCCTCGCCTTGAGAAGGTCCCCTAACGTAAATTAAGAATAAATGAATTCGACCTCACCAGCCGGCTCCCCACATCCGCCTCTTGGACATGATTGAACGGTTAAACACTGGCTTTTTTAATATTTTTACTCGCGCAAATCTGTCTTCGGATAATGTAAATTTAATAAGGAACCTAAAAAAGATTGACACTTCTTACTAATATTATATATTGAGCGTGTGGCGTTCTCGTCTTATTATTCTAGGAAAAAAATCAGTGGCTGATTTCATGTTTCAAGTTTGTCATTTGCAATCAGCACAATTATGTAATCAATCGTATCTATTTTCTTTATCAAAGGTCCGTTACGCCAGTCTATAGAAGGTCATATAGGTTTTTCACAACACTGGTGACTGTCATCTGCTTCGATGTTAAAATCACGAATATTAACAAACAAAAAAACAACATACAGCTAGCAATAATTTAATTAAATAAATAACAAGGTATAAAATGGCACTTGACTTAAACTAGTTCAAAATTCATCCACTGTTCACTGAATACGAACCATCAGCATCATACATTTGTCCAGAAGCACTAGAACCATACGCACTTGACCCATAAGGGCCTTTTGACTCATAACCACTTGAGTCATAAGGTTCCCTGGCCCCATAAGGCCCACTTCCGTAGCCCCAATGATCTGGCTTGCTCTCATATACCCTTTTCTTATACCCATGTTTGTCGTAACCATATGGACTATATGAGTCATGATGATCATAGCTATCATAGTGGCCATGGTACGGCTCATGATCATCAACATAATCGTAATGCTCATGTTTCTTCTCTTTTAAATAGTGGATAAACCATAGAGCGAAGTGCCACGCTTTTGTAGCTATCACGTATAATAGAGCGCCAAAGACTATCTTGAGCAGGAAGAGTTTGGTCGCTGCCACGTAGAAGAAGTGAACTGGGGACAAAGATAGCAATGTGAGTTAATATTTTATTTTTACTTTAGTTTCATTAATAAATTATTTCAGGTCAGAAGTCAAAACCGATGATTGTTTTAGTAAGTTGAAACAACAGTCAGTTTCGTATTCGTATAATTCTTATATGAAAACGTAATTTGACAACTCTGTACTGCCGTTTTGTATCATGTATCTGACAGAGTCGGCGTGGTGACTAACCTGCTTCACAGGTTTCAAGTAAATTTTATTTGGCAGTTATCGTATTAAACAGCTATACAAATAGTACTCATTTGATTACCACTTATTTGGTAGCATAGATTAAAATGTGACTTTTGTATTTGGTCAGCTTATAACATTTATGTGATGTTACGAGTACCATTTCATCACCAAGGGGTTAAATCGGTCCTTAACGTATTTAAAATAAAAATTGTTTACTATACTTCGATTTAGACTAAACCAAAATTAACGCAATACACAATTAATTGCATGAGACTGTTAATGAATGCAATATACAACACGAAGTACTTGAACAATGAAAAAATGAAACCTTCTAGACTATTTCGACCACGGGGCAATCTCAGCGGAAATGAGCCAGATACGTAGGAGATATTACAGTGCACAAGTGTGTGCGCAATACACAGGTGCACTCGCTATTCCTTCACTCATAGTCCGGTGAGACCGCAATCTGACACGACTGGAGAGAGATCAGGCGCAGGAGCAACAGCTTTACGTGCTTTCCGAGGCCCGGGGTACCCCGGTAAAAGTGAGCAGTTAGTCATGTGGGGAGCACCGCCAACTTCCTGACTCCGAGCTGCGACTGAGTAATGTTCAAGATGGAAATACCCAGTCACAATGTTTTTGGCTCGACCCGGGATTCGAACTCAGGACTTCAGCGCGCAAATCGTACTCGTAACGTGTACGCAATACAACTACGCCACCGAGGCAATCAACTTGAACAATAACACACTTATTACAGAAAAGGTAGAAATAGTAACATATTCTCAATACAGAACAGCATAATATATTTTTAGCTAAGATTCAAAACTTCACGATTTAACCGTAAAAATATCTAAATATTTAGAACGAATATTTAACTAAAATAAATGTAAGTGAATGAGAAATTGACTAAGTTATCGCTCAAATCAGAACACAACATTGCTAATACAACACAGCTTGGCGTTAGAAAATTTAAATTTTTAACACCGCATCCATAGACAATAAACTCATGCATTATTTTTGTTTTACCTTCACCGCTGTCCGGCGTAGTTAATAAAGGCATCCAACGCATCTTTGGTAATATCATTAGTCACTCCATACTGGGTATGATGATCAATCGGATTGTAAGGATTTGGCTTGTAATCAACGGTTTTGTAGTAAAGATACGGATCTGGGACATATTTAGAAATGGCTAGAGCCCAGGCCATGAAGAAGAAAACTTTAATCGTAGCTATGACTGCAACTATGCCTAGGACTATCTTGAAAAGTCCGACTTTCGCGGCCAACACTGTCGCGAGATTGACTGCAACAGAAGAAAACAACGTACTTTACTTTGGAACATTTCTGGGACGTTCAGCTTAATTTTTAGACAAAAAGGCCAATACTGTAATTATTGTAGAATGAACTGAATATATGCCATTTGAAAATGTCTTATAGAAATAAGAAGACTTTCACATCGCTCGGTAGCAAAAACAAATATTGAAAAAAAAACTTGAAAACCAAAATCATTCTAATAAAGTTTTGCTTGTGACAGAGAACCAAAACATTTTATGTTTGAATGGATAAGAACCCCGATAGACATGTGAAATAAAAAGTAAAGATGAGAACCTCTTTTTTGAAGTCGATTACATTTTTGTAGCTCATTCTGGCGAGTCCTATTCTAGGTTCAGCCGGTTTACAACTTGGATCAGGTTATAAGTAGATGGCGCTCATTGGTTGCTGTTTGTTTTATTTTTATTATTTAATTCTACTCATATTAGGTCCAGTGGACTAACATTGGGCCAAAAACGCCTATGTAATTTTGTCCCGCAGTAAATTTTAGACCTAAAACATTTTGAGGAAGGTAGTCAGTTGTGCGAAAAAATATTTTTGTTATAAAATCTAAAATACAAAATAATATCATATTATATGAAAATATAAAATACAGACAAACACAGTATCTCTTTATCTATACTAATCTATACTAATATTATAAAGCTGAAGAGTTTGTTTGTTTGAACGCGCTAATCTCAGGAACTACTGATTCGAATTGAAATATTATTTTTGTGTTGAATAGACCATTTATCGAGGAAGGCTTTAGGCTATATAACATCACGATGCAACTATTAGGAGCGAAGAAATAATGGAAAATGTGAAAAAAGCGGGGAAAATTATTCATCCTTGAGGGCTTCCATTGCGTGCGCTGCGAAAACGGTTCAAGATACCAAAAATATATGTATGAAATAATTATTCCTCTTGAAATGACCTAAAAAAATGTCCGCGACAGTATATGTCTATCTTTTAAGATTAACTCACTAGAACCGTTTTTATGGTAATCAAATTTGGTCGAAATTAATGCATTATTTGTTAAGAGTTGTATCAACGTCATAATATTAATCTTTATCCAAATAAATGTGTTGGATAGAGTGATTCAACGGGAAGGTTTTTATGTATGTACTTTTAGCCCGGGAAAACTTATTAACGCGGGCGAAGCCGTGGGCAAAAGCTATCTATACTATAATATTATAAAGCTGAAGAGTTTGTTTGTTTGTTTGTTTGTTTGTTTGAACGCGCTAATCTCAGGAACTACTGGTTCGAATTGAAAAATTCTTTTTGTGTTGAATAGCCCATTTATCGAGGAAGGCTATAGGCTATATAACATCACGATGCAACAATTAGGAGCGAAGAAATAATGGAAAATGTGAAAGAAAACGGGGAAAATTATTCATCCTTGAGGGCTTCCATTGCGTGTACTGCGAAAACGGTTCAAGATACCAAAAATATAGTTATGAAAGAATTATTCCTCTTGAAATGATCTAAAAAAATGCTCGCGACAGTATATGTCTATCTTTTAAGATTAACTCACTAGAACCGTTTTTATGGTAATCAAATTTGGTCGAAATTAATGCATTATTTGTTAAGAGTTGTATCAACGTCATAGTCATAGAGTGATTCAACGGGAAGGTTTTTATGTACTTTTAGCCCGGAAAAACTTATTAACGCGGGCGAAGCCGTGGGCAAAAGCTATAATATTATAAAGCTGAAGAGTTTGTTTGTTTGAACGCGCTAATCTCAGGAACTACTGAACCGATTTTGAAAATTCTTTCACTAATAGGAAGCTACATAACTCCTGAGTGCTATAGGCTACTTTTTATCCCGGTAAAATATTTTTGTCCCGGAAAAACTTTTTCACGCGGGCGGAGCCGCGAGCACTACTATAGAGATATAAATAAGAGATGTATTTGACAATTTTAATATTTTCATTACAATTCGTAATAAGACAAAATTGATAACGAAAGGCCCGAAATAGGAAACTGGAGCGACGTTATTAATGATGAAAATGGCAATCTAATGTTTTCGTGTAGCATTTCATTACTAGTTGCCTGAACAACTTCATCTGCGTGGAATTTTATTAACATAATTTATCCCCTCCCCTTACAAACATAAAATCATATTTTCCGCCTTGTCAAGTCTAGGCAAAGGTATAGGTAATAGATGAATTGCAATTGAAAAAACAGGTAAAAAGACTAGGGAAAAATAACCGAAAAATATTATAATAAATAATACCCGCCCTGTATTATATACTGTTTACACGTGGGGTGAAGATTAACCTCTTATCAAGGATCACTCTTAAATACTTGTCTTTGTTAGTCCAGGGGATTTTTTTTGTATTGAATGACGAGACGAGCATGCCGTTCACCTGATGGTAAGTGATACGACCACCCATGTACAGTAGTAACACCATCCAGCACCTTGACTTACTGTGTGGCATCCCGCTGCGCTTGCCATCCTGAGACATAAGATGTTAAGTCTCATTATGTAACAGGTATACTGGCTACAATGTCCTTCAAATCGAAACACAACAGTGCATTCACACTGCTTCTTGGCGGTAGAAATAGACATTGCGGTGGTACCCACTCACACGGGCTCTTACATAATATTAGAGACCTACCACCAGTCCTGTAATATATACTGCCCACTGCAGAGCACGGGCCTCTTCTACAACTGAGAGGGTTTAGGCCTTAGTTCACCACGTTAGCATACTGCGAATTAGAAGACTTCACATACCCGTGAGATTCTTATGAAGCAATCTTAGGTATGTAGGTTTCCTCGCGATATTTTTCTTCACCGTTACAGCGCACGATAATTGATAAACAATACACACGTAACTTGGAAAAGTCAGAGGTGTGTGCCTCGGGTTTTGAACCTCCGTACATTGTTTCGGCAGACTGTTCCATTCCCAACTAGGCTATCACCCACTTCTACATATACTTATATTATAAAAAGGAAATATTTGTTTGTAGGTTTATAGGCTCTAATTTCTGAACCTTTGGAACTGATTTTGAAAATTCTATTAGTACTGGGAAACTAAGTTACTCCTAAGCAACTTTTTATCCTGAAATTCTACCCGGGAATAGGCTTGACGTGGGCGTAGTCACGGGCAAAAGCTAGTTATCATAACAAAATAACTTACTTAATAATGCGTATTCCCCTTTTTCTCTTGGTTCTATTTCGCTGTCCCCGTGTCCCTCCGCTAAACATACAAACATCACAAATATTACTGTTACAGATTTCATTTTAAATTCACTCATTTTTCATAAATCTTTTTTTAGTGACACCAGCTCTTTACAAGGACTTTTACACTAATGCCGTTGCTGCGGTCACTCTAAGTCAGATGATAATAAAAAGGTCAACATAGTAACAGGTCCCAACTTTAGTAGTAGTTAGAACTGGGCCCATTTTGTATAACTATCGCTCTAATGTTAGCAAATTACATGGTGTTATTTGGATGTACATAACATATAAATGAATTTAATAAACGTTTGCAAAATATATTTTCAATTATTATCGAGACAACAAAAAATGCAAGAAGAGTTTTATGGATCTTTATTCATTTCACGAAATAGTTTATGAACCGAAAAGTGACATAATATGTTACTTTTAAACTCATAAAACCATACATCCTGTAACTTTGGCGGGGCCGCAAGCAAAGGTCTACCAATAAATCCCTATTAATTAGACTCTATAAAATAATTATAATTAACTAGCTTTTGCCTGCGGCTCCGCCCGCGTTAAAAAGTTTTTCCGGGATAAAAGTACCGCTTTATATTTTCCCGGGATAAAAAGTAGCCTATGTGTTAATCCAGGACATGATGTACCCGTGTGCCAAATTTCATCGAAATCCGTTCTGTAGTTTTTGCGTGAAAGAGGAACAAACATCCATACATCCATACATCCATACATTCTTACAAACTTTCGCCTTTATAATATTAGTAGGATTTTATATCCTATAATACATAACACCTATAATACATTCCATAAAGTATGCTTTTATTTTACGTACCAATGCTAATTAAATTATCAATTATTTATTTTTCTTATTCCATACTTTTTATATTTGACCTAGTGGAGTCAGCGGAGGGGTCATGTCTCCTGCATTTTTTCCAAGTACATACCCGTAGCGAAAGTTTTCACTATTTAGCGCATTGTATATTCGTTATCATCCATTTTTACGTAATATTTACGAGCAAAGTGAGAGTTTTGTATTTATTTTATTACGTAAATATTTTCCTGTGATTTTCTGTGAAAAGATTTCGCTTCCGCAATTTAATTATCCGCCGTAAAAACAATTTCTTGAAACTCCAACACTCCACAAGACCGCAGTTCCGTCCTCGCCGCGTTCCCCGTCGCCCCTCCAACCCCCCTAACAGTTCCGGCCCGCATGCCGATGACAACACAGTCTAATAGGATTAGACGTAAGAACCAATCTTTCCCTAATCGTTGATGTCTCATCCTCTCTCAGTGGCCGTACTGAGCCGAGGTTCGTAACCCGTTAGTGGGTTACCCTCAGCATGGTCACTTAATTCAAAGGGTGCGAGCGCCTTCTGCGTTCTCCCTAAAGACCGGTGTGGCCAGAAAAGCCGACTCGCGTCAGGATACTGGCAGTAGGTACTTTTTAGTACTTTAGTACTTTTTTTGTTGTTAATGTACCTAACATTAACAACAAAAAAAAAGTTTGACAGACACAGACTAAATAGTGAAACCTAGACAAATAGCTTATACAAGATCTACAATTTTGTACAGACGTGATTTAAAAAATACATTTTGTTGCTATTTATCGCATTGTCTTACTTCTTATCTTAGTAATTTTACAAATGCGAAAGTTTTCGAAAATGTTTGGATGTTTGTTAGAAGTAAACTCAGAAACAGCTAAACGGATTTGGATGGAATTCGGCACACGGATAGAACATGTTCTGAATTAGCATTTAGGGTACTTTTTATCTCGGTAATTGGCACCCATGAGAAGTAATGGAATTTTTCACATAAAGTGATATTGAAACTATTGTAGCGAGAAACACTTTTTATATGGGTGAAACCGCAACCAACATCGAGTTGGAAATAAATTAAAATATCAGCATTTAACTAACAATGGATGGGCCAAAAAGATAACTGAATGGATATCACGAAATAATATCAGAGGGGTCGACCAATGAAGAGGTGAGACGATTTTTTCTCGAAGTTAGCATGACCGGACTGGATGACGAAAGCAAGAAATAGGAAACTGTGGAAATCGATGGAGAGGCCTACGCTGAGGAGGCGACTACTACATGAAGGCATTTGAAAATAATCTCACACAAAGGAAAAAAAGTAGTAGAAATAAAGGCTTATTTATTTTATTTTATTTATCTAAGAAGTTTAGTTTTGTCCACCTTATGCGTGATTACTTAAATATGCTTTTAGCAAAAACTAATATTCAAACTCTTCTGCACACTTCACAACAGAATTAAAAAAGGAAACTTGTTCATATTTTACCAAGTTTTAAAGTAATCCTATTTCATTAAATTATTCATTGCCGTTTTATTCAAGTCCATATTTACTTTTAATTAAGTATATGAGAGTGAAATGAGTTTCAGTAAAGGTCAAAACGGTATTTAACGGACTTGAATAAAGAGGATATATTTTTGGTCATGTATTTATGTATATTTTTAATCTAAAATGAAAATAACATAATGAGACTTAACATCTTACGTCCCAGGATGACAAGCGCAATGGAATGCCACACAATACTTTATAACTCAAGGTACTGGATAGTGTTGGTACTGTTCATGGGTGGTCGTATCGCTTACCATCAGGCAAACGGTGTGATGATCTCATCATTCAATGTAATAAAAAAAAAGTAAAAACTAGTATTGTCTAGATATTTGCTTCCTCACTTATTTGCATATTACTACATCAAAAGTTTAAACACCGACTTACCCAATATTATACACTTTCCAAGCAAAAACCTCGAGAATTTATCAATTTCAAGAAAAATATTTCTTGAAATAAAAATATTATTACTTCTTCTCCTTCGGTTCATGATATTCGTAGGAAAATGGCTTAATTACTCAGTTTACAAATCATAAAGTTTATAAGTAAAAAAGTCGCAATGTCGTTTAATAAAGGAGATGTCCGTTATTGTATGGATGCTGGGCCTCAAAATCTAACCAGGATCAAACTTTATGGATACGAAAGAGGCAAGAATCCATTAAACATTGAATTGGATCCATTAAAAAATATTTAAGACCCCTCCATTCATAACCAACTTTTCTAATAACGTTCATTTTAAGTGTAGTATTTAAACAAAATTAAATTAAATTAATTTCAAAATTGGTGGATTTTAGAATTATACGATTTACTGCAAATGCCCAGTTTTTGGGTGTACATGTATACCTAAAGTATCTTGGTTAGAATTTTAACCGCGTTTATAGACATATCCTTTAAAAATATTACATCCATATTTATACTAGCTTATTCATATGTGGATCCCGGGAAGTACTAATTTATTTATCCATTTTTATTTACAAACTGGCATATCGCACGCCCAGATCAATACTGAATCATCTCGAATAAATCTGTGAATCGTGTAAATCGACAAATCTTGCCGATTCACACAAAACAAGACAGATAATTCAGTATTGATCTAGGCGTGCGATAGCGATATACTAAAACGATAGAATTGGCACAAGTACTGCCACCCGCCAGCGCTATTATAACATACGTATGTTTTATTTTGTATACAGGTTACATCGGCCGCGTCAACCTAGAGCCGTAAACGAGATGTTTTTTTTTACAATATTAAGGCTAATAAAAAATAGGCATATATCCTTACGCCTCAATCTATCTCTAGGATAATAATATTTCTCGCCCATATTTTTTTCTATTAGCTTTAACAATTGTAGAAAGGTATCTTATCTACTGCCTCAATATAGTACTACTGTCACTTTGAAAACCAAGGGTAATTATCACCAAATCTTATTACTACATAAGATTTGGTGATAATCTTATTACTACATAAGATTTGGTAATAATTGCCGAACCACGAAAGAAAAGCGCGGCCGGTCAAATGAGGCTCTATAAAATAATATTTCAAACGTTTTTTTTTATTAGCTTATAAATTAGCACGGTCATTGAAAGTTTACAAAAACATCTTTAAAAGTATACCAGTCTTGGAATCCATCGCGCATTCTGGGGAGTTCGTGCCTGATTCGTGTCGGAGCGCCGGGAATTTTTTCACCCCTCATAGACATCCTGCTGGAGACTAATATCGCGAAATAACCGGGAACGTGTGCGCAATCATCGTTAAATTTGGAAATAATGAGCAGTTCGCGTTTACGAGTCAGACGATATGACTGCTCTAGTGATGAGGTTAAAATCATTTTAGATGTCGATAAAATAATTTTAGGTAGAAATTGTGAACATTTCGAGTACATAACAAATTCCTATGTACAGTCAGCCACATAAGTAGCTGAACAAATTCAAATAAGCTTTAACACTTTTGTGTTCTTATCAATTATTGTTTTCTCTTCACAAATATAAAATAAAGGGGATAAACTTTACTTCACACGAAGAAAAATAATTTTTTCAAAAAATTTAACGCGTAGAGGCGATTTGAAATTTTGACATTGTTCAGCTATTTATGTGGCTGACTGTACAATGCTTTTTGAAAAATGAAATATAGGAACAGAAGGAGAAACCGCTTTACTCATTTGAATAGTAATGTAATTATTTTGCGAGTGGCTTAACCACGCTGTAGGTAAATGGTTTTACCTACAGAGTAACATCATGATCGGAGTGGCCCAATAGATGGCGCTATCCCACAGAACCAGCGTGAACCGCTAGCTGTGGTGACTTGTTGTATAATGTAATTGAATTTTCCTAAAGCATAATAAATTCATAAATCCGATACCGCAGCTAGGATTCTCCTCCTTTATTTAATATGTATTCTTTATGTAAGATGTTCGTTTCCTATCAGAAGACCAACTAGATCCTTTGGCTACCCAGAATAAATATTATGTCTTTTGAAATAACTCACGAGTATTGCAAATCAGATACTACTGCAGTATAATTCCGAACACGAAAATTGTTTAACTACTTTATCGATAACAATTGTCGCAACACTAGCCCAGTCCTTAAGAACTGTAATGTGTTCCATTTGATGGTCTCTGAACTTATTCCGTTAAACGTGTGATTACGAAAATTAATTTCAATAATGTAGTTCAGCAAACAATATTAAGACCCATATACTTACGATCATAGCCTTGTTAACGGTTATTTTGATCATTTTCAACTCTATGCTGTAGTTGTTTAGAACAAGATTTATATTACACTGTGTTTTAGGTATGACGTAATTATGTCTAGGGTTCTTAAACTTTACTCATAGATAAAAGGTTTAGGCTGGCTTGCACAACGACCTACTAAGTATGTTTAATGCTAAACACATTTAAAACTTCGTGCTGTTACTGTCATCCATTAGAAAAAATGACAAAGACAGCACAATGATTAAATATTAAGCGGTAATCATATTTAGTGAATCGCTGTGTAATCCAGCCTTTATTTATGTTGCAGAAAGAACATGTGCATAGTCCTATTAATAATATACGGGTAGTTCATCTCCTGGATTAACACATAGGCTACTTTTTATCCCGGGAAAATATAAAGCGGGACTTTTATCCCGGAAAAACGTTTTCTGCGAGTGGAACCGTCAGAAATCAAGTACAAAGATAGTTCGAGATCCAGTAGAGGAGATGGGCTACTTTCATCCAGATTTCATTTTCTGGCGAGTGGAGCCGTCACAGCCAAACCACTGAACCGATTGCGATGCAATTTGGTAGAGATATAGTTTAAGACCCTGGGAACGATCCAGGCAACTTTTTATCCGGGGAAAATATAAACCGAGACTTTAATCCCGGAACATGGTCTTCTGGGAGTGGAACGCATTATAGAGCAGCAGTACAAATAGTTAAATAGTACAGCAGTACAGTAGGTTATTATTTATTGCGTAAAATTGCCACGCGCTTAGATAAAGAGGGCCCGTGGTCTCCTTTATATCACGAGTTTAAAGCAAATAGG
Source organism: Lapara coniferarum (assembly GCA_949316025.1). NCBI lineage: Eukaryota > Metazoa > Arthropoda > Insecta > Lepidoptera > Sphingidae > Lapara > Lapara coniferarum. The sequence goes on along the minus strand of OX438919.1, from coordinate 1,357,557 downwards.
TCAATTCCTAGACTTACCTACATTGATAACATTAAAATTAATAATAGCTATACGATAGGTATTGAGGAGACCACCGAAGCTCTATTGAATTCTCTAATACCCGATGACACTATATCATAGTTAAATTAGAATGTGGGCGGCGGAACTGCTAAACTCTCCTGTCTCAAACCGCGCAACGTTTGATAAATTTATTAGCATCGTTAGATCTTTACCGCTAAACAAAGCCTCCGATGAGGATAAAGTATCTAATAAGATGATTAAAGAACCGTGTGAATCAGCAGGTGAGGCGTTATTAACTGTCCTTAACCAATATATGCTGAAGGTATTTTTCCGTGAATATGTGATTCTGGTTTCCATCGAATAATACCTCGAATTCGAAAATAAGTAGCGATAAGTCTCTCGATGATCCCAAGTCATACAGAGCTATAACGCTGTTGCCATCTTTAAGTAAACTTCGAGAACGTGTTATCATCCTTCGTCTGATAACACGTTTGGACGGTAACGGACCAGCTTTCCACAAAAATCAATTCGGTTTTACAATAGATAGGTCGACTACTGACGCGGCCATATTGAATAGAAGAACGCTGAGTACATCGGAACATAAATATGAACTCGGTATCTTCCTAGACATCTCCGGTATCTTCGATAATCCTTGGTGACCTATGGGCTATGATACTTCGCAAGTTAAAAATACAAGGTTGCTATAGGAATATATATACCCTTATTTACACATACTTCTCGTACGGAATAACCAAATTGAAACATGGCCACCAAGTCGTGTAGAAGCCGCTGACGATGGGATGTCCACAAGGTTCGGTTGTAGGTTCTTTATATGGCATGTGAGCTTCGAAGATTTTCTTTCCATTCCTTTACTTATGGGTACACTTTGACCGAATATGCGGATAACGGCCTATTATTCATAGAATCAAATAGTAGATCGTGGCTTGAAAGTTTGGCGGAGACGTGCGCACGTGCTGCTTGTGTGGACTGGTCTGCCCTTTTCGCTTACTACATCTAAGTATTAGGGGTATATATTAAACTTAGATTAATAACGACATCTTGAAGAATTTCAGACCAAATAATTACATGATTCCTGAGAGGGTTATGCACTCGTATAGGATTTTAAAATTTATTACCTTTTTTGTGAGTATATAAAAGAACTGCTCTAAACAAAAATAACAAATATATTTATATCATGTTTTTTTTTATTATTATTAATTGTATTTTATACCTTGAACTGATTTTGAAAAGAGCAACACTAGAGTTTCTTGCCCATTCTTCTCTAGTGAGAACTGCTTTCCGAACTGGTGGTAGAGTTAATATTGACTGAATCTAAATAATGTATAACATTTTGTGGGTTCGCATAAATTTATTTCATTTCATTTCACAATTAATATTTGAATGGGGTGAAAGAAACTGCCTTACCTTCTCACCACAGAAAACGTTTCAACTGCTTTAAAAAAAAAAAATTCACCGCCAAGAATTAAATTAAATAATATCACTATCAAGACACATAATCGGTTAGTTATTTAGGTTTAATCTTATAGATATTTTTTTTTTCTGGAACATATTATAAACAACGTTGGAGAAAAATCTAAAAGGAACTTTTACGCTTTGACAAGGATATCGACTTCTTCGTGGAATTTATCTTTCACTACACTCAAAGTCATCTACTTAGCATGTATTACATACGGATCACCTGTATGGGCGATAGGGCTACTATCGGTGCTGTGCGCAGAAAACTGTTCCAGAGTCAACGTCTGGCGTTGATATTCTTGTGTAAGGCGTAAAAAACTGTTAGTACGGAAGCTTTGTCTGTCCTTAAGGGCGTACTCTCAGTCGATTTGGAGGTATAGCGTCGTGCTGCTATGTATTACTCCACCAAAGAGGATATGGACAAAGTGTTACTTACCTCGCGTGAGCTCTTCAGAATCAATAGATTATTTAAACCGCACACTGATGTACGCAATGAGCTGTTAAAAGAATGGCAATCTAGGTGGAATGTATCTTCTTTTTTTTTTATCGCGAGGTAAACGCGTTATCGCTACCACCACTGGGGGGTGAGTGAAACGGTAATTTTGGTTCACGCTTCACCGTTTGGTGTCATAAAATGCGTGCCACCGCTTATCCTGGCGTACAGGACTTGCAGTGGCGAGTGTTAGGGCGGGATAGTCACAAAAAGTCTTCTTATAACTAACATTACAATATCTACGCTACCCGTTTAAAAATAAAAAAATGTAATTTTCCAACAAAATTAACAAAAAAAGGACTCATTTTAATTTTACACACCGTATAAATGTAACTAACAGTACTCTACGGTAATTATTCGTCGAAGCGACAATATCATACATACAGTGATAGTCATATCAGTGTTTCTTCGTATATGAGTAGGTATAATAATATAATAATATATTTGTTGTTGAGTAGGTGTATACCAGTATTTTTAATTTATTCATCAGACTCAAGTTTTTTTACAATTGTAACCAAATGAAAGTGTTATTTTATTACGGTCATGTAAAAAAATAACACATAATTTGAACTGATTTGCTCCATTAGTTTATGGTTTAGGTTACAGTATGATTTATTAATGATGAATTGTAAAAAAAAATTGAGACATATAAATGAGTCGAAAACACTCGTTTACGAAGACACGCTACAATATAATGCCCACTTTGAAAAATCGTGCCTCATCTTTTAACACTCACGATAAAAATATTTCCCAAACTACCAACCTAACTAAGAGATAAAGATTGTCGCCGCATCTAAACTTAAAAACTTTAATCTTCAGTTTAAGTGGCCATATACCAATTCTGTGAAGTTTCCAACTTGGGCAGTAACTTAGAAACAAAGTAGCACCATAGAAGTTACAGCACTTCGTTGCTTAAATATGAGAGTAGGATGAAAATCGACGATGCAGCGACAGTCTAGTGATCAGACAAGAGATACATCGAAATTCAATTTCACAATTTAAAGATGGTTGCGATTGTTATAAAAGCGGTTCACTCAGTTCATCAAACTAAAGTCATAGGGTCAAATTGTTTTGCTAAATCCAAAACGTCAATCGCTCACCCACCATATTTTATAAAGATAAAGCACATTTTGTGACGCTATGTACAACGAGATTAACCCATTTCAGCCCAACTCTAGACTAATAGAACAGCAATAAGCTTTATCCCTGTCCGCCTCCAGACGAATCCATTTGTATAAGCCGCGGCGCAGACACGTTATCGCTTGATTCAACTGCCCTGCTCACGAACCAAAGCCCATAAATCATTTCTCCAGAAGGGCATGAAATATCCTAGGTTAGAAAACCTTTACATTTGGCATATATTTATTCTACACAATGTGACGTCACTTCGCTCGGTTAGGTCTTTATCCCCATAAGGAGGGTAATTTCTGTCCCATTCTATGCTAGAGGGCGGCAATACATCCTCGACTCATGAGTACTGTTTAAAATCAAAATCTTGGGTATCAACATCCAAAACCTTGTAGCTCAAGTATGCCAGTTGGCTGATAAGCCCATTGTGTAATGTCTGCGAAAAAACGTCTCATTAAATGTTTCTGTCGCTATTCCCGCCACAAACCCTTCAGTATTCTGTTGTTTTACGACCATTTCAAAACGTTGAATGACGTCGTGTAGGTCTAATGTGCCTCAGTCATTACTATTTGTCAGTTTAAAGGGATACGTCTCACATCGACGCTCGAGGACGAGCCCGATCGCGTGTTTTGACAATGTCACCGATGATACCGTCTCGATGGCCAGCTGTGATCATATTTGTTTAACACAAGCTCACGAGATTATCACTAAAGTGTTAGGTACAGGCGCTACGAGTGCAAGCCAATTTCCCTCTTATATTCATCGTATGATGTGATGGATTGTACTGCAAATGTAACTAGTAAACGGTTTGTCTGAGTATTTTGTTTTTTGCCACCAAGCGCTGAAATTTTCCAATTTCCATTTTCCATTACCTACGTGACAATGTACTTACTAATAATTATAATTGTTATAATATGTATTAACTTAAGTAGAGCAAACTATTTACCCAGTTGTCTCTTCGTTTAGTTTCATAAAAAAATGTATATAAACTTTTTAAACCAAATTAGCAGTAAACGGTGGCAGATGTATGAAACTGGGCCTAATGTCTAACCTCATTAGGAATCCACTTAAAACTTGACAATAGTGGCCGCTGTGGTTTGGCTAGGTTTCAACATGAGTGAGATGTTACAAGGCTGGACATTAAGTTCTGTAAAAATAATATCAGGTTATATTATTTATATCAGTTTATATTATTTCATTTTACGACTACGGGAGACTGGCCTTTTATGGTCCTAAAGTAGTATTGTAATTTGTCTTCATATTGATTTCATGGATACTTTGCAATTAATATTCCAAATATGGCATGTACGACAAATGAAATTTCAAGTATCCTAAATCCTCACTCCAAAAGTACGTAATACACCATTCAAAATCGTCTAAAGTTTCGTTTTTGATTGGCATCCTTCTTTAGGGTTGAGAACCCTAACCTAGAGCCTCCAATACATAAATCGTAGCACGTCCAGGCTATATTGTAAATATAATTCCACCATTAAAATGGTTTGTTAAATATAAATAACACTACGGTTACCACTGCAGGTAATCAGATTCTGATCTAACGTCCGGGCCGAGCCTGCAAGCTCTCCGATACCATTACTATCGAACAGTAAGCCTAGGATATTATTATTAAAACAAAGTAATGCAATACGACTATTCGAAGTTACGTGTTATTGAGTGGATATTGTTTATCGATTACTAGCTTTTTCCCGCGGCTCTACCCGCGTTAATAAGTTTTTCTGGGTTGAAAGTGCATATAACCCTTCCTCTTGAATCACTCTATTTATAAAAAAAAATGTGTTATATTATGTAGTGATAATCGTTCGCTTTAACTGAGAAGGAATACTTCGTGAGGCATCCTATATAACTGAGTATTCCACATATGAATTATGAAGGTATGTCTGCCAATGCTACACCATTGCGTCTTAGTGCACTCAAGCCTCTCATTAGTAGAGAAGCGGTATGTTCAACAGTGGGCAGTATATAATACAGGACTGGTGTCATTATTATTTATATATTAATGCAATTTTATACTCAGACAGGCTAGTAGATTGATTTGACTTTATTCACTAGCATTTGATAGTGAGCGCCGTTTCCGTTACCGTTTCTTGAAATAAAACTTCCACTGTGTAAGTTTCAGGGAAAAAGTAGCTCATCAGTTAATTTAGCACTTAATGTCGGTTTCGTAAACGCTAATTGTCGAATCCTACTTATATTATAAACGTGAAAGTTTGTAAGTATGTATGGATTTTTATTACTCTTTCACTCAAAAACTTGGCACACGGGTAGATCACGTTCTGGATTAAGGCATAGGCTACTATTTATTCCGGGAAAATATAAAGCGATACTTTTATACCGGAAAACTTTTTAACGCGGGCAGAGCGGAGGGCAAAAGCTAGTATAAGACGACCAAATACAATAGTGAAGCTCCCAAATATTGTAAACAAAAGAGTGCATTCAGCATTAAGGGCCTGTTTGACAAGTCTCTGAGTAAATGCTACTGGTCACATAAATGTATAAGCCGACCAAATACAAATGTCTCACTCTAATCCACACTCCCAAAAATTTTTAATAATATTAGTATTAGTTGTTTATGGATGCAGGCTTTTGGCAGGTCCGTCTGGAAATATTTAGGAGAGGCCTGTGTTCAGCAGTGGACGTCATGTGGCTGGTGATGATGATTTATATTAGCTGTTTAAACGATAACTGTAATAAAATACTTGAAACTTGTGAAACAGACCTTTAGAATTTTCCGAATTCCGATTTCGAAATTTCCCTTAGAAATTTCATTCAAATTGATTCCGTGGTTTACGCATCAACTTCTAACAAACAGCCAAAATTGTTTGTAGAGTTGGGTTATAAGTATACTAAAGTAAAGAATCAGGATCACTAAAAAAATGTATTGTGAGCTTTATAAAAATCGTTATATAATAAAATAACTGAAATTCATCAATATCTATAATATGAATATTTATTTATTTTATTGGAATGAAGTTCCTTATTGCGCGTTGTGAAAGGGAGCTAGACGGAAAAAATTCTCACGAAAAGTTGAGCGACACTTTTATACTTGCCCTGTGAAACCAGCTAGTAACAATAAAGAACTGGCCGTAAAAGTGAACATTCAAAATTTAAATAAAAAAATACAATTTAAATGCTTTTTAGAGTAGTTTTTTTTTTCGTTAGTTGTATGTTAATTTTAATGTCAATGCTTGCTTAGGTGATGATCGTGATTCGATGACATATCTATTGTGTAGGTAAAAGTAAATGTATTCATTGATGTGGTAACGTTTTAATGAAATATACAATTATTATTATAACTTTGTTATTTACAAATACATGCCGATTTGGTTTTAAACCATGCACACACCCTCTCTGTCTCACACATACACTCACTCACACTCACACACGCAACATATACACATTCAGAGAGGTTCATTATACTTCTACATGTAGCTGTATGCTTATTAAAATAGTTTTTACATGAATTCTTGAGGCTTTTATAAAACTGTGGGGGGCGGCGCTGTGTGCTGAGATACAGGTTTTAACCTAGTTCGGCACATGGAGGCTTAACTTTTCATACTGTCGCAATTCTTTACAGCCTATGTTTAGTTTAAATTTACTGTAATTTTTTTGGCCAATAAACTTATTATATTATTATTATAACTTAAAAGAAATAAAATTTTATTACAATATCTTCACTAATTGATCGAACAGAACTTCGTTCCATCCCGGTGTCCCTTGACACCTCTCAAGTTTTTTAATTTACTACTATAGAGAGACAACTGGGTTTCAAAACATAGTTGTATTTAAGTTTTGAACAAATAGCCTAAATAAATATTTCGCTAGAAGGCAAGTAAATTGAGCATGCCTTCGTCACATCGATACAGACTTAACCAACTAGTATTAATATTACTAAGTACATAAAGCTGGTAGCTTGTATTAAACTATTAGCAGAAAGTCTTGTATAGAGAATTGGCAATAAATAACTACTTTATATGAATGAATATATAGTGAAAATGTTTAGACGTTTGTATTTTAGGATGCTTAGATGATTATTAAAAGTAAACGCAGAAAGTACAGAACGGATTTGGATGTAATTTGGCACACGGGGAGATCATGTCCTGGATTAACACATAGACTTTTATCCCGGTAATTTTCGCCCTGGAAAGTAATGGCTATGTTTTATCTGATTCTTTAAGTATATGACTCCTAGAGTCGTACTGTGTTTTAGGGACTTTTATTGCAGGAAAGGCTTTTCACGCAGGCAAAGCCGCAAGCAACGCATAGTAATATATAATTACGAATACTACTATGACTCAGTGGCGTCGTCGTGTATCTGCGGTACGACTTTCGCTCTGAGGTCACGGTTTGGAATTCCGGGTCGGACAGAGTCATATTTAGATTTTCTTCTCAGGATCAGCTTGGAGTCTGGAATTTGTGCCCGATATAGCGAAAGGTTCGCCCCCTATCTCATCATGGGACGGAACAATCAAGGTGAAGAGTGGATGCCCTGGTTGCATCTCTGCCTAGGGTTCGGGGAAAAATACGTGATGTATGTGAGTCTTAATTTAGTACCTTACAATCCCACCAGAACTGCTTCACCCGTAAACCACGACAAAAGTTTATGGAGTTAAACTCTGAAGCACATGCACCTCTTCATATTGGAAATGAAAAGCGTCCGTAACATAAAGTTAAACTTAACAACGGGTGAAGTGCAGTTCCCGACATCTGTGTTGTCTGCCGCAAACGAAATGAGTTTTTTATTTGACGCAACTTTAGACTAGTATATTAGACCTTGTGTTCTACGGCTTAGTTGCTTTAAACATAACAAAAATATAGTGGCTCCTTTCTCAATATAAAGAAAGCCGTTTCATGGTGCGTTACGACTCTATAAATACAGGCAACAGCATCCAAACCTTAAATTTTCAAGCCCTGTTCCATTCTCATCACAGTGAGACATTAGATATTCTCACGAATCGCACTAACTACCCTAGCTAGTATCCTTTAAACCGCTAAAAAATATACCTTATATCCAGCTGCGAAATATGGAAACCGAGGATACCTACCCAGACAAAGTGGAACAGTTGCGGCAGTTTCACCGGTTCCTGTAATAAAAAGCCAGATGTATTAATATGACTTTTCTGTCAGATATTTCTATTCGAGTCCAGTGAAACCAAAAGATGTAGTTTATATGACATTTTTTTAGCAAGAGGAAATACATTTACGGATTTCTGCTGGACTCACCGGTCTTAACCGTCCTATCAACTAAAACTCCGCCCTTCTACTCCCTCTCCCTCACAGGAGTCGCCTCTTGGGCAAAGCCTCTTGCAGCTCGAAGAATAAAACCTCGGGAATATCATAGGTGTGTATGGCAGCCTGCACACTAGCTTCATGGCCCTGCAAGTCCGCTTACGTTTATATGTAAGTTTTTAATAGGCTATCAGGAACTTTATCTGCATGATGTGAAATCGTCCCTGGACTGACGTACACAGCAAACTCACTAAATATGATTACTACTAAATATACTTTAATCATGGTGCTATCTTTATCAACTCCTAATGGATGACAGTGACAGGATGAGGTTTTAAATGTATTTAACGCTAAGTAATATCGCAGGAACATGCTGTAGGCCGCTTTCAACAGGTTCGTCTATAAATTTTAAGGCGAGGCCTGTGTTCAGTAGTGAACTTCGTTTAATGATGAAGTTTTGTTAGTTGTGCAAGCCCGCCTTAAGATTTATATAAATTGAGAAAGTTTGCAAAGCCGGTAGAAATTTATATAGACCCTCCGCCACTGGTCATGAACAAGTTTAATACACAATCTAAAAGATTCTATTGAAACATCCAGCTAGAGTCGTCTCCACATCTGTCCGTGCAGTAAAAACTCAAATTGTTTCTACTTTTACTGCACAGACGTTTATTGAAAGTCATGCTTGTCTCTCACAATAGTAAAACAAACTTAACAATATGGAAACACACAAAACTTTAGATTACTGGAAACTAACCTTCATGAAAACTAGCTTTGCCCATAGTTCTGTCCGCGTCTTAGTATTTATCAATGTAAATGTCTTTTTGTTACAGTTTACACCATTACGACACAAATTATCGACAACGACCCAATGTTACTTTTTCGCACAAATACTATGATATTAATGGTGGCTTCAACTGTTGCCTAATTATAAATTACTAGCTTTTGCCCGCGGCTCCGCCCGCCTTAAAAAAATTTTACGGGATTAAAGTCCCGCTTTATGTTTTGCCGGGATAAAAGTAGCCTATATGTTAATCCAAGACATGATCTACCCGTGTGCCAAATTTCATCGGAATCCGTTCAGTAGTTTTTGCGTGAAAGAGGAACAAACATCCATACATTCTTACAAACTTTCGCGTTTATAATATTAGTAGGATTATTATCCTGACTGCCTCGGTGGCGTAGGTGTATTGCGTGAGCGCTACAACATCGCTCTGTGGTCCTGGGTTCGAATCCCGGGTCGGGCAAAGTGATATAAGATTTTTCTTCTCAACATCAGCCCGGAGGCTGGAATTAATGCACGATATTATGGCGAAAGGCTTGCCCCCTATGACATCATGGGACAGGACACATAGTCGAAAAGTAGGTGTCCCTGATTGGAACTGTGTCTACCACTTCGGAGATAAAGGTATGATGTGTGTTTTCCTATTATTATCCCTTTTTTTGTGTTTGTCCCTACTGCCAGTAGCCTAACGCGAGTCCGCTTTTCTGGCCATACCGGTCTTTAGGGTGAATTTAATAAAATTCTGTTTGGTTTACTTTGCCTTGCCAGGAAAAAATCCGCAATTTTACCAACTAGGTGGGAAATAATATGCGTAAAATATCATTGTGCTTCATTAATTGAGCGTGAACAAACATTTTCGATAGTGATCTAATATCACACACCGAACAAAGAGCACAATGAATCCATGGAAACGGCCCGTCGAATGAACTGTCTTTTATAATTACATTTTATAACAAAAAGTCCTGTTACGGTGTAAAATGGCGTATCATAAATTTGTATGAAATACGATATTTTTTGTTATTCATGGGACTTTTGTAAAGAAAAATTATCCACGAATAGTATACCTAGATATAGTTGATGAAGTTATAAAATAAACCATCGTATTGACTCATTCCTTTGATTTTATGGCAGCTTGCTGGTGGTAGGACTCTTATATGTAAGAGTCCGTCTGGGTGGGTACCACTGCAAAGTCTATTTCTACCGCCAAGCAGCAGTGTGCATGCACTGTTGTGTTTCGGTTTGAAGGAAATTGTAGCCAGTGTAACTTCTGGATATAATGAGACTTAACATCTTATGTCTCAGGATGACGAGCGCAGTGGAATCCCACACAGTACTTTATAACTTAGGGTGCTGGATGGTGTTGCTACTGTTTATGGGTGGTCGTATCGCTTACCATCAGGCGTACAGCATGCTCGTCTCGTCATTCAATACACTAAAATACAATAAAAAAACATACAAAAGTAAAATATATAAAGTACCCTTTGTGCATTTTAAAAATATTCGCCTCTATGTTATCGAAAACAAAATAGCCAATTGAGATATCATAAATTGTTTGCCATTTTTTGGTCGCAATTGAATAAAAACAAATTCTTTTGTAATATTTCAGATCAAAAACACGAATAAATGCAACGTCATACTTTCGCAAGCCCTTTGTAAGTGGCTGGTGCAAAACAAGATTTTATTTCTAAAATTCATTGAAATAAGCTCTTTTGTGGTAAACGAATCGGATTAGACTTATTTTTCTCTTTAAATGTATATAAGATGGTACCTAAAATGTATGAGTCTGGTGTTTTGAAGATCCGCGGGATGGTTCAATCTCGTTCTATGACATAGTTCTAAATTAACTTGTTCGCGCCACCACCAGCGTCAAAGTGTCTTTCCGAAAATGTAAAGGTTAGGATCGCATTGCTGTTTGGCCAGGTTGTTTACATATTTTTTAATCTATTAAGGTTCCTTTATAATCTTATATCTCATATTATAAAGTAACGTTTTGAATCGGGGAGATAAAAGTACTTCTTGAGTGGTCCACTGATGCGACAAAGTTTGGATCAAAATATTACTAGGTACTTATTTTAAGTTAAATGACAAACCAACGCATTTCTTTTAAGTTTTATATATTTTTTGTCTAGGGTTAAATAAATGGTGGATAATTTTTTGTTTTAGCCTTTTATACATACAAGATAAGATTTATTTTCTGTTAGTTCATTAATAATTGAAGTTACCATTTAGCCTCGTACGCCCACAGGAGCATTCTGTTATCCCACGCGAGCCATTAAAACACCAGACTCGCTAAATTATTCAGATTGTCATAGCTAGGGATGGGATAACGGGTGATTTGGATCATCGAATGTGTCAAGATTCAGTACTTTTACGAATCAGTACGTCAAGTTCTGTACTCCACGGTAGTTTCAATGTTATAAGTTGAGGTGAATGTATGTAAGAATGATATTTTTTTTCATCAAATTTATTAGTTACTGATGTAAAGTTATTACTGTTATAAGCTCCAGGGTGAGATGTTTTAACGTAACTGAGCTCCTATTTAATTTAATATTCAATCAATCCAACAGCCTATCGCCGTCTACTGCGGAACGTAGGCCTTCGCAAGTGAGCGCCAACCATCCCGGTCTTGAGCAGCCCGCATCCATCCGCTACCCGCCGACTTTTTCAAGTCGTCGGTCCATCGTGCAGCAGGGCGTCCTACACTACATCTACCTAATCGCGTTTCCACTACAGGATCTTTCTGCTCCTTCAACCATCCGTCTACAGACATGGCCAGCCAATTGTAATAATATTTCTTTATGTTAATTATAATTATTGCGTTTTAGATATTACAAGTACAAACAAGAACTACTTCAGTTTATCCATTCAATTGCGTAACAACACTAGTGTTTGTTAATATTACGCGTGAATTTAATAGTTGTCCCAACATTAACTCATATGAAACTGTAAAATAATTAAAAGTTTCCCGGCCATTTGTCGGACCCTTATTAAGTATACTCGGACGTTGTTTCAGCAGTTAATGAGGTTTTTGAAATAATTAAACAGTTTTAATGTGCACTATAATATCATTGTGTTTTGGTAAAAGTAAAATCCTTACTAATATTTAAATGCGAAAATTACTAAACTGATTTAAATGAAATTTGGTACACAGATAGTTTAGAGCCTGGGAAAGGACATAGGCTACTTTTTATCTCAGGAAAATATAAAGCGGGACTTTTATCCTGGAAATTTTTTTCACTCTGGCGGAACCGCGAGCAAAAGCAATTTTACTATAACTTTGCGAAGTGTTAACACATTACATTTCAGTTCCACCAATATGGCAGTATTTTCCTGGAAAGACCTTGTAACGTTGCATAGAGAGTTAACTCTCTCCATAAACTGTCTGTGGTTTACGGCTCAGGTTTACGGTGAGTTTTAACTACCAATCGAAAAGGTTTTTGTTTCGCATTGGCTAATAGGTTGTCATTCGTTTGACGTACGTCGGAATGGCGCCTGTATAAATAAACGTGCACTGTCATGCGCCCCTTTCTTTTGCAATCGTCTTCGCCGTAGGCACACCACTATTATCTAACTGCGTGCTGCCGCGCATACCGGTGTTCCCGCTGGGGTGAATGTCCCAATAATTACTAACCGCTACCAGTGTATTTTGTGTACCTGGGCTCGTCAGTTATCACGAGTCGCTGGCGCGGAATGCAAGCCTAGCTTGCATTCCGACCCGCTGGGATTCTGTTCCAGGTTTCCACGGTACGGCGTTGACCGCCGCCTTTCTTGCACGGAGTGCTGACTCCGTGCGCACCACCGTCGTGGCGGAAGCTGCTCCGCCACGCGCGCACCATCTACGTCGCGGGTGCCGCCCCTGCCACGTACTCACCACCACCATCGCAGTCGGGTGTGCTAGCCCCTACCACCTCACCAACGCTGCGTCGACCACGTGGCTACACCACCTGCCCGGCGAGCTGTCGCCGGAGCCAGCCACGTGCATCAGCGTCGTGCCGTTCGCCTGAATCGGAGTCCCCGCAGGCCAGTGACTCGTTAGCATAACATCAGCGAACCGTACCGAGTGTAACGCGGAGGTGCAAAAATAAAGCTCGTACCACGAACCTAAACCCTGAGTCTTTTTTCTCTCTCTACACACTACCACTATCTGTGGCCTAACGCGGCAACCTATACAATTTGCTTGGAGCTGAATCGGCAAGGAAGGGTTGAAGTCATATTATAGGCAGCCGATATATTTTGGTTCAACAAATTGATCTCTTCACCTGATGGTAAGCGGAGAGGGGTCCAGATAGAATGTCGATTGATGAGAGATGATTATCCCGCGCCAGTCGACAAAATTATGCCGGCCTGTTTGAAGCGTTTCACAGGCTGATCCCAGATGCAAGTCACACGTCCTACGTTGACCACTACGGTGGGTTTAACACCCTATATACAGTGCTCGCTATCCGGGGCGACACAAAAACTAATAACTAAGTACCGACAGCAACTAAACTCGGTAACATACTTAAAAATTCGTATTGCGCTGCTACCATGGTAGAACTGGATAATAGCAGCTGAAAGAAAAAACTTACGACCATGCATTTTTCTTAATAAAAACAACTCTATTGCCTACTACACTCCCATTTATCATCATCGTCAGCCATATGATGTTCACTACTAAACATAGGCTTAAAGATTTCCAAACGGATCAGACAAAAGCTGCACACAGCGTATATAAGTAAGACATTTATTAATGACCTTGAAACTATGAACTACAGAACCCATTTAAAATTATATTCCCTTGTAAAGTTCTCGTGTAATTGGATAATTTTTTATGAAAGGCGCAAGCGTGTTGCCTCTCAAAGGCTCGCAATTTGAGCCACAAAGCACCGCTCACTCCTCAGATCTTACATTTTAATGCATTCCGATATTTAATCTTGAACTATTTAGTTCACTCGGTTTTTGATGTAATTTTCGTAGGTAATAACGCACTTCTATAATATGAGTACCACACTTTTATAATAATGTTCGCACTGAAATTAAGTGTTTAAACTTTGTAAATTTCAAACAACTAGTTATGTAACAAGGCTTATTACAATATTTCAGAATACATACAGGATAAAAAGGCCTGGGATTAAATATTTTTGTGTGATTTTATTTGGAATAATGTCTTTCGTTTAAATAAAGTTTCTAATCTATGAGCGGCTTGGGTATGACATACTCCTGCGGCGGCGTCGTGTGCCGGGTCGGCCACTTCCCTGTAATATTATGGTTGAGGAAGCTGATGGCTGGCACATGCGTCATACTCGTGAACGGGTGCTGTTTGTGTGGACTGGTCTTTTTTTTTTATAGTATGGCCATCTTCGGCTCATTAGGGACGGCTGCGGGCTTCCTCCGACTCACGTCTAAGTTGTCGTCCGCAACCGCCCCTGCGCGTACCACTTTTTTGCGGTCCTTTTCCTGTTGCGGGGGCTCAGAAGCCCCCGAAACACCGTACCTTGTCCGCCTTTTGGTGTCCGAGGCAGCGTGAGACACGCTGCCTCGAACATGTCCATCACGGGGGTCACAGAAGTTGGCTAGACTAATGGGTGGGCGGCACCTCCCGCCCACCCGTGACCCCCGGAGGCCCCTATTAGTCGCCTTTTACGACAGGCAGGGGATACCGTGGTGGAATTCTCCAAACGCCCCCAATCCACAGGGCGGGTGTGTGGACTGGTCTGCCCTTTTCGCTTACTTTATCTAAGTATTAGGGGTATATCCTAAACGTAGTATATAATGATATCGTGAAGAATTTCAGGTCAAATTACTTTATGATTTCTGAGAGGGTTATGCACTTATATTGGAATTTAAAATGTATTCCTTGCTTTGCTATATAAATGAACTGCTCTAAACAAAATAAACAAATATAGAATGGTATTTATTTGTTCTCTATATCGTGCATAGTATTTCATACCTAGAACTGATTTGAAAAGAGCAACACTAGAGTTTCGTGGCCGTTCTTCTCTAGTGGGAACTGCTTTCCGAACTGGTGGTAAAGTTAATATTGACGGAATCTAAATAATGTATAACACTTTATTGGTTCGAATAAATTTATTTCATTTCATACCATATCAAATGAAACAGCTTATTGAGAATAAGTCTAAAAATAACTAAAAAGTTATATATAGCGAGCTATGAGAGAGCTATGCCAGGTGTTTCTCTACACTTTCGAATCAGAAATGAGGAGATCCGTAGAAGAACGAAAGTCACTGACACAACCCAACGGATTAGCAAGCTGTTGGCAGTGGGCAAGGCACATAGTTCGAAGAACTGACGGCAAATGGGGCAAAAAGTTCTCGAATGGAGGCCACGTACTGGCAAGTGCAGCGTCGTCCGTCCAAATGCAAGGTAGGGAGATGAGTTTATAAAGGTCGCAGGAACACGCTGAATGCAGGTCGCTTTTGACATTTCCGTCTGGAAATCCTTAGGGGAGGCCTATGTTAAGCAGTAGACGCCATGTGGCTGATGATGAATATAATTGAATGTATTTTCTTTTATTGTGAAAAGTGTACACGTATAATTTATTAGAATATAATATAAACTTCAATTTCTATACCGGGTGGAAGGGAAACGCTCTCGGAAACGAATACAGGTGATACTATTGGTGATTCCTGACGTGATGGCACTAAAAAAATCGCGATCGCATTGTTACAATTTTAGTAGGATTTTCTCAAATTTCTGTACAGCTTCACGTATGGATAGATAAATCAAACTATTATTCTGAAAAACCTAGTAAAAAAGGTCAATATTTCAAAAAAATCGTAATGAAACACGTACATAAGCTGACGGGTTAACGACCGAGTGGCCAGCGCAGCGCGGCGGCCGCCGCCTGGTCGGCGTTAGCTTTGTAGTTTGTACCCTACCCAGTTTTTTGTACGCTTTACATTGCGCGTGCATGAATTACGGAAATACTAAAATCGTAAGTATTATCGCTTAGCTTTGCAAATGAATATAATTTTTTGTTAATGTTATGGTTCTTTTCTCTTACCGTTCCGGTATAGAGAGCGTTTCCCTTCCACTCGGTATATACCTTTCCTATGTATAAATCCCAAACCAACCCGCACTAGGCCAGCGTGGTGATCTAAGGCTTAAACCCTCTCAGTAGTAGAAGAGCCCCGTGCTCAGCAGTGGGCAGTGTATAACATAGGGCTGGTATCGTGTGGTGGTAGGTATGTATAAACGTGAAATATATGGTGCGTGATTTCGAATTTGAATATTAATTTAAAATTATTCTAGTCGATGAAACGTTATAAGACTTATAACAATACCAAACAGCGCCATCTATTGGCGAGAAGCGGACTATCTGAATGTGGAAGGTTCGGCGATGGAAAGTTCTCGAAGGGTCTCGATGTCTCCAGAATGTCGTGGAAGCGCAATAATTGACCTTAATTAGCGAGAGAGTTCCCGACTGTTCTCGAGCCTTCGAGAACTTTCCACAAACTACGACGGTACCGGCGGACGCGTATAAAAGACAGCGCGCGGCTGCCGCCGGGCATTCAGTCTTGTTTACAAGAGTGAGGGATAAGCGGACTACGAGCGATAACTCCGAGCGATTTCGAGGCGAATATTGTGGATTGCGTTTGAACGTGATTTTAATACTTAAGTGTATTTGAGTGTTTAATTATATCTGTATCTAGTGCAGTGTTTTTGTAGTACTAGTACTAATAAAGTCCTAATTGGTCTTTTATCGCAATACCGGTATTTTAATTGTTTATTTCGAACCCCAGCACGTAACAATATAATATCAAGATTGTAGGATTTCTATGCTTTTAATCAACTTATTGCTTACTAAAGCTTCTGAAATTTAAAGGTTTATTTCACTGACAAACTTGAAAATTTAACCGCATTCCCAAGTTTCGTTTTTCCTGAGTTTCACCTCAACACTCGCCGATATTATACTCAAAACTTTGGTCTGTTATCAGTTGTTTGAATAACTGAACCTTTGTGCCGCCGTAACGTTACTGTACGTCCAAGTTGAGGATTACTTAAACGGCTTTCACTGAGTTTGAACTTGACTGTCCCACCGGGCCGGAGCAGTGCCGGCCCGTGCGTTGGAATATAATTATTAATATCGTATTCAGACAAAATAAAAGAGTAAAATGTAGCACATTGTTTTTTCGTCCTCGACATCGTGTTATCTCAGTATTATGTTTTACTAGCAACTCGCCCAGGCTTCCCACGGTAAGCTGAGCATATATGTCTACATCTTTTTATGATGTACATAACAATTAATGAATTATACACATAAATTCACCCCGTCCATTGGTGAGAACCATATTAAAATCTATTTGTTAGCTTTTAAGTTAATCAGGGGTGGGTTTATCTATGTAAGCCTTAGAGCATTTAACATTCAATACTCAAAGATGTAAGGCAAAGATGTAAGCCCATATACGGCTTCTCTCAGACTCTCTTAACAAACAAAGACAACATTAATCGTAACATAAGGATGTTTTAGTAGAATTTCAAACCACTCAGCCCTGCCCCTGCACGGACACTGCACGGTGGACTGCTATAGGTACCGAAAAACTTTGTCCAAGTATTAATTTGAAGCTTAATAAAATACTTGAGTTTAGAGACCGTTGCTGCATTTCGAACTTTTCATTGGATAAAATTTAATATTGCTTTAGTATTATATATATGAAGTATTGCTTTAAGAATCCAGACTTTAATTTTGAATTTTAAGTTAATTGGAATGGAGGTTAATGTTTTAAGTATTTTTAGAGATCGCTGGTGGAACTTTCTTATAATTTGAGCACTCGCCTGACAGTAAGCGTCAAGACTTGCCGTAAACCAGCGAGAGGTTATAATATAGTCTCTACCGTAAACAGTAACAAGACCATTCAAGCTTAGAAAATGGCAAAAAACGCAACGCGACGATGTCGCTTAAATATGATGTTTGTGATTGATCGATATACCAAAACGTCAGTCACGTGTTAGTCTCTCAACCAATCCCGATATAACGAAACGGAGTCGTGTCGTGTTTTTAGCACATTTTATGCCCTCAGATCTAATAATTACAAAACTTTTGCATCGCATTGAATTCTTCATCTTGAGATAAAATGTTAAACCTTATAATTTCCAGTCTATTAGTAATAATATCTGCCTAAGAAGCCATCTGGAAATAATTAAGGGAAGCCTATGTTCAGCAGTGGGTTTAGCGAGTCGCTTGTAGGTAATTACACTGAGTACAATACCCTCTAAAAATAACAGTGTTTGTTGCATGCTTGGCACTAAAAAATACAAATGTGGACCTTCTCTATGAACTTTCAAGTTATAGATTCAACAATGAGTAATTTGGAAAACAGCAACACTAGAGTTTTTTTTCCGTTCTTCTTTGGTGAAAACTGTTTTCCTATCTAGAGGTACATTTTATTGATTCAGATAAATCATTTTATTTTATTAAGGAATAGGATCACACCCAATATTTTCTTTACGTCCATTGCATCTACTAAGCTACAAATATACGAAAACAAACAAACCCTGATAAGTTTCACGAGGATTACCACCATTTGTTTTCATTCCCTTTATTTGTAATT
This sequence comes from Lapara coniferarum, assembly GCA_949316025.1. Lineage (NCBI taxonomy): Eukaryota > Metazoa > Arthropoda > Insecta > Lepidoptera > Sphingidae > Lapara > Lapara coniferarum. The sequence goes on along the minus strand of OX438919.1, from coordinate 1,338,884 downwards.
GCTGGAACGATTTTTCTGTATATCTAATTATCGTATTAAGACAGAAGCTTAACTACTTACGATGCACCTAGCCCTGTTTACCCACTTTTATTGAAAACATACAAGAATATATTACGGGAGGGGACGTCGCTGGAACTGGAGGTGAAACTCAAGTTTATGTATAACGTGCATCTCTTCTGATCTGCTGCTTCTATGATGGCTGTTACAAATTTTAACTTATTTGAAGGCTACATTATTATTGTTTTAGGAACATAGATAACGAAAATGGTATGACTGATTATAAGTTTATACTTGACCTATGATGGCTATGAACATCAAACCTAATTTGTGGCTCATTCATAACCATTACTTGCAACTGCTGAGTTTCAGGAATTCAAAATGTTATATTATGATCAAGTTTGGTATCGTTTATGGTTTTTAATACCGGGTGGAAGGGAAACGCTCTTTATACCGGAACGGTAAGAGAGAAGAACCAAAACATTAACGAAAAACTATATTCATTTGCAAAGCTAAGCGATAATACTTACGATTTTAGTATTTCCGTAATTCATGCGCGCGCAATGTAAAGCGTACAAAAAAACTGGGTAGCGTAGGGTACAAACTACAAAGCAAACGCCGGCACCGGCCGTGCGTGCGCGGTCGTTAACCCGTCAGCTGATGTACGTGTTTCATTACGATTTTTTGGAAATATTGACCTTTTTTACTATGTTTTTCAAAATAATAGTTTGATTTATCTATCCATACGTGAAGCTGTACAGAAATTTGAGAAAATCCTACTAAAATTATAACAATGCGATCGCGATTTTTTTAGTGCCATCACGCCAGGAATCACCAATACTATCACCGGTATTCGTTTCCGAGAGCGTTTCCCTTCCACCCGGTATAACTGACGCTTATAAAAACGCTCGTGTCAGCGTTCCGTGTGTGTTCACAGTTAAGTAGCAGATTTGTATTGCTTTACAGCGAGCGCCACACCGGGCGTACTTCTTATTTATTGGCTCATTTGTACTTAGTCCCACTGCGACCACGTTTTGCACTGGATCCTGTGTTTTTAAAAGGGAATATTTAAGTAATTAATTGGTTTTAACGTGAGTCACCTCGCCTTCATATCAAAAAGAATAAAAAATTTGGTAAATATAAAGCACGAGTAGTGGCTTCGATTCCGAATTAAAGTTCTTGTGGTCCAAAAACAGAATTTTTTGTGTACCTATTGTGGGACTGAAGGTTTCTGATACTTAGCCACAATACTAGTATGGGCATCGAGTGTGAGGGATAGTCTCGTAGTGCTGTCACCCTACATTAGATACATAATGGAGATACCATCGCAGCGGCGTATTCTTTCTTACAGCACTAGTTAGTGTAAATGACATAAACTCTTCACTGTCACCTGCGTCACGACACAAGCGATAGTGACGGGACACGTTTTATTTTTTAACAACGAGTTACAACGTAGCTTGATAGTAAATGATAAGTGTACGTGACTCATGGCAGATGAATTGAATGCGATGGCAGATTTAAATAAAAAGTAAAAACTATTGGAATAAAAAAAGAGATTTCCATATCGAGCGTAAATTTTGGACTGCGAACTGATACTGAGTAGAAAAACCCAATACCACTTAGTTTGACCCGGAATTCGAACTTGAAACCTCAGAGCGGTGTTGTACCGCACACACAATATAATTACGCTTAAGCAGTCTTCTATAAAATATTGTAAACGAGCTTTTTATCGCATATCTACTCGACTGCCTCGGTGGCGTAGTTGTATTATGGTACGACTGCAATTCTGAGGTCTCGGGTTCGATTCCCGGGTCGGGCAAAGTGATATTGAGTTTTTCTATTCAGTATCAGCTCGGAGTCTGGAATTTCTGCCCGATATGGCGATAGGCTCGCCCCCTATCACATCATGGGACGGAATAACGGCGAAAAGTGGGTGCACTAGTTGCGCCTCTGCCTACCCCTTCGGGGATTACAGGCGTGAGTGTATACTATGTATGTATGTATGTATCTACTCGCATTAAAATTCTTTCTAGACGTAAAAAGTGGCTCTACGACTGTAGGTAGCCTTTCTACTTGATAAAATAACAATCTCGGTCTATTTATTACATTCATTTAAATAGATAAAGAATAATTGTGTCATATAAGTAAATATCTTTATATAGTATACTTTTTTATATGTCAAGTACATACAAAACTACACCCATTCATACTATTCCTTTCTCTATTTGTATTGTATAGTCTGTAGTTTAAACCTCAGTTATTCTAACCTCTCGACCATTAACAATGGCTTCCATTTCCATACGTATGAATATTTTATACATTTACTCCGCACTATTGTATTTAACTATTTAAACGTGAAACTTTAAGCCTGTTTGGACTCACGTTGGCTTTTTTAATTGGACTAGTAACTTGCCTCATGAGTTATAGCATTAAATTAAAATGCAAATGAATAGCGGCGCCTGGGGTGCCGACTGCCTTTGTTAGTAGTAAACTCGGAAAAGCTGAAAGGATTTGGACGAAATTTAGCACACGCATAGATCATATCCTGGATTAATACATAGGCTACTTTTGAATTAATTTGTCAGATTTTTTAAGTAGATGACACTAACGTGGTACTGATGGCACTATGGATAGCTGATTTAAGGACTATTGAGCGGAAATAAAGGATTTAAACGCAGGTGAAGCCGCGAGCCACCCCTAGTCTGTTTTAATGGGCAGGCGTATCAATTAATATCACGGTCGTTATTAATTAATACTAGTCGTCACCCACTGGTCGAAATTCGACCGCAATTCAGAAGTTTTATTTTCTGCACTTCTTCTCTATAATATTATAGAGAACAATACAATATTATGCACTTTCATCATGCCAAACCTCTCCGTGCGTACAATGTGTTTAAAGCGGTTAAAGCATTTTCTCTTCGCGTATTAACAAAAAACCTCATCTAGTTTTAAAATCAAACACAAATATCAATTACAAACCAATCGGCGCTTAGCAAACATACAAAGGTAACTAGCGTTCAGTAAATAACAGATTTTAATTAATACAAAGAGCGGGAAACCGGGTCAGCCCGTTACAGGGTAGTGTTACACCGACCAACGTTACTGACTGCCTCGGTGGCATAGTTGTATTGCGTAAGCGTTAAGAGTACGATTTGCGCGCTGAAGTCCTGGGTCCACTCCCGGGTCGAGCCAAAAACATTGTGAATGGGTTTTTCCATCTTAAAAATTACTCAGTCGCAGCTGGGAGTCAGGTTTTTTTTAACTACAGGCTCGGCAGTGACCGCACTGGATCTGATGGTGTAAAATAAGGTCCAGATAGAATGCCGAGTGGCATGAGGTGATTCGTCAGTTTTAAAGGGTGACAGTGCGTTACTAAATGAAGCCACATACTTATCTCCTTGAAAATAATACTTTCCATTAAGTTATTTTAACTGTAGATGGAAAATAATAAACTGTAAGTTCCGAACAAAATAAATATTCATAAAAAGTAACTTTAAGTTAACACGCCCTAATGCAACCACCCCTGAACATTGAAGATTTACTGTACCAGAAGAATACCGTCTAGATTTTAAGATATTTCCTCCGTAAGGAATATAGCACTACCTTTACAAAATATGTTCAACACTATAACAATGGCATAGTTATGGGACAGCTAAAGTTCAGCTTATCTCTTTAATCTGTAATATATCCCTAGTGAGATATTAGGAAAAAAAACATTGAACTGTACCATTATGTAGGAGAAAAATTGTAACAGATTTATCACTTTTTAACCGACTTCAAAAAGGAGGTTCTGTATTCGATGCGTATGCATGTAAATTTGTATGGCCGCGTGTTTCTCAAAAACTACTTATCTGATTTAGATGTGGTTTTCGATATTGAAATGTATATATTTCAGGGAAGGTTTTAGTATATAATTTATTAAATTGGTTATGATATACTTTGTGGTTTCTAAAGGTGCTTATAATTTTATACAATAATATCAGTCATTTTATACAATAATGTTATGTATTGTTTTACTATTGAGCCTCATCTACTACTGAGAGGGTTTAGGCCTTATTCCATCACGCTGGCCTAGTGCGGGTCGGTAGACATCACATACCCTCGAAATTTTTATAGTGAACTCAGGTACACGGGTTACCACACATTGTTTTTGTTCACGGTTAAAGCAAACTCTAACTCACAAAGAATATTTTACACACAAGTTTAGAAATATTAGAATTGTTTTTTGTACCTGCAGACATTCGTCTCGGCAGTCCCTTCCACTCCCAACTAGACTTTTGTCGCTATAATGAATTTCCGTTTGTTAAATTGAAATTCTAAAAGAGGTTTAAAACTCTATTTAAACTGCTGTTTACCGCAGTAAATAAAATTATATAATATTATCATGAAACACATCACAGAATTTACATAGACTGAATTACAAAAGGTGAAAAAATTTATTGATAATTTATTGAATAAAACGTCAAATAAATTTAATTACAATTAATAAATTAAGAGATATTCGTTTATATTATTGTATGTTATCGGCAACGTTACCTCAATATATCCCATCACGGCTTCAACCAACTATTAAACTTATTACTGAACTCGGCTACACTCGGCAGTTTGGAATCTTCGAACACCTCGTGATCAGGAGGTCCATAGCTGTACCCTAAAGTGTTATATTCTTGCGGAGGTCCGTATGTCGGCTGTAGAGGCTGCAAAGGCATTGGCATCGGGCTACCCTGATTCCGCATGAAATAGCCCAGGATGAGACCAGCTGCTGAGAATATCTTCTGGAAGACTGCCATGAACATGAAGAATGAGGCCACCTTCACGATCGCCACTTTCGAAATCACGAAGAGAAGAATCATTGCTGAAACAAGAAATAATATTAAAGACTAGTTGTTGCTCGCGGCTTCGCCCCCGTGAAAAGCTTTTCCCGTTACTAAAGTCCTTAAAACACAATGGCATAGTAAGCCATCTACTTAAAGAAGAAGATTTAAAATATTCATTATTTTCCATGGAATCAAATTGCCGGGATAAAAAGTACCCTGTGTGCTAATCCAAGACAAGATCTACTCGTGTGCCAAATTTCATCGAAACCGGTTTAGTTGTTTCTACGTTTACTTCTAATAAACATTTAAACAACCTTTCGCATTTATAATATTAGTAATATTACGCTTGTCTCCTGGGAGATGGGCAGAAATGCAACCAAGCTATCAGTTTAAAATATATTTCCAACTACTCCCAATTTCGGGACAGGTTAGGAATAACTAGTGCTTCCTGAGACTCGCTGAGCTTCACCGCTCTGTGCCCTAAAATGCGTGCCACTGCTGATCCTGGCTTACATAAGTTGCAGTGGCGGGTGTGAAGGCGGGATAGCCTCTACTGGTCTGACGAATATATTTCTATGGCAAAAACTCTGTCGCTATATAAGGTGCAACATCCTACTCCAATGAACTCACCGGAATTTTAATTGAAATACACATGCGACCTGAGGATACAGCTCACGATGCCTGTACTCTGGTAATAAAAAATACTTTATAAATTTTAACACTGACTTTATTATCGTTGTTGTATCGCAATTAACTAATGCTTATCCAATCGTTTTCGTTTATTAGCAATGCTGAGGTCTCGCATTTGATCCCGGGTCGGGCAGATTGATATTGGATTTTTCTAATCAGTATCAGCCCGAAATCTGGAATTTGTGCCCAAAATGGCGATAGGCTCGCCCCCTTTAACATCATGGGACGGAATACGCACGACGAAAAGTGAGTGCACTAATTGTGCCTCTGCCTAACCCTTCGGGAATAAAAGGCGTGAGTATACGTAAGAGTTATACAATCCAAGAATCCAAACATATTATAAACTAGACTTTTGCTAGCAGCTCCGCCCGCGTGAATGCGTTTTTCCGAGATAAAAGTCCCCTTTGTATATTTCCCGGGATAAAAAGTAGCCAATATTACACAACTCGCTGATACAGCAGCTTTATATTGGTGAAAGATTTTTTTAAAATCCGTCCAGTACTTTTTGAGTTTATTCATTAAACATACAAAAATAACTTTTTGCTTTATAAGATTTGCTAATTGTTGAGGTAAGAAGAAAGCAGTACGTGATTGCATCAAGTTTTAGATTTACTCGGTGCATACCAGTTCAAAATTAACCTGCCTAATTGCATGTGAAGTTGAGAATTTGGTGTAATGTTAAATCTCTAGCAACTAGTTTTATTCCATGAATCATCATTCCCCTAAAACTTCGAACGTATGTACGAATACGTAAGAAAAGATTTCGTGAATATAGTGAAGTGCATTTTTAATATTGTTTTACAAATTCTTCGTTTTATTGTTCTATTAACTTTCTATTAACTCTGCGGTTTGCCAAGTAGTGTTCTGAATTTAGGACGCTTTCCGGTGATTTTACGTAGTCTGTCAAGGCCCGCGACGGACACCGGTGTCCATATATATAGGGTTTTTCCATACATCTATATATATAAGCGGGCCTTGACAGATTTAATATGTTTTGTTTTTTGTTCAATTTGGATGAAGCAGCATATTAATTGTGCACTTGCATTTTATCCCAAAGGAATAGGGAAAAACGCGACTAATGCTCACACATTTTGTTAAGGAAGTGTTAGTCAAACGATTGATGAAGCTTATGACTAAATCGGGCACAAATGTTAATCCCAAGAAATTAATGTATTTTCTTGCAAATAACACAACTCGAAAAATATACCCTACGCTACACCAAGAATGTAATCCACACACGATATAGAAATGTTAAAAATAATCACTCACCCAAAAGTCTAATAGGACTCCTCTTTTTCTTAGCCCTAGATTCCTCCTGGACCATGTCAGTGCTCTCCAGGCAGTAACAACACGTCACCAACGCCAAAATAACTGTTATTGTTTTTAACATTGTAGATATAACCGGTATTAGAATTCCGAGAACGTATCGTTATTCTAGATTTGTAACAAAAATGGCAAGTCGGAAAATACAATTTTCCTATAACGTTTCACCAAAAAATATTGATTGCGGTTCTGGAAGCAGTATAAACTTTTAGCTAAGCTTTATAACCAGCTAATTTTCTTTACTGTAACATAACTCCCTCAAAGTTATGTTGGAAAATTGTCAGAGCACTATTTTTTTCCAGATTTGATATGATTGGAAATTTGTGGAAACTTTTAAATTTACTTCACAAATAGGCTGTGCAGGAACGGATCGCTCGGCACGAGTTTCCGTTAATAAATAAGTATGAAATATTTATGTACGTTCGTAAATTACCGAAAGAAAGCTAAGCTCATTGTTTTCAGAACGCTTTCCAGTTTTCATCTGTGACTAATATGCTCCATTGAACACATTGTTTTAACTTTCTACTGACAAATTTCACCTCAAGAAAAGTGTTTTTAAATTTCAATGTTTACATATTCATGAATATTTTGAAAATTACGTATTCGGCCATTCGCGTCGCGCGTAGGCATTGTCTTAAAATTATTTTTATTTGAAAGTTAAATTTGTCTTGTCACAATGCATGCGTATGCCTACTCCGAACAATAGCACCAAAATTTTAAAAAAACATGTTATGCAAGCTTTTGCTGGCGGCTTCGTTCACATACAAGTTTTCCTTGAATAAAGTTAGTCAAAATAAATAAGGCATAAACTGTGTTATTCGGGGACTATGTTTTTTTATCTTTATAAAAACTTTAAGACTTATTTTTCAATAGATGATTTTTTATATTTTTATAGGAGCATTGAAAAATGAACAGTCGAAAGTAGGATTTGAACCCACGACCTCCAGCGTCAGAGGCACTACATGGCCATTAACATGTATAACAATCATAATATAGGATTAGACGATTTTTGTAATTACGTAGTATATTTAAGATAGCGATTAAAATTACAAAAATCATTCATCACCTTAAAAATTACCTTGCGGTTGAAAAATTAGCCCCAAGCAATCTGCCTAGCGGACTAAATTAATTTACCTGCTTTTTAATATTCCGAACTGATTCGTCACTACATTACCTTGTAAAATATGATTTAAAATATCATTTAAATCGCGCCGGAGCGAGCGCAGTGAGCGTAGTAAGCTAAATGAGCGAATAACTAGGTGGAATTGAACAAAATCTGAAGGGTACCCTTCGAGGCGCTGTTATTATGTAAACTGGCAACTACAACTAGCTATATGGTAGGATTTTAATCATGTACTTTTCATGCAAAATGGCCAGCGAGAATTCTGTCCTAGTAAATTTATTATTAGAAATATCAAACATTTTTCTTATGAGCCAACGTGAAGAAAACTTTTGATGGAAAAACGTGACCAAAGGAAATGAGATCCAAAAACATCTAAACTCTCCTATTTTATTCCACACAAGGTCATCTGCGCACTATCTGTCTTTCATTGATCATTGATAGTGAAAATATCTTACAGACAAATAACTCACTTAGCCAGTGTTGTTTCATCCATTGTCAAGTAAAGTTACTTATTTATTATGGTCTTCGTCTCACTGTGAATTTGTCGTATCGCTTACCATCATGCGAATGGCATGCTTGTCCCGTCATTCAATGCAATAAAAAAATCGCCAGTAACTTATAGTAAACTAAACCTTAACTTTACCTGAACGTGAATGAAACAATTCGACATTAATCATTCCAATATACTACAAAAAATGGAAACATCAATAATTTTGAAAAACTTTACTTGCTAATCGTAGCCTGGTTGTATGTTAACTAATAATCCCGTTTGTACCCGACGCCGTGCCGGCAAGCGGTTACATAATTTATGCTCGCTATTAGCTGGAGGAGCATTAAATGTAGCTACACTGCTTCTCGGATTAATGTACGCCATTTTTGTTACTTGTGTTGATTTGGGAAAATTCCCAGAGGTCTTAAGATGGTTGCTCTGCGCTCTGTTAATTGTACAGACCTGTCGCTGCCAATTGTGGTAGCGATGGTAAACAGTAACAAGTCATAAAATGTACTAGATACCTTCTGAGGGAGCGACAATTGGTTTTGGATGGCCAAGTCTTGCAAATTTTTAAACAGACCGACATAATTGTGTCGCCTGGCGACGAATAACCTTTCGTCAATCGATACTATCTGGATTCTACTCCACTAGCCACCAGGTTCGGTAGGATTACTTTGCCGTATCCGTATAAAACAAAATAAGTTGCGACAAGACCACGACTAGTGCAGTGTCCAAATCCAGTGGTAGTAATAGACAGGTACCACCTAAAGAACCATCTACCTTCAACCTGATCTTTTCACACGTCAATGGAGTTTTCAATCACACTTTTCAATCACTTTCATCTCCCGCATATTCGATACACACACACACACACACACACATACACTCACGCCTGTTATCCCCGAAGGGGTAGGCAGAGGCGCAACTAGTGCACCCACTTTTCGCCGTTATTCCGTCGCATGATGTGATAGGGGGCGAGCATATCGCCATATCGGGCACAAATTTCAGACTCCGAGCTGATACTGAATAAAAAAACTCAATATCACTTTGCTCGACCCGGGTATCGAACCCGAGACCTCAGCATTAGCAGTCGTACCATGATACAACTACGCCATCGAGGCAGTCGATCAGTATCATATCGTATCGAGTCAGTATTCGATAATATTTATAAATTCTCATTTGAAAACTGCCTCGGTGGCGCAGTTGGATTGCGTGCGTGGTTCGTCGCTGCCTTGAGGTACCGGGTTCAAATCCCGCGTCGGGCAAATTGATATTCAGTTTTTCTGCTTAGTATCAGCCTGGAGTCTGTGTGTATATGTGTTTATAAATATTCTCGTAAAAAAAAATTAAAAGAAACCTACCACTGCACTCAATTTTCAATATTGTTCTTTGTTGTATGCAAGCCACGCGATCTCAAACTACAGATGTCTTTATTTTAGTTCCACCCAAATAAAAGTTTGAAACTCAGACTGCACCATTATCAATAGTTATCTTCGCAAATCTCTGAACAGATAGTATCGACAGTGCACGATGGGGACAATATTTCCTCTCTCAAGTAAAACAACCATGTGTTTAGATTTTTAAAGGATTGTCTAAATTGTAAGGGACTGGGGGAAAAGATTCTAAAAAAATAACCTTTCCTAGTAAATCCTGAGCAATTAGTTAGCTGATTCTATTTTTAAGTTATAGAAAAATTGTTACGTTTTTAATCCTATACTATGATTTTTATACATGTTAATGGCCATATAGTGACTGGACTAAGTTTTTATATTTTTATGGAAACATTGAAAATGAAACAGTCGAAAGTAGGATTTGAACCCACGACCTCCAGCGTACCGTGCCGGTGCTCTGCCAATTGAGCTATTTCGACCCTACCTTCGTCTGTCCAATTTCAAGTTCCCTATTTGATCTCTTAAAGGAGATGACCAGCGACATCTGTTAGCAATTATTACAATTACTAGATCAACTCTTACTTTTTTTCAATGTTTTAAACGCACATAATAATTTCCGAAAAATTCGACAAAGGTGTAACAATTTCACGACCATAATATTTATACATGGCAGCCTACCTGATTGTGTATAATTTCCAGTCCTGGTTAAATCGAAATCTGACGTAAATGTATGTTTCTCTACTTGAGTATTGACCCACTAATTGTATTACTTACCCAATAATTAAACAGACCCAATAACTGACCAGTTGTACCCAGAATTAAATGTTTAACGAACCATGCAAGTTCTCTATTTCTTCCCGGTATGTTGTTTTCATTATTAGCGTAACGCGACAACTATAACTTTTGTAATATTGTGTACTAATCTGGAACACTTTCCTTGTTCCAGGGGTTTTTTTTATTTTTACCTCAGGGGTTATCGTTTTGTCTTATTTTGTCTATCGCGGGTAGACTACAAAACTGCCTGCATCATCACCACTTGGATGAGGCCTTTGTGATTCCTTAACCAGTATTGAAGGATTGAGGACACACCCTTATCGGTATATTTTGGAATTTAGACCATAAAAGTATGTAAATTCTATGATTTTGGGTCTGACACCCTTTTATGTCAGTGGCGCCCTTATCCTAATTTAATTAGAGTTTCTTAATAACAGTGGCGTTAATAACGTTGAACGATTCACAACTGAAATACGCACTTGACCAATAAAGCGTAGTCTGTCGAGTATTTTCAACTTTGTCTCACATTCTCCTGTAGCATGGTTCACCTAGTCACAAGTTGCACAGTTGGGAACCGTCTCCGATGCCGAACCATTCGTCGGAGAAAGTTCCGACCGTCCCATTTAACTGCTAAGCGTTTCCAACTTTACAGTTTTTAATAATCGAACGCTATTGAGGAGTTTCCTTCGAAGCGATGCAAGAATTGCTTGCTGTATAAGTTTAGTCATAATAAATGTGCAACCATGAAGCCCTTTTAACAAAAAGATTTTTATTGTTGTGTCAAACAATTATAAGTTTAACATAAAAATAGAACCAAACATTATTTACTAGTTTTTTCTCGAGGCTCCGCCCGCGTGAAAGTTTATCCGGGACAACAGTCCCACTGTATATTTTTCCAGGATAATAATGTGTTAAATGTGCCTGTGTGTTAATCCAGGACTTGATATACCCGTGTGCCAAATTTCATCGAAATCCGTTAAATCATTTGGGAGATATGCAGTAACAAACAAACAGACAGACAGAAAAGAATTACAAAAATCGCTAGGTTGTGTTCCATTACTCTTCTTTAGTCACCCCATTTCTTTTTCATCACATTTCTTTAAATGTACAGACACACCGCGATCTACTACTTTATTATAATTATGTATAGATTGCGCCAACAGCCCTTACAACAGCCAGCCCCCTTATTCTCTATGACAGAGTTAACTCGTAACGCGGCCGTGTTACGTTAACTTCGTGTAATTAACGTTAAATGGTATTCTGTATGCCAATTTCCATAGTGATAAATGCGAGTTACGTTACGCGCTTGTTACGAAGGTGATAACTTGTGTCATAGAGAATAAGGCAGATAATATATGGACACTATACTTTTGTATGCCTATTAAATATAGATACATTCTTATACATGTACATCATAAAGCCGAGTGATCTACCTAAGTGTGTCGCGTTTCGGGTTCAGCCCGTGTAAATTCGGTGTGTATATATGTTTGTGTGATATATTTAAAAAATCATCTAATTTTACTAAAACTAACACACCCCATTAAAACTATTACAATTCTATGCCCTAAATCTTACGTGTTTAATTTCACACAGCTTTTTTGTTTTTTTTCCAGGATATTTTCGTAAATCGTAAGCCTTGCAATCTCTGTTTCAGAAAAACACACTTCACCGTGTCATCGTCTCCCTTTGGAAGCTCTTCATCACGTTATGGGATACACATAACTCCAGTTATACATGAGTATACGTTTACCAACCCTTTTGTGTGAACTTGACACATACACGCGCGCCTTTTATGCCCAAAAGGGTTGACAGAGGCGAAACTAGTGCTCCTACTTTTCTCCGTCCGTCTTCCGTCCCATAATGTGATAGGGGGTGAGCCTATCGCCATACCGGGCACAAACTCCAGACTACTTGACACTATTTATCATAGAAAAACCTGAATCACTACTTAACTCGCTAGCTCAGCAAAAATTCTTGCCCTAAAAAACTGAAATATTGCACAGATATCCTTATGCAACAAAAAACAACCGCCGAGGTTGTATTTGATACTTCAAAGTTGATGTGGAGAAACAATACCTATAGATAAAAAGGTACTCGGACGGAACCGCGTGCAACTAGTATTTCATATTACAACCCCTTTATATATTTTCGCCGGGAAATACGCGTTATCCTTACTATTACTCGGGGGGGTAAATGAAACGATTATGTTGTTTTCTCCGGTCTTATGGCCCAATGCAACCTCTGGTTTAAATCACTTTGACTCAGCCCCTTTATTCTCTTTGACACACGTTATTTTTGTTGTTTATGTATCGTCAATATCATAGACAAAACAAAAAAAAAATATAACTGTTCTGGAAAGTGACTCGAGCGTTTAATTTATTAGAGGTTATGGGCCCAGAGATTTTTAGTTTTTCTCGCAAATTTTTCGTACATTACTTGAGAAAATAGACTTTGCAGATTGAGATAAACTATAATTAACGCTGTGATTGTGAAAATGACGACAAACTACATTGTCAGCGTGCCCAAATTAAAGGGGAGAGAGAATTACGGCGAATGGGCTTTCGCGGCTGAGAATTTCCTAGTGCTTGAGGGAATGTCTGATTGCATCAAGTCGGAGACTGTACCAGCAGGAATAGGAGCAGCAGGTGACGCGAAAACCAGAGCGAAGCTGATTCTTACAATAGATTTGTCGTTGTATGTGCACATCAAAAAGGTACAAACGACCTATGAGCTGTGGAAGAAATTGAAGAACTTATTTGATGACTCAGGATTCACGAGGAGAATCAGTTTACTGAGGAGTTTGATTTCCATCAGACTTGAAAATAGCGCTTCAATGACTTCGTACGTGACACAAATCATCGAAACAAGCCAAAAATTGAGTGGTACGGGTTTCAACATAAATGATGAGTGGGTCGCATCGCTTTTGTTAGCGGGATTAACAGAAAAATATTCCCCGATGATAATGGCGATCGAGCATTGTGGCATACCATTGACAGCAGACGCCATTAAAACGAAGTTGTTGGACATGGAAGAAAGCGGAAACGGCGGTGACAATAGTGCTCTCAGCTCTAGAGGCGCGTTTGCGAGTTTTAAGAAGAACCGGAATGTTGGTAACACTGCGATAAAAGACAACGCTCAGATGTCAAAGTCAAAACCAAAAGTCATAACATGTTATAAATGCAGACAAACCGGACATTATCGCAATCAGTGTACATTTTCAAATAAAAATTCGTCGAATACGAATACAAATGAAAGTACAAGCAGTAATGCGTTTAGTGCTGTATTCCTGAATGGTGAATTTTGCAAAAGCGATTGGTATATTGACTCCGGGGCGAGTGTTCATCTTACTACGAATGAAAAATGGTTGTCAAATGTGTCGCGGGATCTTAAGACCAAAGAAATTGTCGTGGCAAACAAAGATAAAGTACCTGTTATATGTACTGGAGATGTGCAGATTACGACAAAGACGCGCACCTGTAATTATGATATTACGGTAGAAGGTGTATTATGCGTGCCGACGTTGACTACAAATTTGTTGTCTGTTAGTCAACTTATATCAAAAGGAAACAGAGTTTCATTTAACAATTATGGTTGTCAGATTTTTAACCAAGCAGGAGTTCTAGTGGCTACAGCGAGTCTGTTAAATGGGGTGTATAAACTAAACATGCCTGAAAATTGTTCATCAGCTGCAATGATAGTGTCCAGTGAAGTTTGGCACAGACGTCTGGGTCATGTAAACAGTCAGTATTTGAACAAGATGCAAGATGCTGTACAGGGATTGACACTTGATGGTAAAACTGATATATCAAAGTCATCATGTGTTGCATGCTGTGAGGGCAAGCAGAGCCGCTTACCTTTTCCCAAAGAAGGTAGCAGAAGTACAGAGTTACTGCACATTGTGCATACTGATCTCTGTGGACCGATGGAAAATCAGTCGATAGGTGGTTCTAGATACTTTATGCTGTTTATAGATGACTTTAGTCGTATGACATATATTTATTTTTTGAAAACGAAAGATGAGGCACTGAAGTGTTTTCAACAGTATAAAGCAGAGGTTGAGAATCAACTTAATCGCAGCATAAAAATCTTGAGAAGTGACAATGGGGCAGAATTCTGCAGCAGTAAGTTTAATGATTTTTTGATGACACATGGGATAGTACATCACAAAACAAACCCATACACACCTGAGCAGAATGGTCTTTCAGAACGATTCAACCGGACTATCGTGGAGAAAGCTAAGTGTCTTCTGTTCGATGCAGGACTCGAGAAAAGGTTTTGGGCAGAAGCGGCACACACTGCAGTGTACTTACAGAACAGGACTGTGACCAGATCATTAAATTATAAAACTCCTTTTGAGATGTGGGTAGGCAGAAAGCCTGATGTAAGTCATTTACGTGTTTTTGGTAGCACAGTCATGGTACATGTGCCGAAACAAAAGCGACTTAAGTGGGACAGAAAGTCCGAAAAATGTATTCTTGTTGGCTATTCCAATGACGTCAAAGGGTACAGGATTTACAACCCAAAGTCTAATGTCATCACTACCAGTCGAGATGTTACAGTATTGGAGAAGATAGAGACAAAAAATGTTGTGGATGTACAGAAAAGTTGTTCAGATAAGGTGGCTTTGGTTCCAGTGGGGGACGAAGATGTTATTCTTCAGGAAGATTCACTTGAACAATCAGAAAGCTTTAACACGGAGGACAGTGGTGAAATGTATGTGCCTTGTGAAAGTGATACATTAGATAGCTCGGAGTCTGGTACAACTGATAGTGAAGACTCTATTATAATGAACAATGTTAATATGACAAGTGGTCCTCGGCGCAGGCAGCAACCAGACAGGTACGGCTTTGCAAGTACTTGTGCAGAAGATGACAGCATATTCACGGGTGAGATTTCCTTACAAGAAGCCTTGGAAGGTCCTGAGAAAGCACAGTGGTTAGCGGCAGTGGAGGATGAGTTACAGTCGTTTGAGAAGAATAGTGCGTGGGAACTTGTTGATGTACCAAAAGATGGTACTATTGTGCAATGCAAGTGGGTTTTGCGGAAAAAGTACGATAATGAAAACAATGTGCGTTACCGAGCTCGATTAGTCGCGAAGGGCTTTACCCAAAAACATGGTGTAGACTATACGGAAACGTTTTCGCCGGTAGTGAGACACACAACTCTTAGACTATTGTTTGCATTATCTGTAAAGTTAGGTTTAGATATTAATCATCTTGATGTAAAGACTGCGTTCTTAAATGGTGATCTGGAGGAAACCATTTATATGAAAATGCCAGATTGTTACAATACTAGTGGTTCGAATTGTAAAGTATTGAAACTTAAGAAAGCCATTTATGGACTTAAGCAGGCATCAAGAGCCTGGAATAAAAAGGTTGATGATTTATTAGTCAGTAATGGTTACAAAAGGTCAAAAATAGAGCCATGTATGTATATAAAAGATATTGTAACAAATGTAAGACAATTGTAACAGTTTATGTCGATGACTTCTTTATATTTTCCAAGGATAAAATTGAAACTGAAAACCTAAAACAGCTTTTATCTAATAAGTTTAGCATTAAGGACTTAGGTGAAGTTAAACAATGTCTTGGAATGAATGTAAAATTAAACAAAGAAAAAGGATATGTAACTTTGAGTCAGGAAACTTATATTGAACAACTTTTGAGCAAATTTCAGTTAAGTGATTGTAAGCCTGTTGATACTCCTATGGAGGTCAAATTAAATGTAAATAAAGGTCAAGTAGGTGTCAATAGTCATGTGCCCTATCAACAACTGATTGGGATCTTGATGTATCTGTCAGTCTTAACTAGGCCAGATATTAGTTACTGTATAAGTTTTTTAAGTCAATTTAATAATTGCCATACAAAGGAACATTGGGAATATGCAAAGAGAGTATTAAAATATCTAAAACGAACTAAATGTTATGGAATAAAATATTGTAAAGAAGGTAATTCAGAAATAACAGGCTATGTAGATGCTGATTGGGCTTCTAACTCTGTGGATAGGAAATCATATACTGGTATGTGTTTTTTACTATCTGATGGTGTTATTTCATGGGAATGCAGGAAACAAAAATGTGTAGCCCTCTCAAGCACTGAATCAGAGTACATGGGTTTATCTGAAGCATGTAGGGAAGCATTATACTTGAGAAATCTGCAATATGAAGTAACCAATAAGATGTATACATTTAGTCTGTTCAATGATAACCAAGGTGCACAAAAGCTGTGTGCAAACCCAGTCTTTCACAAACGTACATAGCATATTGATATTAAATATCATTTTTGTCGTGATCTAGTAAAAGATAAAATAGTTGAAGTTCTCTATTTGCCAACAGCTGATATGCCAGCTGACATTTTGACAAAAAGTTTGTGTTCAGCGAAACATTACAAATGTATGTGGCGGCTAGGCATAGTTTGTATTGAATAATTTTGTATAAAATGGTTTAATGAATATTGCGATAAGTGGGGGTGTTGTTTATGTATCGTCAATATCATAGACAAAACAAAAAAAAATATATAACTGTTCTGGAAAGTGACTCGAGCGTTTAATTTATTAGAATTTTTACCACTCATAACAAGCGCGTAACGTAACTCATCGCATTTAGAACTATGTAAAATGGCATACGGAATACCATTTGACGCTAATCACACGAAGTTAACGTAACACAGCCGCGTTACGAGTCATACAGAATAACAGGCTAGGATAGAATGCAATACGTGTTTGTTAATGTGGGTCGCTGGTAAACCTTACAGTAAGTTGTAGTCACATAGAACTGGTATCGATGTTATAATATAATGGAGTACACGCACTAACCCCAGTATAGGGGATTTGTAAGCCCACACACAATCATCGTTAAATTAAACAGAATATCTACATTGCAGATGGGTAGAGCTGTCAGTTGATGCCTAAACGTTGTGAACATCGAGAAAGTATTAGACTATTACTTTATTACCTTGATGGATAATGATTCTTGTGTTGAGGCGTATTTTTGTGTCTTTAATACTTACTCCCAGTGTTTTGCAGGCTTTTCCGTTTTCTTGGATAGTGCGGACAATCCGCAGGCAGACAGCGCATAGCCTTCAAAACGATTAAAGTAATAAATTAACAAGTAATCACAAAAAAAGATATTTTATTTCTATACTTTGATGGACTCAAGACTGATTTTCATTGAAATATAATAACGAAATCTCTTGCTACTTGGTGGCGTTAGTTCGAGGCAAGTAGAGCTACTTTATCCACCAGCTTCAGTTGGTCCGTCGATCGCGTTACACCCCTTTATGATTTACAGGGTTATGTATATATTTTGTTTCACAATATTCTGTTGCGTGATATATTATATGAGTACTTATAAAATATTTGTTAAGAAATTGTACATGCATGTAGTTACTCCGCGGTGGCCATCTTCGGCGCATTAGGGACGGCTGCGGGCTTCCTCCGACTCACGTCTAAGTTGTCGTCCGCAACCGCCCCTGCGCGTACCGCTATTGCGGTCCTTCTCCTGTTGTTGCGAGGGCTCAGAAGCCCCCGTACACCGAAGGACGCCCTTGGCGTCCGAGGCAGCGTGAGACACGCTGCCGTCCATCACGACATGCATGTAGTTGGCGCTAGAATTTTAAAATCCTTAAACTGGCATAAATTCTAGTACACAGTACCAAATCACGTATGTGGTCTAGCCCATATAAAACATTACACGTTCCATCTTATTATGAAATGAGATTTCACCATAAACGCTGCACGATTTTTTTTATTTTATACAAACGGATTTGTCTTACATCTAAACGTCCGATTATTGTACCTTGTGTACACAAAAAATTGAGTGAATATATAGAGTTTGAGATTTGTGATCGATCCAATACAATATTTAATTGGCTTCCCGTCAGCTTAGTCAGCTTTTACTTTTCCAAGATAAAAAGGCTTATAATCATTTAGTTATAAAATCCTATTTTACGTTACAAATATTCACCAATATCAACTATAAAATAACGAGCCATATTTTACGCAAGAAAAACGATTACAATATTTTAATTTATTTATATTGATAAGCATATTTTTGCATTAACCATTACTCAAATTTTATGCAACATTTAAAATTAAAAGCCCGATGCATTATCAATTTGCAATATTTTCCAATAATCTATGGCGTATGATATTACAGGCCACGGCTCGGCGGCAATATATAACGATTTTATACCAACGCGAAACGATCACATCACGCGCCATTGTGTGCTCACTCGCGAATCACTGAATTTCATTTTGTACTAGACGAGCAAGTTGCTCGAAAATAGCCAGAACTTGGTACAACATTTATTGCGAGGAAAAATCTTAGATTATGTCCGCCTGTGAGGAACGGCCAGATTCCATTAAGACGTGTTATATTTAACGACGGTCCCATAGAACAAAGTCGTATATGCAAAATGTTAGTTTTTCAGTAGAGCGCTTTAAAAGTCTAATTTAATTGGGAAAATCACAAGTTATACATGAAGGAAACATTATCTAAAGGGTTCAGTAACAACTTTGAACCTAATGTGTGAAAATAGCACTAATTCGCACACGAATACAAACTTCAACTTTCAAAGCGCTCTACTGAAGTACTAACATTTTGTATATACGACTTTGTTCTATGGGACCGTCGTTAAATTATATATCCAGGAAGATGAGATGATGTCTCGTAATATCGATTACAAAAGCCACAATTTTCTAAAACCTAAACATTATGTACAGAAATGCCCACAGTACCTAACCAGGTGGACCTCCGCACACGAGATACCTACCACCAACTTTTGAATGGAGTGATTTCACTGAAATGAAACAGTTCTAAGATTATTAGTGTCTGAAAATCGTTTAAGGTATGTGAATCATTAACCTTAGTTAAAATTAACTGCAATTTATCAATAAACATTTCTTGCTGGATGACTATTACTCTATTATAAAGAACTACGATAGTGTTAAGTTAAAATCTGATTAAAATCTATTCATGAGTGGATTTAATTAATAAACGACGCCAACAGTTACATGTCATTCATTGTACGGACAGTAACATTCGCGCGAGTCCACTCGGTTCACACATACGCAGTTCGCAATCTCGTTAATGGATTCATGATAGTTTGTCATCATTTTATTTGGTTTTTGTCACGGATAAAACTGCAATACGGAGTGCGGTCTCGTTTATCGCTATTTCACAGATATTCGATGGTGCAGAGGTGGAATTAGAAGAGATTTTGGAAGATAAATACAATCCTTTGTTTCAATTTGTTGTCAAAATAGAGAACGATTTTTATACAAACAAAACAATGTTTAGGCCGATGCAGGGTTTTCTAGCCCTAAACGTTGGCTATTTGGAATACCTTTAGCATTAAGTCGGGCTTTAGAATACATCCATCTCGATTCCCTTGGAGCAAATGCTACCTTTCTCCATTCATCACAATCAAAATACAGTGCTTTGTAAATTTGAAATTAAACTTTCCTAATCAATTTTGTTTATTCCAATACTAGACAATTGCTCGCGGCTCCACCCGCGTGAAAAAGTTTTTCCGGAATAAAAGTCCCTCTTTATATTTGCCTAGGATTAATAGTTATACTATGTTACTCGCTCATAATAGCTTTATATTGGTGAAAGAATTTTTAAAATCGGTCTAGTAGTTTTTGAATTTATTCGTTACAAACATACATTTTTTTTGATTTTGCACTTCACTTACAACTTCCATAATGTCCAATCAGTGATTCACAAACCTAAGAAATGAATATACCTACACAAACTTCCAAATCCGTCCCACGTACTGCAGCAAACAGCAAGCTCAGCAATTTCAGTATCAAATTGTAGTTATTACAGATCACAGCGTTCGACGGAACACCTCGTAAATTATCGTGAGATAGGAGCTCTGCTGTATTAACGTGATACCACCAAACGTCATTTATATTATTCTCGCAAGAATCTGGCAATAATTCACCTGTTCTAGAAATGTAGACAAATGTTTTCACTTGTCATAACTATGTAAACATAATATCTAGGTCTACATAATGTCTGATGAAAATATATACCTAATGAATTCGCAATATATCGTATGTGATAAGGCGGTGATAGCCTAGTTGGGAGTGGAACGGACTGCAGAGATGTCCACAGGTTCAAAACCCAAGGACACACACCTCTGACTTTTCTAAAAAAAATATGTATGTATTCTTCGTGAATTATCGCTCGCTTATTGATGAAAGAAAACATCGTGAGGAAACTTGCGTATCTGAGAAGTTCTCTGAATTTCGAAGGTATGTGAAGTCTGCCAACCCGCACTAGGCCAGCGTGGTGGACTAAAGCCTAAACCCTCTCAGTTGTAGAGGAGGCGTGTGCTCAGCAGTGGGCAGTATATAATACAGGGCTCGTATGGTATATCGTTTCATATAGTTATACTTACTTTGATCATCTCTAGGATGTATGAGCAAGATTCTATACAGCCACCCATCCAGCGTATTTTCTATTTCTGCCACCAAGCAACAGTGTCGTTGTTACGGATTTAATTACATTATAGTTGAAACAAAACTACTTTACGAATTTTTTCGCGAAAAATTTAATTAATGTGAGATTTGTGTCATTTTATTTTGCCTAAAAACTACACTTAATATGAACGTTTTTAAAAAGTTAGTTATAAATGCAGGGGTCTAAAAATGTTTATATCATGGATCCAGGTTTTATATTTTGCCCCTTTAATATCCCTAAAGTTTGAGCTTGGTTAGATTTTGAAGGCCAGCACCCACACAAAAATCGGATATCTCCTTTATCGCGAAAAATCCGAATAGTAATTTTATTTCAATTTCGTACATTCGAGAAGACATTATAGTCAGTGGTATTTCTGGATATTATGAGTCCTCGTCTGTTGTCAGGCCGATGAACAAAATGTAATGTCAATTCAGTTCGTCAGTCAAAGTTTGTTGTTGGTGCTACCCAACCATACGAGCAACATGCTCGTCTCGCATTCAGTCATATTAATAAACAAGCACCTGAAATACACGCATACTCACACCTTTTCTCCTCGAAGGGGTAACAGAGGCGCAATTAGTGAACCCACTTTTCGCCACGTGCATTCCGTTTCATGATTTGATATATCCTTCCATATACCTATGACTAAAATTCTTATCTACACATATCGCGTAATTCCAACATTGCATCACTTACGCAAGGCATGGGTCTTAATTTATTTATTTATTTAATGACACACCAACAGTTAATAGACTAAGCAAGCTTAATTAATATTACCCACATATGGACGAGTCTACTCACTAATGACAGGTGTGAGACAGCATTTATATAAAAATAAAAACAATAAAATTAAAATTAGAAGAAAAGCAATAAAATCAAATCAAAATATCTAAAACAATTAAAAGAATCTGACGTAACAAATATAAACTAAAAAAGATGAATAAAATAACATTAATACTAAAATTAAAAATTACATACTTAAGTTTTAACAAAATTAAAAAGAACCATTCAAAACAGCTTAAAAGGCACAAATCAATTGTCCGACAAGCATGATTGCAGCACTTTTCTTCTGAAATTCACTTTGGAATTTGAGAAGATATCAACAGTAAAAGAAGTCTAGATGTCATTGTAGGAACTCTGGATTCTATTGAGCGGCGAAAACTTTCCCACATTGGATCTATGCCGGCGCATACGGAATGTATCCTTATCAATGCGACTCGACCTGCAGTTAAGTTTAGGGATATTAAAATTTAGCTCTCCCAAAAGAGATGGTTCTGATACAGCACCATTGACGAGTTTGTTGAGGAAGGTCATATCAAGCAACAATCTTCTCTTTTGCAATGAATTCATTTTAAAATGCTCGAGTCTAGTAGCATAATCAGCGTGTTGACTAATGGTCGTATCATCATTGCATTTAGATTTATAGGTTAGAAATCTTGTGAAGGATCTCTGTATTTTTTCTAACCTGTCAATGTGAACTTGGTAGCACGGGTTCCATACTTGACTACAGTATTCGAGCCGGCTACGAACTAGAGCACAGTAGAGCGTTTGTAATGTCTTAGTTCTTTTAAAAGGCTTAGGTCAACTCTTTTGATGAATCCGAGCATTTTATTACTGGACTGAGATATGTGATCTATATGACTAATGAAGTTTAATTTACTATCAAGAATAACCCCCAGATCTCTTATTTTATTGACTTCAGTTAAATTGATAGTATCTAAAGTGTACGTAGAATCATGGGGATTACGCTTTTTAGTAAATTTTATGTGGAAACATTTGCTAGCGTTAAGCGCCATGTTATTCAAAACACACCAATCCTTTACGCTAGACAAATCGGCCTGTAAAAGATGTGAGTCTTCGGAGGATCGAATAGTACGGTATAGTTTTAAATCATCACCGTAAAGTAAGCATTTTGAGTATTTCACGTGTTCAACTATGTCGTCTATAAACAAAATAAATAGCAAAGGGCCTAAATGTGATCCCTGAGGTACCCCGGAGGTTGTAAAATATGGGTTGGAAATGTGACCATCCTTAACCACTACTTGAGATCTGTTAGACAAATAGGATCGAAACCATGACAGCAAGTCACCCATAATTCCAAAGTTGTATTCTAATTTCCGTATTAATATTGAATGATCCACTCTGTCAAATGCACTGCTGAAATCAGTATACACTGCATCAGTCTGCAACCCAGAGTCAATTGTTGCTGCTACATCACTGACGTAACACATCAAGTTAGTTGTAGTAGATTTTCGAGCTACAAAGCCATGTTGATAAGGAGATATCATCTCTTTAATGTGCCAATTTAAAAAGGGGCAAATGAGAGACTCAAAAACTTTTGAGAAAGCGGATAAAATCGATATTGGTCTATAATTACTAATTAAATTATTATCTCCTTTTTTGTAAATGGGAACAACAAAGGCTTTTTTCCAATAAGTGGGAAAATTTGAGGTTTGGAGGGATTTATTATAAATATTTGTCAATGGAGAAGCTAAGCTTTTGGCACAGGATTTGACAAAATAAGGTGGAATACCATCGGGGCCGCTACTACTGCCAGGTTTGAGTGACTTGAGCGTTTGGAATGCAGAATTTTAGGAAAGGTGTATTTTAGACAAAATGTTTAGTCCAGAAGGGAGGGATAGGGCTTGGTAGTCGTGAATAGAAGGTGCAGATGGTGAAAACGTGGATGAGAAATGTTGGGCAAATAAGTTGCATATGTCAACATTGTTGTTGCCCGTAACATTATTTAAAAGCATTACTGAAGGATATTGCGATTTTAAGTTTTTCGAGTTTTTAATAAAGGACCAAAGTAAATTAGGATTGCCTGAGATACGCTCTTCAATTAAAGCTAAATATGTTTTATAATCCTTTCTAATCTTTCTATCTACCCTCTCCCTTAATATTTCAAACTCCAGTAGATCTCTAGGATTATGTTTCTTTTTATATTTAGATCTGCACTTGTTTTTTTCCCTAATCATCTTGATCAAGCTGGCAGAGAACCACTTAGGATAATTCCAACGTCGCGACTTGGCTTTAGGACAATTCTGTTCACTGGCAACTTGTATGTGCTGATAAAATGCTGCAACCATGTCATCAACATTATCGAAATTATTTAATATAACATTCCAATCAATGCTGCTTAAGTACTTATTAATAGATTGATAATCAGTTTTACGATAATTAAAGGTAGCAAACTGTCTAGGCAATAAAGATTTGTGACTATGTGATGTGCTAAAACAGTTAGCTTTTACCTCTAATGCAGGATGGTGACTATCAATACTACACAAAGGATTCATTGCTTCAGTCAGAACGGGGCCAGTAAAATTTGTCAGTACTAGATCCAATATTTTGCTGTGTGAGTTTACCACATGATTAATTTGGTATATATTATTGAGGGACATAAAGTCAAATAGTGATGAGGCGATTAGAGATCTACATTCAGATGGGCTTGTAAAAAGGCTACTAATATCTAAAGTCCAATGTATCCCCGGAATATTGAAGTCACCAAACAACATACACTTGTTGTTACAAGACAGTAATTTATCGCCAATTGATACGAAAAAGGTACTATACAAAGCAGGAGGAGTGTTAGGTGGTATATAAACAGAGCCCAGTATTATGTCCTCATTAGACGATATCCGTACTGAGACCCACAGATCCTCGATAGTGCTTTGCCACTTATTTAAACGGGATGAAATCAGACGCTTGGAGACAGCAATGAGGCAGCCGCCACCGTCTTTTTTAGAACTTTTACTAGAACTTCTGTCACGCCGATAAATCGTGTATCTTGAATCTAGTACCTCCGCATCATTAATGCTATCATTCAGCCAAGTCTCTGTAGCTATGATGACATCAAAGTCATTTGTGAGCGAGGAAAGACGAAGATCATCAAGCTTCGTGCGAATACCTCTCATATTTTGATAGTATAGAGTGAATTATAATTAAGGAAGATAAGGTCATGTCTATATGTTTACTCAAAGGGCAAAAGACGAATTACATTTTGGAGATATCATCAAGATTCTTGATATGAATAGATGGTGAACTCTCGTTTTTGCGAACAAAAATGCGACCATTTCGTACCCAAACAAATGTATACTCCTTATCACGAGCAGCTTTACGTGTGCAGGCGTGCATGTTTTTGGCAGCAGGTGCCAAGTGCTCAGAGATGAAAATGGGAGCCTTGGTCCCAGCGATTCCAAGGTGACTAGAGTTAAGTTTTTCTTTCGCATTTTGCTTGTTAAATTTGGAGACAGCTGCAAGAAAAGAATCTTTCTGAAATGCTGAACGTAATTTGACTATAACGGAGCGGGGACGCTTGCTAGATGGATCCAATTTTGCCACACGTTTGCATATAGTTAAGTCTGCTTCTTGAACGGGACAAGATATGATATGTCCAATTTGAACAACTGTGTTAGTCAGATTTTCGGTCTTGTGTTCTGGTATGCCAGAGATTTCAATGTTGCATTCACGGGTATGATGCTCTAAGAGTGTAAGACGTGAGGACAGATCAGCAACTGTGGATTTCAAGTCATTGTTTTCCTTTTTAAGTTTGTTCACCTCTACGGCGTAAGAAGCAATTGTTTTCATCATTTCGTCGTATTTATCATTGGAGAAAGCGATGCTTTGAAGGATTTCCTCATTAGCCGTTCTAATAGATTTTAGCTCCGAACTTATATATTCCTTCATTAAGGTTACCAAATTGGAGTTGAGGTTTGTCTCAAGCGTTTTGCACCACGATGGAAATTCGGGATTAGTGTGAACATCTGTACTTTCGGTAGTAAAAACTGCAGCAGTTTGGTTTGGCTTGCGTTTATTTCGCATGGTTATGTTGGTGTCATCGGGAGAAGCAGCTGTAGGGGAGGTGTTGGTCGAAATAGCAGGACGTATGGGGGTGTTGCTATTGTCACCTTTGGGTATTTTGTTGCGACAACAAGGGCATTTCCAGCAGCGTTTTTGTTCAATGCTCATGGCCTTAAATCTTTTGTCGGTAATATTGGCACACTCTAGGTCATATGAGTGATTACAGTTAGAGCATAGTAACCAATCCCTACCCCTTATACCGTTCATGCAGTCCATGCAATTTTTTGTAGACATTGTGGCGAATATTAATATTCTGTAATGATGTCTGAGTATGTTATTGCTTATGCAACGCAGCGGTGATTGTGTTGATTTGAAATTTAAACTAGTAGCGTTAAGTTTGTGCCAACAAATGCGAGTAGCACAGCGCAATTCAGTAGAAAATCACTTGTTGTGTTATCTTGCCAAGCCACAAATACCAACCACTCAGACCCAATATTTTTATTAAATCCTCTTCTACCTCCGTGATTAACGCCCGAATACTCAAACGCTATTCAACCAACCAAGTTATCTGAGGCCTACTTAATTTTAGCCGGCTTCTTATTTTAAATGGCATTCTCAAACGCACTTTAAAAGATTTGATGGAAAACTCAGCCGAGGAGCAGTCATTTTGCTACAGATTATAAAAAGTTTGTTTTCGATTACAATTTTAATAAATTTGATATTTATGTGTCGTTTCACGCAGTATAATTTTTAAGATGTTAAATATAAATAAATCGAATAACACAATGCGCAGTTTGAAAATGATTTACAATGTTATAATATGTCCATTATATTTAATTTTCGTGTGTATTTTATGTACTATGTGCAGATGCTACATAGTAAAAATGGTAAGTACGTTTAAAAACCATCCTAGGTTTTTAATATGTAGGAATGGCATATTCATTATTAGAAATAGTTTATTAATTATTATATTCTTAACATTGATGTGATGAGCGTATATTGGCATTATATTGCCACTTGGCAGTATGTCAGGGTTGACATTAGCCGCTTTAGAAAAAAAATAAACAAGTCAACAACAATAATATTTATAATTCTTATTTCAGTTTTATCATCAGAAGTAGGCATATTTACGAACATTTACAAAATATGCTAACTTAACTACCATACTACGCACAATACGATGTACTACCGTTGGTTGTTTCCCGTGAAAAATAACCCCGGTGACCTTGGGCTATCGGTTGGATTGTTTGGTTTCTTATTGTGTTCGGCTGGATATAAACCCGATTTTAAAGAACATAAATGAAGAACTGTTTCCTTGCTGAGTCGGAATCTTCTTTTACGATAAGATAAGATAAGATATATTTATTTGTCAAACATTAACATTAAATTATCATTATTGTATTCTTCGAAAGCGTTTAATTTCTCTCGATTTCTTCCTTTGACACCATACTCCTCTTCAGACAATGATGATAATGAAGAAAAAAACGATTTATTAAATCCAAAGAGAATATAATAAGTAGTTATTACGTAATAAAATTATTAAAGATTTGAACGTAAATATTTGAGACCAGTCTGAAGCACTCTCAAATTGATCTCGATTAACAGCCATATTTGGAGGCCTTACATAGCTGTCAAACTTTAAGCAGTGTTTGTGAATACCGTTTGGATCAATAAGCGGACCTTAAACTGAGTCTCCTTAAATTTAAGGTTAGGAGATAAGTGACGTTTCAGTATACCAATTTCACCAATAACGAATGCTTAAATCCGTAAGGCCATCTCAAATATTTAAGTAGCGTTTGAGTATTCGGGCGTAAGTCGCATAGAAATTTTAATTGAATTTCTTAAAAATGTATTAAATCAAAAACTCGTCTCGTGAACTTTGATTTGAACATGCATGTCAATACTCAGGAAGCGTCACCATTTGAACTGAGCTAACTTTGATACTTGAATGGTTGTGAAATTGTGAATCTATTCGTGTGTAGTCATGTGAAATGTAAACAATCAGTTGGCGGTTATTTTTTTGAACAAGTTTTTGTAATTTTGCACTGCAAATAACACTTATACGCCCGAATACTCAAACGCTACTTAAATATTTGAGATGGCCTTACGGATTTAAGCATTCGTTATTGGTGAAATTGGTATACAGAAACGTCACTTATCTCTTAACCTTAAATTTAAGGCGACTCAGTTTAAGGTCCACTTATTGATTCAAACGGTATTCCCAAACACTGCTTAAAGTTTGACAGCTATGTAAGGCCTCCAAATATGGCTGTTAATCGAGATCAATTTGAGAGTGTTTCAGACTAGTCTCAAATATTTACGTTCAAATCTTTAATAATTTTATTGCGTAATAACTAATTATTATATTCTCTTTGGATTTAATAAATCGTTTTTTTCTTCATTAACATCATTGTCTGAAGAGGAGTGTGGTGTCAAAGGAAGAAATCGAGAGAAATTAAAAGCTTTCGAAGAATACAATAATGATAATTTAATGTTAATGTTTGACAAATAAATATATCATATCTTATCTTAACTTATCGTAAAAGAAGATTCCAACTCAGCAAGGAAACTGTTCTTCATTAATGTTCTTTAAAATCGGGATTATATCCAGCCGAACACTAAAAGAAACCACACAATCCAACCGACAGCCCAAGGTCATCGGGGTTATTTTTCACGGGAAACAACCAACGGTAGTACATCGTATTGTACGTAGTATGGCAGTTGAGTTAGCATATTTTGTAAATGTTTGTAAATATGCCTACTTCTGATGATAAAACTGAAATAATAATTATAAATATTATTGTTGTTGACTTGTTTATTTTTTTTTTCTAAAGCGGCTAATGTCAACCCTGACATACTGCCAAGTGGCAATATAATGCCAATATAAGCTCATCACATCAAT
The DNA here is from genome assembly GCA_949316025.1 of Lapara coniferarum. Classification (NCBI taxonomy): domain Eukaryota; kingdom Metazoa; phylum Arthropoda; class Insecta; order Lepidoptera; family Sphingidae; genus Lapara; species Lapara coniferarum. The sequence goes on along the minus strand of OX438919.1, from coordinate 1,310,106 downwards.
GTTAAGAATATAATAGTTAATAAACTATTTCTAATAATGAATATGCCATTCCTACATTTTAAAAACCTAGGATGGTTTTTAAACGAACTTACCATTTTTACTATGTAGCGTCTGCACATAGTACATAAAATACACACGAAAATTAAATATAATAGACATATTATAACATTGTAAATCATTTTCAAACTGCGCATTGTGTTATTCGATTTATTTATATTTAACATCTTAAAAATTATACTGCGTGAAACGACACATAAATATCAAACTTATTAAAATTGTAATCGAAAACAAACTTTTTATAATCTGTAGCAAAATGACTGCTCCTCGGCTGAGTTTTCCATAAAATCTTTTAAAGTGCGTTTGAGAATGCCATTTAAAATAAGAAGCCGGCTAAAATTAGGTAGGCCTCAGATAAATTGGTTGGTTGAGTAGCGTTTGAGTATTCGGGCGTTAGCCACTGTTGTTGTACAAATAGTAGTTTTTGGTGATGATTTCACGTAAAAGTTCACTTGCCGTCACAAAAATGTCACTAATTATGGAGTCTTTCGCAAATTTGGCACCCTGGAGATTCAGAACCTTTGAATAGTGATAACTTTTTCAGTCCACAAATGAGACAGTCACAAACACTTCACAGCTTGAGTCACTCTATAGTCAATGTGCTTATATGGTATACAATTAGAATGCACTAAAATTGAATTTTTAAGTATAACTTTTTTGCGGAGACGATATTAACGTGGCAGTGGCGCCCTCTACACATGTGGTAATCTTAATATTCCTATTGCAATAGAATTCGGTACAGTGAGCCACAGAGACTGGACCTGCATCTCCAGATACATTAATGCAATCTACCGATCTCGGCACAACCGAAATACTGGAACGTTTACCTTGCTTACAACCGGACCGAGAATTGCTAGCGTTAATTAAATTGTCACAAATTCAACTCCATTTATAGGAAGATGGTAATGTTGGGTGTTTCAGCTAGATATTCTCCGATATCGGATTTGCTATTTGCTATTCTCTTATTAACCCGAAAAGGGTTTGCAGTCAAGATGCTTTTCTACCGGCGTTAACTCTAATAATAAAAAACAATAAATGTTAGCGAATGAGGTATCCTTGAGATAGACATTGATAGGATGAGTCATTCCCATACATTTTTTGTTTAGGGCTCAGGTATCCCTTTTTAAATTGAAAAATAATCGCTAACCAGAAATTGCCTAATGTCTATTGAGAGGCACTTGACTCACAAACGAAGATTACTGGTATCATATCTCAAATAATTTTCACACCTAAGTTATATTATTTTTTTTTTAATTTCTCACATATGAATTGCGTGGAATTTGGCATATATGACAACGAAATGTACACGCAATAGTTTCTCTAAGTATATAAATAAAACTACGTCATCTTTCCGCCAATACCAGCGCTCAAGTCCAGCTAACATCAACTAAAATAGCACAAACAGGCCGGAACGGTGTAGCCGGCTGCAATTTGTGCGGCCGCTGCAGCTAATCTGCTTCTAATGAGCGGGCACTTCGCGCTGAGCACGTCGCTCCAAAGTTTCATTTGGGCTGGACTGCGAGGGTTACCGCCATAATAAACGTTGTATGTTTTATAGTTAATACCATGTTGAACGACTTCGCAGGCACCAGATAGTGGGTATAAGTCTCTCACATTATTGGTGGATGAGAGGTCTTGTTGGAGAAACATTCAATTATGATTTATCCTAATAAATATATTGTTTAAACAGTTCCAACGATAAATAGCTTTTTTCTCATACTTCCTAACACTCACAAGATATTTCTTGTAACGCTACGACTTTATCTTACTCTCCACACATAGTAACAGCGGAAAGCACAGTAAAAATAAAGTTTCAAAGTAAATAAAGCTCATTTTTTGCGGTGCAGCGCGAATAGCGATGTCAAGTACGGGCGCTCGGAGTGTGCCCGGAGCGAGACGGTGTTTAAACGGCACATTTTTGCCAACTCCATGATAAGAACTCATTTACATTAACGCCATGTAATTATGTCGGAATGAATGGGAAATATCGCGCTGAAATCGGCTTTAAATTTATAAAAGAATTGTTTATTTAAATGAACCAAATTACAGTAAATATTTCAATAATAATATATCAAGACTGCCTCGGAGGCATAGTTGTATAACGGTGCGATTGCAATGCTGAGGTCTCCGTTTGATTCTCGGGTCGATCAAAGTGATATTGGTTTCCATTATCAGCATGAAGTCTGAAATTTGTGCCCGATATGACGAGAGGCCCTTATCACAACATGGGATGGAATATGCCCGGCAAGAGTGGGTACACTAGTTGCGCCTCTGCCTACCCCCGGGGATAAATGCCGAGAGTGTGTATTTAATTTAATATTTACAACTAGCTATTGTTCGCGGCTCCGCCCGCATGAATTTTTTTCGGGTTAAAGTACCGCTTTATAATTTCCTAAAAATAAAACGTAGCCTATGTGTTAATCCAGGACATGATCTACCCATGTGTCAAATTTCATCGCAATTCGTTCAGTAGTTTCGGAGATGTGCAGTAACAAACAAACAGAAAAAGAGACAGGCAGACAGAACAGAATGATAAAAATTGCTGATTTGTTTTTGATTACTCTTGTTTAGTCACCCACTTTCTTTCTTATCACATTTCTTTAAATGTACAGATACATCGGTTCTTTTGCTTTATTATATGTATACAATTAATGTTAATATTGCGCGGGGTTGTTATTTAAATGAACAAAACTAAAATTATTTGTTTATTTACACATAATTATATAATACTAAGTAAAAATATTGAGTAAATGATAAGCTACAGTTATTATGACGCATAAAGTTACATGTTTCTCTGATAATAGCTGATAACATAAATAAATACAAAATTATGACAGTTAATTAAAACAAGAATTCATTTAAATTATGGGTTTGTGTTTTGTTTTTCGACATGGCGATAACTTTTTATCATTTCTGTGGAAGCCATAATTTAACAGAAGAAGAAGATTTAAATGATTTAAGGCACGGGTAGCTTTTGAAATGGATAAAGATAGATAAAGAAATGAAAATTAGTGATTGTATACTAAAAAAGTTAAACGAAATATCAGAGGTATCTCAATAATTTATCACATATTTTGCCAGCGCAGAATACAATATTACCTCTCCATGAGGCACGCATCACATAGTACATTACATTTTGAAGCAAATTCGTAGAAGAATTCTCGAGAATGGGTTTATTAGGTTCTATTGAGTCGTACCCGCATTTTTCTAGTACACAGAGCTCGCAAGGGTTTTTGGCATATAGAAATTCAGTATAATTATCCACATGAAAACCTTTTGATATACCTATTATTGTTACGAAAGAACTATTCTTAAAATTAATAAAATACGTACATATTGTGATGATAAAAATACTCTTTTTTTAATGCATGTAAAAAGATGTGTAGTTCGTTGAAATAAGTATAAGTTATTGAATAAATTATGTTTTAAATAAATAATGAAATTTTCAGTCTTGAGGTAGAACAAAAAATAATCTCATATCAATAATAGCATGTCCGCTCTACCCTTGATTATGTCTTCTATACGGTCCGGAGCCGTGTCCATAACTAAGTCCGTATTCGTGGTGAGGTCCGTGGTAGTCGTGGTAGTCATGGTAGTCGTGGTAGTCGTGGTAGTCGTGGTGGTGATGCTTCTGCTCCTTCAGGTAGGTGGCGAACCAGGACAAGAAGTAGCCAGCCTTGTGCAGCACCACCCAGAATATGAACGCATATATCAGCTTGAGAATGAAGATCTTCTTGAGGACAAGGTCGGCGAGGAATACTAGAAAAAAGTGTAAGTCAAATTTGAGTTTATAATTGAATGGCCAAGTCAATCTATTTTATTTAAAACATAAAAGATTTTTAATATTAATATTATTACTACAAGATGTTGTTATACCTAATTACGTAATAACTTAAGACAAAGGTCTCTCAAGTAGTTACTGAATAAATTAACCGACTTGGTAATTACATGGATCTCACAACTTTTTACTGTAGAAGAACTGAGTTACGAGACTTGTTTTTTTTTACAAGTTTTGTTTTTGACTGCATCTCATCTGTTTTTGAATGTATTATATTATACAGGAACACTGATTCATTCGCTGCAAATGTAACTTCGTAATATGTTATGCGCGCGCATCACTGTAATTTAGTTTCAATATTATTAACCGACTTCAATAAAGGAGGTTCTTAATGTCCTCACCTTATTCTATCAGGAACTTTATTTGACCAGGAACTTTACTTAAGAGGATAGGATAGGGCTTCTAGTGTGGCGAGTCTATTGTACTGTACACATGCCACCCTTACACCGCCACACCTCCTTGTCCCCCATGACCGCCAAACCAATTTTGACCCCGGGATTTGACCCCTTTGACCACCCAATCCAAATTTGACCCCCCTTGACCCGCCAACCCAATTTAACTCCCCTTGACCCCCAAACCCATTTTGACCCTCCTTGAACCTCCAAACACATTTTAACCTCCCTTGACCCCTCAACTCAATTTGATCCCCTTGATCTCAAACCAATTTTGACCCTCCTTGACCCACTAAATACATTTTGAGCCCCTTGACCCCCCAACCCAATTTGACCCCCCTTGACCCACCAAACCCATTTTGACCCCCCCTGATCCCCAACCTATTTTCGCCCTTCGACCCCTAGTTTTACATAATTAATACAAAATATTAAATTATTTAATGATGCCAAAGAAGTATAATAACTTCTCAGGCGCGTACATAAGTACACGCACCCTTTTTAACCGACTTAATTTAAAATTACATTAGGGGCCATTCATTTATTACGTAAGACGATTTAGGGGGGGGGGTCGACCATGTCTTATTTTTCTTACAAGGAAGTGGGAGGGAGTCTCGATAGTTTTAACGTAAGCTCACAAAAATAGGCAAAGTTAAAATTATACTTTGAAAAAGTGCGGGCAGCCGCGCCAGTGCCGAGGTACGCTCGGATGCGTATCGGTAAACGATTTACAAAGTACAAATAAACATTTATAAAAAAATTGTTACTTTGAAAAATACACATTAAAACAAACCAAACGTGTACCTACAAATTTTTTCCTTTAGATTCTTACGTAATAAATATTAAACAGCGGGGGAGGGATTCGGCCTGTTCTACTTTTTTTCTAATAATAGGGGGGAGAGGGTAAAAAACTAGTGAAATAAGTCTTATGTAATAAATGAATGACCCCTTACACGGCTACGGATATAAATCCTTTGAGCCAAACACACACAAAACATCCCCAAAGAAAATGTTTTTTCCCCCGTTATATGATACTGGCAATAAATTAACAAAAGTTTACTTTCGACTATAGTGATAACATTAGTTGAAAGAACGTATTTGACAATATAGCATAGACATGATAGCGGAAGTACCGGCGAACTTTTGCATATAAGAAACGTAATACATATTTATTCTAGAACTAGCGACCCGCCCCGGCTTCGCAGTGGTAGCACAGCATATTACATGTCTACACTTTTTTCTGTCGTAGAAAACATCAATAAACCATAGATATAAACCTTCCTCTTGAAGCACTTAGTCCTTTGATAAAAACCGTAAGAAAATCTGTTTAGTAGTTTTTGAGTTTATCGCGTTCAGACAGACGCGACAGTGGGAGTTTCATCATCATCATCAGCCCGTTGCAGTCCACTGCTGGACATAGGCCTCTCCCAAGATACGCCACAGAGCCCGGTCTGCTGCTTTATGTATCCAGTCCCTGCCGGCTCTCTTTGTTTCTTTTATAATATTACCTATGTAAGGATGTAACGAAGATTGTTTGCAGATTTTAAAGAACAATCATTTGCATTATATACAAGGTAATTCCTCTAAAATAATAAAACTTATTAAAAGTTAACAGTGCAGTCTAGCTTATAGCCAACTCTCAACACGAAGAAATACAAAAGAATGCATATTATTAAACTGAGACGAGAGCGACGGCCATTTTGAATACGTTGCTCTATCCGATAATGGGTTTTAAATTGTCGCCACAGTTCCAATTCCTCGCATTTGCATCAGTTCTTTTTATTTTCATTTCTTTTATATATCTTTAATAAGTTCTTTGGGGGGCAGATGTCTTGCAAGCAGCTGGTTGTGAAAACGAATTTTGTGCAATGTATTGCACTAACTTTACATTGGAACAAAGATATTAAACAGTTTAGCTAAAAACCGGACATCAGGACCAAATGTTTTCGTGCAAAAGTTTTTATCCATTAGTCCGGTAGTCGCTGTCTTATCTGACATGCTCTTTTTTTTATGGCATTGAATGACGAGACGAGCATGCCGTTCGCCCGATGGTAAGCAATACGACCGCCCATAAACAGTACTAACATGACACAGCACCTTGAGTTACAGAGTACTATGCGGCATTCCACTGCGCTCGTCATCCTGAGACAAAGGATGTTGAGTCTTATTATGTCCAGAAGTTTCACTGACTACAATGTCCTTCAAACCGAAACACAAGAGTGCATGCGCATTGCTGCTTGGCGGCAGAAGTAGACATTGCGGTGGTACCCACCCAGGCGGACTCTTACATATGAGAGTCCTACCACGGGTAAAACAAGACGTCCGAAGATGTCCGTGTAATAAATAAGACGGCATTAAATTTTGTACAAAAAATTGTATTTTGAATGTAAATATGCCAATATACGCAGTACGACCATGTCAAAGTATGTTATAATGAATTTTACTTGATATCACAGAACAGGGATATAGACACTTAATATTATTACGTATTTTGTTATTTCACAGTAGATTGAGTTACTAACGAACAGGCTCAAAATTTTTGTATGACAATTTTCCCAAAGTCCTCTCTATATAATCTAAGAACTCTTTGCATTGGAATGAGATATGAACATATAGAAAAAAAAATTATAAAGCCATTTGTAGTGAATTTATGACCGTGGTAATATCGCAATTGCAGTAACGTGAACAGCTTTACTGTTGCTTTTGGATGCAGTAAGATTGCTGGAATTCTAACAAGTCTCCTCTCCACCTTGGCCTTCATATCTTCTGTTAGGTTTATACTTGAGTTTGTCCCTTGCCTTTTTCATTACTTTATTACGTTAATGCAAATAAAATTCCAACATTTAATAATAATAATTGTTCAAGAAACAAAATATTGGGCTAAATAATTAAATACTGATTATTATTCTGACACGTTTTAAAAAAAGGCGGTTAGAAATTTCGTTTTTTTTAACTGTTGAAGCAAATATCTAAAATTACTCACCGAACAACGCAATCTTTTTCTTCTTCCCTCTGGGTTCTATATCTCCACTTGAAGGATCACAAACAACGTAGCATACCAATGTTAATAATACTATCACTGATTTCAAATACATTTTAATAAAAAATGATAAATAAGTAAATAATTTAAGTTTTAAGAGTAAAGAAATATGTGTACAATTTTTTTTTTATTCGAACCTACCGTTCGAAATTCTGAAATGGTCTATGACAAACTATATCCTCCTTTGTTTTTACTCTGCTGTCCAAGCGATAATGTCACAATGCCCATACATACGCCATCGCACCAGCGTGCCTGTGCTAACAATCGAAAAGTGTTAATAAATGAAAGTCATTCGAAAACTCGCTAAACAGATTGTAATGGTGTTGTTGAACTTGAAACTGACGATAATTTACGAAAAGTAAGGTTACGTATCCCGGTTGCATAAGACATTTTTGTAACATTGCGTAAATTACTTTCGAACCAAGGGAAACCTTTGGTAATGTCTAATAAGTAGCATGTTTCATAATTGCATTAATTGTTTTGAATATTTATTCTGCAAAATATTTCCTACATAGTATTAAGTCCCTCAATGTTTTCGAGTTCTGCTGAACCCTGGTACTGTGACTGGTGGTGGGTCTCTCATATGTAAGAGTCCGTCTAGGTGGGTACCACCGCAATGTCTATTTCTACCGCTAAGAAGCAGTGGGCATGCACTGTTGTGTTTCGGTTTGAAAGACATTGTAGCCAGTTTAAATACTGGACATAATGAGACTTAGCATCTTATGTCTCAGGATGATGAGCGCAGTAGAATGCCACACAGTACTTTGTAACTCAAGGTGCTGGATGGTGTTGATACCGTTTATGGGTGGTCGTACCGCTTACCGTCAGGCGAACAGCATGCTCGTCACTATATGCAATAAAAAAACCCTTTAGTTTTTCTGAAGTTGCAAGGATCCTTAATATTAGGATAAGATAGACTAGAGGTTTCCAATTGCAACAATTCTGAAAAAGTCATAAGAAGAAGCACGCTATAGGAAACAAAAGAAGAATAGGAGTTGAAAAATGCGATCGGTGATATTGTATTAGTAAACCAGGATTTATCCAATTTCCGCCTCATTTGCTGTCTATGTTACGCGGATGTGCAAATGCCAGTTGAACCAAAAGCATTGCCGACCCTAGGGTCTAGAAGATGATAGACTTACCTTCCATCCTCAATGACTTATTCCCCTCTCAAGTCATAAAAGTTACAGCCTACCTTGCCCAATATCCATCAATTAATCACACAAGATCCTTATAATAAATAAGTACACAGTAATTATAGGCCATTACTATAAGAAATGGACCCTTCCAGTAATCCCGACGTAATAAAGTATAAACATTATTCCCTGGCGAGTGTCCGATAACGTTATAACAAACTCCTTTTGCACAGGTTCTCAAAATTTTTGAGAACTCCCATTTGCGAGCCTTGTTACTTAGGCTATTTCCACTTGTGCTGTTAGTTTAAAAGTTATAAAGTGGGTAGAAGTGTTATTAGTGGCCGGGGATTTATATGTAACTAGCGGCCCCGACAGACGTTGTCTTGCCCTAAAAAGGAAATAAAATCCTAGAACCCGAGTACAGCGCTACCTACCGGATAGAATTGTAATCTAAACCATTCTGGAATCCACCTGAAGACACACAAAAAATTACATTAAAATCGGTCCACCCGTTTAGGAGTTCAGTGACATGCACGTTTAATATGGTGGTTAAGTATTCTTAAGTTTTCTAATTTTCCGCGCAATTTTCTTATTTTTTTCTTTCATAAGAACTTTCTCCTGACAATACCAAACACATAAAAAAAAAGTAACGAAATCAGTCCAGTCGTTCACGCGTGATGCCGTGACCAAGGAAAATAGGGATTCATTTTTATATATATAGATATCAGGCTATGCAATACAACCCCATACCATACCAGCCCTATATTATACACTGCCCACTGCTGAGCACGGGCCTCCTCTACTACTGGGAGGGTTTTGGGCCTTAGTCCACCACGCTGGTCTAGTTCGGGTTGGCAGATTTCACACACCTTCGAAATTCTTATAGAGAACTTCTCAGATATGCAGGTTTCCTCACGATGTTTTCCTTCACCGTTAAAGCAAGCGATAATTCACAAAGAATACATACATAACTTTTTTAGAAAAGACAGAGGTGCGTGCAGGTGGGTTTTGAACCTGCGGACATTCGTCTCGGCAGTTTATTCCACTGCCAGCTAGGCTATCGCCGCTTATGCAGTATATACCTCTAGATCAGTGGTCGGCAACCTTTTGGCACGCAAAGGCCACTCAATGGGAAAATGAAGTAAAGATGGGCAGCTATTGTTGTTAATGTTAATAAGTCGACCTCAACGATGGAGATGGGAGGGTGGCGGCGGCACTGGACGGTTACCGGCCTTACGACCCCAGAGTAGCCACGGAAATAAAGAGGGTCGTGAGCCACATGCGGGCCGCGGGATGCCGACCGCTGCACTAGATAACTTTGTAACAGGAAACAGGCCTATCACCGTGTATAAATTAACAACACCAAAGATTTTCACCAAACTCACAATTTTTTTATTTATGTCGAAAATAATTTTGTAACCTTATACATAGCTACACCTTTAAATTGACGAAGTTATGTACTACTAACTTGTTTAACCGATACTGAATGCAACACTTTAAAACCAGGTTTCAGAACGTCCCTAAGTTCCAAATCCATCCATAAGTTATGGCAAGTTTGGTAAGACAAAGTTTGCAGGGAACTGATCTCAATGCACTCTGCAGTGCACGCGTTACGCTCACAACTATCAGGTTATATGACGTTATAACTAAACTCTGCCTATCTCTCTAATACTGCCTCGGTGTCGTAGTTGCATTACGGTACGACTGCAATGCTGAGATCTCGGGTTCCATCCCCGGGTCGGACAAAGTGATATTGAGTTTTTCTATTCAGTATCAGCTCGGAGTCTGGATTTTTTCGGAGTCTGGACTTTGTGCCCGATATGGCGATAGGCTTGCCCCCTATCACATCATGGGACGGAATAATGGCGAAAAGTGGGTGCACTAGTTGCGTGCACTTTTGCGTGCTTTGTTGGGTGCACCTCTGCCTACCCCTTCGGGGATAAAAGGGCGTGAATGTATATAATGAATATATATTATAACTTAACTCCTGAGATTCACAGGTAAGAGGGAAGCTTATAATATTTTTAACTCAAAATATTATAAGATTCCCTAAATGACGAGGCATAAATAACAATCTAAGGGCGGTATTAATAAATCAAGCTCAAATTTGAGTTACGTCTCAAGTAGAATTAATGTATGGAACTACTCATACATTATGTCTACTTGAGATGTAACTCAAACTTGAGATTGATTTATTAATACCGCCCTTAATGTGGAATTGCTTTTTTCTTGAGTCAATGTGATTATTTTGAAACAATCTTGTTTGAAATTAAAATAAAATAAAATTAATCGTAGTGTACACTTTAGCTTCTATAATCTATGCATTGTAATATAATAAAGCAGTAGAACCGCCGTAAATTTAAAATTCTGTAAATTTAAAGAAAATATGGTGACTAAACAACAGTAATGGAACACAAATCATAATTTTTTGTAATTCTTTACTATCTGTCTGTCTGTATTTCTGTTTGTTTGTTACTGCACATCTCCAAAACTACATGAAGGATTTCGATAAAATTTGGCACACGGGTAGATTATTCACACATAGGCTACTTTTTATCCCGGGAAAATATAAAGCGGGAATCTTATCCCGGACAAACTTTTTCACGCGGGCGGAGCAAAAGCTAGATAATAGTAAATAAATACTTTAAACGGAAAAAAACAATTGGGAGCCCTTATTGTCTTTGATAAATGAGTAATAATATATTCATGAAAGCATCATAATGTTTATTTAAGAAAAACACTTCTTGAAGTTAATCAATCAACTTCAAGACATATTTTTGTTTAGAATACTATTTACAAATTATTTTTTATCGGTTTTCAGTGTATATCATTTGGGAACCTCAGTCAAGCGTCTGTTCCTATTAATTTGTATTGGTTTTATGACCATTCTTTATTCAGGCTCTGCCGTCGGGGTGATCATTACGCGTCGGGTGGATGTCCTTAATCTCGGGATTTGGCAACGAAATAATGGATATATCGCAGCCTAAGTAAAGCTATTATCATGTATTTATTTATTTATAAAGGCATAGATATTAGATGGATTACATGTAAATTTTGCGTAAGTATTATTTTATTAACTGCATCGCACTGATCCAAACAGCATTTCAAGAACAATAACTACGATCATAAGACGCGACATCTCTCAACGGGCCAAGTAGGGATGAGGGACAGTGCACCGGTAGACTGCTCCATAACTTGATGGAGCTGCAAAGTTTCAAATTTTAATATACCTTTTTTCAGACCTACCTCCCGGGATTTTTCATATTTCAAACCTGATTTGTATGCAAGTCTGAAAAAATACGACCGCATTGTCCATTTCTATCAATTATGCAAGTACTCATGTATTCAGCTTTGAAAGTCGTAGTCAAGGTGGTACAAAAATGTATTACAAAAGCCATAGGGAATTACAAAGCGAAACAACTGTAATTCTGCAAAAGAATCCTGTCTAGTCGGCATCCTACGTGAAACTTAATTTTAAGTTTCTTCAACGAATAAAATAAAGAAAGAATTAAAATAGATCATAACATGCATTCCCCTGGCCTCCAGGCCGTTCCAGTAAATTGTAGAATGCAGCTTACCGTGTCACTGTAGACAGTACCGTATTAAGAGAGTGCGGAAGAGTAGGGTACCGACCTGTTTAATTTTGTACACTATTCTATATGGAACAGCGAATACTACAGTAAAATTGGTTAATAAATGAGACTGCCTCGGTGGCGTAGTTGTATTACAGTACGACTGCAAAGCTGAGGTCTCGGGTTCGATCCCCGGGTCGGGCAAAGTGATATTGAGTTTTTCCATTCAGTATCAGCTCGGAGTCTGGAATTTGTGCCCGATATGGCGATAGGCTCGCCCCCTATCACATCATGGGACGGAATAATGGCGAAAAGTGGGTGCACTAGTTGCGCCTCTGCCTACCCCTTCGGGGATAACAGGCGTGAGTGTATATGTATGTAAATGAGGCAGTAATTCGAATTTGAATACCGAATCGGACAAAGTGACATTGGGATTTTTTACTCAGGGCCAGTTCTGATTCTGAAATTTGTGACCGATAAGGCGATAAGCTCGCCCGCTATCTCAGATGGGCCGGAATACAATTGGCGCAAAATGGGTGATCTCGTAGTACCTGTGCCTCCTCCTTTGGAGATAAAGACGCGTTGTGTGTTTGTATGTTTTATTTTTGTTCTTGAAAAACTGTTCTTGCCTTTAGCTATGCCCCCCATTATAATCCCTAACTCCCTTCCTGGCCGCGTCAGGGAGCAGCTGCATCTAGCAACGGGGCCACGGAGTTGTCTTAAATTTCATAACGCGAATATGTAATTTCCTGTTAGAAAAATTGTACATCCTTTTTGAAAGTTAATACTGTTTTACAACGAGAGCGCTTCTTTACAGTGTTGTTACAAATTGTTGCGATAAAGCGAAAACGTTTACTCCTGCGTGAGTTCTAAACAAGATATTGTGTGAGATGATGTAGGTACTTGATATTTTTATTGTGTCTTTTTAGACACTCACTTTATTGGATGTTACATCACTATACCTACCAGTTTGAATTTTCGAAAGTACTTTATATTACAGTATAAAGGATTCTAAGGGCCGATTTCTGCCCTTGCTGACAGTGGCGGAATTACAGAGCACGGGGGGCAGGCAGAGGGGAGGCATGCAGGGGGGGGGGGCAGAGGTGTCAAAATGCCACGGGCCCCGGGCCCGAAGGGTGTATACGTGACTTTTTATTGAATGTCATGGGCCATGTCAATTTTTCCTGGGGCCCCATCCAATGAACTTGCCACAGGCCTCCGATAATATAGTTGCTGCCACTGCTTGCTGAGTAATGCTACTGGTCACATAAATAAGCTGAGGAAATACAAAAGTTACACTTTAATCTATGCTCTTACATAAATGTTTGTAAAATTAATACTAACTAATCAGCTGTTTAATACGATAACTGTCAAATAAAAATTACTTAAAATCCGTGAGACAGGTCTTTAGTATAGTAATTTTTTTTTTCTCCGTTAATTTCAAAACGGCTTCATTTATTTATAACAAATATTGTGTTTCACGTCGAGGTGTATGATTGGTATTACACTATTCTTGTATGACAATTTTCCAAATACTCGCTCTATATAATCTTAGAACTCTGCTCCTAAATAGGAGGCTATATTCTCAGGGTCTCGCTCGAGAGACTCGGCTCTAAATAAATTAAATCGAGTATCCTTAGAAGTTCAATGTGCAATGCACGTAGCAGACGTGTTCCTTCCCCCCTTAAATCCGCCGGGAGATGCATTTTGACTTAAGATGAGTGAGCATGTTGTTATGCTTTGGATACAAACGCAGTTTAATTCAACGGTTCGATTTTTCGCTCTCGTGCATTGATTTAAAATCTTATATAATACTGGTTATTGTAATTCGCACGAAAGAGGGGTTCTTGCACAAGAATAAATAAATCGCTTTTTATTTATTTATTGTAATGCTCAAACTTAAATTTTCGTAAGAACTATTTAATGATCTTACAGTGGATTCCATCTCATTGTAATATAGAGGGAAATGAAAAGGCGGATATGTTGACGAGTTGCGGTTGTTCTGATGGCATATTTTTGAACGCGAAACCGTTTTATACGGAATTACTGCCACCAATTAAGAAAAACTGTTTTGATCTGTGGAAGGTCTACTTCGATTCTAGATCCAGAGAGGTTGGAATCTGGTATAAAACTATACAACCTGAACCTTTGAACATTTCTTGGATTAGCAACTGTTCATTAAATAGATTAGACACGATATTAGCATTTCGTCTTCGTTCTGGGCATATACCTCTGAACAAATTTGCCCACATGATGGGAAAAGCCACATCCCCTCATTGCCTTGAATGCGATAAATTAGAAGACGTATACCACATTATCATGGAATGTCTTCGTAATGAAGATCTTCGGTTTCAATTCCGTGATATTGTGGAAGGTATCGGTGGGTGCAATAGTGTCTTAGCCTGCCCGTTATCAGTAGATGCAAAGAGGCTCTATAAATTAGTAAAATTAGCACTAAGTCATAGAGAGTAAGAACTTTTGTAGTTGTATAGACCGACATAGTCTTAAGTTAGACTAAGCTCTTTAAATAAAGATTTAAAAAAAAAACTATTTAATATTAGTACATATCAAATTAGCGTTTTGTCTTACTAGCGACTTTGATCTGAAATCAAAGGGGAGATCTCAGAACAATAACTAATGGCTTTAGTTATTATTCTGAGCAGGAGATCCTTTTGGTTAATAATTCCAAATTCAAATTTATAAATTAATTTAACTGGTACATTTGAGTTTAGAAAACAATCATTTGTTTGTTTTTTCTCGATTAGTTTTTTCTTTGAACTTGAAGCAAAATCGGGAAAGTAAAAAAGGCCGGAAACAACACACACACACACACACTGCACAACAGACGGCCGCGGCAGCTCAACTAGAGGAGCTCAGGAGCTGCAATTAGAATGTCTGCGACATCCACCGTAGTGTAGTCCTCGGACCTTGCTCCAACAGACTACCATTTTTTCTGTAATTTGGATAACATTTTACAAGGGAAAAAATTCAACTCCAACATTTTGCAACAAACCGTTTCTTCGTGATTATCAGAGGAACAATCTCTGTACCATTAAGCAGTACATACCTATGTGGGGTGAGTAGAGAAAAATACGAGGTCAGCAGCGCGTGTGGGAATTGATTAAATAGTTTAATTAAATTTTAGAGTGGCCATCTGAGTGCCGAGCTGGTGTTAAGACTCCCTTTTGCGATGTGGTACAAATTGTAAATCCCAGCGGGGGTACTTTAAAGCTGACCAGGCCCGACTTACGGCATAATATTATTATGACGGCGATTTAGTTTTATTATTTTTTTATCAAGTGTCTCTGAATAACCTATTATGTCGGGTACTTTGAAAATAATTTTACAAAATGAAGTTGTCTTCCTAGCCGAATCTTCTGCCAATTTTATTCATGAAAGTGCGGGCGCATCTTGGGCACGACAATACCCCACTGACATAACTATAGTTTATGGCCAACTGGTGAACGGACATTTGCTCTCTTTGTTATCAATTTCAACGCGACGCCCAAACTCAAAGGCGTCCACCTGTAGTTGTATGAGGCGTCCCCATTCTGCCTGCAGATTGCCACAACATGTGAAGCAGTTCTGATTAGGGTGCTACACGCTACCTGCCCCCTTATTCTCTATGACACATGTTATTTCCACCGCAAGCTCGTAACGTAACTAATCTCGTTAATCACTATAGAAATTCGCATACAGAATAAATACCATTTAACGCTAATAAAATTGCATGAAGTTAACGTAACACGGCCGCGTTACATGTTAACACTGTCATGGAGGATAAGGGGGCAGATTGTGGACAATGAACATACTATTTTCAATATAGTTCAGTACATTATTAAAAATAACGTTGATTGTGGCTATTATTAAGCATTTGCTTATGTTAGTCTAAGTTGCTTACGTATGTATATTTGGCCGCGTTGTGTTTTCCCCCGTCACAAATACCAACCTAAAAAAATATTTGTATTTTTCTCTTTTTCCGACAGACCGTCAGGGTAGAAGCAAGGTAATAAAATAAAACTCTCGCCGGCTGTTAAACACGCCTGTTTTAGGATTAGTCGACGAATAAATACTGCACTGTTCTCGTTAATATCACCTATAATTAGATGTTATCCCTACAATGTCTAATTATTATACTGTTTATAATGTTTGTTCAAAGTTCAAACCGGAAAACAGCGCTAACTTGCTAGACACAAGCTGATAATCTATGCAGAAAGCTTCTTACAAAATACATAATTATGAAAAACCTACGAAGAACTCCGGTATACAACTACCTATCTACATAAATATCTGACGGTGACGTTTAGTCTCTTACTTCTGGGTTACCTATTTTACGCCCTAAGAAAATGTGACGCTCTCGCTCATCGCTCACGGCACCGCAAAGGCGTTGATTACGCGCAGTGTTGCCAGCGACCGCGGCGCAACACCGTCTGTCTTACAATTATTAATTAAAAATATGTCTTCCGCCGTTCGCGCAATTTTGGTTCGCGCGACGCGACGCCATTTTTAATTCTTTAGAAATTGCGACTCTGAGCCGCGCTTCTTGATTACACTTATAATTTCAGAATACTTTTGTGAATCATGACACAATGGTGATAATTGAATATTTCTTTACAATTAAGTATACCGCAAACGAAAATATTACTTAGATAGATAAGTACCTAGTTACTAACCTCTATCCAGTCGGATTCATAGGTACTTGTTCCTTGCCTACCTTAAATGAATTAGCCCTATAAGTAAATTTAGAGGATCTTGGCAGATTGCTCGTCGTGGACTGCGTACGTACCTACTCTCTCACCTCTTAATGTCAATTGTCACTTTAAAGATTTGCAGGATTTAAATCTTTACAAATAAAAATTATATATTAAGTAGGTGCTTTAACATAAAAAAATATAAATTCATTTTCCCAGCTGACAAAACAATGGCGGAAATTCATTCCTATTCTTATCATGAACACACTAGCAAAAGGATCCCGATGTGCCTCGTCAAAGTAAGCATGTTCTCTGACAGCGGCAGATATCGGCTTACGAAGGAACGGTAATCGCGGCGGCACTTTGTTATCAGAACTGGCAACGCTGACAGTAATCTTATAATTAATTAAATCCCGAGTCGGTGCGTCCCGTGAATAATAACAAGGTACGTTTCCCGGTGTTAGGGATGCGGTGTCCCTGTTAGCGTTTAGCTATAGTATAATGATAGAGAGACGAACGGATAGTGTTCGGCTAACAAAGGATCTAGGTTGACGGTATGCCTAATCGAGAATATTCTAAGACTAACTTAGGAAACTTACAGATTCGCGTACTACATTGCTATTACGATGGAAATTTCTTTTGAGCCATTGGACCGCCTGCCGCGCCAAATATTAACATTCTATAGGTAAAGTTGTATTAAACCCTGAAGGAAGATATTTGAAAAGGCATTATTTACAATTGATACATAATAAACACACCGTCACTATTTCCGTTCCCCAATTTTTAATTTAGTTTTTTTATTAGTTTACTTCTATGGAACAGGCCAACACACACGTTTTAGACCACATCGGGAAACATTAATAAGCTTGGGGAACTGTGCTTACACTTAAATTTTTCTCCTTCGAGAATACATCGCGTTCTTATCAAAATCGCTACCCGATCCGCTTACAAATTGACCGCGGACCAGCTGCTACGCAAACTACAGCTAATTTTAATAATACCTTCTATAACTAATTGCCACACAACTAAATGTGAACTGTTCCAGCGTGTCACGGTTTTGCTTGTTTGGCACGACGCCATGTTGAAAATTAGTTTAGATCTAATTTTCTTTAGAACAGTATTCAGCATCTTTGAAATACAGATAGCTAAGCCAGTTAGGTAGATTTTGGGGTTGGCAGTAAAGTTTATTTCTGGGTAACTAGTTAATTATTGTAAGGAAAACGCCATTTTTATTAGGAGGCTGTGTTAGAAGCTGATTTCAAAAATTAGAACTCTGGTCCAGCTACAACGTAGGTCGTAGTGCGTCAATGGTACACACCAGCATAATTGTCAATTTGCATGTTTTAGCGCGGTGGAGCGGCGCGTGGTGAGCGGTGGCGATTTGGGCCACTTCGTATGCAAAGTGGGGTATTTAACACGGCGCTTAGCGTCCTTGTTAATTGCGTTTTTACTGCTATCGGGAACTGTTCGTTTCAGTTCTGCATTTTAAATCGTTTCGAAAGTCGGTTAAATTGTCACGAAGAGCCGTTAAGTAGGTTAAGGATTATCATTAGGATTATGGCTAGTGTAATTACGAGATATATTAACACGTCCCAAGTTTCCCTTGACTACCTCGTCGACAATATAGTTAATGAACAGCATAAAATTTAAAAATTGTTTTAGGTAGTCGAAGGTAGGCACAGTACTTACCGTCAACTTGGATGAACGAAGACGAATAGGAACAACCCTTGATTAATTATATACCAACAGTAGTCACATTGAATAGGGTAATTGACTTTTTATAAATAGATTTATCTATAATGTGTCATCCTAAATGTAACGCAAAAAGAATCTTTAACATTGGCGCAATAATGATTATAATCCTACTAATATTATGAAGGCGAAAGTTTGTAAGAATGTATGGATGTTTGGATGTATAGATGTTTGTTCCTCTTTCACGCAAAAACTACTGAACGGATTTCGATGAAATTTGGCACACGGGTACATCATGTCCTGGATTAACACATAGGCTACTTTTTATCCCGGGAAAACATAAAGCGGGACTTTTATACCGGAAAAACTTTTTAACGCGGGCGGAGCCGCGGGCAAAAGCTAGTTAAGTAATAAAGCTTTGAAATTCGGTGGAAGGGGTAGTTGTCAAAATTACAGTAATATGAGCTATGACGTCACCGGGTGTCACCGGCTATAGCGCTGCGTGTGAGCGAAAAGGATGCCTTGATCTCCCCACCACACACCCACTTTTACTCACAACAATATTTCAAATATGAATAACTACTTTGTTTTTCAACCAATTTTGATACTGATTTTACAGAATTTATTTTTCGTCTTCTGTTACATAATTAAAACGTTGTGCAAAATCAAACAGGAAACTACACAATTACACCGATCCTCTCACTTTCTCTTAGTTTGTTACTAAAAGTCTGTAAAACATAAGAACAGCTGGGTTGATCAATCTGTGGGCTTAGAATGTAAAAAAAAATCACGATGCGTTTCCGCTTCGTTTTATTGTGATTTGTTGAGAGACTGACGTATCGGTCTCTCGACCAATCACAAGCATCAAAATACCGATACGTTAGTCTCTCAACCAATCACAATAAAACGAAGCGGAGACGAATCGTGTTTTTTTTTCACATTCTAAGCCTATGTAGAGAAAAAACAGTTTTACCCCGTTTCATTATAAATTATATGCAAATGATTTTTTTAGTAGATGACGCTAGAGTCGATATATTTTTGTAGCTTGAAAGGCTTTTCACGCAGGCAAAGCCACGGGCAAAGCGTTAGCGTTAGGCAAAGCGTTGCTAGGGGGGAGTGCCCACCCTAGAAAAGTCTGCGCTTTCAGAGGTGGTAGTGTGCGGCGTGTCCACCTCGCGTGGTGCAGGTTTGGTTTCGGCGTATTTTTTTTCCAACACCTACATAGTAAATTATAAGTATGAATTGGGTAATAAAAAACCGTATCATCAAATAATCATTTATTTGTCATTGTTATAAACAAATATTAAAAAAAACATCGCTTATCGGCTAACAGCGCCGAACACGCTCTCTCGCAGCCAACTAGGGATACATTTCGTAGACATTCAAACCGACAACTCGTTAAAATTGTTAAATTAAAATATTACACCAATCAGAACTTCATTGGCTAATGTTGGAACTTGGTTGGCTAATGGTAGAAATTAGTTTGACAATGTTGGAACTTAATAAAACCATATTTTAACTTGAATTAGTGTCCAAATTTGGGCTTTATTGGCCAAGACTGGTGTACTTTTAGAAGATCAGTGAAGAAGTCTTTAAATTAAAAACCGTATGACGTTCCAACAAACAAATCTAGATCTATATAGAATTGGCTAAGCAAGTAAGGACCTAAGTCCTGTCTTCCACAAGTCTGCTTAAGATCATTTAATTAAAACTCTTGGCTTAAACTATTTTTAAACGCAAAATAGCGAAATTGCCTATGCATTATTTCGTAACTATTACAAAATAAATGTACTTTTTCAGTTCTTAGCGACCTTTACTACCTAATTTTAGCTAAGTTACTTCTAAAAGCACTAGATTTCAACTAGGAGTGGTGAATAGAAGTTGAATATGAAATGAGGATGAAACCTACTAATAATATTTTTTGTAGGATTTTAAAGGAAATCAAAATAAAGGAACGAAATGCATTCAGCCATTTTTATAGACTTAAAATATAAAAAAAGTTATTTAGTAAATTGCCTCTGGAGTAGAGTTGGAGAAATTGTAACAGAAAATTTAAGTACTGTCACTGTAAAGAATATAAATATTTTCTATATTTGGGGAATTAAGCTAACTACAGCACCGATTGGATTGGTTACAAACCAAAATAATAGTTCAGGCCCGCTTGGCCCATTTGGACCATGACAGCTCCTGTCATAAAAGCGAAAATCGTCGTTCTTACCTACGCAATCAGTTTATAAGTATAAAAATAAAAAAAAAACAAATGTCAGCTGTCAAACTCGCGCTACCAGATAGGTTAAGTAAATTTGGCTTTAACACAGTGCCGGATTAAGCAAGCGCGGGGCCCGTAGCAAATTCTTTCAAAGAGCCCTTGATCTGCTATGGGTTCTTAAGTATAAAGTGGTAAAGATACAATTCAATACTCAATATGTTTATTTGCTATCTATAGGTTACAATTTTGTGGGTAATTAATAGTGTAGTAAATTACTATAGGCGCTGTTAGGCTCTGACAAGTAAAAAAAACCTGAGATGAGATTTCCTGGCAATTTAGAATAATTTTGATAGGAAACTAACAATTGAAAACAGATGATACTACACAAAATATTTTTTTCAATACATATTTCAAAGTTTATATTTAATACAAAGTATATTATATTTTTAGGAATAGCTAATGTTATATTTAATCAATGGTGTACTTTAAATAATGTTTATATTTTATATTTATTTATCTGTTTCCTTATTATTTTATTAACTTTTACAGAGCAACTTTTCTAGATTTCATGTGGGCAAATTTTGCAATAATACTATTTCTCTCTCGTATCAATTTCTCTGAGCAAATCATATTCTATATTCATCAAAGCAAGATAATTTAGACGTTTTTGACTCATTGTGTTCCTTAAGTCATTTGTCGAAAATGAACGTTCGCCACTGCAGTTAGTGATCATGAGAATCTTTCTTGAAGTAATAAAATATTTTTTTTAGTTTAAATAAAAATAAAAATAAAAAATAAAAATAAAATAGTGCACCCACTTTTCGCCATTATTCTGTCCCATGATGTGATAGGGGGGCGAGCCTATCGCCATATGGGGCACGAATTCCAGACTCAGAAAAATTATTTCACCATTAGAATGCTCCTGTATCCCTGAGTCATATAGGCTACTTTATATCCCGGGAAAATTCAAACTGGGACTTTTATCCCGGATTTTTATTCTCGCGAGTCGTTACGGCCAAACCAATAAACCGATTTCGATGAAATTTGTAAGGGACATAGTTTAAGACCCTGGGAAAGACCTAGGCTACTTCTTATCCCGGGAAAAAATAAACCGGGATTTTAATCCCGGAAAATATTTTCTTGCGGGTGGGGCGGCCAAACCATTCAACCGATTTCTATGAAATTTGGTAGGGAGATAGTTTAAAATCTTGGGGAGAACCAAGCCTAATTCTGATCCCGGGAAAACATACACCGGGATTTTATCCCGGAAAATATTCTTGCGGGTGGTACCGCAAACAAATAAGTATGGAAATAGTTTGAGACCGAGGGAAAGACATAGACTACTTTTATCCCGGAAAAACATAAACCGGGAATTTTAACCCGGATTTTTTCTCTCGTGAGTGGAGCCATCACGCCCAAACCACTGAACCGATTTCGATGAAATTTGGAAGGGACATAGTTTAAGACCCTGGAAAGGATCTAGGATATTTCTTATCTCTGTAAAAAAATTAACCAGGACTTTAATCCCGGAAACTATTTTCTTGCGGATGGAACCTCATAGAAATAAGCATGGAGATAGTTTGAGACTCAGGGTAGGACACAGGGTACTGCCCATCCCCAAAAAATATAAACCGGATATTTAATCCCGATTTTTTTTCTCACGAGTGGGACGGCCAAACCACTCAACCGATTTTAATGAAATTTGGTAGGGAGATAGTTCGAAACCCTGGAAAGGACCTAGGCTACTTCTGATTCCCGGAAAAAATAAACCGGGATATTATACCGGAAAATATTTTCTTGCGGGTGGAACCGCAAAAAAAAACAAGTATGGAGATAGTTTGAGACCGAGGGAAGGACATAGGCTACTGCTTATCCTGGAAAAATAGAAACTCGGACTTTTATCCCAAATTTTTTTACCTCGCGGTTGTAGCCGTCACTCTCAGCCGATTTCGATGAAATTTCGTAGGAAGATAATTTAAGACCTTGAGGAGCACCTAGGCTATTACTTATCCCAGAGAAATATAAACCGGCATTTTTATCCCGGAAAATATTTTCTTGCGGGTGGAACCGTGATATAGATAGTTAATAGATAGTTTTAGATCCAAGGAAGGACAGGCTACTTTTATCTTTTTATTTTTAAGGATATGTCCTTACATCATTACAAATTATAAAACAAAGTCCCCCTATGGCATCTGTTTGTCTGAACGCGATAAACTCAAAAACTACTGAACGGATTTTCATATGTTTTTCACCAATGGACGCAGTGGTTCAAGAGGAAGGGTTATGTGTATAATTCATAAGTATTTTGTACGACAGAAAATTAAATGTGCAAATATTATGCTTTGCTACCTGTGCGAAGCCAGGGCGGGCCGCTAGTATCCTTATATTCTAGAAAATAGATTTTTGGTATATGGTTACTAAATTATATTAAGAATAATGTAGACTGTTAATCTTATAAATAAATAGAAAATTTTAACAATTTAAATCGAGCTATTTCAATTCTGCTACTCATCCACACTAAGTGTTGGGTCAGAGAGCTTGCATATACAAGCAACTTTTTGTAGAACTTGTGTGTTTACCGTATGAAATTATTTGAATTATTTACGCCAAGGAAATAGTCGGGTATCGAGTGTCTGACGTGGATTGTCTTAGTAGGAAAAGTTGTAACGTTTCACGTTTTTGTGATATCAAAAAAATTCAACATACCACATCTTAATAACTTTCACTCAAAAAATTACGCTCAGGCAGAGATGAGAGGGTTTAAATATGCGGGGCCCCCTTTCGCGCGGGGCCCGTAGCAATTGCTACTCTTGCTACGTGGTTAATCCGGCACTGCTTTAACAGGCTTTTTTCATAAAACATATGTATCAAAAACGCGCTTTATTCCATTTTATATACAGTATATTTTTGCAAGATACCTGTACATTGCTCGAAACGAAACAACGACTAAAGACTGCATCATTTGTAATGTCGGACTCACTGTACGGGGAATCTCTACCATCGAGTTATACCGTGTCGATATATCATAACGCGTAATGTGAAACTAGTTTCATTCGATAGTAGAGATTTCTCATCCATGGATGTCAAAATTAATCGAACAATTTCTTCTAAATGTTATTATTATAAATAGAATAAAATTAGAAAAGTAATGAATTCACATCGACACAAAGTAAATTATATTTTAGTAAAAACATCACACAATTCATTCTCGCATCGACCACTTTACATCGAATTGTCCACAAGATTTGTCTAGAAATACGATTACTACCGAGCCACTTTGTCAGTCAGTTTCTGGCAAAGAACATACCACCTTACAGCCGAAATTAAAAGACCTATAAATCCTATATAATAATATCTCCAGATCGATAAAATACGAACCAATTCCTAGATTTTTGTGAGTTGGGGATAAATGCCTTTGTTTCAGTAATTGCCAGAAACTTTCATACGAAGCTGGCCATGTAGATTTCGTTACATTTAAAAATCATTATCATCCATCAATACAAACACTAAAAAAAATACTAAAACATCGAACTGAACAAATGCTTTGAAATTCAATTCGTTTATCTAGTCTAGAGTAACTGTTAGGTCAATTCACGTACCTCAACCACACCACATTTTGTCTATAAGTTGTAGATATCGCGCACACGTTTTAATTCAGCAAAATGTCGTCCTTGCCAATGGAACTATTCATTATCATACGACATATGATCTTCGTAGATATACTATAATATAACCACTGCTCGACCACTATTTTCGATATGATGTGGTTGTGAATGGACCCAAAGGTCAAACTAACCAAAAATAATAAAACATAGATTACATAGAAAAATAAGATTTTAAATAAAACCTATCGTCTCCCACAAGCGAAAGCACGTAGCATTGGACTATTTTTTTTATCGTAAACTAATATTAAGCACTCAACTGTATAGCACCGTTTCATGACATATGCATAAGCTATTTATTTCATTATCCGTAACAGTTTATTCTAATACTATTTTATGGCAACGGTCATACAATTGACAGGCGTTACAGAGAACTGCTTGCAATGCAATGCAAACTGATTTTTCCATGATATGCATTGCATTGCATATCATGGAAAAATCAGAATTTAATTGACTTGGAATTATGGTGGTCCTTTTATTTTTCGTGGCTTTATGGGTCATCGCAAATATGTAGTTCGCTATAAAGCTACAACGGCCACGAGATTACCTCTGCATCCTATTATGCGAACAAGAAACGCGCATGCGCGTTTACAATTAGTGACAACTTCAGAGCGAACTAAAAATTTGATGAAAATGTACTTTGCTGCACAATTTTTCTGTTTATAAAGCGA
This sequence comes from Lapara coniferarum, assembly GCA_949316025.1. Classification (NCBI taxonomy): domain Eukaryota; kingdom Metazoa; phylum Arthropoda; class Insecta; order Lepidoptera; family Sphingidae; genus Lapara; species Lapara coniferarum. The sequence goes on along the minus strand of OX438919.1, from coordinate 1,285,149 downwards.
TAAAAATTTGCTTGTATTCAAATTGTCCCATTAAACACCGCCCCCTCAATCGTATGACCGTCGCGTATGAACACAAGTGATCCAGACAACTTTCAACAATGTGCGCGAATTAACACAACACTGACTACTGAAAATGGGTACAAATCAAAAAGAACTGAGGGTATTTTTTTAACACCATATCGATTTTATAGATTTAATAATCGATCAAGGGAAAATGTTTTTAAACTTTAATATGATATGAAAAATTTATGAGATTAAAAAACAATATCATATATTTTCATGCCAACCTTAACTAAATAGTTAATTTCAAACTAAAACTAGGAATAATTTTAGAATTGGGTTTTTCAGTTCAGAACTTGTCATGGAACTGTCACAGCATCATAATATTATACTTTTTATCGTATACATCATAAATTGAGTCAAGCGTTGAACAATGTAGTAGCCGACGTGACTCGTAACTGGAGGTTATGTCATCACTAGATGCGACTCGAGTCCTGTTTTTACTCGAGTGACTCGAGTGAATTTGTCAAACTCGTACTCGAGTGAGAAAAATATTGACTCGAGTCAATTTGCACTCGATTTGCCGAGTCAACTCGGCGGACCAAGAAGCCTCGGTGAGCGCTAGAAATCAATAGAAGTCGATAATTCGGTAGTCGCTGTCTGTCAAACATCATTGCTGCCAGTTTAGCATTTTTATGGCTAATTTAACATTTCTCATGTGATAAAACATGAACAAAACAAAACCAACAAAATCAACATGAACAAAAATTAACAAGTGAATAATAACTATTACTTTGCCTATTATTTTATATTCCGGCATATTATTAATTAAATAAAAGTAGTTGAAAATACTTAAATAAATCTTACTCGAATTACAGGATGTGTAAATGCTCAACTCGAGTGACTCGAAAACTCGAGTACAACTCGAGTGACGTGATGAAATTACTTGAGTGACTAGTCATAAAATCCTACTCGAGTCGCATCACTATGGAGGTAGCTCCTCCATTACTCAGCAAATATATTTTTCATATATCAACATGACCTAGCTCTGTAGAAATATAATTTAAGCAATATTCACCCCTTTCGTAAATATCCAACGAACCGCTATACTTTCAAACACCTACAATAAGCTGACCAACCGTATGACTAAAAATACGTCCGTGTCATGCTCGGGCCGTTGGTTAACCGTGAGACTTTAGATCAGACATTTTTGGCTTAACATGTAGAATTTAGGCGGTGGGACCATGACATTTTACATATTATACATGTACAGTGACGACCCATTCAGCACCCGAAACTTCAGCGACGGACGTATAATCGTGTTCATATTAAATCTATCCAATAAACATTCCTGACAACGCACGTTCAGGCATCTGCAAAGCTTTAACTGAACCTAAAACTGACGTCAAAACACGTTCCAACCACGGGCGTAAACCTTAATAGACTATTGAATTATCAACAAGTTTGTACCCATTTTCAGTGGAGGTCACGTCCCTCCCACCCCTCAGAAGGGTCTGTATGTAGAGGGGTATTTAATGGGAAGGGCCGCCTCTGTGACGCGCGCCAGGTGCTGCCAGCCGATCTGATTGTATGCCTCGATCAGCCGCTCTTCCACCTCCTTGGACGGACGATCCTCCAGGATCTTCGTGAGGAGTTTGATGGCTCTGCCCCACTGTTTCAGCGTGAAGCAGTGCCAGACGCCGTAGTTTATGACCTGGGGATGAGTATAATAATTTTAGAATTAGCATGCAGGTCTCAGTGGAATTATTTGTTAACTCGCCATAGTTACTGACTAATGTCATTCAAGTTACTCAAGTTGATTAGTCAGTTGACGAGTGAATCAGTCATTCGATCAATCAATTACGTACGGCTAAGTGAATCCGTGAAATTATTGGATAAATTTAACCTCATATATTTTTATATTATGATTTTTTTATACATGTCAATGGCCATGTAGTGCCTGGTTAATGATTTTATATTTTTATAGAATTCTGAAAAAGAAACAGTCGAAGGCGGGACTCGAACCCACGACCTCCGGCGTACCGTGCCGGTGCTCTTCCAATTGAGCCACCTCGACTCTCGCCATCGATTGCTAATTTCAGGATCCGTATTTAATTCTCTTAAAGGAGCTAGCTTGCATTCCGCGCCGTGCGCACCGGCATCGTCGCGGGAGCTGCCCCGCCACGTGCTCACCACTACCATCGCAGTCGGGTGCGCTAGCTCCGACCACCTCACCACCGCAGCGCCGACCACGTGGCCATACCACCTGCCCGGCGAGCTGTCGCCGGAGCCAACCACGTGCATCAGCGTCGTGCCGTCCGCCTGAGTCGGAGACCCCGCAGGCCAGTGACTCGTTTGTATACCATCAGCAAACCGTACCGAGTGTAACGCGGAGGTGCAAAATAAAGCTCGTACCACGAACCTAAACCCTGAGTTCTTCTTTCTCTCTCTTCTACACTACCCTATCTGCGGCTGAACGCCGCAATGGGTCTCCGCTTCGTTTTATTATGATTAAAACTGACGTACTGGTCTCTCGATCAATCACAAACATCAAAATACCGATACGTCAGTCTCTCAACCAATCACAATAAAACGAAGCGGAGACTCATCGTGTTTTTTTTTTCCCATTCTAAACTCCCAGAATCGTGATTGGTCGGTTCGATGTCCGATGCGCCGATGTTTCGCACGATTGATGCTCGCTATCTATTGTCGTACACGTGCCATGCGACTACCTCGTGCGATCCCTCGCCCCCACCAGTGTCCTGCTCTGTGTAGTGTACCTTGGCGTCACTGAGGTCTGTGAACTTGAGCACGTCGTTGATGTTGTCGTTGAGCGCGTCGGCAAGCTTGTCCCTGGCGGCGGGGCTCTGCGCCAGCGCGTGCAGCCGACACAGCGCCGTGCCGCGGCGGGACAGCGCCTCCACCACCAGTGTCCATCTGCTCTGTGTAGTGTACCTTGGCGTCACTGAGGTCTGTGAACTTGAGCACGTCGTTGATGTTGTCGTTGAGCGCGTCGGCAAGCTTGTCCCTGGCGGCGGGGCTCTGCGCCAGCGCGTGCAGCCGACACAGCGCCGTGCCGCGGCGGGACAGCGCCTCCACCACCAGTGTCCATCTGCTCTGTGTAGTGTACCTTGGCGTCACTGAGGTCTGTGAACTTGAGCACGTCGTTGATGTTGTCGTTGAGCGCGTCGGCAAGCTTGTCCCTGGCGGCGGGGCTCTGCGCCAGCGCGTGCAGCCGACACAGCGCCGTGCCGCGGCGGGACAGCGCCTCCACCACCAGTGTCCTGCTCTGTGTAGTGTACCTTGGCGTCACTGAGGTCTGTGAACTTGAGCACGTCGTTGATGTTGTCGTTGAGCGCGTCGGCAAGCTTGTCCCTGGCGGCGGGGCTCTGCGCCAGCGCGTGCAGCCGACACAGCGCCGTGCCGCGGCGGGACAGCGCCTCCACCACCAGTGTCCATCTGCTCTGTGTAGTGTACCTTGGCGTCACTGAGGTCTGTGAACTTGAGCACGTCGTTGATGTTGTCGTTGAGCGCGTCGGCAAGCTTGTCCCTGGCGGCGGGGCTCTGCGCCAGCGCGTGCAGCCGACACAGCGCCGTGCCGCGGCGGGACAGCGCCTCCACCACCAGTGTCCTGCTCTGTGTAGTGTACCTTGGCGTCACTGAGGTCTGTGAACTTGAGCACGTCGTTGATGTTGTCGTTGAGCGCGTCGGCAAGCTTGTCCCTGGCGGCGGGGCTCTGCGCCAGCGCGTGCAGCCGACACAGCGCCGTGCCGCGGCGGGACAGCGCCTCCACCACCAGTGTCCATCTGCTCTGTGTAGTGTACCTTGGCGTCACTGAGGTCTGTGAACTTGAGCACGTCGTTGATGTTGTCGTTGAGCGCGTCGGCAAGCTTGTCCCTGGCGGCGGGGCTCTGCGCCAGCGCGTGCAGCCGACACAGCGCCGTGCCGCGGCGGGACAGCGCCTCCACCACCAGTGTCCATCTGCTCTGTGTAGTGTACCTTGGCGTCACTGAGGTCTGTGAACTTGAGCACGTCGTTGATGTTGTCGTTGAGCGCGTCGGCAAGCTTGTCCCTGGCGGCGGGGCTCTGCGCCAGCGCGTGCAGCCGACACAGCGCCGTGCCGCGGCGGGACAGCGCCTCCACCACCAGTGTCCATCTGCTCTGTGTAGTGTACCTTGGCGTCACTGAGGTCTGTGAACTTGAGCACGTCGTTGATGTTGTCGTTGAGCGCGTCGGCAAGCTTGTCCCTGGCGGCGGGGCTCTGCGCCAGCGCGTGCAGCCGACACAGCGCCGTGCCGCGGCGGGACAGCGCCTCCACCACCAGTGTCCATCTGCTCTGTGTAGTGTACCTTGGCGTCACTGAGGTCTGTGAACTTGAGCACGTCGTTGATGTTGTCGTTGAGCGCGTCGGCAAGCTTGTCCCTGGCGGCGGGGCTCTGCGCCAGCGCGTGCAGCCGACACAGCGCCGTGCCGCGGCGGGACAGCGCCTCCACCACCAGTGTCCATCTGCTCTGTGTAGTGTACCTTGGCGTCACTGAGGTCTGTGAACTTGAGCACGTCGTTGATGTTGTCGTTGAGCGCGTCGGCAAGCTTGTCCCTGGCGGCGGGGCTCTGCGCCAGCGCGTGCAGCCGACACAGCGCCGTGCCGCGGCGGGACAGCGCTTCCACCACCAGTGTCCATCTGCTCTGTGTAGTGTACCTTGGCGTCACTGAGGTCTGTGAACTTGAGCACGTCGTTGATGTTGTCGTTGAGCGCGTCGGCAAGCTTGTCCCTGGCGGCGGGGCTCTGCGCCAGCGCGTGCAGCCGACACAGCGCCGTGCCGCGGCGGGACAGCGCCTCCACCACCAGTGTCCATCTGCTCTGTGTAGTGTACCTTGGCGTCACTGAGGTCTGTGAACTTGAGCACGTCGTTGATGTTGTCGTTGAGCGCGTCGGCAAGCTTGTCCCTGGCGGCGGGGCTCTGCGCCAGCGCGTGCAGCCGACACAGCGCCGTGCCGCGGCGGGACAGCGCCTCCACCACCAGTGTCCATCTGCTCTGTGTAGTGTACCTTGGCGTCACTGAGGTCTGTGAACTTGAGCACGTCGTTGATGTTGTCGTTGAGCGCGTCGGCAAGCTTGTCCCTGGCGGCGGGGCTCTGCGCCAGCGCGTGCAGCCGACACAGCGCCGTGCCGCGGCGGGACAGCGCCTCCACCACCAGTGTCCATCTGCTCTGTGTAGTGTACCTTGGCGTCACTGAGGTCTGTGAACTTGAGCACGTCGTTGATGTTGTCGTTGAGCGCGTCGGCAAGCTTGTCCCTGGCGGCGGGGCTCTGCGCCAGCGCGTGCAGCCGACACAGCGCCGTGCCGCGGCGGGACAGCGCCTCCACCACCAGTGTCCATCTGCTCTGTGTAGTGTACCTTGGCGTCACTGAGGTCTGTGAACTTGAGCACGTCGTTGATGTTGTCGTTGAGCGCGTCGGCAAGCTTGTCCCTGGCGGCGGGGCTCTGCGCCAGCGCGTGCAGCCGACACAGCGCCGTGCCGCGGCGGGACAGCGCCTCCACCACCAGTGTCCATCTGCTCTGTGTAGTGTACCTTGGCGTCACTGAGGTCTGTGAACTTGAGCACGTCGTTGATGTTGTCGTTGAGCGCGTCGGCAAGCTTGTCCCTGGCGGCGGGGCTCTGCGCCAGCGCGTGCAGCCGACACAGCGCCGTGCCGCGGCGGGACAGCGCCTCCACCACCAGTGTCCATCTGCTCTGTGTAGTGTACCTTGGCGTCACTGAGGTCTGTGAACTTGAGCACGTCGTTGATGTTGTCGTTGAGCGCGTCGGCAAGCTTGTCCCTGGCGGCGGGGCTCTGCGCCAGCGCGTGCAGCCGACACAGCGCCGTGCCGCGGCGGGACAGCGCCTCCACCACCAGTGTCCATCTGCTCTGTGTAGTGTACCTTGGCGTCACTGAGGTCTGTGAACTTGAGCACGTCGTTGATGTTGTCGTTGAGCGCGTCGGCAAGCTTGTCCCTGGCGGCGGGGCTCTGCGCCAGCGCGTGCAGCCGACACAGCGCCGTGCCGCGGCGGGACAGCGCCTCCACCACCAGTGTCCATCTGCTCTGTGTAGTGTACCTTGGCGTCACTGAGGTCTGTGAACTTGAGCACGTCGTTGATGTTGTCGTTGAGCGCGTCGGCAAGCTTGTCCCTGGCGGCGGGGCTCTGCGCCAGCGCGTGCAGCCGACACAGCGCCGTGCCGCGGCGGGACAGCGCCTCCACCACCAGTGTCCATCTGCTCTGTGTAGTGTACCTTGGCGTCACTGAGGTCTGTGAACTTGAGCACGTCGTTGATGTTGTCGTTGAGCGCGTCGGCAAGCTTGTCCCTGGCGGCGGGGCTCTGCGCCAGCGCGTGCAGCCGACACAGCGCCGTGCCGCGGCGGGACAGCGCCTCCACCACCAGTGTCCATCTGCTCTGTGTAGTGTACCTTGGCGTCACTGAGGTCTGTGAACTTGAGCACGTCGTTGATGTTGTCGTTGAGCGCGTCGGCAAGCTTGTCCCTGGCGGCGGGGCTCTGCGCCAGCGCGTGCAGCCGACACAGCGCCGTGCCGCGGCGGGACAGCGCCTCCACCACCAGTGTCCATCTGCTCTGTGTAGTGTACCTTGGCGTCACTGAGGTCTGTGAACTTGAGCACGTCGTTGATGTTGTCGTTGAGCGCGTCGGCAAGCTTGTCCCTGGCGGCGGGGCTCTGCGCCAGCGCGTGCAGCCGACACAGCGCCGTGCCGCGGCGGGACAGCGCCTCCACCACCAGTGTCCATCTGCTCTGTGTAGTGTACCTTGGCGTCACTGAGGTCTGTGAACTTGAGCACGTCGTTGATGTTGTCGTTGAGCGCGTCGGCAAGCTTGTCCCTGGCGGCGGGGCTCTGCGCCAGCGCGTGCAGCCGACACAGCGCCGTGCCGCGGCGGGACAGCGCCTCCACCACCAGTGTCCTGCTCTGTGTAGTGTACCTTGGCGTCACTGAGGTCTGTGAACTTGAGCACGTCGTTGATGTTGTCGTTGAGCGCGTCGGCAAGCTTGTCCCTGGCGGCGGGGCTCTGCGCCAGCGCGTGCAGCCGACACAGCGCCGTGCCGCGGCGGGACAGCGCCTCCACCACCAGTGTCCATCTGCTCTGTGTAGTGTACCTTGGCGTCACTGAGGTCTGTGAACTTGAGCACGTCGTTGATGTTGTCGTTGAGCGCGTCGGCAAGCTTGTCCCTGGCGGCGGGGCTCTGCGCCAGCGCGTGCAGCCGACACAGCGCCGTGCCGCGGCGGGACAGCGCCTCCACCACCAGTGTCCATCTGCTCTGTGTAGTGTACCTTGGCGTCACTGAGGTCTGTGAACTTGAGCACGTCGTTGATGTTGTCGTTGAGCGCGTCGGCAAGCTTGTCCCTGGCGGCGGGGCTCTGCGCCAGCGCGTGCAGCCGACACAGCGCCGTGCCGCGGCGGGACAGCGCCTCCACCACCAGTGTCCATCTGCTCTGTGTAGTGTACCTTGGCGTCACTGAGGTCTGTGAACTTGAGCACGTCGTTGATGTTGTCGTTGAGCGCGTCGGCAAGCTTGTCCCTGGCGGCGGGGCTCTGCGCCAGCGCGTGCAGCCGACACAGCGCCGTGCCGCGGCGGGACAGCGCCTCCACCACCAGTGTCCATCTGCTCTGTGTAGTGTACCTTGGCGTCACTGAGGTCTGTGAACTTGAGCACGTCGTTGATGTTGTCGTTGAGCGCGTCGGCAAGCTTGTCCCTGGCGGCGGGGCTCTGCGCCAGCGCGTGCAGCCGACACAGCGCCGTGCCGCGGCGGGACAGCGCCTCCACCACCAGTGTCCATCTGCTCTGTGTAGTGTACCTTGGCGTCACTGAGGTCTGTGAACTTGAGCACGTCGTTGATGTTGTCGTTGAGCGCGTCGGCAAGCTTGTCCCTGGCGGCGGGGCTCTGCGCCAGCGCGTGCAGCCGACACAGCGCCGTGCCGCGGCGGGACAGCGCCTCCACCACCAGTGTCCATCTGCTCTGTGTAGTGTACCTTGGCGTCACTGAGGTCTGTGAACTTGAGCACGTCGTTGATGTTGTCGTTGAGCGCGTCGGCAAGCTTGTCCCTGGCGGCGGGGCTCTGCGCCAGCGCGTGCAGCCGACACAGCGCCGTGCCGCGGCGGGACAGCGCCTCCACCACCAGTGTCCATCTGCTCTGTGTAGTGTACCTTGGCGTCACTGAGGTCTGTGAACTTGAGCACGTCGTTGATGTTGTCGTTGAGCGCGTCGGCAAGCTTGTCCCTGGCGGCGGGGCTCTGCGCCAGCGCGTGCAGCCGACACAGCGCCGTGCCGCGGCGGGACAGCGCCTCCACCACCAGTGTCCATCTGCTCTGTGTAGTGTACCTTGGCGTCACTGAGGTCTGTGAACTTGAGCACGTCGTTGATGTTGTCGTTGAGCGCGTCGGCAAGCTTGTCCCTGGCGGCGGGGCTCTGCGCCAGCGCGTGCAGCCGACACAGCGCCGTGCCGCGGCGGGACAGCGCCTCCACCACCAGTGTCCATCTGCTCTGTGTAGTGTACCTTGGCGTCACTGAGGTCTGTGAACTTGAGCACGTCGTTGATGTTGTCGTTGAGCGCGTCGGCAAGCTTGTCCCTGGCGGCGGGGCTCTGCGCCAGCGCGTGCAGCCGACACAGCGCCGTGCCGCGGCGGGACAGCGCCTCCACCACCAGTGTCCATCTGCTCTGTGTAGTGTACCTTGGCGTCACTGAGGTCTGTGAACTTGAGCACGTCGTTGATGTTGTCGTTGAGCGCGTCGGCAAGCTTGTCCCTGGCGGCGGGGCTCTGCGCCAGCGCGTGCAGCCGACACAGCGCCGTGCCGCGGCGGGACAGCGCCTCCACCACCAGTGTCCTGCTCTGTGTAGTGTACCTTGGCGTCACTGAGGTCTGTGAACTTGAGCACGTCGTTGATGTTGTCGTTGAGCGCGTCGGCAAGCTTGTCCCTGGCGGCGGGGCTCTGCGCCAGCGCGTGCAGCCGACACAGCGCCGTGCCGCGGCGGGACAGCGCCTCCACCACCAGTGTCCTGCTCTGTGTAGTGTACCTTGGCGTCACTGAGGTCTGTGAACTTGAGCACGTCGTTGATGTTGTCGTTGAGCGCGTCGGCAAGCTTGTCCCTGGCGGCGGGGCTCTGCGCCAGCGCGTGCAGCCGACACAGCGCCGTGCCGCGGCGGGACAGCGCCTCCACCACCAGCCCGCGCTGCTTTTCCTGCTCCCTGCAAACACATCATCATCAGTGGTTAAGGACCCGTGTGCGGATACTCAATTCCCCCATGGCATCTATTACGCTGGTTAATTTTTGGGGCTAGGATGTGAAAAAAAAACACGATGCGTCTCCGCTTCGTTTTATTGTGGTTGGTTGAGAGACTGACGTATCGGTCTCTCGATCAAGCACAAACATCAAAATACCGATACGTCAGTCACTCAACCAATCACAATAACACGAAGCGGAGACACGTCATGTTTTTTTTTCACATCCTAGCCCCACTGATGTTTGTATAAAAATCACTTACTGTTTAATTTTACTAGCGTCGTTCCTCGTGTCATTCTTCATACCTAAATACGCTAACAACTTGTCTTGATCTATCGCCTTAATTACCTGGGAAATAAGATACAATTTACTGTTATACCTTGTTTTATACCTTTAACACATGCCATTTAATTTTTGCAACAAAACTTTGTGAGCACGCAAGTTTGAAGAAAAAATTAAATATTTTTCGATTATTTTTTTCATTGTGCTGTCTTATAGCTGTTGAGCAGTTTGTTAGATTTTTATTTAATTTATGAATACATATTATTACATACCTTATCTGCAATAGCTATTAATTGTTCACACCACGCTGTGGTGAAGTCAGGCTCTTCGTTTACATGAGGTAGTCTGAAATAATTTACTGTTTTCAATACATTTTGCAAAAACTTGGATTAAAATTAGTTTTTTTTTTCAATCCTATATTATGATTTTATTTTTAATGGACACATTGAAAAAGAAACAGTCGAAAGCAGGATTTGAACCCGCGACCTCCAGCGTACCGTGCCGATGCTCTGCCAACTGAGCTATCTCGACCTTACCTTCGTCTGTTCAATTTCAAGTTCCCTATTTTTATCTCCTTAACCTCTTGCGTACATAGCGCTGGCCACACTGGCGCAAGCGCAATTTTTCGCGTGTCTGTCAACACGCGAAAATCGACCTACACGCACACACATAAGGCGCGTCAACACGCACACATATCGAGTTTGACAAGCTGTCAGACCGGCCCGATTGGGCCGGTCGGGGCTCGAGAGGTTAAAGGAGATGTAATTTTTTTTTACTTTGTATTTAGTAAAACCGCATTCAGTAGTACCACGCTGTGTCAATCGAGTTTGATATATTTGCACCTTGTACAATCTGTTTGGATGGATTACGTATATCATAATCATAATCATTTAGAGCCGTTTTCAATAAATGATACCAATAGCTTTTTTCGATCCAACGCGAAAATTGACCAATCAGAACAAAGCTTTTTTTATCATGCTTGTTGACTTAATTTGATTAGTTTATCTTCCAGATCGAACTGAAGATTGTGAACTTTATTGAAAATGGCAGTGAGTATTATTTAAAAAATGTGCTCACTTTTTAGGGTCTGTAGGAGAGTCGAGCGCTTGCAGGTAGGCGACGTGTGCGCCGAGGTACCCGGGGAACTTCTCCACTAACTCTTCGTACACTTGCTCCAACTTCTCGCCCTCTGCAATACAGAATGGATTGTTGTAATTAATACAGATAGCATGGAGTTTGTTTAATGCAAAAATCATTGTTAAAAGTAAGAGTTATTTAGGTAATTAGTTATAGTGTTAAATGTGGGATAATTAAACGATTTAAATACGAGAGGATTAGTGATTGATGGGGTAAATATGTATGGGACGTGTATAAGTAAAATAATATAGTTTATCGATCATTTAAATTGATTATTTGTATTTTAAACTTTCATGTATCAAGTATATATTCCGTTGTAATGTAATCTGATATTATGGATTGCATCGATTGCAATTTATAATTAGGTGCTAGGAAATTAGGTTAATTATTGATTTTGTTTTAATAAGTTTGTTGATTTTATAATAAATGACTGTGGACGAGTAAGACGTGTTTATTTCAGACACCGGGGGGCTTAGAATGTAAAAAAAAACTCGATGCGTCTCCGCTTCGTTTTATTGTGATTGGTTGAGAGCCTGACGTATCGGTATTTTGGTGTTTGTGATTGATCGAGAGACCGATACGTCAGTCTCTCAACCAATCATAATAGAACGAAGCGGAGACGCATCGTAGGTTTTTTTCACATTCTAAGCCCCCTAAACCTCTAACATTTTGTACTGTGATATATACCGGGTGGAAGGGAAACGCTCTCGGAAACGAATACAGGTGATAGTATTGGTGATTCCTGACGTGATGGCACTAAAAAAATTATACAAAAAAAAAAAAAAAAAAAATCGCGATCGCATTGTTACAATTTTAGTAGGATTTTCTCAAATTTCTGTACAGCTTCACGTATAGATAGATAAATCAAATTATTATTCTGAAAAACATAGTAACAAAGGTCAATATTTAAAAAAAACGTAATGAAACACGAACATCAGCTAACGGGTTAACGACCGCGGGCCGGTGCCGGAGCAGCGCGGCGACCGTCCAGTTTTTTGTACGCTTTACATTGCGCGCGCATAAATTACGGAAATAATAAAATCGTAAGTATTATCGCTTAGCTTTGCAAATGAATATAGTTTTTCGTTAATATTATGGTTCTTCTCTCTTACCGTTCCGGTATAGAGAGCGTTTCCCTTCCACCCGGTATAGAGGTCCGGTTCGTGAGCACATTCGAGGTTTGAGGTGTAATGCACTGAAGGAGTGAATGGTCGTTATGGCGTACCTAGCTTGGCGAGCCACGAGGTGGAGAAGTCAGCGAGCGCGTCCCTGTAGTCGTCGGCGCGGCGGTCGCGCGCGGGCGGGCGGCGCGGCGGCTCGCACGGCGCGAACACTAGCGCCGTCCCGCTCGCACGACGCGCGCCCTCCTCCCGCGCGAACCACACCGACCCGCTCAGCGCGTGACCCACGCACAGCCCCGACCGCGACACTCTATAAATACATTCACAACGACGATAACCTAGTTGGGACCGGAACGGACTGCCGAGACCAATGTCCACAGGTTTAGAAAAGTCAGAGGTGTATACAAGTTATCTATGTATTTTTTGTGAATTATCACTCGCTTTAACAGCAAAGGAAAACATCGTAAGGAAGCCTGCATATCTGGAAAATAAGAATTTCGAAGGTATGTGAAGTCAACCAACCCACACTAGACCAGCGTGATAAGACTGAGACCTAAAACCCTCTCAGTTGTAAAAGAGGCCTGCGGGGCTAGGATATGAAAGAAAAAAACACGATGCGTCTCCGCTTCGTTGTATTGTGTTTGGTTGAGAGACTGACGAATCGGTATTTTGATGTTTGTGATTGATCGAGAAACCGATACGTCAGTCTCTCAACCAATCACAATAATAATCCTAGCCCCGCTGTGCTCAGCAGTGCAATATATAATACAAGACTGATATGGTATGGTAAATACATTAAAAATAAATTACACCAACAGCTTTACAACTTGCGTACACATGCTTTAAACATAACATCTATATTCAACCCCATAAAATAGAGTACTCAAACTGTACCTTGCTAACTATAAAACAATATAACATTATGTAACTCATAAACACTACCGTTATGTTAATTAAAAGAACCTTCTTTCACAGTGGCCTTTATTCCACTCCAATATAGTATTATGTCAACACGCTCTCGCAAATGTTATATCGAAAAATACTGTACTTGATTTATACAAACAATTGCATACCTAACGCGAATCCATTTAAAAAATTAAATTCCTATTACATAATAAATTATTTATAAAAATCCCACACAAATTAATGTTGTTACCTGTCCAAAGATTTAAACCCAGAATATCTTATTCCCGAAGCCGACTACCCGGCCTTTAAGCGTCAAAACCAAACCAAACCTAAAATGAAACTAGTTACAAGATATATTTTTGTAATAACTCACTTGTCTGAAGGCACTGCAGTGAAGTATAGAGGTAATAATTTTCCGCTGGGTAGCGACGCTGAACTGAATTTCTTGCCGCCGATGAGGGCCTGCAAAAGACAACATAATAGAGTATTTTCCTGTTTGATTTTGTACATTATTTTAGATGTAACAGAAAACAATACGAAAAAGAAATACTTCTGTAAAATCAGCATCAAAATTGATTGAAATATAAAGTAGTTGTTCAATTTTGAAATATTCTTGTGAGCAAAAGTGGGGACGTGGCGGGGATATGGCGCTATTCCTTTCGCACGCAGGCAGCGTTATGGGCGACAGCGCTTGGTGACGTCACAACCTAGTATTACTGTTATTTGACGGCCACCCCTTCCACCAAATTTCAAAATTTTATAACACTTTACTTACTATTGCGTCAATTTTGATAATTTTTTTCCATTTGATTTTGGATAACAATCATTGTACATAATTGTATTAAAAAAAAAGTACTCATCTATCCTATTATTACTATTTTTATCGATAACCAACGTACTGAAAAAAGCAGTATAATATTTAAATTATAGCCCAACCACCGCACACACAATAAAAAGTTTCTATATCTTACTATCTTATAACGATTTTCAGATTTGTTTCTTTATTGCTATTGAATAACATGACACTATTTTTCATCATCAGCCACATGACGACCACTGCTGAACATAGGCCTCCCCCAAATATTTCCAGATGGACCTGTCAAAAGCGGCCCGCATCCAGCGCATTCCTGCGGCCTTTATCAAATCATCGGTCCACCTTGCAGGTGGAAGCCGACGCTGCGCTTGCCAATACGTGGTCTCCACTCGAGAACTTTTTTGCCCCATCTGCCGTCAGTTCTTCGGACTATGTGCCCTGCCCATTGCCACTTAACCTTCCTTATCCGTTGGGCTATGTCAGTGACTTTCGTTCCTCTACGGATCTCCTAATTTCTGATTCGATCGCGTAGAGAAACACCTAGCATAGCCCTCTCCATAGCTCGCTGAGTGACCGTGAGCCGTGTTAGGCGGCCCATAGTCAGAGGCCACGTCTCAGTGCCGTATGTCATCACTGGTAACACACATTGATTGAAGACTTCTGTCTTCAGGCACCGAGGTGTTTTGGACGAGAAAGACCTTGCTTAGTTTCCCGAACGCTGCCCATCCGAGCTGGATTCGCCGATTGACCTCTTTCTCAAGTTGGACTTGCCTAGTTGGACTACTTGACCTATATAGACGTACTATATTTATCAAACCAGAGTTTCTACATACTAAACTCGTTAGTTTCGTATGTAGAAACTCTGGTTTGGATTCATATCTCAAATACGCTATCTATAATGTCTAAACCGCACGAACAGAACGGACAGAGGCGATATTTCATTAGAGATAAATATAATATTTTTAAGACATAAACACTCCATAAAATATCACAAAAAAACATGTATATTGTAGGAATAGAACTAACCTGCGCTCTCGAACAGTACGCGTCCAAGGTGATCGGTTGCTGCAACCGTTGCTGTATCACGACGGGCAGCTCCTGCAACTTCTCCAGCAACGTGCGCGACTCATGCCGCACGTTCAACCGCAGTACGTAGTCGCCTTTCTCTAACTTTACTGAGTACTGTTAAGGTAAACGAATCGATAAAATATCGATAGAAAATAATATATTAGACCTAACAGTTATAATTGGTAAAGAAATAAAAAATTATTTGTTTAAAATGTTAGCAAAAAATGTTTAGCTAACCAGGTTGGTACCGACGGGACCTCAACTAAAGCTGATTTAAGCCGTAACTTATTAGAGGAACTCTACGTATTTTGTCCACTGAATAATGACTATACACATGATAAAAAAGACCCACCCCCAGACTCATTCCATTTAGTCGTAATCCATGATCAACCATAAAATAAGAGAGACATTATTCCTGCAACCATTAAAAAATACGTCTGCCATGAAGCTTTATTAGGACTACGTTACAACTCGTATTGTAAAATACAATGTAGTTACTCACTTTGGACGGATAAGCATCTCCAACGGCCATGAGCTGTTTACAACTGTTGTACAGCATCCACATCTGCGACTCGAACTCCGATTCGTACAGCATGTCGCACAGTAGCGACACTATCGGCGACACCTTCAAACATAAGTGGGATTAATACAGTAGCTTTTGGCCATATGATATTGTACATCTATGGGCAGATACCGTACAGTCAGCCACATAAGTATCTGAACAAATTCAAAATTTCAAATCGCTTATACGCATTCAGTTCAATTAAAACGTTATTTTTTCTTTGTATAAAGTAAATCCCTTTAACTTTATTTTTGTGAAGAGAAAACGAAAATTGGTATGAACATAAAAGTGTAGAGGCGATTTGAAGTTCTCAATTTGTTCAGCTACTTATGTGGCTGACTGTACATACCTTAAAAAAAATCTCATATTTTAGGTTTCCTCACCATGATTTACTTTGCCCTTAAAACTTTCGATTACAATGCATACTCACGCCTTTTATCCCCGGAGGGGTAGGCAGAGGCGCGACTAGTATACACACTTTTCGCCGTGTGTATTCCTTCCCATGATGTGATAGAGGGCGAGCCTATCGCCATATTGGGCACAAATTCCAGACTTCGAGCTACGGGGATAGGATGTGAAAAAAAAACACGATGCGTCTTCGCTTCGTTTTATTGTGATTGGTTGAGAGACTGACGTATCGGTATTTTGATGTTTGTGATTGATCGAGAAACCGATACGTCAGTCTCTCAACCAATCACAATAAAGCGAAGCGGAGACGCATCGTGTTTTTCTTTTCACATCCTAGCCCCGCTGATACTGATTAGAAAAATCCAACATCACTGCCCGATCCGGGGATCGAACCCGAGACATCAGCATTGCAATCGTACCGTAGTACAGCTAAGTAGATGGCAGTGGATTTTAATCAACTTTCGATTATAATCAACAATTAATACACACGTAACTTTGAAGTCTGAGGTGTACGCTAATTAACGATGTTCGAACCTGCAAACTTCTTCGGCATTCCCCCTACCCCCCACTAGATTCTGATTGCTTATAATGATAATGACTTACATCAGTAGCCTTCGCTATGTGGAAATTGTAAGTGTTGATGAGCTGGTAGATCTGCCTGCTGGGCGGGATCACGTCGCGTGCCGTCAGCGGCGTCAGCTTCGACTCCGACGGCCTGCGCAAATTACAATTCTATTACAATTATAATGCTCAAATATAGTAATGTATATGTTGAATTTTTATGTAATGAAATCAAATGCTTTTAAGCTCTAAAAAAATTGTTAGTGAAGTGGGCTAACTATAGATGAGGTTGTGTGTCATTTCACCAGTGTCAGTCACTATTTAATTAAATTACAGGTGACTACAAGCAAAAAATGGGCCGTTTTAGTAGGAAATCAATTCTCTCCACCTCATTGCACCAAATACTGTGTGTACAGGCTAACGCCCTACATTTTATTTAGTCAGCATTTTGTGTACCGCGCGTGTCATTAGCAATTTATGTAATTAGTACGCAATCAATTGTCACCCGCGTCGCGTGTACTCAAGCTAGCAATTTATATTGAATTATCATATTTCAGTTATCATAGTTCATACTCATCTTTCTTCGATACTAATAAATATACAGTATAAAAACAAGCTAATATCTTTTACTAAATTCTACATGGTCCTTCGAGCCTCCGTACAGGCGAGACCTTTTTCGCGTGTGTGGAAGAGCCAGTGCGGACGGAGATCACAGTTTCCGGTACCAGAGTAAGGAGCAAGCAACGTATAATTCAAGTAAGATCTTTCTGATTTTCTCTACTAGCCATGGAGGATCTACTTGTTAGCCAAAATTCGATTATTGATGCTATTAAAAAACTCGGTATCAATTTTAACAAAGATGGAGCGGAGCGAAAGTCGACCAAGGATTACTTTATGCGGAAGCTGGACACATTAGAGAGCTACTGGATAGAGTTCGAAAGTAACCACGTCAAACTTTCGCGGTATGATATTCGTGATGAATCATATCATATAAATGGAGATTATGTACGTACGATGTCGCTTTACAAAAACCTAAAAGAAAATATTATCGAGCAGCAAGGAAAATTTTTATTGCGAACTAAAAGCGTTACAGGGCAGCTAATTCCACAGCCCGAATCATCGAAACAGCAAGCATCTAATGAGGAAACTAGCAATTATACAACTGACCAAGCACAGCAACAAGCAACATTCGGTCAGCAGTCAGCAGGAGCATCGTCTCAGCAGCAGGTATCAAGGGGAGTGTCTAGTAAGCTAGATGATTTGTTGCGCAAACAATATATTAATTTTAAGGCATTCTCTAGGACGGTAGCTAGTATTTATTTAAACGATATTGACGAAAAGTGGGAATTTGAGGATACATTAAAAAATCTAGAGTCACGTTGGTCTGCGATCGACACGCTTCATTGGGAAATTGAAGCCGAGTTGAACGGCGAGGAAGCCTCTTATCAAGGAGTATTCCTTACGCACGAGGATACATTCTGCACCCTAAAAAAGCAAATCAATAAAAAGATGTGGTCAGTTAATCATAGGGAGCAATCTACGCCAGTTTTAGATATCCCGACGTTCGCCGGTCAATATAATCAATGGACCTCTTTTAAGGATTTATTTAATGAAGCGGTTCATAACAACCCCACATTATCGCAGGCGCAGAAGATGCAACATTTAAAAACTAAATTGAAAGGAGAAGCAGAGGGTTTAGTGCGCCATTTGGCTGTGAGCTCTGAAAACTATGGAGTGTGTTGGCAAATCTTAAATAACAGGTATAACAACAGAAAGCGGATCTTCACATCTCATATGAATTTACTTTTGAACACCCCAAACGTTCAACAACACTCTATGACTTACTACAAAAAAATTCATGATGCAGCTCTAGAGAATCTTCATGCGATCAGAAATCTTGGTATAGACACTGAAGCCTGTGGACCTATTTTGGTTCACCTTTTATCCCAAAAATTAGATTCGGAAACTCATACTGAGTACTTAAAATCCTTGAAGAATTCACGAGAAATACCGCAGTTTCAGGACTTTATTGATTTTCTTGAATTCAAATTTACTACCCTTGAAACATCTCAAAGAAAATCAGACCCACAATCACATAAATCAAACATATCCAAACCCAACTATAATAACGTGAAAACGAGGAATTATCACCAGAAGCAATTTTATACATCGGAACATAACCCAAAACATGCATGGAAATCTACACCTCAGGTACTTAGCGGATGTGGCGTCAAATGTCCTTTGTGTAAACAAGCCGATCATTTACTATATCAGTGCAAAAATTTTATAAGCATGCCGCACGATTTGAAATTGAAAACCATAAGCGATTTAAATATTTGCAGAAATTGCTTATTTGACCATAATGGAAAAAACTGTTTTTCTACCAAACGGTGTCGTAATTGTAAAGGTAAACACCACACTATTTTGCACGATGCATGCTTACAAACGCACCCTTCTACATCAGGTATAGAAACATCTAAATACGTGACGGGAAATACGCATGTATCCCAAGAAGATGAATCTCAGGTACTCTTAGCAACAGCATTAGTTCGAGTTACAGCAGCGAACGGCGTTATGCATACAATGCGCGCTTTGATAGATCAGGGCTCGCAAATTTCTTTAATCACCGAAAATGCTGCTCAACTCTTAGGTATCCAACGAAGAAAGTGTAGCGGAGTGATTATTGGTGTGGGAGAAAAAGAAAACAATAGCAAAGGCGTTATTAATATTATATGTTCGTCAATATACAGCGATTTCTGTTTTAACACGGATGTACTCATAATGAATAACTTGATTAAAAACCTTCCTACGCAAACGTTTAACAAGCCCAACTGGTCACATTTATGTGGCATTCAATTAGCAGATCCAGAGTTTAATGTAAGCCGTCGGGTGGACATATTGTTTGGAGCCGATATCTATTCTCATATTATATTAAGTGGCTTTCTAAAGAGTCAGAACAGTTCACAACCGATTGTACAACAAACGCAACTAGGCTGGATTTTATGCGGAGGTCTAACGCCTACTAGCTTTCAGTGTAATGTGGTGCTAAACAATGTTGAAGATATCCAAAAATTTTGGGAGGTGGAAGATATCGAGAATGACTCAGATATGACAAGCGAGGATCAGGAGTGTGTACAATTCTACAAGTCAACCACGGAACGCCAACCAGATGGTCGATTTGTTGTAAGACTACCCATGAAGTCGGCCGAAGTACATACCCTCGGATCATCTAAAAGTATAGCCATAGCACAATATTGCAACCTTGAGAAACGACTAAGCAAGCAAAATCAGCTAGCACAGCAATACAAGGACTTCATAAAAGAATATCAAATTTTGGGTCATATGGAAGAATGTAGTGATCAGGTTGCGACGTCTTCAGGTTGTTACCTTCCTCACCACTGCGTACAAAAACCAGGCCAGCATAATATTAGTAAATTTCGAGTTGTTTTCAATGCCTCGTCAAAGACTTCGACGGGAGTTAGCCTTAATGACGTCATGCTTCGGGGACCGAACCTGCAAAAGGACCTTCAATCACTAATAATAAAGTGGAGGCAATATCAATTTGTAGTAACTGCGGACATAGAGAAAATGTATCGCCAAATTTTGGTGCATGAATCCGATCGCATGCTACAAAAGATCGTTTGGCGAAACACAACCCACGAGCCTATTAAATCTTATCAATTGACCACAGTGACATATGGAACAAAATCTGCGCCATTTTTGGCAATGATGACTTTGCATCAGCTAGCGGAAGATGAAAGCGTCAATTTTCCAGCAGCGGCAAAAATATTGGAAGAAGATTTGTTCATGGATGACCTATTAACAGGCTTTCATTCTATAACTCAATGTAGAGCTTTAGTGGCCGACTTAAACAAATTATTGCAATCGGGTGGTTTTATATTGAGAAAGTGGGCGTCCAATTGCCAAGCGTTACTTGAAAATGTAGACGTAGATAAAAAACGAAGAAACAACCAATTTAATTTCAAGTCTGAAGATACAAAAACATTAGGCCTAACTTGGAATATAACAGAAGATACCTTTATTTTCAAGCATCAACTCTCCGAAAAAATTGGAACCAAGCTAACGAAACGAGTTTTATTAAGCGAAATTTCAAAAATATTTGACCCTTTAGGATGGCTCGCCCCCGTAGTAATCAACTTGAAAATCTTATTTCAAAATGTGTGGAAGGCTAACCTTAATTGGGATGACCCAGTGCCGACCGACATTTTAGCAGAATGGACAAAACTACGAGCAGATATTGATAACATCAAATATTGTGAAGTGCCAAGATGGATTGGAAGCCGTGAAGGTGACTGCATTCAATTGCATGGATTCTGTGACGCCTCGATGCGAGCGTATGCTTGTGTAGTGTATGCACGGGTAGAAAGGCAAAATCAAACAAAAATTGTCTTGGTGGCAGCTAAAACCAAGCTAGTGCCACAGTCGAAGAAAATAACTTTACCGAGACTTGAGCTGAGTGGAGCGCAATTACTTGCTAAATTAATGAAAAAGATCTTACAAACTTTAAATGGTAACAGAATTGAAGTTTTCGGATGGTGCGACTCCAAGGTCGTAATAGGATGGCTACAGGGTGACCCAGGAAGATGGAAGCCTTTTGTCAGTAATCGAGTTAAACTTATTACCGTGATAATGCCAACTCAGTGTTGGAGTTACGTAAAATCGTCCGAAAACCCAGCGGACTGCGCTAGTAGGGGCCAGTTAGCTTCACAGTTACGAGAAAACTATTTGTGGTGGAAGGGCCCAACATGGTTGTTGTCATTTAAACATAAAGGGGTACAAGAGACATTTGCGACTGAAGTTGAATTAAATAAAAAACACATAAATGTTTCCCAAATTTATTCTACAGAACCCACTATAATTACCGAGCTCTTACAAAAATACAGTACGTTGCGGAAAACACTTTATATTGTTGCATGGTTACTGCGCGCTTTAAACAGAAATCGCAAACAACTACCTAACTATCTCACGTTACAAGAGCTGCGGAAAGCAAAATTATTAATTATTAAACATGTACAAAGAAATGAATTTTACGAAGATATACAATATTTAAGTAAACACAACACTGTCAAGGCGAACAGCAAGCTCTTGAGTTTGGACCCGTATATCGATGAAAATGGGATTCTCAGGGTCGGTGGAAGACTAAGAAAGTCTCACCTAAAGTTTGAAACAAAACACCCAATTATACTACCGCATGACGGTCGTTTCACTACTTTACTTATTGATGAGGTGCATCTACAAACTTTTCATGCGGGAGCTCGACTCACGACTACACGATTAAGGCAAAAATATTGGATTCTTGGCGGAATTAGAGCAGCCAAGAAACAAATCAGGAAGTGTGTGATCTGTAGAAAGCATAATCCTCAACATCAACACCAACTAATGGGAACGCTTCCGGAGCCACGTACTACGGAAGCACCGCCCTTTTTCCATACAGGAGTGGATCTTACTGGATTTATCGATGTGAAATCAAGCCGTGGTCGAGGTATTAAAACGACCAAAGGATACATTGTACTATTCATATGTATGGTTACTAAGGCCGTACATATCGAGCTAGTATCGGATCTTTCTAGTACAGCATTTTTATCGGCGTTGAGGAGGATGGCCGCTAGACGTGGAGCTCCCCACCATGTCTACAGCGACAATGGAACTAATTTTATTAAGAGCAATCGTAATCTTCAAGAAGAATACTTCGAGCTACAGCAAATAATGGATAAAGATTTTCTAAAAGAGGTTACTGATATGAATATCGAATGGCACTTTCAAGCTCCTTCGTGGCCGAGTGCCTCCGGACTATGGGAACGAGCGATTCGCAGCCTCAAAAGTCACTTAAAGCCGGTTATCGGCGAGCAAAAATTAACCTTCGAAGAATATTCCACCCTTCTAGCCCAAGTTGAAGCATGTCTCAACTCTAGGCCTCTGCGTGCGCTAACTGAAGATCCAGAGGACCTTGATATTTTAACACCTGCTCATTTTCTTGCCTGCAGAGCTGATTTAACAATAATAGAGACTGAAAATGATGCGAGAACTAGATGGCAACTAGTAAGAAAACTGTTAGAAGATGTCTGGAAGAGATGGAAGAACGAATATTTAACCCAATTAACGGTAAGAAGCAAGTGGTTCAAGCGACATCCAAACATTAATGTCGGCGATATCGTTTGTATACATGAAGAGCAACTTCCGCCCGGTAAATGGTCACTTGGAAGAGTTGTAGAGTTACACCCCGGTAATGACGGGATTGTGCGTGTCGTGACCTTAAAAACTAAAAACGGATATATGAAACGCCCGGTACTTAAGCTATCAGTACTTCCCATTGAACGTAGTGAAGCAGAAAAGCCATTGCAAGCTAACGTGACAGCTTCAGCAGCCAAAACTATCAAAAGGGATACGAAGAGTTTTAATATTTGGAGCATATTGTTTTCTACCATCCTGTTTATGAACATCTGTACAACTGTCCAGAGTGTACTTCATGTAAATCCATTCCCTCGTAATCAGAGTCTGTACTTGGACAAGATCTCAAATATGCAATTGATTCGGGATGAATGGAAACTGGTTGTGTATTATGAGATGGATCCGTTTTGGCAAGGATGCTTCGCTTTAAATAAATACATTAAGCAGCTAGAATTAATTTGTTCGAAGTTAAATGATACATCGTATTGCGATATACTATCAACACAATTACGTCATGGCCAGTCGGAACTGCAATATTATAACCAAGTTCTGCTAAATCAGCATTTTAGAGCGCAGACTAGACAGCGTCGTGGACTGGTCAATGGGGTTGGCTACCTATCAAATTACTTGTTTGGCGTATTAGATGAAAGATTCGCAGAACAATACCAACGAGATATCGACCAAATCCGTACTAATCAAAACCATTTAGTGAATCTATGGAAAAATCAGACTTCAATCGTGGAAGCTGAATATAACCTTCTTAAGCGCACGGAAGAATCAATAAGCAAACAGCATGACTCTATCCACAAAAATTTATATACACTCACGAAAACTCTAAATAATGTAGCAAGTGAGGCCAATTTAAACACTGTTAGAAATAATTTTGCTCTGGGAGCTCTCACTGCCAGCAATATGTTAAATAATTTAAGAGGAATTCAAGGCATGTTAATAGATCAGGTTATGGACATTTATCACGGCAAATTTGACTTTCATCTCATATCTCCGGACCAACTACTGCATGAGTTCAGTATTATTTCCACACAGCTACCGTCCGATCTAAGCTTACCAATAGAGAATATACGTGTTGATTTACGTAAAATTTATTCTTTATTAAAAATTAAGACAAGAATATTGCAAAAATATGTTATGTTTGAAATACGAATTCCGCTTATTAGCCGAGATCCCTACGTGCTTTACGAACTAATAGCTATCCCGCAGAAAGCTGGAAAGGATTCTATGGCAACTTTGATACCTAAATCAAAATATATGGCAGTCAATTTACGTAAAGATACCTACATAACTATAACAGAACACGAAATAAGTGAATGTCTACATCGCGAAATCGACACGTACTTATGTTACCTACGGTCGCCTATCAACCAGCTGAGAGGAGACTACGACTTATGTGAATCCGCTGACGTCGCAAGGACGCTATGTCGACTAACTACCGCTCCGTGTAAGAATGAATGGATCAACTTACATAACATTAATACATATCTGTACATTTGCTGTAACACTTGTAACGCCAGAGTTCATTGTGGAGTAGATCAAGTTACATCATATCACCTGGCTCGAGCGGGAATAGCCGTTATAGCGAGTGATTGTATGCTTAAAACTGAGGAGTCTTCTATCTATTCACACAAGTGGATACGACCCGACATTATTCACGTACGATCAGAGATAGTTGCCCCAGATGTACCGCCTATAAATCGGCTTATTAATATATCGATTCCGCTGCTTGATATGAACGATTCTGATACTGAGAATAGGAAGAAAGAGTTAATCAAATTAGGAAATAGCCTCCAGCAACTGAAAGATCAAGCCGATCAAGAACAGGTATCTGTTCATGACATCCACCATTATGTAGCAATTTACATCCTGTTGGCAATAACAGCTATCATCGGAGCTACAGTAGTGTGGAGACGTGTACGACGGCGATGGCATGTGCCGTCGCAAGACGCCGTGCTCGATCCAACAGTGTCGGGATCCAGAGCCCTCAGTCACAGCGAGGCTACAGGAAACGGAAATAGTGCAAGTGAAAATGTGAAGTGCGTATCTCTCAGTGCGGATCAGTGTCAGTGTAAGAGTGATATAGAAATGAAGCGTTTGTGTAAACAGGATCGAGGTACCATGCCCGATCCTCGTCAACCAGTGTTTACTATTAGTGAGAGTGTTTAGAATATAATTTAGAGACATTAATTCCCTATTAGTTATAAGTAAAAATGCCCTTCATCTTGTCGCATCCTCATTATTATCATAATTTATGATTATTATATTCTTTAATAATTACAATCTCCCCCGGGAGGATGTACAGGCTAACGCCCTACATTTTATTTAGTCAGCATTTTGTGTACCGCGCGTGTCATTAGCAATTTATGTAATTAGTACGCAATCAATTGTCACCCGCGTCGCGTGTACTCAAGCTAGCAATTTATATTGAATTATCATATTTCAGTTATCATAGTTCATACTCATCTTTCTTCGATACTAATAAATATACAGTATAAAAACAAGCTAATATCTTTTACTAAATTCTACACTGTGGATATAATGCAAAATAAGTTGATTTTTCTCCACTGTATAATACACTTATCTATGCGACGGAATAACACTCCTCTACCGAATGGATATTTAACCAGTTCATCACCTGTACACAGGCTCGGAGTACTTCAGCTGTGCGGATGGCTGCACCTCCTCGAGCCGCAGAGAGCTCAGCATCACGGACTTGATGCCCTCGCCGGCGAACATCACCAGCTGCGGCCCGAAGTCCGGCTTCAGCCCGTGGAACTCGATCGAGTAGTCCACCACCATGTCACCTATGTTCGCCCAGTACTTCGCCAGGACAACTTCCAGTGTCACGTCGCCCTAGAAATAGTGGGCTGATTAAAGACAAGTATGTTAAAAAAATTGTTAAAATTCTGGAAGAACTTGCCCGATAATCAGTTATCGATCATAATAGTTATAAAACAGGTGTATTAAGTAATTTGTATATAAAATGAATGATTCAGGAATGATATCATAAACTATAAAATAAATGCGTGAAATATTGTAGGGTTTATTTCTTATTAAATTTCAGGCACTGTTCATACAAAATAATGTACAGAACTGAAAAAAAAAACAAACTAATGTTATGGGTCATATGAACCAATACGTCTCGACTGAACGAACGAATGATGTGCTCACCACAAGTGGGAAGTACAGTATCGTAGGCGCCTCAGCGGTGACGTTGATCATCTTCTGCATCTCGTGCGTGCGGCAGCTGCGGCGCGGCAGGATCTGCATGGTGTGCACCAGGAACCGGCCCGTCTTCTCCTTGTCCTCCGTCGAGATCTTCAGCACGCCCCACGTGGCTTCCGTCGGAGCTGTTACAAGATAGAAAAAATAATAACAATTGATATTAATTTACATGTTTTTGGAAATGGAATTTTAGGTGAAGTCATTTATTATTTTAAATTGATCACAAGGAGCCTAAATACTGACACACTATTTTTTGGAATATCTTAAGTCAGCTTAATGATAAATACTCAGATGAGCTTAGTTATTTTCAAATTAATAATGACCAATTTTAGTTGTATATACCATATTTCGAAACTAAGATATTTTCTATTTTCTTGAAAAAATACAATATTCGTACATAAATTGTCCCACAGTTTATGCTATTCAAGTATTATATACTGACGTATAACAAAATGCCTGCGTATGTCGGCGGATTTGAAGAGCTCCTGGCGGCAATGCAGTCCGGGCGCGGCGGCAGACGGCGGCAGCGGCTGCGGCTGCAGCACCGTCACCGGCACGCGGAACACCGGACCCTTCTCGATGCACGACACGTCGTACGCGTTTATACTGACGGAAAAACATACAGTTGTAAAGTGGTATTAGTAAGTCCATGTAATAGATGACAGTGGAATGTTGATAGTCCTTTTTGTATGTCACTGTGACTATGAATATTGTAAAACTGAAGTAGTGAAGGACCATTGCTTTGTCTATAAAAACTATAAAAAAATATATTCTTCTTTGTCGGTATCACTCTTGACAGAGTGGTCGTGGTCTTCACTTCGGGTGGCAAGCTTCAAATGTGTTTACCTGGTGAAGTGTGCGCCGGGCGGCAGCTGCGTGGTGTCGATGCGCACGCTGAAGGGTCGCGGCGCGTTCATCATGTCGAGGTGCGGTGCGGTGCGGTGCGGTGCGCGAATGTGTTTACCTGGTGAAGTGTGCGCCGGGCGGCAGCTGCGTGGTGTCGATGCGCACGCTGAAGGGTCGCGGCGCGTTCATCATGTCGAGGTGCGGTGCGGTGCGGTGCGGTGCGCGAATGTGTTTACCTGGTGAAGTGTGCGCCGGGCGGCAGCTGCGTGGTGTCGATGCGCACGCTGAAGGGTCGCGGCGCGTTCATCATGTCGAGGTGCGGTGCGGTGCGGTGCGGTGCGCGAATGTGTTTACCTGGTGAAGTGTGCGCCGGGCGGCAGCTGCGTGGTGTCGATGCGCACGCTGAAGGGTCGCGGCGCGTTCATCATGTCGAGGTGCGGTGCGGTGCGGTGCGGTGCGCGAATGTGTTTACCTGGTGAAGTGTGCGCCGGGCGGCAGCTGCGTGGTGTCGATGCGCACGCTGAAGGGTCGCGGCGCGTTCATCATGTCGAGGTGCGGTGCGGTGCGGTGCGGTGCGCGAATGTGTTTACCTGGTGAAGTGTGCGCCGGGCGGCAGCTGCGTGGTGTCGATGCGCACGCTGAAGGGTCGCGGCGCGTTCATCATGTCGAGGTGCGGTGCGGTGCGGTGCGGTGCGCGAATGTGTTTACCTGGTGAAGTGTGCGCCGGGCGGCAGCTGCGTGGTGTCGATGCGCACGCTGAAGGGTCGCGGCGCGTTCATCATGTCGAGGTGCGGTGCGGTGCGGTGCGGTGCGCGAATGTGTTTACCTGGTGAAGTGTGCGCCGGGCGGCAGCTGCGTGGTGTCGATGCGCACGCTGAAGGGTCGCGGCGCGTTCATCATGTCGAGGTGTGCGGGCGCGAATGTGTTTACCTGGTGAAGTGTGCGCCGGGCGGCAGCTGCGTGGTGTCGATGCGCACGCTGAAGGGTCGCGGCGCGTTCATCATGTCGAGGTGCGGTGCGGTGCGGTGCGGTGCGCGAATGTGTTTACCTGGTGAAGTGTGCGCCGGGCGGCAGCTGCGTGGTGTCGATGCGCACGCTGAAGGGTCGCGGCGCGTTCATCATGTCGAGGTGCGGTGCGGTGCGGTGCGGTGCGCGAATGTGTTTACCTGGTGAAGTGTGCGCCGGGCGGCAGCTGCGTGGTGTCGATGCGCACGCTGAAGGGTCGCGGCGCGTTCATCATGTCGAGGTGCGGTGCGGTGCGGTGCGGTGCGCGAATGTGTTTACCTGGTGAAGTGTGCGCCGGGCGGCAGCTGCGTGGTGTCGATGCGCACGCTGAAGGGTCGCGGCGCGTTCATCATGTCGAGGTGCGGTGCGGTGCGGTGCGGTGCGCGAATGTGTTTACCTGGTGAAGTGTGCGCCGGGCGGCAGCTGCGTGGTGTCGATGCGCACGCTGAAGGGTCGCGGCGCGTTCATCATGTCGAGGTGTGCGGGCGCGAATGTGTTTACCTGGTGAAGTGTGCGCCGGGCGGCAGCTGCGTGGTGTCGATGCGCACGCTGAAGGGTCGCGGCGCGTTCATCATGTCGAGGTGCGGTGCGGTGCGGTGCGGTGCGCGAATGTGTTTACCTGGTGAAGTGTGCGCCGGGCGGCAGCTGCGTGGTGTCGATGCGCACGCTGAAGGGTCGCGGCGCGTTCATCATGTCGAGGTGCGGTGCGGTGCGGTGCGGTGCGCGAATGTGTTTACCTGGTGAAGTGTGCGCCGGGCGGCAGCTGCGTGGTGTCGATGCGCACGCTGAAGGGTCGCGGCGCGTTCATCATGTCGAGGTGCGGTGCGGTGCGGTGCGGTGCGCGAATGTGTTTACCTGGTGAAGTGTGCGCCGGGCGGCAGCTGCGTGGTGTCGATGCGCACGCTGAAGGGTCGCGGCGCGTTCATCATGTCGAGGTGCGGTGCGGTGCGGTGCGGTGCGCGAATGTGTTTACCTGGTGAAGTGTGCGCCGGGCGGCAGCTGCGTGGTGTCGATGCGCACGCTGAAGGGTCGCGGCGCGTTCATCATGTCGAGGTGCGGTGCGGTGCGGTGCGGTGCGCGAATGTGTTTACCTGGTGAAGTGTGCGCCGGGCGGCAGCTGCGTGGTGTCGATGCGCACGCTGAAGGGTCGCGGCGCGTTCATCATGTCGAGGTGCGGTGCGGTGCGGTGCGGTGCGCGAATGTGTTTACCTGGTGAAGTGTGCGCCGGGCGGCAGCTGCGTGGTGTCGATGCGCACGCTGAAGGGTCGCGGCGCGTTCATCATGTCGAGGTGCGGTGCGGTGCGGTGCGGTGCGCGAATGTGTTTACCTGGTGAAGTGTGCGCCGGGCGGCAGCTGCGTGGTGTCGATGCGCACGCTGAAGGGTCGCGGCGCGTTCATCATGTCGAGGTGCGGTGCGGTGCGGTGCGGTGCGCGAATGTGTTTACCTGGTGAAGTGTGCGCCGGGCGGCAGCTGCGTGGTGTCGATGCGCACGCTGAAGGGTCGCGGCGCGTTCATCATGTCGAGGTGCGGTGCGGTGCGGTGCGGTGCGCGAATGTGTTTACCTGGTGAAGTGTGCGCCGGGCGGCAGCTGCGTGGTGTCGATGCGCACGCTGAAGGGTCGCGGCGCGTTCATCATGTCGAGGTGCGGTGCGGTGCGGTGCGGTGCGCGAATGTGTTTACCTGGTGAAGTGTGCGCCGGGCGGCAGCTGCGTGGTGTCGATGCGCACGCTGAAGGGTCGCGGCGCGTTCATCATGTCGAGGTGCGGTGCGGTGCGCGAATGTGTTTACCTGGTGAAGTGTGCGCCGGGCGGCAGCTGCGTGGTGTCGATGCGCACGCTGAAGGGTCGCGGCGCGTTCATCATGTCGAGGTGCGGTGCGGTGCGGTGCGGTGCGCGAATGTGTTTACCTGGTGAAGTGTGCGCCGGGCGGCAGCTGCGTGGTGTCGATGCGCACGCTGAAGGGTCGCGGCGCGTTCATCATGTCGAGGTGTGCGGGCGCGAATGTGTTTACCTGGTGAAGTGTGCGCCGGGCGGCAGCTGCGTGGTGTCGATGCGCACGCTGAAGGGTCGCGGCGCGTTCATCATGTCGAGGTGCGGTGCGGTGCGGTGCGGTGCGCGAATGTGTTTACCTGGTGAAGTGTGCGCCGGGCGGCAGCTGCGTGGTGTCGATGCGCACGCTGAAGGGTCGCGGCGCGTTCATCATGTCGAGGTGCGGTGCGGTGCGGTGCGGTGCGCGAATGTGTTTACCTGGTGAAGTGTGCGCCGGGCGGCAGCTGCGTGGTGTCGATGCGCACGCTGAAGGGTCGCGGCGCGTTCATCATGTCGAGGTGTGCGGGCGCGAATGTGTTTACCTGGTGAAGTGTGCGCCGGGCGGCAGCTGCGTGGTGTCGATGCGCACGCTGAAGGGTCGCGGCGCGTTCATCATGTCGAGGTGCGGTGCGGTGCGGTGCGGTGCGCGAATGTGTTTACCTGGTGAAGTGTGCGCCGGGCGGCAGCTGCGTGGTGTCGATGCGCACGCTGAAGGGTCGCGGCGCGTTCATCATGTCGAGGTGCGGTGCGGTGCGGTGCGGTGCGCGAATGTGTTTACCTGGTGAAGTGTGCGCCGGGCGGCAGCTGCGTGGTGTCGATGCGCACGCTGAAGGGTCGCGGCGCGTTCATCATGTCGAGGTGCGGTGCGGTGCGGTGCGGTGCGCGAATGTGTTTACCTGGTGAAGTGTGCGCCGGGCGGCAGCTGCGTGGTGTCGATGCGCACGCTGAAGGGTCGCGGCGCGTTCATCATGTCGAGGTGGTGCGGGGCGCGAATGTGTTTACCTGGTGAAGTGTGCGCCGGGCGGCAGCTGCGTGGTGTCGATGCGCACGCTGAAGGGTCGCGGCGCGTTCATCATGTCGAGGTGCGGTGCGGTGCGGTGCGGTGCGCGAATGTGTTTACCTGGTGAAGTGTGCGCCGGGCGGCAGCTGCGTGGTGTCGATGCGCACGCTGAAGGGTCGCGGCGCGTTCATCATGTCGAGGTGCGGTGCGGTGCGGTGCGGTGCGCGAATGTGTTTACCTGGTGAAGTGTGCGCCGGGCGGCAGCTGCGTGGTGTCGATGCGCACGCTGAAGGGTCGCGGCGCGTTCATCATGTCGAGGTGCGGTGCGGTGCGGTGCGGTGCGCGAATGTGTTTACCTGGTGAAGTGTGCGCCGGGCGGCAGCTGCGTGGTGTCGATGCGCACGCTGAAGGGTCGCGGCGCGTTCATCATGTCGAGGTGCGGTGCGGTGCGGTGCGGTGCGCGAATGTGTTTACCTGGTGAAGTGTGCGCCGGGCGGCAGCTGCGTGGTGTCGATGCGCACGCTGAAGGGTCGCGGCGCGTTCATCATGTCGAGGTGCGGTGCGGTGCGGTGCGGTGCGCGAATGTGTTTACCTGGTGAAGTGTGCGCCGGGCGGCAGCTGCGTGGTGTCGATGCGCACGCTGAAGGGTCGCGGCGCGTTCATCATGTCGAGGTGCGGTGCGGTGCGGTGCGGTGCGCGAATGTGTTTACCTGGTGAAGTGTGCGCCGGGCGGCAGCTGCGTGGTGTCGATGCGCACGCTGAAGGGTCGCGGCGCGTTCATCATGTCGAGGTGCGGTGCGGTGCGGTGCGGTGCGCGAATGTGTTTACCTGGTGAAGTGTGCGCCGGGCGGCAGCTGCGTGGTGTCGATGCGCACGCTGAAGGGTCGCGGCGCGTTCATCATGTCGAGGTGCGGTGCGGTGCGGTGCGGTGCGCGAATGTGTTTACCTGGTGAAGTGTGCGCCGGGCGGCAGCTGCGTGGTGTCGATGCGCACGCTGAAGGGTCGCGGCGCGTTCATCATGTCGAGGTGCGGTGCGGTGCGGTGCGGTGCGCGAATGTGTTTACCTGGTGAAGTGTGCGCCGGGCGGCAGCTGCGTGGTGTCGATGCGCACGCTGAAGGGTCGCGGCGCGTTCATCATGTCGAGGTGCGGTGCGGTGCGGTGCGGTGCGCGAATGTGTTTACCTGGTGAAGTGTGCGCCGGGCGGCAGCTGCGTGGTGTCGATGCGCACGCTGAAGGGTCGCGGCGCGTTCATCATGTCGAGGTGCGGTGCGGTGCGGTGCGCGAATGTGTTTACCTGGTGAAGTGTGCGCCGGGCGGCAGCTGCGTGGTGTCGATGCGCACGCTGAAGGGTCGCGGCGCGTTCATCATGTCGAGGTGCGGTGCGGTGCGGTGCGGTGCGCGAATGTGTTTACCTGGTGAAGTGTGCGCCGGGCGGCAGCTGCGTGGTGTCGATGCGCACGCTGAAGGGTCGCGGCGCGTTCATCATGTCGAGGTGCGGTGCGGTGCGGTGCGGTGCGCGAATGTGTTTACCTGGTGAAGTGTGCGCCGGGCGGCAGCTGCGTGGTGTCGATGCGCACGCTGAAGGGTCGCGGCGCGTTCATCATGTCGAGGTGCGGTGCGGTGCGGTGCGGTGCGCGAATGTGTTTACCTGGTGAAGTGTGCGCCGGGCGGCAGCTGCGTGGTGTCGATGCGCACGCTGAAGGGTCGCGGCGCGTTCATCATGTCGAGGTGGTGCGGGGCGCGAATGTGTTTACCTGGTGAAGTGTGCGCCGGGCGGCAGCTGCGTGGTGTCGATGCGCACGCTGAAGGGTCGCGGCGCGTTCATCATGTCGAGGTGCGGTGCGGTGCGGTGCGGTGCGCGAATGTGTTTACCTGGTGAAGTGTGCGCCGGGCGGCAGCTGCGTGGTGTCGATGCGCACGCTGAAGGGTCGCGGCGCGTTCATCATGTCGAGGTGCGGTGCGGTGCGGTGCGGTGCGCGAATGTGTTTACCTGGTGAAGTGTGCGCCGGGCGGCAGCTGCGTGGTGTCGATGCGCACGCTGAAGGGTCGCGGCGCGTTCATCATGTCGAGGTGCGGTGCGGTGCGGTGCGGTGCGCGAATGTGTTTACCTGGTGAAGTGTGCGCCGGGCGGCAGCTGCGTGGTGTCGATGCGCACGCTGAAGGGTCGCGGCGCGTTCATCATGTCGAGGTGCGGTGCGGTGCGGTGCGGTGCGCGAATGTGTTTACCTGGTGAAGTGTGCGCCGGGCGGCAGCTGCGTGGTGTCGATGCGCACGCTGAAGGGTCGCGGCGCGTTCATCATGTCGAGGTGCGGTGCGGTGCGGTGCGGTGCGCGAATGTGTTTACCTGGTGAAGTGTGCGCCGGGCGGCAGCTGCGTGGTGTCGATGCGCACGCTGAAGGGTCGCGGCGCGTTCATCATGTCGAGGTGCGGTGCGGTGCGGTGCGGTGCGCGAATGTGTTTACCTGGTGAAGTGTGCGCCGGGCGGCAGCTGCGTGGTGTCGATGCGCACGCTGAAGGGTCGCGGCGCGTTCATCATGTCGAGGTGCGGTGCGGTGCGGTGCGGTGCGCGAATGTGTTTACCTGGTGAAGTGTGCGCCGGGCGGCAGCTGCGTGGTGTCGATGCGCACGCTGAAGGGTCGCGGCGCGTTCATCATGTCGAGGTGCGGTGCGGTGCGGTGCGGTGCGCGAATGTGTTTACCTGGTGAAGTGTGCGCCGGGCGGCAGCTGCGTGGTGTCGATGCGCACGCTGAAGGGTCGCGGCGCGTTCATCATGTCGAGGTGCGGTGCGGTGCGGTGCGGTGCGGTGCGCGAATGTGTTTACCTGGTGAAGTGTGCGCCGGGCGGCAGCTGCGTGGTGTCGATGCGCACGCTGAAGGGTCGCGGCGCGTTCATCATGTCGAGGTGCGGTGCGGTGCGGTGCGGTGCGGTGCGCGAATGTGTTTACCTGGTGAAGTGTGCGCCGGGCGGCAGCTGCGTGGTGTCGATGCGCACGCTGAAGGGTCGCGGCGCGTTCATCATGTCGAGGTGCGGTGCGGTGCGGTGCGGTGCGGTGCGCGAATGTGTTTACCTGGTGAAGTGTGCGCCGGGCGGCAGCTGCGTGGTGTCGATGCGCACGCTGAAGGGTCGCGGCGCGTTCATCATGTCGAGGTGCGGTGCGGTGCGGTGCGGTGCGCGAATGTGTTTACCTGGTGAAGTGTGCGCCGGGCGGCAGCTGCGTGGTGTCGATGCGCACGCTGAAGGGTCGCGGCGCGTTCATCATGTCGAGGTGTGCGGGCGCGAATGTGTTTACCTGGTGAAGTGTGCGCCGGGCGGCAGCTGCGTGGTGTCGATGCGCACGCTGAAGGGTCGCGGCGCGTTCATCATGTCGAGGTGCGGTGCGGTGCGGTGCGGTGCGCGAATGTGTTTACCTGGTGAAGTGTGCGCCGGGCGGCAGCTGCGTGGTGTCGATGCGCACGCTGAAGGGTCGCGGCGCGTTCATCATGTCGAGGTGCGGTGCGGTGCGGTGCGGTGCGCGAATGTGTTTACCTGGTGAAGTGTGCGCCGGGCGGCAGCTGCGTGGTGTCGATGCGCACGCTGAAGGGTCGCGGCGCGTTCATCATGTCGAGGTGCGGTGCGGTGCGGTGCGGTGCGCGAATGTGTTTACCTGGTGAAGTGTGCGCCGGGCGGCAGCTGCGTGGTGTCGATGCGCACGCTGAAGGGTCGCGGCGCGTTCATCATGTCGAGGTGCGGTGCGGTGCGGTGCGGTGCGCGAATGTGTTTACCTGGTGAAGTGTGCGCCGGGCGGCAGCTGCGTGGTGTCGATGCGCACGCTGAAGGGTCGCGGCGCGTTCATCATGTCGAGGTGCGGTGCGGTGCGGTGCGGTGCGCGAATGTGTTTACCTGGTGAAGTGTGCGCCGGGCGGCAGCTGCGTGGTGTCGATGCGCACGCTGAAGGGTCGCGGCGCGTTCATCATGTCGAGGTGTGCGGGCGCGAATGTGTTTACCTGGTGAAGTGTGCGCCGGGCGGCAGCTGCGTGGTGTCGATGCGCACGCTGAAGGGTCGCGGCGCGTTCATCATGTCGAGGTGCGGTGCGGTGCGGTGCGGTGCGCGAATGTGTTTACCTGGTGAAGTGTGCGCCGGGCGGCAGCTGCGTGGTGTCGATGCGCACGCTGAAGGGTCGCGGCGCGTTCATCATGTCGAGGTGCGGTGCGGTGCGGTGCGGTGCGCGAATGTGTTTACCTGGTGAAGTGTGCGCCGGGCGGCAGCTGCGTGGTGTCGATGCGCACGCTGAAGGGTCGCGGCGCGTTCATCATGTCGAGGTGCGGTGCGGTGCGGTGCGGTGCGCGAATGTGTTTACCTGGTGAAGTGTGCGCCGGGCGGCAGCTGCGTGGTGTCGATGCGCACGCTGAAGGGTCGCGGCGCGTTCATCATGTCGAGGTGCGGTGCGGTGCGGTGCGGTGCGCGAATGTGTTTACCTGGTGAAGTGTGCGCCGGGCGGCAGCTGCGTGGTGTCGATGCGCACGCTGAAGGGTCGCGGCGCGTTCATCATGTCGAGGTGCGGTGCGGTGCGGTGCGGTGCGCGAATGTGTTTACCTGGTGAAGTGTGCGCCGGGCGGCAGCTGCGTGGTGTCGATGCGCACGCTGAAGGGTCGCGGCGCGTTCATCATGTCGAGGTGCGGTGCGGTGCGGTGCGGTGCGCGAATGTGTTTACCTGGTGAAGTGTGCGCCGGGCGGCAGCTGCGTGGTGTCGATGCGCACGCTGAAGGGTCGCGGCGCGTTCATCATGTCGAGGTGCGGTGCGGTGCGGTGCGGTGCGCGAATGTGTTTACCTGGTGAAGTGTGCGCCGGGCGGCAGCTGCGTGGTGTCGATGCGCACGCTGAAGGGTCGCGGCGCGTTCATCATGTCGAGGTGCGGTGCGGTGCGGTGCGGTGCGCGAATGTGTTTACCTGGTGAAGTGTGCGCCGGGCGGCAGCTGCGTGGTGTCGATGCGCACGCTGAAGGGTCGCGGCGCGTTCATCATGTCGAGGTGCGGTGCGGTGCGGTGCGGTGCGCGAATGTGTTTACCTGGTGAAGTGTGCGCCGGGCGGCAGCTGCGTGGTGTCGATGCGCACGCTGAAGGGTCGCGGCGCGTTCATCATGTCGAGGTGCGGTGCGGTGCGGTGCGGTGCGCGAATGTGTTTACCTGGTGAAGTGTGCGCCGGGCGGCAGCTGCGTGGTGTCGATGCGCACGCTGAAGGGTCGCGGCGCGTTCATCATGTCGAGGTGCGGTGCGGTGCGGTGCGGTGCGCGAATGTGTTTACCTGGTGAAGTGTGCGCCGGGCGGCAGCTGCGTGGTGTCGATGCGCACGCTGAAGGGTCGCGGCGCGTTCATCATGTCGAGGTGCGGTGCGGTGCGGTGCGGTGCGCGAATGTGTTTACCTGGTGAAGTGTGCGCCGGGCGGCAGCTGCGTGGTGTCGATGCGCACGCTGAAGGGTCGCGGCGCGTTCATCATGTCGAGGTGTGCGGGTGCCGCGGCCCACTCCGCGCCCGCGCCGCAGCTCAGCGCCAGCCGCACGCCGAACGCGATCTGACGCGCCACCACCGACTTGTCTGTCACACACAAAACACAACACACATCACACATCACTACACTATGCCATCTTGAATAATGATTAAATAACAAAACTATAGCTGTTTGACCGTGTAAACAATGCCTGCAAGTTGACTTCTGCAAATTTTCAAACTCGCAGGATTTGCAACAAGTGGCATGTTTATAGATCTATTGAAATATTACCGCTAATATAACGTATATGGAAGTTCCTGCGCAATATATTGCAGCCAGAACTTGGTTATTTATCTATACTAATATTATAAAGAGGAAAGATTTGTATTTTAGACTAGGTTGAGAGGTGATATTTTAGACTAGGTTGAAAGGTGATAGGTTGAGAGACTGACGTATCGGTATTTTGATGTTTGTGATTGATCGAGAGACCGATACTTCAGTCTCTCAACCAATCACAATAAAACGAAGCGGAGACGCAACGCAAGACTCTGTATCCCTGAGTATCTAGGCTACTTTATATCCCGGGAAAATTCAAGACGGGACTTTTGTCCCGGATTTTTAATTCTCACGAGTTGTTACGCCCAAACCAATAAACCGATTTCGATGACATTTTTAAGGGATATAGTTTAGACCCTGGGAAAGACCTTGGATACTTCTTATCCCGGGAAAAATAAACCGGGACTTTAATCCCGGTAAATATTTTCTTGCGAATGGAACCACAAACAAATAAATATGGAGATAGTTTGAGATGCAGGGAAGGACACAAGCTACTGCTCATCCCGGACCAATACAAACCGGAACTTTTATCCCGGTTTTATTCTCGCGAGTGGGGCGGCCAAACCACTCAACTGATTTCTATGAAATTAGGTAGGGAGATAGTTTAAAACCTTTGGAAGGACCTGGGTTATTTCTGATCCCGAGAAAAATAAACCGGGATTTTATCCCGGAAAATATGCTTGCGGGTGGAACCGCAAACAAATAAGTATGGAAATAGTTTGAGACCGAGGGAAAGACAGA
Source organism: Lapara coniferarum (assembly GCA_949316025.1). NCBI lineage: Eukaryota > Metazoa > Arthropoda > Insecta > Lepidoptera > Sphingidae > Lapara > Lapara coniferarum. Next base: position 1,248,390 of record OX438919.1, on the reverse strand, counting down.
CTACTTTTAGCTCGGAAAAACATAAATCGGGAATTTTATCCCCGATTTTTACTCTCGTGAATGGAGCCGTCACGCCCAAACCACTGAACCGATTTCGATGAAATTTGGAAGAGACATAGTTTAAGACCCTGGGAATGACCTAGAATACTTTTTATCCCGGGAAAAAATAAACCGGGACTTTCATCCCCGAAACTATTTTCTTACGGATTGAACCGCAAAGAAATAAGACGTGTGAAGATCATTTGAGACCTAGGGTAGGACACAGGGTACTGTCCATCCCGGGAAAATATAAACCGGACTTTTATCACGATTTTTTTTCTCGCGAGTGGGGCAGCCAAACCCCTCAACCGATTTCAACGAAATTTGGTACGGAGATAGTTCGAAACTCTGGAAAGGACCTAGGCTACTTCTGCTTCCGGGAAAAAATAAACCGGGATTTTATCTCGGAAAATATTTTCTTGCGGGTGGAACCGCAAAAAAGTAAGTATGGAGATAGTTTGAGACCAAGGGAAGGACATAGACTACTGCTTATCTTGGAAAAATATAAACCGGGACTTTTAAATCCCACATTTTTTTTCCTCGCGGTTGTAGCCGTCACTCTCAACCTATTTCGACGAAATTTCGTAGGAAGATAATTTAAGACCTTGAGAAGCACCTAGGCTATTGTTTATCCCGGAGAAATATAAACCGGTACTTTTATCCCGGAAAAAAATTTCTTGCGGGTGGAACCGTGAGAGAATAATTAATATGGAGATAGTTTGAGATCCAAGGAAGGACAGGCTACTTTTATCTTTTTATTTTTAAGGATATGTCCTTACATCACTATATATTATAAAACAAAGTCCCTCCTTCGCAACTGTTAGTCTGAACGCAATAAACTCAAAAACTATCGAACGGATTTTCATATGTTTTTCACCAATGAACGCAGTGATTCAAGAGGAAGGTTTATGTGTATAATTCATAAGTATTTTGTACGACAGAAAATTAAATGTATAAATATTATGCTTTGCTACCCGTGCGAAGACAGGGCGGGCCGCTAGTACTTAATATTACCAGATAGATATTACGATTATTCCGATCCGATATTTCGTACTGCATAATACTAGTTTATTGCAAATCTATATATATAAAAATGAATCCCTATTTTCCTTGGCCACGGCATCACGCGTGAACGGTTGGACTGATTTCGTTATTTCTTTTTTTGATGTGTTTGGTATTGTCAGGAGAAAGTTCTTATGAAAGAAAAAAATAAGAAAATTGTGCGGAAAATTAGAAAACTTAAGAATACTTAACCACCATATTAAACGTGCATGTCACTGAACTCCTAAACGGGTGGACCGATTTTAATGTAATTTTTTGTGTGTCTTCAGGTGGATTCCAGAATGCTTTAGATTACAATTCTATCCGGTAGGTAGCGCTGTACGCGGGTTCTAGGATTTTATTTCCTTTTTAGGGCAAGACAACGTCTGTCGGGGCCGCTAGTTCTTTATATAGAACAATTACTATGAACCTAAATGCTAAGATTGTCGAAAGTAGAAAGTACACAATTTATACTAAATTAAACCATACTTTAAAAAAAATTACAATTTATATAGAATACAATACTTCAAAATACTTGTCTTATCTTTCACAAGCTACTAGATACCGGCATCAACTAAAATACTAACTAAATACGTCATAAAAACGTGACATACCGTAATTACTACACCACAACTTTGTCATATTCTGTTCATCGATGGAGCACAATGATTTCGTCTCTAAAGAATGCAAAATTTGTATCAAAGACTTTATCTGTGTATACTTATTTCCTGTGTGTACTTTAAACAAAATATATCTCATCACTTATAATTATCTCTTTTGTGTTTGATGAAAACGACAAGTCAGGATAGTGAAATAATTGAAAATTCATACACACACACTCACGCCTGTTATCCCCGAAGGTGTAGGCAGAGGCGCAACTAGTGCACCCACTTTTCGCAGTTATTCCGTCCCATGAAGTAAGAAGAAAGAAAGAAAGAAGAATTATATTATATGGCTTGACAAAGTATTTCAAAGCTTTTATTTGAAATCTATCTATCTTCAAATGTAACCCGTCAAACCCCGCTTATATACATATATAGGTGTATAGGGAAACCCCATAATCTGTCGAATGCCGGCGTCCGTAGCGGGGCTTGACGTGTCAAACACTATAACCCATCAAGCCCCGCTTATATGTATAGATGTATGCGGAAGCCCTACATACCCGGACACCGGTGTCCCTCGCGAGGCTTGACAGACTACAATATAAGCTGTACAATATTTTTTTCTTTATGTAAATAAAAGAGGAGATAAGCAAGCCGCGATTGTATGACTAATCGCGGAACGTGACACACTTACATGGCCACTTTTGCATACAGTCCTAGTGAAAGAAAAAAAAAGAAGAAGAAAGAAAAGCAGTTTATTTGTGACAAACAACAAACTATGAAAATCTCAATATAATGAAAACTTAAAATTAACGTTGTCACAAAACGGCTCCAGCTCAGCATGTGCTGGCGATAAAGCCAGCGCTGATCTTCCGCTGGGCCGCTTGGTGGTGTCACGGCCGCCAAGACCGATTTTTTGGATGGATATGAATATTCTACTACCAAATAACATTTTATACAAGTTATGCAGAAGTAACTCACTCTCCATATCCTCGTGGTCGTGCAGGAATTGCGGTTCGACGGTGATGCTGATGTCCTTGGGCACATCGTCGAGGCGCGGCCGCAGGAAGATGCCCTTACCGTTGCCCGGCCCGCACTGGATGCTGAACGTCACGTCCCGCTCTGGCTGGTCATGGTAGTTTGTCAGGATCTCAAATGCCTGGAATGGGGGTATAAAAGTTATAGAGTACACAGCATTATGTCTTTATCCCGATAGCATACAGTGCACTGTTTTCTATACAAGGCTGCTACAGTTTTTCCAACAACACATTACCCACCTTTTCAATATTAAGCAATCCGCAGCCCTGCGCCCAGGGCTCCACATGCGACAGCACGGTAGCAGAGTTCTCCAGCGCGCGCTTCAGCGAGAATGGAGAGTATGGTAGGTTTTTAGCTTTCAAACCAGATATTAGAACGCCTGAAAAAAATGCAAACATTCACTTTGTAAATAAGGTTGGCAAATGTGGGTGCATTTTTTGTTTTTATTTTGTCCTTAAAAGTAAAAATTTTACTCTTTGATTATGGACATACAAACTTACCTAAAGCACCGGCGACGTGCGGAGCCGCCATTGAAGTGCCGTTCATTAATTGTGAATTTCTAAGAGTGAATCTGCAACATGAACTTTAATATAGTGAGGGAGTCAGTCAGCGAGTGGGTGTGTCAGAATAGTGAGTGAATGAGTCAGTGGATCTGTAAATGTGTGATTGAGTGAGTCAGGGTATGTATAATGAGCGAGTGAGTGAGTTGTACCTGGCGACGGGTGCGACGGCGCCGCCGGGCGCGCAGACGCTGATGGCGAGCGCGCCGTCCGCCGCCGGCCCGCGCGAGCTCCAGCTGAACGCGCCGCCGCGCACGCGCGTCCGCAGCGAGTACGCCGCGCTAGACATCTCCGCAGACACGTACGCGCCCACGCCTGTACACACACACACACACACACACACATGACGTATTGTATTTACACCTCGAGGTATCTACAAAATTTACATGAAAGCTGAAACACTTTCCCTAATTAAAATTCACTGGTTTTTTTTTTGTGATTGGATCTTTTTTATTTCGGAATAAAACTTTCATCAGTGGAAAGTATCCCAAACCAAAGAGGTATAGTTACCGATGAGCCCAGGATGCGCTATATCCGGCGGCGCTCCGACAGTGCAGAGAGCCGGCCCGTGGTTGCCCCCGGACACCACCCACGCCACGCCGTACCGCTGCACCACCTCACGCATTATATCACCTATACGCCTGCAAACATTAATATTATGGTTAATCGAATATCACCATCATCATCATTATCAGTCACATGATGTTACAAAATTTTTCAGACAAACCTGTCAAAAGCGGCCTGCATCCAACATATTTCTGAGACCTTATAATATCGAATAATATAAAAAAAACGTCACATTCAGACTACCTGTAGATATACACTGTTTTACACAGAGCCAACCATCACCCATAATATGATGCTACACAACTGACCCAGCATTAGCCCAGTGCGCGTGCTCTCCATAGCTCATGTTGATGACGTCAATCCTCATTCTCTTGCTGAGCTCCATAATCTTGATGCAGGCTCGTACCAGCGCGGCGCCGGTCTCCATGGACCCGAGCCGCCCGTCGCCGATGGTGAGGGACACCAGCTTGGCGCCCGGGGCGACGCCGTTCCGCGCGGGATCGTCCGCGAAGAAACCTGATGCTATGGCCGCTACGTGCGTGCCATGGGTTGCTGAAACACACGCAAAATAACCACATCAACATGGTTATAAGATTTGATAGTCATGTACAACTAGCTTTTGCCCGCGGCTCCGCCCGCGTGATTGTGTTAATCTAGACCATGATTTACCCGTGTGCCAAATTTCATCGAAATCCGTTCAGTAGTTTTAGCGTGAAAGAGTAACAAACATATAAGACATTCTTACAAACTTTCGCGTTTATAATATTAGTAGGATAGTTCTATCAATATTGTCAATAAATTATGAGTAGAGCACTCTCTTACAGCACTACCGCCGCAATTTTTTTAATGAAGATTAGTACAATGTTAAGTGGTATTTATTAGACTTTAATCATTAAAAGATACAAAATATCACACATCACTAAGATGATGTAAAAAATAATATAAAAATTCATTACGAAGTGTGTAATCTATTGATTGAGTTATACTATACTAGCTTTTGCCCATGGGTTCGCCCGCGTTAATAAGTTTTTCCGGGCTAAAAGTACATAAAAACCTTCCCATTGAATCACTCTATCCAACACATTTATTTGTATAAATATTAATATTATGACGTTGATACAACTCTTAACAAATAATGCATTAATTTCGACCAAATTTGATTACCATAAAAACGGTTCTAGTGAGTTAATCTTAAAAGATAGACATATAATGTCGCGGACATTTTTTTAGATCATTTCAAGAGGAATAATTCTTTCATACATATATTTTTGGTATCTTGAACCGTTTTCGCAGTGCACGCAATGGAAGCCCTCAAGGATGAAAAATTTTCCCCGTTTCTTTCACATTTTCCATTATTTCTTCGCTCCTAATAGTTGCATCGTGATGTTATATAGCCTAAAGCCTTCCTCGATAAATGGTCTATTCAACACAAAAAGAATTTTTCAATTCGAACCAGTAGTTCCTGAGATTAGCGCGTTCAAACAAACAAACAAACTCTTCAGCTTTATAATATTAAGTATAGATTATTTTATTATTGAAGACCAGGATTTACAAGTGTTGGTGCTGCACTATAGGTAGATTTGTCTATGGCATGAATGATCTAACCAATGCAACACCACTAGTCTACAAAAAACCGACATGAAACAGTTTGAAACACCCAAATGTAACGACACAGTGGGGCTACACACACACACACACACACTCACGCCTGTTATCCCCGAAGGGGTAGGCAGAGGCACAACTAGTGCACCCACTTTTCGCCGTTATTCCGTCCCATGATGTGATAGGGGGCGAGCCTATCGCCATATCGGGCACAAATTCCAGACTCCGAGCTGATACTGAATAGAAAAACTCAATATCACAGTGGGGCTAGGACGTGAAAAAAAAACACGATGCGTCTCCGCTTCGTTTTATTGTGATTCGTTGAGTGATTGACGTATCGGTATTTTGATGTTTGTGATTGATCGAGAGACCGAAACGTCAGTCTCTCAACCAATCACAATAACACGAAGCGGAGACGCATCGTGTTTTTTCGACACAGCTCTATGAATAAATCATTAAACTCACAGCACATGCCGACGATCTCGAGCGTCCTGCCGTGGTCGTGCACGTTGACGCTGACGGTGACCTGGTCGAGCGGCGTGAGGTGCGCGTGCTCGTGCGTGACGCCGTACTCGCCCAGCAGCACGCCCGACGACAGCGACCCGCACTCCGACGTGTCGATGCACGCTCTGTACACATATATACACTCACGCCTTTGTCCCAGATGGGGTAGGCACAGGCGCAACTAGTGCACCCACTTTTCGCCGCGCATATTCCGTCCCATGATGTGACAGGGGGCGGGCCTATCGCCATATATAATAATAATAATAATACCAGCCCTGTATTATTATACTGCCCACTGCTGAGCACGGGCCTCCTCTACTGAGGGGCTTTAGGCCTATGTCCACCACACTGGCCTAGTGCGGGTTAGTAGACTTCACATACATACCTTCGAAATTCTTATAAGGAACTTCTTAGGTATGCAGGTTTCCTCACGATGTTTTCCTTCACCATTAAAGCGAACGCTAATTGATAAACAATACACATGTATCTTCAAAAAGTCAGAGGTGTGTGCCTTGGGTTTCGAACCTCCGGACATTGTCTCGGCAGACCTAATAACTAATTTGTTTTTATTTAAACAAAATGTATTTTTTTACCAAATATTTACCATCAGACACTCAAAAATACCTCCAAACATCACCATCATGGAACAGCACACAGTCATATGTGGGTCCCACATCTGTGTATTTCTTCTCGGCGGCCTGTAGCACTTCCACGCGTGCCTCCAACTCTTCCTTTAACAGTTTCTCTTCAGCGCTCAATGTTGAATTCTTTGAAACTGCATAGAGGTAACGATGTAAAATAACAAATCTGGTGGAATTTCTTGTAACAATACCCGAAAAAAAAATAGAGTCGAATAGTACAAGATTTTGTTACTACCTTATAAACATTGTTAGCACTTTGCTTACAGTATAAGAGCCAAATGTCTTGAATTATACATCGTACAATATTGCAAAATATGTAGCTCAGCACTGTGCCTTACAGTCTCTCGTCACTTTGTTTATTAATTCTTTTTCAAGTTCATTTAAGTTTTTTTTTAATACACACTTCTTAAAAAGTTCATCAAGCAATAACAACTAGCTTAATTACAACAAAGATACTAACCAACATCATTTTCGAAATCCTGCAACTGTTTGTTAGCCTCCGCAAACACTGGCTTGTGTCCGACATCCCAAATGTGCTCCTTCCGATGCTCCTGTATCCTCTCCTTCAGCTTCGAGGGATAAAGGCTGAACGGATGCACTACACCTATGCGCCATTCCCCTGACGGATTTTTCCATGTTTCTGGTATCTGTGAAAAAATATCAGTAGATACTCATAGCAAAACTTTAAATCAATCGAAGTTGTGTACGTAAGAAATAAACTGATAATCTTAAAATGCCTGAACAGATCTTCATAAATTATAGCTAAGAACATCTCGATCACATGAGGTTTCAAACAAAAAAAAACACGTCCAATTCGGTTCATTCATTAGAGAGCTAAGATGCCATAGACAGACAAACAGATACACACCCTAAACTTATTACACCCCTCTTTTTCTGTCGGGGGTTAAAAAGACATTGTAAGAAATGCAGAATAGTAATTTGATTGTTAATTTTTTTTACTTATAACAGTTATGTGAGTGTTTTTAGTGACTACTTACCCTCAAAAGAACTATTTGAACTCATTTATCTTACCCCTGCTATAAAATATTTGGAAATAATAGTAATAATAATCCAGTGTATTTGTTTTATTACTTTTCAATGATGAGACGAACATGCCACTACCCTGATGGTAAGTGAAACAACTGCCCATACAGAACTTTGAATTACTAAGTACTATGTGGCACTCCACTGCGATCATCACTCTGAGACAAAAGTCTCGTAATACCCAGTAATTATACTCTATAATGTCCTTCAAACTGGAACACAACAGTCAGCGACTATATAACCCCTAGACTCCTAATGTTCAATATTTCTCTTCAAATTAATTCTGTCAACTACCTGAGGTTTGAGGAAGCGGGGTACTGCATTATGATTGGTCCTTCCAACACCTTATCGCATTATATAACCTTGGAAACATAGACATAGGGATGGGACGAGTTAAATGAAAACACGATTTTTTATCGATATTACTTTTATGATATAAAGTTTTATAGTAATATTATTATTATTTATTAAACATATTAACATTTTAACGAAACTATTTATGTTATCAAATGACAGATGGCGCTTAGTAGTTATAGTATCTATTTGCTTCCTTTTCCCACTATTTTGTTTATCTATTTATTCGTCTAATATAGGTAATCAATCCGTGAGTCACTATCCATTAAGTGAGGGTTCCAGTTGAAAACCAGCGCCAGGCACACCTTGCCTGGCATTCTATGCTGAACTGGATCCTTTTCGACAGTATCATGGGATGCACGTTGCCCGCATGCATATGTTAATATCTAAGTATTACTTTTTAGTGAATTGTTTGTGTGCATCCCAGCACATTGTGCGAATAAATGTTTCTTTCTTTCTTTCTTTCTTTCTTTCTTTCTTTCTTAGTAAGTCTTATCGACATTAACAAGAATATTAGAGCTGACTTGTAGGAATAACACAAAGAATAACTCAAAATTATCGTTATAATCAACAAACGAAATAAAAAATTATCCTAATAACATTTCTGATACCGCTAGTCAAAAATATATCCTAATCATTTTTAAAATGAATTAACTATTACTAATGAACTAACCATTTAAAATAAGAAGCCTGTTAAAATTAAATAGGCCTCAGATAAATTGACTAGTTGAGTATTCGGGCGATAGTTTCTCTTATTTTTAATTTTATCGATAGAACTATCGACAAATCCTTTTGGTGTATCACTTACTTTTCATGTTAAAAAACAAAACGAAATAGAAAATGTAAAAAATACTTTCGTCGGAAAGAGATGCAAATATAACAAGATGGCGCGTAAACACTCAAATGGCCAGTCTAAGATGAACTCCGTAAAATTTTAAATAAAATGTGATTATGTGTCGTTATTGATTTACCTGTGAAATGTAATGCCATTTTTCTGAAAATTTGAATTATGGCTATTTATACCACACCATTTTATTCTGCACGGAGCCATTACAATAGTTATTTATTCGCAAACACGGAAGTATTTACAGCTCACAGATGTGGTCGCAACTGACTTGAAGATTTTGAACGGTCAGCTACATTGGATCTATTTGTCAGATGTGTTGCCCGAAGCCGATCGTCTGTTATTAGGAGTCTAGGGGTTATATAGTCGCTTACAACAGTTTAAATACATTGCTGCTTGGCAGTAGAAATAGATGTCGCAGTGGTACCTACACAGTTGACCCCTTACATACTAGACACCTACCACCAATGTGTTTTTGTCCATGAATAATTCTCAAAAACATGTGACTCACTTACTTGGTAATAACCTAAATAACCTTATTTATTTATTGAAACTAAATTCAGACAGACCTGAGGTCATCAAGATTTCCTAGTATTGTTTATGAGATAAAACTAATAATCTTAATATAAATGTGACCTATTTTAAAATGTTCATGATGAGCGTAAAATTAAAATGTTTTTTTCATGCCATTTTACCTAGAAGTAATATTTTTAGAAATTAGCTGCAGCCTGTACCCACAAATTCCTGTGTGTGAACTTAGATATATCTCAGCCAATCTCAACTATCTTTATTCTTTCATACCAAACATGCAGAACAAGCACAAAGCATGTGGATGTGCTTCTATCAATCCAACTTTTATACTTAATTATACTTTGTATAGTTAGGTATAGTTTTACAACTTACAAGTAAGGCCTGTACTGTTTTGTTCTAAAAGTAATGCAAGATGGGCGTCACCAAGAAAAATTTGCTATAAAAACACCTATGTTTGATTTTGTACATTATTCTATATGTAAAAGCAATCATTAGGAAAAAGAAACCCTTCTGTTAAAATAGCAGTAAAATTGCTTAAGAAATGAGGCAGTCATTCAAATTTTAAATATTACAATTCATTCAATGGCACATAGGGGAATATCAAAGTATTGTTTTCTTTTACATGTATTGTAATCCCCGATGACGTCTAAAGCCTGTATTGCAAAACATTTCTTTTTCTTGACACTTACCCAATCAATTTAAGGGATCCCTTTGGTTCGCCTACTTTTTTTAAACTATTATTTTTTCGCATAATTGACTCTGCATAATATGTATTGGCATAATAGTACTATCCCATAGTAAGCTAAGATGCGTAATAGACATGGGCGCCGCGCCGGCGTAACGCCGCCGGACAGGACCCGCGCGCCGCCGCCGCCGCCGCCGCCTAACTTGAACGGCGTGGATTTTGTGAATACTTCAAATTTTTTTTGCCAAATTTTATTAATGATTGGGTCTCAAATGTCATATATAGTTCGATATAGACATAGGAGCCACGCCGGCGTGGATTTGGAATAAAAAAAACATTTTTCTTCAAAAATTTTATTCATAGCTATTGGCCGACTTGGGTTTTTTAAAGTTAATAACAGTAAAACGACTATTAGCGTTAACGATTGTAAAAGGCATCTTGGCTACGGCCTCTGTGCTCATGCGCCCATACGCGCCTGCGCTCTTTCAAGCTTGCTGTCTAACCTAAAAGATCCTGGCATCGCTAACTAGACTTTATGCCACGGAGTTATGTAGTCCATGATCCTTTACAGCAGTCCCTTTTCGGCCGGAACCGTGGGCCTCCGAATCCCTCTGCAATGCTCTCCAGCGAAATCCGCAGCAGACAATAAGAGTGTACCACACGATCTTGTACGTGACTTACTTGTTGATTAGATACCGGCCTAGGATCTGGACCCCAAAGCCCTACAGCCACATTCCACTAGCTCGAGGAAGCTTCCACACACGAGCAGCGTCCGGCTCCTAAATAGAGGAGCAGCGTCCGGCTCCTAAATAGAGGCCAAGCGGGCTCCTTTCGGCGGAGTTGCCATGGAGGATGTGCTCTCAGGCTGGAGACCCCGTCCTCGGTGCTCAGATGTTTTAGTAGTGCACCCTGATTTCACCAAGATGCGAAGCAAATATGGTTCAACTATGAACTGACAAATGTACTCATCGGAGAACATTGTTTCGTAGAGTATCTGTGGCAGATCGTAAGTCATGTCTTTTTATTGCTATAACTGCCCAACGGCGGTGTCTTACGGGCAGGTGCATGTGATCGTGTTTTACTGGTCCATGGTCGACAGGCGGAGGTTCTAGATTGCAATGGCTAACTTTTTCGGAGTAGTCCTCTATCAGAAAAAGAGTGCTACGAGAGATCGATTGCGGGCCAATCCCTCTGCCATCAGAGACATTAGGGACTCCTGGACCCTGGTCCTGACCTGTGTATTGGGGGCGTTTAGGGAAGTCCACTACAGCATCCCCGGTCTGTCGTAAAAGCCGACGAATAGGGGCGATCAGGCGATCATGGGGTTTCCCAAACCCATCATAACCGTCCACTCGGCCTTTGAGGTTACAATATACGGTCCAATATATACCTTACACTTATTGGAGTTTTAGCTAGCCTTCATTGAGAGGATAGCGATTTCATGCCATTTAAAGGACGAGGCCTCTCGCTGTCGCTGCGTTGCTAACCGCAACAGCACAGCAAGAGATTTTAATGTTTGATGGCCTAAGAGTACGAAGGTAGACCTCTTATTAAAAGAGATGGTGCAGGAACACGAAAGGTCGGACTCCTCTCGCCAGCAGTAGAGAAATTTGAGGCATGAGGTGGAAAACTGAATATTATCCGTCCTTTCGATGGAGATTTGCGGATCAAATGATTAGGCGCACATGACCATGGGATCATGAAGCGGTCCCTGAAGCAACAAAGTGCTTTGTTATTTAGTATGCCGTGGTAGTTTACAATGGCGGCGCTAGACCAAACGTGGACGTCGGTGACATCAGCTTTATAAGACCCCTTTTATTTTCCACTTTTCTCTCGCCCGGGCTGAGCGGCGGCTGAGCCCGCGGTTGACAAAGGGCACAAAGAAAAAGGCCACGTGCAATCTGCCCCCGAAGCCCTGTGTTGGCTAAGGCCGCCACTATCAAGAAGTAATATTAAAATACTAAAAGACTTGGTCCAGCTTGGTGTGTTGCTCGATGCTTACCATCTCTATAAGTGGCGTAACGCTAGGTCGTAAAAGCGGTGATAATGGTATAATCGCGCAGTCAATTTTGATATCGGGATGGTGGCACCAAAGGGCATTAATGGTCATTTCACCTACTCCGCGAAACAAGATGAGAGTGCCATGGAACATGGGCCTTTTTTATTATTATTTTTCGCAGAGAAAGTGACTTCTTACTAGCGCCCAACCTTCAAGGGGGGCGACTGAGCGGTTATGCTGGGTTCAGCGTGCCTTACGACCCGACGTTGAGCCGCCCGGAGCGATAGAATCATGGAGTGACCGCCCAACGTATGTACAATGCACGGCATACAAACCAAAACTCTGCTGTGGCCATCTTCGGGGCATTAGGGACAGCTGCGGGCTTCCTCTGACGGAAGTGTCTAAGTTGTCGTCCGCAACTGCCCCTGCACGGTGCCGCCTAGTGCGGCCCGGCTCCTGTTGTGTTGGGCTCAGAAGCTCCCGTGCACCGAAGGACGCCCTGTGCGTCAACGGCAGCGTGAGGCCTACCTGCCACGCTGCCGTCCATCACGGGGGTCGCAGCAATATGCTAATAACACGCACAAAACTAAAGACGGACAGCCCCCTGCCGTCCGCCCGCGACCCCCGGTGGCCGCTATTAGTCGCCTTTTACGACAGGCAGGGGATGCCGTGGTGAAATTCTCCAAACGCCTCCAATCCACAGGGCCGAAGACACCGGTCAGTCGTCCACCCGGCGCCTCCTACGTCTCGTTTGGCGGCGGGACGGATCACCGCGCCTCCGATCCCTCTCGGCACTCTCCTTCTACAAGAGGACCATCTCACAGAAGTGCGCCACCGCACGCCAAGACCTCCGGCTGTCGACCATGGAAGCGACCACGGCCGGCAGAGAGAGGTCTCCTCCGACGACTGCTCTGAGAGCGCTGCGCTTCTCATCCCAGGCTGGGCAAAACTCCAACGTATGCTGGGCCGTATCCAGCGGGCAGTTGTCACAATGGTGACACACGGCCGACACCTCCTTCCTCACTACCCGTCACAGGTACTCACCGAAGCAGCCATGCCCGGTGAGCACTTGTGTCAAGCGGTACGTTGCCGCACCGTGGCGCCTGTCCAGCCATTCGGCAAAGACAGGACGCACTGCCGCGACGACCCTGTGCCCCGCTGACGGGGCCTCCAGCCTGAGACGCCACTCCTCCACGGCGGCTCGCCGCAGGGAGACCCTCATGGCCTTCTCCTCCTTCAGGGCCGGACGTTGCTCGCGACTGGACGCCTCCTCCCGCCAATGAAAGGCATCGGAGTGGGATTTGGCATCCTGGTCCCAGGGCAGAAATCCGGCCAACAAACAAGCCGCCTCGAAAGAGACCGTGCAGTACGCCCTGATCGCTCGCTGCTTCAAAGCTCTCTGCGGACTGCGCAGGAGGGCGACGCAGGGGCGGCTCAGGGAGACTACGTGAGCTACCAACTACCTACGAACATGTTACTGAGGAATTTATATGTGGCCTATATATTGAATATTGAAAAATCCACGCCGCCGGCGCTACGCCGCCGCCGGCGCTACGCCGCCGCCGACCAAAAATTACCAGCACGCCGCCGCCGGCTTTTTCCTAGGCGGCGCCCATGTCTAATGCGTAACAATATTATTACAAAAAAATTTATGCAATCCAATGGGGAACCTCAATTTAAAGGCTTATAAGTTGTTAATATTTTACTTCTTCAATCATTCTTTCCATATTAGGAATGAATGTTTTTTTACAAAATTGTGTCAATACCCCATTAAGAAACAAATATTTTAAATACCAACCAACACGTTTGTGTACTCACTGCATTTACATTAGCAGAATTGTCGACATTGGCACAAATTGCCATAAAAAAAATATTGAGTGGACTAACTGTCTTCTTAATAGGCCATATCTAAAATTACGACTATTTCAGTCATCTCTTCATCGTGATTTTTTAAATAATAAACTGATCTGTTTAATTTATAATACATCATCAGAAAGACTATTTCAACTCTAATGGAATCAACGAGCCAGATTTTCCATATCTTTTTTTAATTTCAATCTATCCCCCAAGTTCTAACATCTGTTTCAGAAATTTTTATGTACGGAGACTCAAACTTGTTGCCGTTTGTGCAAATTTGTCAAATTTGTGCTTGAAACTAATTAACGAAAATGACTGGTTATTGGTATAAAAAGTCACCTATAGGATAAACGCAACAATTTCTTTATTATCAATATAAAGGGAGGCGCACTTATTTTCACGGGCTAGTGCGAATGATTGAAATAGTCGAAATATTAGATACGGCCTCTCAATACAGAGTGATATTGTCAAATTTTTTAGATGGGGATCAGTAATTCAGTAAACTTAGAAAATGTAAATCACTTGTGTTTTACTGTGCATGTAAACATGTGTGTACAGTGTAAGCTGGGTTTAATTTTTTTTGGTGTTGTACATTTCAATAAAGAAATTCTGTTATGGAAATTTTTTATGAACCAATTTGTCCGTATCATAGAGTTGCTCCCGTGCATAAGAGAAGTGTTATAACTAAAAAATAAAGATAGCTTAGATTCTCAATTTGTATAGAAGCCTCTATGAGGGTAGGGAAATTAACCTATTCACCTCATGTTTTAATATTTTATTCAATTACTGAATTAGCCAACTTAAACTGCATTCAATCTTAGGTTAAAAATAATATTATGTACTTCCTTCGAGCACTATAATAAGCACACAGCAATACTAAAGATATTCCATCACAAAACACAGGAAACACACACAATGGAACCATCTGTATAAAAATTTATATGATTATCAATGGTGGACACAGGCGAGGACTATGACGGTGTGGTACTTGAGACAACAATGGCTTTGTGGAGTGATCAGATATTACAGTGAATGGCTTAACAACAAATCCAACTCCACTGCATGACACTTGTAAATTATATACAAATTGCCAACTAAACTTTTAAGAAGGCTGGTCACAACAGACAACATTACATCGTTATATTTACTTACCCATAACTGTTTTGTACCTTTAATTTTCTGCCAGTAATACCAGTTATACAGCCATCAACAATTTTTTTCACAACAGTGCTAGTGTCCACATCTCCGCAGCCGCTGCAGTCGAACCTCTCTATGATCTTCGTCTCACCCGTACTGGTCAACTGTAAGCCCAATAATACTTTAATATCAACTGAAAACACATTAAAACTCCAACCAAACAAACGTGACAAGACAGAAAAAATACCTTGAGACCTTCGGCAGCTGGATCGACGCCAGAATCGAGAATTGCTATAACAGTGCCCCGACCGTCATAAACTGGATATTTATTTAAAAATGAGACGACTCCAGTCTCTTTTTTTGGTAACAATCCCCAAACGGGGAAGTCACAGTCGATCGGGACGTCTGCCATTTTTGATGATCCGATGTCAAGTGTTGAAATTGAAAAAAATAATATTACGGCATTATAATGTTGCAAATTCACAAAATAAATATGATGCCAACGCGGCGCGACGCGATATGAGTAGTGCCTAGTACTATTGAGTTTGAGTAGTCTGTGATACGAGCTTTTAGCAGACTTCTCACAAACTTAAATGGAATATCTAAACACGCGGCAGCGTGTCAAGCAAAGGAACTGGCTAGCCAGCGCCGAGTGCAATATTACACGAACCACTTGGTACCACTATTGACCCTTCTATAACTCAAAACTTCTTTAACGTAAACACATAAAACTACGTGTGTTTATATTATATCTATAAGGACATCTAGAAGCCCAAATTTCATGAAGCTAGCTCAAACGGTTATAAAGATGTGAACGTCAAAAAGTCGTAAATTTTAGCACTGACAGACTGACTGACTGACATATAGTACCTAAATCTAACCTACTTCCAGGTGACCTGGAAGGATGAAATTTGGAATCCAGCTTGGTAATTGTGTGTAAGCGTAGGAAAAAATCTAAAAATAAAAATAGTTAAAAATAGGGGGTCCCCATACAAAAAAAAATATACGAAAAGTAATGATATCCCACCAAAAACATAAATGTAAAAAAGGACCCAAGTTCAGTACAAAAATTATGCCGCAAAAAGGATGGAGATATAAATGATTGCCAAGTTCTATGCAAAATCCAACTATGTATTTATAGGAACAAAATAAAATTATGAACAAGTATTAAACTCTATTACTTTGCATTATTGGATACCTATAAAAATTGCTGTTATTTAACGTGGGCGGTGCCGCGGGCAAAAGCTAGTTTGAAATAAATTATAATTTACTTTCGAGGTGAGTATTTATACACATATATGTATAGTCTAAGATATCTGGGGTATTATAATTCTCTTTGATTTATACCTACCATATTATAATCTTCTTGTACCTACCTATATTATTCTGTCACCACAGCTGTCATATAAAATCAAAGATCGAAGCAAAGAGCATTATAATACTACGGAAATCGAATTGGATCGAAGCTTTGCAAAAAAAATTTAACCACTGCGATTCGCTTTAGATACACTGCTTCGAATTGCTATTTTTCTGAAATTGCAAAAGCATGTGGTTTAATATACTACCCGGATTTTTTATCGTAACTGCTGGTGTAGCAGCCCCAGGTTTTGGCCTATGGTGGATTCATTATTTCATACTGGGGAACGTAAGTACTTTTATTAAACCTGGATTCACGTTTTCCAAGAAGCAAGATCGTGAGCGCAAGAGTATGGTCAGCTCTGGGCGCTCTCGTCTTGTCTCTTAATTACCTTGCCTCGAATCTAGATAGTGAACTCTCAGACACTTCCTTCGCACTGCGAACATCGAAGTCAGTTTCTCAAACAACTTAAGGCACGAGTGAGGAAAATAAGTTGGGTAAATTTAATTTAAATGGCTAGCACTGCTGGAGAGATGAACAAATATTAACGCCAGTTGCAGAGCAAGAAATAAGGTAACTTGGCTTATTTCGAGTAGCTGAGGTACAAATTACAATCACCCAATTTTGTGCTAATACACTTTCTCAACATAAAACGCCATTTTTCATATTTTATCAAGCAGGGGCGTTCGTTCTGAGATGTACAAAGGAAACAGCATATAACAATAGGGTAGTTTTCTATGTTTGATTTTGTACATTATTTTATATGTAACAGAACATAATACGAAAACTAAATTCTGTAAAATCAGCATCAAAATTGGTTGACAACTAAAGCAGATATTCATATTTGAAATATTGTTGTGAGCAAAAGTGGGGGCGTAGTGGGGATATCGCTTCATCTGTTTCGCACGCAAGCAGCGTTATGGCTGGCGACTCTCGGTGACGTCATGCTGCTGTTTCCGTTATCTGACAGATGCCCCTTCCATCAAACTTTAAAGCTTTATAACTCGTTTATTAAAGCTGGTATTTTAACCTATAGGTTAACCCAGAGGGGTACACCCAGAGGGTTAACCTATCCGGGACCACGGGTTTGACAGCTGCCATTTGTTTTTTTTTTTATTTTTATACTAAAACCTTAAAAAATATTTTACCTCTTGATTTTAGAAGACCTATATTTTTAATAAATGTATTTAAAAAAAGAAGTCAACTACCCTGTCTGTAGTTGTAAGCTGTTGCTATTGCTGACAAACGACGCGCAAGCGACTTATTTAGAACCTTAAAGTGATCGAGCATACAGTATACACTGTTATGAATACATGACTTAAGTAGTTGACATAATATTTTGCGGTCTGTACAAAAGTATGGAAAAATATCTCAGTCATGCAAATTAAGCTAAAATAATTTAGCTTAGCTGTCGACTTGCAACCGGTGTCAAATTGGGTACCTAGATACATAATGCAGTGTGCCACCACTTCGGATCGAGTGGCGCCAGGCGCGGCGCGGCGCGGCGGGCCAGACCGAACTTATAATGTAAATTGTAAAATGTTTTCCAAAATTACCTTTTTCTTTCTCCATCTTTTTTAAGCAACACTGCGCCCGATTGTACGATCTGAATTTTATTGCTGGCAACACACAGTTTACTGTCACCTTGTGCAAAGTGCTTGTGTAATATTTAGTTCGAAAATTCAATAAAATGTGGTATGAAATTCTACCTGCCTTCGGCATTATTACGGGCGCCTTGTTTTTACCGGGTGTCGGCCTATATCACATTCACAATTTATGTTTAGGCAACGTAAGTATAAATTATAATTACAATTCGTTAGGTAACACAACTTTACTGTGTACTATGGTTCAATTTTAATCATTACAGATAAAAAAATCTTATTCCAGATAGTATATTTTTCTTAGTTACTATATTAGAAATATTCATTATTTAACCATAGCCTTTGATGTTGCAACTTGCATGAACTGTGTTTAAACAACATGAAAGTGTTGATGGATTTTCCTTACAAGTATTTTCATTTACTTACTCCAGAGTAAAACATAATGTGCAATTATTAACATTCGTTAATATATTGTGTTGAATTTTACAGCATTACCGGCGTAGCCTACTGGATAGATGGCAAAGACATATGTACCAGAGGGACACTAGAGTTACAGGCAGCCCTTATAAAGTCAATGTATGTATAATTATTTTGCAGTAAAAGGACATCTCCTGAAATTCTAACCAAGACAGTTTATATATGTTTGGATTGAACTCCTAAAAGCTAGCCTTTTACAATAAATCATTTAATTTTAAACACCTCCGATTATGAGATTTATGTAATTTTATTTTGCTTAAAAACTACATGTAATATGAATGTTTGTAAAAAAGTTAGTAATGAATGGAGGGGTCTATATATATATTTTTTTGATCCAAGTTCCATATTTTGCCCCTTTAATATCCTTAAAATTTGAGCCTGGTTAGATTTTGAGGACCAGCACCCATAGAAAAAGAGGACATCTCTTTTATGGAAAATAAAAAAAAGAACTAAATAATACTTCTCAAGCAGCTTGTGCATTACCTACATCAGACAAATAATTTGTGTGCTGAGAATTTAGCTAAGTTTTTGTTATCAGTATGGTCATATTTGTTAATGAATTACTAGATAGAAAAATGGTGAATGACTCCATGCCGTAAGGATAAATAATTGGGAAAGAGTTGTTATGCGGAGCCTACAATACCTAGTGCCTATAATAACCTTACTAAATGTATGATGCATAACTGCTACATCTTGTATATTTATGATGGTATTTCATGTGGTATAGTCAAAAAGTAGAGTTGCCAAACCCTTATACAACAATTTTCTTATTTAGTCTATGTAGTGTCATATTTAAAAAATAATATTTTTTCAGGGGTTGGAGTCCATCCCAGACAACTGAGTCATGAAGAGAAGTTATTTTATCAAATTAGATGTTACTGAGTTAATAAAAATCATTTGAAATGTGTTGGTTGTCTTTTTTATATTATCTGCAAATTGGAATGTTTAACTTATGAAAAATAAAAAGAAATTGCATACATCAATAAATGATCATTAATTTTTCATTGTTTCATAGGTGTTTAAAACTTGAAGGACATTAAGTTAAATGGTCAAGTATTAGATGTAGTATTACCATAGACATTATTAACATAGTGTAGGATGCCCTCCGACCAGGTGATATGAAGATCTGCGAAAAACTGCAGGTAGATGCTGGATGCGGCAAGCTGAAGACAGGGCACTATGGCGCTCATTAGGGTAGGCCTATGTCCAGCAGTGGACTGATAAACGCTGATGATGAATATGATGATTACTAGCATCATAATAATATAATGCAAACAATTACATGTGTACCCCTTGTAATGTGAACGCACAAGTTTTCAGACAGTAAAAAAGGAGTTTCAGGACAACATGGATTTAAGATTATAAATGCAAAAGTTTGTAAAATTACTTTTAAATTTGTTTGACTGCCTCGGTGGCGTAGTTGTATTATGGTACCACTGCAATTCGATCCCCGGGTCGGGCAAAGTGATATTGAGTTTTTCTATTCAGTATTAGCTCAGAGTCTGGAATTTGTGCCCGATATGGCGATAGGCTCGCCCCCTATCACATCATAGGACGGAATAATGGCGAAAAGTGGGTGCACTTAGCACTAGTTGCGCTTCTGCCTACCCCTTCGGGGATAAAAGGCGTGAGTGTATATGTATGTAAGTTCGCAAAAATATTTGTATGTTGGATGTGTGTATGTTTGAATGTTTGTATGTTTCAATGTTGGATGTTTGTATGTTTCGATTGCGGATTTTGGATGTTAATATGTTTGGATGTTTGTATTTTTCGATGTTGGATGTTTGTATGTTTGAATGTTGGATGTTTGTATGTTTCGATGTCGGATGTTTGAATGTAGTGTTGTGTGTGTGTCTACTATATAAGTAACTGTAAGATGTATTGTTAGTCAGTTGTAAGCAGTCTAATAAAGAAACTTAAACCAATAACACGTCTACAATCAATCTCACCATTACAGTTTGTGTTTCGATGTTGAATGTTTGAATGTTGGATGTTTGTATGTTTGGATGTTGCATGTTTGTTAGAAGTAAACTCAAAAACGACTGAAAAGATTTGGTTGAAATTTGACACACGATAGATCATGTCCTGGATTAACACATAGGCTACTTTTTATCCCAACAATTTGCTCCCATGTGAAATAACATTTATTTTTATCAGATTCTTTAAATAGATGGCGCTGGCGTTGTACTGTGTTTTAGAGACTTTTGTAGCAGGAAAGGCTTTTCACGCGGGTGAAGCCGCGAGCAACACTAGTATTGTAATAAATTTCAAAGAAGTAACTTTAAAGGTTTATCAGGAGGTTGATATTCTAAATAAAATCTAAAAAGTATTTTGTAATGAAAATAACATGACGGAGCTGTATGATTTTATTCAATGTTTTTGCCTTTCATCCTTACTTTCTTTCTTCATTGCTTTCATCATAGAATAAAGATGCTTATAGTCCTTATTCTGAGGCTTTCATCTTAGACTTGACAGGGTTTTGGCGGGAACGTGGAAGTGTCATGAGGTGCTCTTGTTTTAATTCATTATTTTGGTGATACTGAGTGTTATATTGCATAATTATGGTGGTATATTATCCAATATAGTTCTATTAAAGTGCTCAAATGAAGTGAATTGAAATAACTGTGCCAATCAAGTGTTTTTTCGTTGCCGCCAAAACTCCTTGATAAAGTATTGGTAAGATAGCTACTTACTCCGACATAGTACGTAGGAAAAAAAAGACAACCAAAAATATCACTTAAGACGAGGCTGTATGGGCTTGAACCCTTTGCCTTCCCTATAAGGGAAAATTATAAAAAAAAAGATCAGACTTGACAGTGACATTTTACATGTGACCGGTGACATCTATTTGTTTACGCTTATTACCATAGAATAAAGTGCTTATAGTCCTTATTCTGAGGCTTATTACCCATTCATTTACTCATAACTCAATAGTATTATAATTTATAAATGCTCTTTGTAATTTACATTTACTACGCTTTCTCAACGATTCAGTCTTCTTCTAAATTGTATATATTTTAAGTAAATGACATGGACTCCTGTTTTATAGACGTTACTATAGAGTTTCTAGCAGTAGCATTCCACGGAATCTTATACTACACTTCGGTTTACCCAGAGAGTATCTTCGAAACAAGAAGGAAATACAATGTTGTGGTCTATCAGTCCATTCATCCAGAAGTGAATCAGTACATAGACTTATGTTTAAAAACTGTTGCCGAATGTTTAAGAGCAGGTCGCTTAACCCGTATAGAGTTTGCAATAACAGATGCAAACTATAAAACCATTTACAAATTTATTTTTGATATAGAGAGAAATGAAAATTACGAGGATACAATGGATGCCTATCTTATCGAACTTGAGCAGAACTTACGCGCATTTTGTTTAAAGTTACCGTCTTTGAGTGAGAAGTTCAGAGACTTGCCCGAAGATAGCAGTTTTAGTATAAACATTCATACTGATGAGTCCACGGCTGTTAGTATTGCCTGCAATGCTGATTTAGAAAGTTTTCCTATGGTTGAGAGGGAAGAGAAACACAAGGAATGTGATCAAATTATACCACTGCGCAGAATCTCAATCAGGGGTTATAATTTAGACACTTATATTGAAGTTTAATAGTTGAGAGTCCTATTCGGTTGGGTTGTTAAACAAAACCTTGTCTTATACACAACTTTGTCTAGTTCTGCTATCAAGCAGTAAGTGTATTGTGAAGACTTAACTGTTAACGTCTACCATATTGGTGGGCCATGCTGTACTAATTCATAGTTGTATAGCCAAACCTTAAGAAGGAAGACTTGTTATTGAGACTTAAGAATATATTTAACATATTTTTCAGCAAGTTTATTAACTCAATGTAACATTACAGCTGCTACTTCAACCAAGTCTTATATAAGACAGTTGAATTCAATTGGTTGGTATACCTTATTTGTATTAAAGATTCTTTTTCCAAATAATTAGTTCATTAATGTAATAAAAAACCATTAGACAAACAAAAAACGTTAGATTTGTAAAGATATAAGAAATAAAAAAATGTATTTAAATATGACCATATCTTTTTATTATCTAAATGATAGTGCATAAAATAAAACAATAAAAGTTAATCTAACTTGATTCAGAAATCGCATGTAAAATGATCTAAAAATTTCTAAAATTAATATATTATTTTTCCTATAATTGACTATTAGCTTATAGTATACAGTGTCACATTGATACATAATATTGTGTCTTGATCATGGGAAAAATACAAAGTAATCAATGTTTCAACAATAATATAATCCAACCAAGATGTAGTATGGTCCAAAGAGTATTATATACATTGGGAATAGAGAGACAACTCGTCGAGTTTGCGTGCCAACCGACAATTGTCAAAATTTCGGCTGCTTCAACGATTGTATGATAGAGGGCGCCCATGTTGCTATTGAAATCCGATAGATGGCAGGGATTCTGTTTAAATTCAGGTTTACTGTAGTGGATACTAATACTGTAAATATTAAACTGTTATAAAAGCATTGCATTGAATGACGAAAGTGCAATTAAAGTAAAATGCTTTTTACAATTATATAATACAATGCGTTTAATGCTTTATTTACAGTACATCTTTGCCACTTACAATTAATATGGTTGTGTTAGTTTTACCATGCCAAATCAGACAAACTTATTAATCAAAATATTTTATTTTGTGTTTGTTACGGAATAATAAATAATGTACAAAATTTAATTTTAAAAACTATATTTAGGTACTGATAATATATAAAATTCCTTATAAAGAGGAACAATTTGTTTACTTTCAATCGATCATCTCCGATATCAAATAAACTGCTGTACCAGTTTCAATATTTTTTTCATATAATAAACGTAGACGAAAGCTTTTATGGAACTAAAGAAAGGAGTACAAACGCAAACAAAAATCTGTTTGAATATTATGCAAAGAGATACAAAGCCGTATTGAATCTCATACAAAAGATACAAAATAACCATTACATATAAAATCTATTAATAAATGCAAGGCCACCCTGACAATTTATAAATATAGATAAAAATGCTACAATTAAAGAAAATATTAACTGTAAACAAGGATATGGTCGAACAGTATCAGATTATAATAACATTGCCCAATTGTTAATGGATGTTTTATGAACATAGCAAAATGCAACAACAATCAGTATGCAACCGCATTCTTAGTGGAAGTCAATCGAATTCTATTTTTGTAAAATCTGTGGGAGCGAGTGAATTTAAAAAAAAAATGTTCATTCTCTAAAAAATGTTTCCAGTACTAGCTACGACGAAATTGCTGTTAGGATCGTACAACATATTATCACATATACTCTCTCCAATTTCCAGCCATATCATTAACTTAAGTATAAAATACGGCGCTTTTTCAGATAATATAAAATTCACTATAAAACCAATGTTCAATGAAGTCGGTTAAAAAGGGCGATATTGGAGATATTAATTGTTACGGAACAATAGCATTAATTCCAATCTTCTCAAAAATTTACGAAAATATTATAAATTCTTCTTTATATTCCTTTCTTGAAAGTAACAATTTTTTTGTACCCGAACAGTATGAATTTCGCAAAACAAAATCAATAAACTCACTAGTTTATATCTTTTTTAATACTGTAATTCACTAATATGGATGATCGCAAACCTGCAGTAGAGATCGACGGTCCCATAGAACAAAGTCGTATATGCCAAATGTTAGCTTTTGAGTAAAGTGCTTTGAAAGTCTAAATTAATTGTGAAAATCACAAGTTATACACGAAGGAAACATTATCTATTAGGGTTCAGTAACAACTTTGAACCTAATGTGTGAAAATAGCACTAATTCGTACATGAATACACACTTACGACTTTAAAAGCGCTCTACTGAAAAGCTAACATTTTGAATATACAACTTTGTTCTATGGGACCGTCGAGATATATTTAGACATGACAAAAGCTTTCGACCACGTTCACCATATTTTGTTTAAAAACTTGCACCTCTATGGTATTCGAGGTAATATGAATAACCTAATAAAATCCTATTCAACTGGTAGACAGTAAGTCAAACAAATTAATAGAATATGTCCAATATTAAAAATGGAGACAATTTAACAATCGCAACACAGTCCTACTAATAATATTATTATAAACGCGAAAGTATGTATGGATGTCTGGATGTTTGTTACTCTTTCACGCAAAAATTTCAGAACGGATTTCGATGACATTTGGCACACGGATAGATCATGTCCTGAATCAACACATAGGCTACAATTTATCCCGAAAAAATAAAAAGCGCGCCTTTTGTCCCGGAAAAACTTTTTCACTAGTAATACATATTTTGGGGTACCACAGGGTAGCGTATTGAGCCCAATGTTTTTCTTGGTATATATAAATGATTTATCTCATATAACTTATCACCAAATGACTCTTTTTGCTGATGATAGCACAGTTTTAATTAGTGGTAAGCATCTGCATGCAGATCTTAATTGCACAATTAAGACTTTCCCAACTAACATTACAGAAAGTCTTTCTTGTAATAATTTGAAACTAAATTGAGCAAAAACAAAAACTATTCATTTTTGATAGAGAAATCAAGTAAAACTAAATTAACATATAACTTTCCAAAATATAAGAATTGCAGAAAGAGAACAAATCAAGTTTTTAGGAATATATATTGACAGAAATTTAGTAGCAAAAATCACATAAATAACGTTTGTAAACGCTTAAATCAAGTCATATGCTCTTCATAAATTAAGCTAAATACCAGCCAGATCTGCCGTTATTACTGCATATCATGGCCACGTATCTTCTATCTTGAGATATGGCTTGATATTTTGGGGAAACTCTGTAAACAACGACCTAGCTTTTAGGGCTCAGAAACTTTATATTCGATCAATGGTAAACATAGTATCAACTGTTTCTTGCATACCATATTTCAATGAGATAAAAATACAACCACTTCCCTGCATGCATATTTAAGAGTGTGCCATTTTTTGCCAAAAGAAGTGCTCCCTTTTTTAAATTTCATAACCGTATTATACGTAATGATAGAATGACATTTAAACTCCACAAAACTGCATTATTTCATATAAGTCCATTTAACTTAATTCCTAAGATATATAATATACTGCCAAAAATTATTATAGATTTAAATGAACTTATTGAGTATAAAAATAAATTGTTTCGATTTTTACATGTTAAATTTAATTACACTTTAAATGATGTTAAGATATAGAATGTATTTATTCTCTCTCTAAAATCTTAAATTATTGAATGCCATTATGGCGTGTCATAGCTGTACTGCAATTATAAATGTGTAACACCACTATTCTGCCTGTGTATCACAATAAATACTAGGTATTTGAAAAATTTGAATTTGATCAATAGGAAGCTATGTTATACTGGTTATTATCCCAGAAATTGACTTAACTTGGCCGTGTCGGATAATTTGAATTCGCTAATGTCACTGTTACCATATGGTTTTGTACCTTACATTAAATAAAGATGAAATAATTAACCAAAATGCTTATAGTAAGTAATAATAATATACATATTTAATGTTACATGTACAAAGTTCGTTCACATCACCGTGTTACGCTATTACCAACTGACGATTCAAGTATCAGCCCTTATATTTAATGGAAAGGTGACTCGGAAAAAGTTATTATTAAATTATAGTTAATATAAAAGTGAGCAATACGGCTCTATTCATGAAACTAGCATTTTTTATTTATGAGTAATACTTTATCTGATGACTTTAAATACATTGAGCACTAAAAAAATATACTGAAACTTTGTTAATAAATGAGATCTCCCTTGCAACTTTTAGAATAATCCACTAGTTTTGAGTGCCATACCTGCCACCACAAGTATTTATTTCATTTATTTATATAATATTACATTAAGTTAAAGAAAAATAAACATAAATGCAAATATTTTAGTAACATATTTTACCAATTCGTGAGATTAAACCGAAACTTTTCAATAGCCTAGGTAGGCTTGTTTCAATTTAAAGGGCATTGTAGCCCGTATAATTTGTTTATCAGGTTTACCAGCGTTTTGTCAAACCATTACTTATAAACTAAGATAAAATTAATAACAAAGTTGGTATGATTTAGAATGATGGGTAAATACCGTATACAAATAAAAATACTGGAGAAAATTCTGTAAATTCAAAAATGTTGCTAAAAAGAAAGGATATTATGTCCGCTTTCTGTGGGCCTCAAAATTTAACCAGGCTCAAACTATATGGATATTAAAGTGGTAAAAGTAAGGATCTTAGATCCATAACAAATATTTTAAGATCCCTCCATTTACAACTAACTTTAAAAACTTTTGTATTAAATGTAGTTTTTAAACAAAATTAAATGACATAAATATCAAAATCAGAGGACTTTCAAATTATACAATTTATTGCTAAAAGCTTAGTTTTTGGGAGTACTAACCAAATATACATAAAGTCTTTTGGTTAGAATTTTAAGCTCATTTTTGGACATGTTCTTTATTATGTTAAGTAATTACTGAGCAATATGAAACTAATATCTTATATCTTAGGTTGACGAGTGCAGTGGAGTGCCACACAGTACTTTCTAATCCAAAGTTTTTCATAGTGTTGATATCAAAATCTGAAAAATAAAAAATTAAGAACATTGTAGCGAGTATAACAACCGGTCATATTGAGACTTAACGTCTTATGTCTAGGGATGATAAGCGCAGTGGAATGCCACGCAGTACTTTTTAATTCAAGATGCTGGATGGTTTTGGTTCTGTTTTTACCAGCCGTATCATCAGGCGTACGGCATTCTTGTTTCGTCACTCAATGTAATAAAAAATCCTTTCAGCTGTTTCTGAGTATAGTTTTTCAAAGATCTTAACATTTTCACAAATTTTTATATTCATTATTATTAGTAAGAGAAATAAAATAAAAAGAAGTAAGGTATTATATACAGCATTACCTGATGGATAAGGGCTTGTTTCGACACACGTCACACGTCCTCTATTTCATGGAATTCCGTTTTCAAATTTTCTGTAACATAATTAAATTTGTGTGTTATTAATGGGCAGATAATGGACAGTTGGGATTATTATGTCCTGTAGTTACACTGGCTACAATGCTCAAAACACAACAGTGCATGCACACTGCTGCTTGGCGGTAGAAATAGATATTGCAGTGGTACGTAAACGTGCTATTACATATGAGAGTCCTACCACCAGTACTGTGACTTTTGTTGCGCTTACGCTGTACTATTGTTCCAATTTATGTGACTGCAGCTTCAAGCTGGTTAGGAGTCTATTGGGAACGTACATATAAATATTTGTTTTTATATAATACAAGCAGGTTCGATAGATATTGTCTTGGCCTAAAAAAATTCAATAAAAACCTAGAACCTGATTCAAGCGCAGCCAACTTCACCTATTATAAATCTTAATTATCCGAGGACCTATTTTAATTTACACAAAAAATAATCCCCGAAATCGATTCCGGAGGAGCTCAGCGACATAAACACATACAGAAGGAATATATTCCTATTAACTATATATACAAAGATATATTTTTGATTCATGTTATTTAATTTTCTTTCACTTCAAAATTCTTGTCATCAAAACTGCCAAATCCTTATTAAGAGTACCACTCACATTAATTCTATAGGTATGTTGTGCCTGCACCTGTTGTGGCATATCGCCACACCTAGGTAGCCCAGCATAACTATATTACACTATAGATTTCTGTTCGTGGCTCCGCCCACGTGAAAAATATATTTTGGTATTAAAAGTAGCCTACGGCGCTCAGGATTAACATAGCTTCATATCAATGAAAGAGTTTACAAAATCGGTAAAGTAGTTTTTAAGTTTTATCCATTGCAAACAAACAAACAATCAAATCTTTTGTCGTTATAATACTAGTATGGACTAGTATAGATAATAAAAGACAGGTTTTTTAAACAGGCATGACTTTACTGAATCTAGTGACACGGTATTTTTTAATTCAAAGTTTTATATTGTGTTGCTACTATTTATGGGTGTTCATATCGCTTACCATGAGGTAACCAGCATGCTCAACTCACCCTACAAATGCAAAAATAACAGGGGAATTGACGTCATTCGTTAAAACAAACATAATTCATTCAGGATAAATATTTTTAAGTAGGTATAGGTGTATGTATCTACCTGAATTATGCTAACCTACAAAGTATACTGTGCAGCGTATGGAAATCATTCTTACCTAAATTCAACATTGGAGCTGCCATTCTATATATTATGCCCCTTGAAAGTCTCAAGCTCTCTTCGAAATGTCTATATTATAGACGCACATTTATTTGAATATACTGGTCTCCTTTATGTAGTGTGTTCTTGTCCAAAACTTGTATCCACTCCTGGTACTTATTATATGCCATGTTTCCCATTACAAATGGAACTACTGCTTTGCAGAAAAAATGTAGTGGGCCTGAAAATAAATCATTTGATACAAATAAGTAAAAAGGTGTGAGTTAAATTTATGTTAATAGTCATTCATTAAGTATGTATATTAAACGAAAACATTGGAATACTTATGTCAGATTTAAGAATAAAAGTTTTTTGTTGAAGTTTAATTTAAGTTCAGTAATATTAATTGGTACTATGTTGTAAATTGTAAATATAACTGCTGAGGGGATGATTCAAAGAAAATATCTATTATTGAATAGGTTATGGTTTTTTAACTGTGTCTCCCTTTTGTGGTTATGCCGATCAAAGCAATAAGTTCTTGTTGTAAATGATAAAAATAAAACAATTATAAACACAACGAAACTCAGTTTTTGAAGACAATGCAGATGAAAACAATTAGTCAATGAGTAATGCAGCTGAACTTTACGTATACGATCGTTAAATTAAAGTAAATAACACTATGTTGTAACAATGATTTCAACTCCATTTTCAGAAGTAACTTAAAATTATTAGCTCATATTTTTTGGTTATGCACATTGCCTCATGGTATTTTAAAAACAGAGTTTAAAAAGGATTTGATTTAAACATTATATATGACTGCAATGGATTATTGCAGTTATAAACGATACTATCAATTAATGAAAAATATAAATATTTTTTTACCATCAATGGCGGAGTCAAAATAGCATTTGGGGCAAGGATCACACATGGTGTAAAAATCACCAACAAATCCAAATCACGAGCAAATGGTAATCAATCAATGACGAAAGAATGTTGCATGTAGCAGAGTCACTTTATAAGAGGATCTTAAACTCACATAGACTGCAATATTTGGAAAATAAAAATAAAAATGTACAAGTTACAACCAATAATTGGAATACGAAAACAAGGCGATCAATGATACCACTTAAAAAATATTTTGTACATAATATATAGTTCGAAAATTATGGTCATCCATGAGTTTCTAAAATTACAAACAAAAAAGGTCTGATTTTCAATTTCATGTATTGAAATGTCGAGCTAAATTATCCGGTATAAATCTTAAAAAATATGGATTTAGAGGGCATTGTGTGTTTTATTACAAACACACACCATGCCCTCTAGATCTATATTTATTAAACTTTTGTAATAATCGATATAGTTTATTATAGTGCCATCTACCATACGGTAGTCAAAACAAATTTCATAACTCTATATAAACTCTATGGTTTGATGTAGTGACATCCCCCTGGTATGGTCCCACCTCCTACGCTTACTGCTTAGTATGATGCTGTGGTAGACTTCTAAGCTGAGGCATAATCATAGAGTAGAAAAATCTTTATTTCTCTAGTCCAGTGTTTCTTAACCTGTGGCCCGCAGACCCCTAGGGTCTAGGAGTATGTGTATGAGGTCCGCCAACTTATCTACGGACATTTGAATTAATAAATAAATGTCAGCAAGTCTCGTAATTGCTACGCTTACATAGCACGGCGAGCGGGCGTCAGCAAGCGGGACCTCTGCTCGTGTATATAACAAAAACAAATACAGGAACAGATTACAAATTACAATTATTGGAATCCGATTTGAGATTACAACTTAGTAATAACGTCAACCAAAATATTACTCATTTTGTTGCAAAAAAGCAAAACTAAACTTCACATAAATGATTTTTATGAAAATAATATTTTTTTTTGTATTACTAAAATAAATTGTCCTAAACTTATTCCTGTTTTTTATTAAGAGGGTCCTTGAAATTGTACTTAAATTTCTAGGGGTCCGTGGACTGAAAAAGATTAAGAAACGCTGCTCTAGTCCATGCAGGGCATATTATACATTTGTGATATATACCCGCATATAATGGTGCATTGATGTTGCGCCGTAATGCACCACGACGTATCTATAACGCTCCGTCGTTATTCGGTTCGAAGATTCAAAAAACTTTGCAGTACATTCAAAGGGAATTCCAAAATGTAAACATAATTGTGTGCATATAAAATAACATTAAAAATAATAAAAATCATAACCGAAAATGTTAGATAGTTTTATTTCAATATCGAGCTTTCGCGTAAACATAAATCAAAATCAAAACACTTATGAATGAGTAAATAAACGACTTATCTTATAATCGGTTTAAAAATACGATTTTTTAAAATTATAAAGCTAAAAAATCCCTTCTTCATTTCTCAACTTGACCTTCAAGCATCTTAAACGCGAGTAAATCTCGTCCCAATCCAAGTAAGCTCCTATGATTTTCCTAACATTATTGGCGTTATCTTCGTACGCATTTCTTCCGTGCAGTAATCTGATATTATCAAAGGCGAGTATATCACCCGGCTGTGTTTTAAATTTGGCGGAAAATTTATGATTTAAATTCAAGAATAATCCGTGAGCTTTGTACCACGGTACCACTGTCTCTATTGACCCTGGGAAGTGACTGCCTCTTTGGGGAATAGAGAAGTTGATTCTGATAATTTCTCCGTGTTGATCAAGGCATATGACAGGAGAACGGTAAAGCTTGAAGAATTCATTCCCGTGCTCTACCCCAATGTCGCTCCACTCTACTTCTGTCTCCGTTAGAAGAGTGTATTCTTCTGGACAATTTTCCTTCATATACTGCGCTACGTAGTGGCAGTCTGAGAGCAGATTTTCCCCTCCATCACTCGCTGTCTGTACAAGGCAATGGAGTAGGTTTGTGCCGGGACAGTACTCATAGTATGGCAAATCTGTGTGCATTTGCAAATTGCTTGACAAATACGCTACGTTACTCGTGTTGGGTACATGTTGAACTACGAATTTTACGCCATAGTGAGTCCTTTTCGTGAAACCAATTTTTTCAACGACCTGGTCAACAGCAGTTTCCGAATGTGGTGCATTTTGTATCAAAGCAACACCATATACTGAAAAGTTGTGCAGCCAGTTGTAAAGAGCTTCATCCGATCGAAGAATCTCGTTGTAATCGTGTTTAGTAAAAACTCTTTCGAAGTCTTTGCCATGCCAACTCACTTTTTTGGGCTTGTAAATTGTGTCACTGTACTTTCTCTGGTTCTCAGGGGTAAAACTTCTGAACTTCAACCATTCCAGATGGTATGAAGACTGGTGGCCATCAGGCCAAGTGACGCGTATATAACTCCCTTCTCTAGTAACATCTATGGGTTGAACATTTACGTCAAATTTACTCCAGTCAAGAATCCGGCTCTTCGCTGATTTGTGAAAGCAATCATCACATTGACAATTGTCTCTGAGCCACACAAAAGGGAACTTTAACGACTGTCCCTGTATGTCTATATTTAGATGTTCTGATTGTTTGAACAGTACACCACGGCTGTGGATATGTCTCGATAATTTTGGAATGGCAGAGAACTTTGCACTTTGTATCCGCCTTATTATGAACATGGTACGGACGACCTCGCACGTAATCGGCTGTCGATAAACTGAGACAAAGTTAGTTGACTCGTTATACGAGATCTCACAACCGGTTCATTATCGTTGCGAACATTTTTATTACGCGAATGAGATTATGCCAAAGAATATTGATACCTGCAGACTCGATGATTGAATAATAATACAAGAATAAAAATTATCATAATATGTTAGTATTATGTTAACTATGGATCCTAGGGGATCCATCCACAAATTGGTCAATTAACATTTGGGAAAACTTACTTTACTATTATAAATTACATCATGGAACTGTGGAAGCACTAATTGCATATGTACATATTTTTTCAGGATTAAAGGCATCTATCTGGTTTTATTTATTTGTATTACAATTAGAATTCCATCAATACAAAGATTTATAAACCTTTGAATTGGTTCATAGCTAAAAACCGCAAGCTATATTTATTTTCACATGTTTACTGTAATAAAACTTGTTTTAATTTTAAAAAATAATATTTTATTTTAGGTGTCCGTCAATCCGAAGCACTAGCCTTTCTACCCGATAAATAATCAATGTCAGAAATAGGTCTCCACTCTCAAATATTAACTATGTAATCAAATAATAATTGTTTATTGTAGTGGAAGTTAATGTGTGTAATTATGACGTAATCAGCTTTGCTTTACTTAGCTTTAGGTTCATACACAATTTGCTGTAACTGCCTGTAAACGTCTGTCAACCAAATTAAGCCTGGACTAGATCAATTATTTCTAGCAATAATCGTACGCAATTATTGCTTATAAATTAGTCCGTCAGAACATGCGCAATGCTTAGGAAATTCTCGCCTGCGTTGATATAAAAACAAAGAAGACATTGACATATTAAGTATCTATACGAGTCTTGACAGGTATCGTATTTGCATACGATAATTGCTAGGAATCATTGCTCCGTCTAAATGAGCCTTTAAATAGGCAAGTTGCGTCTGTACAAACCTAGAATACTTTTCTATTGCATAGAAATAATAATGTACTATATCAATTACGCCGGCGATGCGGCACTATTCTTGGGTATGCTGTATGAAGTTTCTTTCGCAGTTACGATACATTCGCGTTCTGGGGTCAGATGAATTTAACCTAATTTAAAGGCAAAAGAAAAAAAACACAGTTTAAATTTGTTCTATTTATTAAAACCAAAATATACAAAACATCCATAAAATAAATAAACAGCCATTTAATCTCCTTTGCCAAAGTATTGAGTAAAGATGTCCTTGCACCTATTTTATACAACAAAAATATATTAAAAATATCATTACAATTAATATTAAGTAAGTATTACATTTTTTCGAGACAACTTTTACTAAAACTAAATTCAAATGAAAACCAAATTATCTTACCTACAATGAATTTTTAAAGCCAAAAATCAGTTCGTGATGAAAATATTAAAAGCGTCGCTAAAAACTCAAGAGTAAAAAATTGCTCTTTTTTTATTCTTAAAAATTTCAAAATCTCCTATTTTTATTTAGTCACCTTAATCCTCCTTACAATTTAAATGTACTTTTAAGTATAATTAATTAAAACACAATTTCATTATGTTAATTTATGTGATATTGATCAAACTTAATAATCATTTACTTATATTAAACAATGATTAATCAAAGTATAGATATGCCATACCCCATGTCCTACTAATATTATGATGGGGGTCAAAAGTCAAAGTTTCCGTTGCATAGATACATACATACGACTGAAGCTAATAAAAGCGTGTTAAAAAACAGGCATACGGATCCATTAGAAAAGATGGCAATCATAAAGTATTTTTTTCTTACAACCCAAAAGCATCCATACCTTAAACTGAATTATTCAATATCGTTTGTTCTCTCTTCTCTCCTACGCTTATCTCTGTTGAATTTAGAGTTTGAACAGTATACTTTTTCAAGAAAATTGCAGATATGAATTGTCTCACGTTTTTAGACTACACAAATTGCAAACTGATTAGGGCTTACACCACCTGGAATGGACGCGCCATGTGCTTATTAATGTGAAAAAAATATTCTGCCACTTGCAATGTCACTAGTACATTAAAAGTACAATACACATAGTCGAAGAGTATTGTGTCGATATAAACACACACATAAAATTTTTTTTAACGCTTTACCGTTTCACGTACACTGACATGATTCCAACATGTTTGTTACATAGTTATCATTTAATGTACTATCTATAATCAGTCGTTTCGTTAAAATAATAATAATTATTTTCGAATGCCAGAAAATTCCGATATTTCCGATATTCTCTAGAGAAAAATATAGTTTTATATGCATATTCCAAGCTTAATGCATTACAAATAATGTTTATTTGCATTACAATAATGACTCCTTGTATACCTTAATGTTGTAATTTGATTGTGATTTTATGGTAAGCGTTGCTGAGTATGCCTCTAATGTTCCAAATGTCGTCGAACTTCTCTGGCTGCGTGTTGAAATTACTGTCCGTTGCCTTTGCCCACAACTCCAACTAAAAAAATATAACACTTTTTTCGAAAGGCGGTACTGATAGTTCTAAATCGAATCGTATTTAGAAAAAAGAAATACTTATTAAAAATAACTCCATACATACAAAAAACTTTAGAAATAAATTAATTATAAAGCCCTAAAAACACATGAGCCAGAAAAATTTGAGTTATTTACGGCGCGCGAGTGGAAATTGGGGTAGGATGGGTTGAGCGATTTTGGAACTATATTAAAACTAAGTAATTTTTTTCATTCCATTTATCCCCAGTATATCCCCCATTCACTGCCTCGGTGGCGTAGTTGTATTACAGTACGACTCCAAAGCTGAGGTCTCCGGTTCGATCCCCGGGTCAGGCAAAGTGATATTGAGTTTATTTATTCAGTATCAGCCCAGAATCTGGAATTTGTGTCCAATATGGCGATAGGCTCGCCCCCATCACATAATGGGACGGAATAACGGCGAAAAGTGGGTGCACTAGTTGCGCCTCTGCCTACCCCTTCGGGGATAACAGGCGTGAGTGTGTGTGTGTATCCCCCACTGACCTCAGCCTGTGCCTTGTCCACCGGTACCCTGGCTGTCCACAGCGTCCACCCGTAGTGTGTGTTGGGCGGCGCGTCGTCGCTGAGGAGATGGTGCGCCTCCACCCACGTGACGCCGCGGTCCGAGCTGATGTCCACGCGCATTATCTTCGCACCACCGCCGGAGTACGCGTAGCCTGCGACACAAACAA
Source organism: Lapara coniferarum (assembly GCA_949316025.1). Classification (NCBI taxonomy): domain Eukaryota; kingdom Metazoa; phylum Arthropoda; class Insecta; order Lepidoptera; family Sphingidae; genus Lapara; species Lapara coniferarum. The sequence continues at coordinate 1,212,911 of OX438919.1, read as the reverse complement.
TAATGCATAAATAAAACAGTCATCTGCATTGGCCATGTAGGTATATTAAAAACAACGTTAACACAAATTGACGGCGTTTATTGGAGGATGCAACTTTAAAATTTTTTTTGTCAATTCGTCAATTTAATGCAGCTGGCATTCTATAAAGATTTGAATGGTCTTGGAAAGCTATCATTATAAGAATTACCCAAATGACCTCACCTCTGACCTCCACATGTCCATTCTTGACCTTGACCTGCTCTCCATCCCCGGGGTCACAAATGGCGGAGGTCACCGGCAGGCTGTACACGGGCGGTGCGGTGGTGAAATCAGCAGTTTCCCAAGTCTTAGACGGATTGAACGCGCGATAGTCCTTCTGATGCCAGTGCGACGGAGACTCCAATTCTGATACTATTATCGATTCTAGGGGAAAAGGAATTGCGTAAATTGGTATTCTGGCTTTAAATATGGGTCTCTATCCAGCTTCAATGACCAAGATGGATAAATTTTGGGTACATTTTTTTAAGTACATAACTGGATTGCTTTTGCTCGAAATGTATGCTTAGAGATTAGTCTCTATCACATCATAGGTTGGATATACTATATTACTACTAGGTGTTGCTCGGGGATTTGCTCGCGTGACAAGCCTACTCCGCAACAAAAGTCCCTAGAAAACAGTGCGACGCCAGCGCCATCTACTTAAAGAATCAGGTAAAAAATATACGACTGCCTCGGTGGCGTAGTTGTATTGTGGTACGACTGCAATGCTGAGGTCTCGGGTTCGATTCCCGGGTCGGGCAAAGTGATATTGAGTTTTTCTATTCAATATCAGTTTGGAGTCTGGCTTTTGTGCCCGATATGGCCATAGGCTCACCCCCTATCACATCATGGGACGGAATAATGGCGAAAAGTGGGTGTATTAGTTGCGCCTCTGCCTACCCATTCGGGGATAAAAGGCGTGAGTGTATATGTATGTAAAAAATATAGATTATTTCCCATGGGAGCTACTTTCTCTTTCTTTCTTTTTACAGGGACAAAAGTAGCCTTTATGTTAATCCGGGACATGACCTACCCGTGTGCCAAATTTCATCTAAATCTGTTTAGATGTTCGTTTACCTCTAAGACACATCCGAAAATTTTCACAAACTTTCGCATTTATGACATTAGTAAGAAGATACATTTTTGAAGTTATGTTTCTTTAGGCGCGTTGTCAAAAAATATGAGAGTGAAATTTAAAGATGCGCGCGCATCATGTAACACAAAAGTCATAGATTATGCGCACGCATCACTGTAATTTAGTTTCAATACTATTAATCGACTTTAGGAGGTACTTAATTAATATCCTAAATTTATACTATCAGGAACTTTTTTTTATCAAGAACTTTGCCTTAGGGTAGGGCTTCTAGTGTGGCGGGTCTACTGTACTGTGAACCTGCCACCCCCACACCTACTTGACCCTCCAAAACAAATTTGACCCCCAACCTATTTTGACCCCCTTGACCCCCACACCCATTTTCGACCCTTGACCCTGTTAGGATCCTTCGGGTATTTAAATAAGTGGACTGTATTATTGTAGTATGCTGGTATATTCTCATCAGCAATTGATAATAAAACTGACAATAATGAACCGAGGACGGTGAAATTCCAAAGGCAAGTGTCGTTCCTCTTGCCGCTAGCGCCGTCCCCTCTCCGGCGCCCTCCACGCCGCACCGCCCCCGCGGCCAGCGCGGCCCGTGCGGAAATATGTGAACGTTGTCTTAACAGACCCTCCACACCTATTTTTGACCCCTGACCCCCTTGACCCCCACACCCATTTTCGACCTTTGACCCTCCTAGTTTAACATAATGAAAACTAAAAAAATATTTTATGATGCCAAAGAAGTATAACTTCTCACGCGCGTACATAAAGTACACGCATCCTTTTTTCCGTGCAGGATAATTATATTAAGAGTAGAGTATATGGTATCGAGCCACTTGACGCTCCTGACGGCGGGCGCGCCGGGCACGACGGCGCGGAGCGGCGCGCCGTGGTCGGGCGGCAGCGCGGCGCCGTTCATATAGTATAGTATAGTATAGTATAGAGAGTAGAGTATATGGTACCGAGCCACTTGACGCTCCTGACGGCGGGCGCGCCGGGCACGACGGCGCGGAGCGGCGCGCCGTGGTCGGGCGGCAGCGCGGCGCCGTTCATATAGTATAGTATAGTATAGTATAGAGAGTAGAGTATATGGTACCGAGCCACTTGACGCTCCTGACGGCGGGCGCGCCGGGCACGACGGCGCGGAGCGGCGCGCCGTGGTCGGGCGGCAGCGCGGCGCCGTTCATATAGTATAGTATAGTATAGTATAGAGAGTAGAGTATATGGTACCGAGCCACTTGACGCTCCTGACGGCGGGCGCGCCGGGCACGACGGCGCGGAGCGGCGCGCCGTGGTCGGGCGGCAGCGCGGCGCCGTTCATATAGTATAGTATAGTATAGTATAGAGAGTAGAGTATATGGTACCGAGCCACTTGACGCTCCTGACGGCGGGCGCGCCGGGCACGACGGCGCGGAGCGGCGCGCCGTGGTCGGGCGGCAGCGCGGCGCCGTTCATATAGTATAGTATAGTATAGTATAGAGAGTAGAGTATATGGTACCGAGCCACTTGACGCTCCTGACGGCGGGCGCGCCGGGCACGACGGCGCGGAGCGGCGCGCCGTGGTCGGGCGGCAGCGCGGCGCCGTTCATATTTATTTATTTATTTATTTATTTATTTATTTATTTATTTATTTTTCATTTACATCTTCATCTTATTATACAGTTTAGATTTGCCAGAGACGTCTCACACTAGGCTAGGCCTGTAACGTGAAACATCTTTACAGAGTATATAATCTTATTATCTCCAGTAGTGCAAGGGTAATACCAATTTGTTTGAAGTGCAAATTAGAGAAATAAATAAATGTGTAGATAGTACAAAAATGACCAATTTTAAATGTTAGAGTAAAATTCAAAGAAAAAATTTATTTATAATATTTTCCGTGTACTCATGTGACCAGTCCTGTAATCCCTTCATAATTTTACTTTTTGCTTCGCGCATAGACATACACTTAATGTCAAATAATCTATTTATTTTGTTATAAATCAGGGGTTTCATATAGGGGAAAAATCTTTTAGCAAAAGCTGTCTTCACATGTTCATATGGTATTTGAAAAATGCGCTTTGCAATCATGAGTTGGTATGAGTCAGAATTTAAAACATCTCTGTGTGCTGTGAGGGTTACCCTAAGTATATAAAGCCTCCTAACACTAAGCACTTGGGTCTCCTTGAATAACGTGGTGGTAGGAAAGCGGAATGGGACATTGATCATAGTTTTCAGAACGGCGCGTTGAGCTCTTTCCACTTTAATAAGTTGAGTAGATGCAGCACCTCCCCAGGCCAGTATACAATAGGAAAGGACTGATCGACATAGTGAAAAATATACAGTCTTTAGTAAATTTAGTGGCGCCACTGCTCTTAGGAGTTTCATCACGTACATAACTTTCCTGACCTTTGCGCATGTCAAAGCAATATGTTCATTAAATCTAAGATTTGCGTCTATTACGACTCCTAAGTATTTTGTAAAATGTACCTTCCTTAGCTGCGTACAGTTACATATTAGGTTATAGTTAAGTTCATTGCCGCAGCAATGAGCCACAATACCGAGATCGGGAGAAGGAGCTGACGTCACTGACTTATGAAAACATATATAATTTGTTTTCGTTATATTTAACGTAAGTAGATTATGGTTAAGCCATTCGGACACGTGATGTAGACCAATTTGTGCAGTTTTGAAAACCTCATTCCATGAGGTTTCATGGAAAATAACAATTGTATCATCAGCGTAATTAATAATATCTGCATTGGTTAAGGTTTTTTGAGTAGATAAATCGTTCATATAAACTAGGAAGAGCGTGGGACCCAATATACTGCCCTGAGGTACACCAAAACTTATATCATGTGGGTCACTAATTGCAGAATTGATTTTTGTATATTGTTTCCTGCCCGTGAGATAACTTTGGAATAAGTCAAGACACATACCCCGAACGCCTATAAGTTCCAACTTTCTCAAAAGAATAGGAATCGATACGGTGTCAAAGGCTTTCGCCAGATCTAAGAATACACCTATACAAGAGTTTCCTTCGTCAAGATGTTTGGAGACAATGTTAATTAGTAAAGACACAGCTTGCTCAGTGGACTTAGTTTGACGAAAACCAAATTGCCTATGGGTTAATAAGTTGTTTGACTCTAGAAAATGAACTAGTTGTTTGTTGATAATCTTCTCTAATATTTTGGAAAAGGTATTAAGAAGCGAAATTGGCCTGTAGTTATTGGGATTATCAGTTGAACCTCCTTTATGAATAGGTGTAACGGCAGCGATTTTCCAAATTTTAGGAAAGGTACCAGTAGATATACTTAGGTTGTAAATAAAGGTTAGAGGTGCTACAACGTAATTTTTTATTAATTTTACTAATTTACTGTTAATTCCGTCTAGTCCGGGGGCTATGTTATCTTTCATTTGCAGAATAAATTTTTCTACTTCAATGGTGTCAGTAGGATGCAAGAAGAATGAGTTTGATATAGAATTTGATAAGTGAACTTTTGAAGCTAAATGGTTTTCGGCATAGTATAGTATAGTATAGTATAGAGAGTAGAGTATATGGTACCGAGCCACTTGACGCTCCTGACGGCGGGCGCGCCGGGCACGACGGCGCGGAGCGGCGCGCCGTGGTCGGGCGGCAGCGCGGCGCCGTTCATATAGTATAGTATAGTATAGTATAGAGAGTAGAGTATATGGTACCGAGCCACTTGACGCTCCTGACGGCGGGCGCGCCGGGCACGACGGCGCGGAGCGGCGCGCCGTGGTCGGGCGGCAGCGCGGCGCCGTTCATATAGTATAGTATAGTATAGTATAGAGAGTAGAGTATATGGTACCGAGCCACTTGACGCTCCTGACGGCGGGCGCGCCGGGCACGACGGCGCGGAGCGGCGCGCCGTGGTCGGGCGGCAGCGCGGCGCCGTTCATATAGTATAGTATAGTATAGTATAGAGAGTAGAGTATATGGTACCGAGCCACTTGACGCTCCTGACGGCGGGCGCGCCGGGCACGACGGCGCGGAGCGGCGCGCCGTGGTCGGGCGGCAGCGCGGCGCCGTTCATATAGTATAGTATAGTATAGTATAGAGAGTAGAGTATATGGTACCGAGCCACTTGACGCTCCTGACGGCGGGCGCGCCGGGCACGACGGCGCGGAGCGGCGCGCCGTGGTCGGGCGGCAGCGCGGCGCCGTTCATATAGTATAGTATAGTATAGTATAGAGAGTAGAGTATATGGTACCGAGCCACTTGACGCTCCTGACGGCGGGCGCGCCGGGCACGACGGCGCGGAGCGGCGCGCCGTGGTCGGGCGGCAGCGCGGCGCCGTTCATATAGTATAGTATAGTATAGTATAGAGAGTAGAGTATATGGTACCGAGCCACTTGACGCTCCTGACGGCGGGCGCGCCGGGCACGACGGCGCGGAGCGGCGCGCCGTGGTCGGGCGGCAGCGCGGCGCCGTTCATATAGTATAGTATAGTATAGAGAGTAGAGTATATGGTACCGAGCCACTTGACGCTCCTGACGGCGGGCGCGCCGGGCACGACGGCGCGGAGCGGCGCGCCGTGGTCGGGCGGCAGCGCGGCGCCGTTCATATAGTATAGTATAGTATAGAGAGTAGAGTATATGGTACCGAGCCACTTGACGCTCCTGACGGCGGGCGCGCCGGGCACGACGGCGCGGAGCGGCGCGCCGTGGTCGGGCGGCAGCGCGGCGCCGTTCATATAGTATAGTATAGTATAGTATAGTATAGAGAGTAGAGTATATGGTACCGAGCCACTTGACGCTCCTGACGGCGGGCGCGCCGGGCACGACGGCGCGGAGCGGCGCGCCGTGGTCGGGCGGCAGCGCGGCGCCGTTCATATAGTATAGTATAGTATAGTATAGAGAGTAGAGTATATGGTACCGAGCCACTTGACGCTCCTGACGGCGGGCGCGCCGGGCACGACGGCGCGGAGCGGCGCGCCGTGGTCGGGCGGCAGCGCGGCGCCGTTCATATAGTATAGTATAGTATAGAGAGTAGAGTATATGGTACCGAGCCACTTGACGCTCCTGACGGCGGGCGCGCCGGGCACGACGGCGCGGAGCGGCGCGCCGTGGTCGGGCGGCAGCGCGGCGCCGTTCATATAGTATAGTATAGTATAGAGAGTAGAGTATATGGTACCGAGCCACTTGACGCTCCTGACGGCGGGCGCGCCGGGCACGACGGCGCGGAGCGGCGCGCCGTGGTCGGGCGGCAGCGCGGCGCCGTTCATATAGTATAGTATAGTATAGAAAGTAGAGTATATGGTACCGAGCCACTTGACGCTCCTGACGGCGGGCGCGCCGGGCACGACGGCGCGGAGCGGCGCGCCGTGGTCGGGCGGCAGCGCGGCGCCGTTCATATAGTATAGTATAGTATAGTATAGTATAGTATAGAGAGTAGAGTATATGGTACCGAGCCACTTGACGCTCCTGACGGCGGGCGCGCCGGGCACGACGGCGCGGAGCGGCGCGCCGTGGTCGGGCGGCAGCGCGGCGCCGTTCATATAGTATAGTATAGTATAGTATAGAGAGTAGAGTATATGGTACCGAGCCACTTGACGCTCCTGACGGCGGGCGCGCCGGGCACGACGGCGCGGAGCGGCGCGCCGTGGTCGGGCGGCAGCGCGGCGCCGTTCATATAGTATAGTATAGTATAGAGAGTAGAGTATATGGTACCGAGCCACTTGACGCTCCTGACGGCGGGCGCGCCGGGCACGACGGCGCGGAGCGGCGCGCCGTGGTCGGGCGGCAGCGCGGCGCCGTTCATATAGTATAGTATAGTATAGAGAGTAGAGTATATGGTACCGAGCCACTTGACGCTCCTGACGGCGGGCGCGCCGGGCACGACGGCGCGGAGCGGCGCGCCGTGGTCGGGCGGCAGCGCGGCGCCGTTCATATAGTATAGTATAGTATAGTATAGAGAGTAGAGTATATGGTACCGAGCCACTTGACGCTCCTGACGGCGGGCGCGCCGGGCACGACGGCGCGGAGCGGCGCGCCGTGGTCGGGCGGCAGCGCGGCGCCGTTCATATAGTATAGTATAGTATAGTATAGAGAGTAGAGTATATGGTACCGAGCCACTTGACGCTCCTGACGGCGGGCGCGCCGGGCACGACGGCGCGGAGCGGCGCGCCGTGGTCGGGCGGCAGCGCGGCGCCGTTCATATAGTATAGTATAGTATAGTATAGAGAGTAGAGTATATGGTACCGAGCCACTTGACGCTCCTGACGGCGGGCGCGCCGGGCACGACGGCGCGGAGCGGCGCGCCGTGGTCGGGCGGCAGCGCGGCGCCGTTCATATAGTATAGTATAGTATAGTATAGAGAGTAGAGTATATGGTACCGAGCCACTTGACGCTCCTGACGGCGGGCGCGCCGGGCACGACGGCGCGGAGCGGCGCGCCGTGGTCGGGCGGCAGCGCGGCGCCGTTCATATAGTATAGTATAGTATAGTATAGAGAGTAGAGTATATGGTACCGAGCCACTTGACGCTCCTGACGGCGGGCGCGCCGGGCACGACGGCGCGGAGCGGCGCGCCGTGGTCGGGCGGCAGCGCGGCGCCGTTCATATAGTATAGTATAGTATAGTATAGAGAGTAGAGTATATGGTACCGAGCCACTTGACGCTCCTGACGGCGGGCGCGCCGGGCACGACGGCGCGGAGCGGCGCGCCGTGGTCGGGCGGCAGCGCGGCGCCGTTCATATAGTATAGTATAGTATAGTATAGAGAGTAGAGTATATGGTACCGAGCCACTTGACGCTCCTGACGGCGGGCGCGCCGGGCACGACGGCGCGGAGCGGCGCGCCGTGGTCGGGCGGCAGCGCGGCGCCGTTCATATAGTATAGTATAGTATAGAGAGTAGAGTATATGGTACCGAGCCACTTGACGCTCCTGACGGCGGGCGCGCCGGGCACGACGGCGCGGAGCGGCGCGCCGTGGTCGGGCGGCAGCGCGGCGCCGTTCATATAGTATAGTATAGTATAGAGAGTAGAGTATATGGTACCGAGCCACTTGACGCTCCTGACGGCGGGCGCGCCGGGCACGACGGCGCGGAGCGGCGCGCCGTGGTCGGGCGGCAGCGCGGCGCCGTTCATATAGTATAGTATAGTATAGTATAGAGAGTAGAGTATATGGTACCGAGCCACTTGACGCTCCTGACGGCGGGCGCGCCGGGCACGACGGCGCGGAGCGGCGCGCCGTGGTCGGGCGGCAGCGCGGCGCCGTTCATATAGTATAGTATAGTATAGAGAGTAGAGTATATGGTACCGAGCCACTTGACGCTCCTGACGGCGGGCGCGCCGGGCACGACGGCGCGGAGCGGCGCGCCGTGGTCGGGCGGCAGCGCGGCGCCGTTCATATAGTATAGTATAGTATAGAGAGTAGAGTATATGGTACCGAGCCACTTGACGCTCCTGACGGCGGGCGCGCCGGGCACGACGGCGCGGAGCGGCGCGCCGTGGTCGGGCGGCAGCGCGGCGCCGTTCATATAGTATAGTATAGTATAGAGAGTAGAGTATATGGTACCGAGCCACTTGACGCTCCTGACGGCGGGCGCGCCGGGCACGACGGCGCGGAGCGGCGCGCCGTGGTCGGGCGGCAGCGCGGCGCCGTTCATATAGTATAGTATAGTATAGAGAGTAGAGTATATGGTACCGAGCCACTTGACGCTCCTGACGGCGGGCGCGCCGGGCACGACGGCGCGGAGCGGCGCGCCGTGGTCGGGCGGCAGCGCGGCGCCGTTCATATAGTATAGTATAGTATAGAGAGTAGAGTATATGGTACCGAGCCACTTGACGCTCCTGACGGCGGGCGCGCCGGGCACGACGGCGCGGAGCGGCGCGCCGTGGTCGGGCGGCAGCGCGGCGCCGTTCATATAGTATAGTATAGTATAGAGAGTAGAGTATATGGTACCGAGCCACTTGACGCTCCTGACGGCGGGCGCGCCGGGCACGACGGCGCGGAGCGGCGCGCCGTGGTCGGGCGGCAGCGCGGCGCCGTTCATATAGTATAGTATAGTATAGAGAGTAGAGTATATGGTACCGAGCCACTTGACGCTCCTGACGGCGGGCGCGCCGGGCACGACGGCGCGGAGCGGCGCGCCGTGGTCGGGCGGCAGCGCGGCGCCGTTCATATAGTATAGTATAGTATAGAGAGTAGAGTATATGGTACCGAGCCACTTGACGCTCCTGACGGCGGGCGCGCCGGGCACGACGGCGCGGAGCGGCGCGCCGTGGTCGGGCGGCAGCGCGGCGCCGTTCATATAGTATAGTATAGTATAGAGAGTAGAGTATATGGTACCGAGCCACTTGACGCTCCTGACGGCGGGCGCGCCGGGCACGACGGCGCGGAGCGGCGCGCCGTGGTCGGGCGGCAGCGCGGCGCCGTTCATATAGTATAGTATAGTATAGAGAGTAGAGTATATGGTACCGAGCCACTTGACGCTCCTGACGGCGGGCGCGCCGGGCACGACGGCGCGGAGCGGCGCGCCGTGGTCGGGCGGCAGCGCGGCGCCGTTCATGTGTGTGGCGAGCAGCACGGCGCGCTCCTCACTCAGCGCGGTGTGCAGTGGGATCGACGTGCTGAAGTTCACGCCCGTCGCGTCTATGTCGGCGCCTTGCAACTGTACAGTCAGCCACATAAGTATCTGAACAAATTCAAAATTTCAAATCGCCTATACGCGTTCAGTTCGATTAACATCATTTTTTCTTTGGGTAAAGTAAGTAAATTCTTTTAATTTTATTTTTGTGAAGAGAAAACAAAAATTGGTAAGAACACAAAACCATAGAGGCGATTTGAAGTTTTGAATTTGTTCAGCTACTTATTTAGCTGACTGTACATATTATGTTGAAAAATTTGACGTTCAATTCAAACGCATTTGTTTTTATATTGCAACGTGGACAAAATAAAAATCATAAACCATGGGGTGCATGCAGTTAAGCCAAGTAAAACCCAAGTATGTTAAAATAGCTTTTGCCCGCGGCTCCGCCCGCACTAAAAAGTTTTTCCGGGATAAAAGTCCCGGTCTATATTTCCCCGGGATAAAAAGTAGCCTATGTGTTAATCCAGGACATGATCTACCCGTGTGCCAAATTTCATCGAAATCAGTTCGGTAGTTTTTAATGAAAGAGGAACAAACATCCTTACATCCATACATACTTACAAACTTTCGCCTTTATAATATTAGTAGGAAGTAGGATTTTCTCTTACTTAATAAAATAAATTTTAAGCACTTCCCCTATCAGTGCTTTAGTTGCATCCTTACTGACCTGAGTAAGTGAAACAGAAATTACTCCTATACTAATATACCAGATCAGCTCCTGGCTTAGATTCTTAATAGAAGTAATTTACTAAGGCTTGGAATAGATCAATAGTTGATACCATAATTTCTTTATGTAGAGAAATAAAAAATTAGCATTGTTGATATCTTACATATTCTGCATACTCACAATGACATGCTTCCCTTTGGTATCTGTGGGGTCAACCCCACAGTGCAACAACACGTCTCTCAACCTCACCCCAGTCCACGTGGCATTACTGATCGCCCCACCAGCCCAATCCAGGCCCTTCACTGGCTTCACCTGCTTTTCATATAATTAATAGCATTTTTTATTATAGGTTTGCACAAACTATCGCGATATCAATAATATGGTAGTTTCCTATGTATTTTGTACACTATTTTATACGTAACATAAAATGATACGAAAAAAAATTGTTTCTGTGAAATCAGCATCAAAATTGGTTGAAAAATAAAGCAGTAATTCATATTTCAAATATGGTTATGAGTGAAAGGGAGGGCGAAGTGAGGATATGGCGCTATCTCTACTACGTAGGGGATAATCACAAGATTGTATTGTTCGCAGATGATACATCATTAATGTTTAAAATCAAAAGAAAGTTATTAAATTATGACGAAGTGAACAATGCTCTCCGTAATGTAGTGCATTGGTTTAATTTAAACAACTTATTATTAAATGCTAAAAAAACTAAATGCATTAAATTTTCTATGCCCAACGTAAAAAAAGTAACAACCAATGTACAAATAAATGGCGAAGAGTTGGATCCTGTTGCGTCAACTACCTTTTTGGGCATCACACTAGACGCGAAACTCCAGTGGGGACCGCATATAGCAAAGTTAGCAGGTAGACTAAGTTCAGCGGCTTATGCAGTCAGAAAAATAAGGCGTCTGACAGATGTAGAAACGGCAAGAATTGTTTATTTTAGTTATTTTCATAGCATTTTGTCATATGGCATTCTTCTTTGGGGAAATGATGCAGACATTAATACAGTATTTGTATTACAAAAGAGGGCTATTAGAGCTATTTATTGTCTTGGACCCCGTGTTTCTCTTAGAGAAAAGTTTAAAGAGATAAACATTCTTACCGTAATATCTCAATACATTTATGAAAATCTTTTGTATGTGAGGAAAAATATCGCACATTTTGATCAAATATGCGATGTTCATAATATAAACACTAGGAATAAACATAAATATGTGATACATGCTACTCGTCTCCATAAAATTAGTCATTCTTTTGTTGGTCAATCTGTACGTTTCTTTAACAAACTTCCTAAGCATATTGTAAATCTACCAATAAAAAAAATTAAAATGACTATAAAAGACCGCCTCTGTAAAAAAGGTTACTATCGTATTTGCGATTATCTGGAGGATACAAATGCTTGGGATTAAATTGCTCGGATTCACTCATGTTCTATAATTTGATTGTTAGGTACATACCTATATTATTAATTTTTTTTTGACATCATTGTTTTACATATTATTATTCTTATTCTGACATTTTTTTTTATTCGATTGTAATTAACTTAAGTGATTTTTGACAGATGGATATGTGTGACTTTCCCGGGTAGTTCTAAGAGTATATTTTTGAACATACTACGTTACTCATTTGATATACCCCTTTGTTGCATCTCTTTTGTCTTGGTTAGCCACAATCTGAGTAGTCTTGCTCGCTTTAATGTCTGTGCTCGCGGCGGCGTCGTGTGCCGGGTCGGTCACTTCCCTGAAACATGGTTGAGGAGGCCGATGGCTGGCACATGCGTCATACTCGTGAACGGGTGCTGCTTGTGTGGACTGGTCTGCTCTGTTTGACGGTTGACTTTATTTTTTTTTTTTTACTTAAAATTAAACATGTAGGTGGTTGTTTCACCTAGGTACTCCGTTAATTTTCGCACTTAATATCCATCTTTAAAATTTGAAGTAATATTGTGATTTACAAATTGTAAAATATATATACATAAAAAAAAATATTATAAAAGACCTACGCTGAGTTTCTTGGTGCTTCTTCTCAGGTCAGTGGGCTTTTCCGAAGCACTGGTAGAATCTTTTAGTAAAACAATATTGTGAAAAATGACGTGTAAAAGTGCCCTTAGGGGCCTATTTACTGAATAAATGATTTGAATTTTGAATTTCTCTTTCGCACGCAAGCAGCGTTATGGCCGGTGACACCCGGTGACGTCACAGTCTGATATCATCGTTATTTGGCAATTATCCCGTCTACCAAATTTCAAAGCTTTATAACTTATTATTGAGTTAATTTAGAAAAATCTTTTTCCGTGAGGTTTAGGATAGCATACATTTTTGATAAATGTTTAAAAAAAGTATTCAACTATACTCCGTCCAGCCATTTATTTAACTTTTGACAGTTCGGTTTCTAATCAATTGGTGATGTACTAATGCGTTACCGATTTGAATTCTTGTAATAATCAATTTAACTAATGAAAAAGTTTTGATCGATTAAACAAATTGATGTTATTTTTGCTCAACATGTATATAAATTTATTCTGTTGGTATATATTCTATATCTGGAGGCGCCACGTAATGGACCTCCAAAAAAAAAGGAAAAGAGAAAGCGAAGGAGAGAAGAAAAAAAGGGGAAAATTTATTGGGACAGTCGAGACCGTCCCGGGCGAGTCCTAAGGCTTGCTGCGTTGGGTCGAGCAATGACCCTGGCGTTCGTGGACTGTACTTTAATATCCCCTTCAGAAGGGCTGATTCGCGGCTTATCGGTTGGTGTTGGCAGAGGATCGGGAATCAAGGAGTTCACGCTCACCTTGACGATTCTCCATCCAGGCGGCAGCGCGCGCGTTCCCGACGAATGGCGTCAAACGTAGACACACGACGCTGACGCAACAGGGGCTTGAATCACTCCGAAATAAATCACAAACACCAAGGACGATAGTTATATAGTTCAGTTCAGCGTAACATGAGCGTATTTTGCGAAACATGCATCAGATTGAACCGGATTAGCGAAAATATTCGGCAGCCATTAAGACGGCTGTCGGCGGCGTGGAAGCGACTGTCGGCGGCGACGGCGCGAACCGAAGTGAAGTCCTCGCGCAAGTTGTCCCGCGCGATGCACGTGAGGCCCCCGTTGCGTGCGGAGAGAGGGGAGCGGGGAAGGAGGTTAATGTTGCCAACCGATAATTGCGTTTAATTACCAAAAAAATGTGGAATCATTTTGGCGGAACCAATATCCAACATAACTTTTGTCAATATTTAAGTTTAATATTCTATTTCATTGATTATCATATACTTACGCGTATATAAAAAGAAAATATTTAATTTAGATTGCCACATTTTATTTTTCAATGAAAAAGTTTTGTATTATCTTTGTTACACAATCAGTGGGCTTGTCGAATATCGATCGATAATGAATATCGGAGCTGAAGAGCAAGTCGCTTCACTATGGTAAAAAAAATGGCGTCCATAAAGTAGTCAATTATTTTGTTTTCAAATCCTTGTCAATAATAATTATAAAATTACTGCCCTATTTCTTAACCAATTTAAATGCAGTTTTCAACGAAGGCCTTCTTTTTCATTATATTTGCTGTTAGAAAAAAAAGGAAGAAAGAAATTAAATTTATTAGCAACAAACACAAAACACCCCTGTTTATTTTATACACACGTATAAAATAAACAGGGGCTTAGAATGTGAAAAAAAAAACAAGATGCGTTTCCGCATCGTTTTATTGAGATTGGTTGAGAGACTGACGTATCGGTCTCTCGATCAATCACAAACATCAAAATACCGATACGTCAGTCACTCAACCAATCACAATAAAACGAAGCGGAGACGCATCGCGTTTTTTTTTCACATTCTAAGCCCCCAGACGTGTTACGTTTAGAGTAATGTACAATCCGAACTTAGGAAATACTCTTTTAATAGATATTTTTAATGAAGGTATTCTGTACCTCATTGTCATCATCATCAGCCATTCGACGTCCACTGTTGAACATAGGCCTCCCCCAAAAAAATTCCAGACGGACCTGTCAAAAACGTACCCAATTCTACTACTACTTATAGATATCCCTTAGAAGTCATGCATATGCTAACATAAGATTAAATCAATCTTTTCGACCGGCCTAAAGATAGTCATGAGCGGCATAAATCAAAGCATAGACAAACTTAGATTTCGGGTTGACAAACTTCAGACCATAAAATTAACTTTGTACGTATGTTTGTATGTATGTTAACTCTGAGCTAATACTATTAGAACCTTATTCATCTCACTGCGTCTGTTCCCTGCACACATGAGTGCCGCCCGTAAGGTGACGCGCGGGAACTGGTGGAGCTGCTGCAGAGTGAAGGTGCGAGGGTCGCGGCCCCCCACCGACACTGTCACGCGGTGAGTCGCCGCGTCCAGCTCTGGAACAGGCATGTGTTGACGGACGTAAAATAACTCGCTGCAAACAAAAACACACTCAATGGGTTTCTGTTAGGGCTCTATTAATGGATATAATTAGGAAGAATTAATAAATAGTATTTCAAAGACATAATTTTGGAAATAAACATTTGTGTATCGAGCTCCCGCGGTCTTCTGTTACTCAGCCAATTAGGGTAGTTTCCTATGTATGATTTTTTACATTATTTTATATGTAACAGAAAATAATACGAAAAATAATTTCTTCTGTGAAATCAGTATCAAAACTGGTTGTAAAATAAAGCAGTTATTCATATTTCAAATATTCTTGTGAGCAAAAGGGGGGACGTGGAGAAAATATCGCGATATCTTTTTCGCACGCAAGCAGCGTTATGGCCGGCGACTCTCGGTGACGTCACACAGTGTAATATTACTGTTATTTGACAACTACCCCTTCCAGCAAATTTCAAAGCTTTATAACTTACTAATTATTCCTTCAATTTTGAAAATAATTTTTCCGTTAGATTTTGGATGGCATAAATTTCATGATAAATGTATCAAAAAAAGCAACTACCCTATTACTGCGTGACGAAGGCTGTTCGACTCAATTTCACAAGCCACTAACTTGGATGCTTGCATTAAAAAGCTTCAAATATACCATGACTGTAGGAAAAAGTCTGTGCACAATTTGACTGCCTAGCCCTTTATGCATAAAAGGTGTGACTGTGTGATACAAATGTGAACGTACTTGGGCGTGTCCAGGTGTTGTATCTGCAGCTTGGGCGGTATCTCTGCGTTGAAAGGTCGCGCGGTCTTCACGACCAGCCGCCGGTCCCTCATCGGCTCTCGCACCCACATCTCCTCGTCCGAGTGGTCCACCACATCATCATCGTGGAGGTTGCCTGAAAGTAATAGAGTAGCTAACTACTTTTTTTAATACATTTATCAAAAATGTATGCCATCCAAAATGTAATGGCAAAAGAATTTTAAAAATTGGTGCTATAATAAGTTATATTTTTTTTTAGTAATTTTTATAAAATAATTTATACCATTATCATTAGTTTTGATATCTGTTGTTACATTTATAATTATATTATAGTCAATGTATTTATCATCAAATGGCACGGCAGAAGCGCAACTTTAGGGACGTAATTCTGTGAATATAATGTATCATGGAACCTATCGTCTTATGGAATGCAAATTCCAATTACAATCAACTCTCATATATTTTTCTATACCAATTTTAGTTCTCCGACTTGGGTATTAAATTCTAATTTGGTCTTGAGTTTGCGGAACTGAGTTACCAATATACCAATTGACCAATTAAATATAACGCCTTAACTAATACTCACCAACCCTATAAGACTCGAGCAATGCATACACCTCAGGTGTCTTGTGCATCCCGTACACATTCCAGAATGGCTCGATACTGAGCCCGGCCGCGTTCAGGATCTGTTCTCCGCCCGGGTGCGAGGGAAGGAACTTGGTGACGTCGTACACTCCATGCTTGTACGTTACCCAGAAACTGTTCCTGGAAAAAGTGTATGAGTTGAGATGGAGATACTGATGTTTGCATATTTCTCTTTACTATACTTCTAAGAATATAGTGTAAAAAACTGGTTCTATCTTTCTGTGAAGTGCTTGAACAAAAGTGTTGCCTTGACAGACAGTAGCTGAATATAGTCAGATGTAAGAAAAAAGCATGAGTAAACCATTTGACGCTTTTTGCACTGAAATAATTAATTTTGGATTTCATAGGTTCTTGCTGGTGTTGACCTATTCAACAAAGCATCTGGAAATTACTTCTAAAAATGTTCCACCTAACGCATACAGTTTATCTGGTCAAAATAGAATTATTTGTATTCCCTAATAAAAAATTTACACCTAATAAAATTTTAAAACCTACTCTATATAAAATTTTTATGAATTTAAATGATGGTGTGCAAGTACAGGCTAGAGAGCAACTTACGTATTATCATGCTTGCTGACTTCCTCAGCCCTGTACGTGGGTAAGTCAGGGCGCTTCGCACCCGCTTCCACTCTGAGATCATCAGTTATATCTTTGCTCAACTCTTTGTTCTTTACTTGATCTGGAAACACATCTTATTAAATAGTGCTTATTACATATAACTATAAGACAATTTCCATAACAAAGCTAGTGCATTGGTAAGTAACAAACATTCAGTTTCAACAAGAGAAAAGTCTTTTTATATTCATCAGTACATTTTATTGATGCGTTAATGGTTGAATTATTATAAATGCTGAAGATAGGATAACATGAAGTATAAAAGCAGGAAGGCAGAACAAAGTTTAGTTAACACAATGCTTAAAGCACTAAAAAGTTTAATTTACTCTATCCAATATATATTTTATCTAAATAAAAATAGATTAATGCTACACCTTATTTTTAGCACTGAATGCAGTATATGTCACTATGGTATTGTACCATTGTTAAAATTGTTTTAGAGGTAAAAGTAGCTTAGAATATAGGAATAACGCAGCTTTCCAAAAGTAAAAACATTTTTAGGATCAGAGCAGTACTTTTAGAAAATTGAGTTTTAATACAAAGTAAAAAACAAAAATCCTTTGAAGTTTAGATTTATATCATAACAAGACATGATTAGTTAATTTAGATGACAAAAATGATAAATAACATGTGAATAAATTTACTAAGTACATACAAAAAAGCTAATGTGATATAACTTGTTTTTTAAAAGGCTTCTATATCTATATATATTATGTATCTATGCTTGAAACAACACAAAATACAAACGTGTATATAAAAAGTACATACTCTTTCCCAAAAAGCGTTTTATAACTGCAACAATAAAAAATATAATGAATCATTAAAAATATGCTCAAAATATTTTTATAATCAGACAGCTGATACTAAGTATTGAGATCATAAAAAAATGATAGTGTGACATTTTTGAATAGTAAACAAACATATATTCTAAAAACAATTTGTACAGAGTCCCATTAAAATTGAATAATAGTACAGATAAATTTGTTTTGACACAAGACAAATATTATTGCAACATGTTATTTACATATACATTTGTTTGTTTAAGATAAAGTCCAGAACCACAATGCCAAGAATTAGGTTTAGTGTTGTAACAAACTAAATATACAAAAATATTTATAAATGTTGCTGTTATTCACCATTTTTAAACTATTATTCAGAATGTTAAAATCACTTTGTATCCTACATATTGAAGGGAAATGAGAAAGATGAAATATTCCTGTATTGCTCAGATGACTCTTATATGTTGAAGTGCCTTTTTTTGGTGTCATGTGGTGCCAAACTTTGGGTCCATCTTGGGCGGCATGAAGCCACAATATGCCGCTATAATATATTGTACATACAACTGTTGGTTGCCTTATGAAGCATGTTAACTGCAGAAGACCATTATAAGCAGAATTAAAACGCAACTGTTAATCGAATACTGTTTCATCTTAAACTCACTCATCCTTCTTGACACACTTGAGGCAACTAGCTATTGGGTCAAAACTAAGCATACTCAATCCAGTAATCCTACCTATAGTCCATATAGGATTCCTTCCAAAAGTTCCTATTAATTATTTGTTATATTTTCTGTAGAACTATAATATATTCACAAGTTTACCTGCTACAGCAGAACCAACAAGTACAGATCCAATTATGGCACCCGTAACAACTCTTCTGTAACCTCTATTTTGTTCATATTTGTTCTGATCGCCCTGAGGACCTTCATTACTAGTTGCTACTGAGGTGAAGTTAATAAATTTGTTCTTTTTTGTTATTATTCTGCAACAAGAAATAAATTACTCTTATTTCTATGTGCCTTTATTAATGTAGGATTCGTGCAAGAAACTTTTTAATGCACATTGCACAAATAAGATGTTTTAACAAAAGCCTGTAAAGCATCAATGTTAGATATTTCAGGGCAAATTTTGTCAGATTTTTGGAAATGGGCCAAAATGATATATGACATTCTCAAATAAAATGAGAATCAATGGATTGACTTCAACATGCCATACATTGAACTGGAGGACCCTGTGATCAAACTTCTATAAAGATAAAAAAACAAATAGCACATAATTTGATGTAATCTTCCTAGGTCATATAATTTTTTAAACTTAATATTGCTTAGGTTTTAGATCCCTATAGTTTACTGTACACTGTATTTTTATGAATCTATGCATTATTTCTTTCATTTGGAATGTAGTTTCATGAGCGAAAAGTGTCAATATCTTGAACACAAAAATGAAATTCTATACCTACTTATGATACTTACTATGCATTGTTATCTAATATCTAGGTCTTTGATTTAGTCGAATTATATTGAAAATTTCTTCGTTACACGTTGATGGAAATTAGCCAATAAACGAAGAAGTTATCAAGAATAGCATAAGTGTACATTAAAAGCTTTCTTTACATATTGATAAAGTGGAATAAATTACTATAATCTGGAAACCGGATTATACAAATAACTGACCTACCTTAGCAACAAATTTCTGAGCGACATTTTTCCGAGCCTTCCACTTGTCACCACACATGAACTTAGCCGATAAACATCGAAAACAATAATCTGTATCGAAAATATTTTGACCTTGTCCACAATCTACCGGCGACCCGTTATCAATTTATCAAACATCGCAGACCAATGAAACCGTAAATCGCTATGCGCAAAGTATTATAATACAACAAATGGCGCGTGTTTTTCCCGTTCTGTCAAAGTCAATAACAGCTGTTTAAGTACGTCGCTGTGAAGCAAACGTTCTCGAACTATGTAGCCGTTATGATCAGTAGGTAGTGGCTGTATGATTTACTGATCCACGAAAGATCCACGCTTTGATTATGTATCTAAATATTCGCTTAAACATCTTAGGAATAAAATATGTTACACTTTGTGGAAACGTAATCGTTTCCATAGTATTATAATCTCTTATTAATTAATCATATTAAAATGTACTTATTAAATCTCTTTGCGTAACTGTTAATTTATGATTGTTTTTGTTGTAAGTTACTGTAGATACATACAGCTATATGGCGTAAAAATAAACAATGGTTAAGAACGTATTGGAAAACTTTCGCAACGTGAAGCTTTTGAGCCCTTCGAGCTGAAACATATTAATTATTTTTAACACGCTTTTATTAGCTTCAGACGTATGTATGTATGTATCTATGTAACGGAAACTTTGAACATGATTTTGACCCCTTTCAAAACGTTAGATTAAATCGAAATTAGGGATGCTTATCGAGGATCGATGACATTTTAATATTTTAAAGTAAAAAATCGGCTTTTATAAAAATACATACATACATACATATACACTCACGCCTGTTATCCCCGAAGGGGTAGGCAGAGGCGCAACTAGTGCACCCACTTTTCGCCGACATTCCGTCCCATGATGTGATAGGGGGCGAGCCTATCGCCATATCGGGCACAAATTCCAGACTCCGGACTGATACTGAATAGAAAAACTCAATATCACTTTGCCCGACCCGAGGATCGAACCCAAGACCTCGCTTTTATAAAAAATACAACTAAAAATAAATAAATAACATTTTATTTATTTTTAGTGATATCTGTTGGACCATAGTGGAATTACAACTAAACTGGCTACTCTTATGTGTAAAAAAGCGTGGGGTGCATGGTGTCAATATTTATAAATATTTTATTGACAGATAATATTATGAGTAGGACTATCATTTTGATAATATCTTAAAAAGCACCCCACGTTTATTTTTTACAATAAAATACATTTTTTTTTATTTAGCGTGTTTTTTATATTTATACTACATGTTATTTATTTTTAATTTTTTAGTTCTGTTCTACTATTGTCCAACAGATGTCACTAAAAACTAACGAAAGCGTCATCTAGTGACAAGCAGGATTTTTTTTGTTATGAAGAGGGTCAAAATAGTGTTCAAATTTTCCGTTACATACATACATACGTATGAAGCTAATAAAAGCATGACTTTATAAAATACTTATGTGAACAACGTTCCGTGCGAAAGTCTTATCGATCGGATAATTATCTAATTCCCATTATTTTTGCGTTTTCTATTAGCAAGCATCTTGGCTGTTTTTCAGTATTTTTTTGGCATTCGGTTAATTATTTTTTACGGTATCATATTTATATAAATAAAATAGTCATAAAATCATACTTGGATAAATACTCTAAGTATTGAAATTAAACTATTATAAGGGATTTTATCGCGGTTTTTTATTTTATTTTTATCTCCCGACGTTATATTTGCTTAAAATTTGTTAAAACATTAATATTGTATAATATTTAGTTAAAAATGAAAAACGTTGCGAGTTATTCTTCACATCGTAGGTAACAACGAACTCTACTGATGACCGTCACCCCTTTCTTCGCTAATGAGTTTTTAAAGACTTCAAGCATTAGTTTCACAGGCACTATGTTTTAAAAAAATATAATAATTGAATTAAATTAAATATATTGAAAGTTGGGAATATGAAACATTTCGATATAATAATATTATCAAGCAAAAAACGCTATTTATAAACATTCGTAGGTTTTGTTATTCAACATCGAAAGTAATACAGGCGTAATATACCTACTTCGGTACATCTATACTTAATATTATAAAGCTGAAGAGTTTGTTTGTTTGTTTGAACGCGCTAATCTCAGGAACTACTGGTTCGAATTGAAAAAATCTTTTTGTGTTGAATAGACCATTTATCGAGGAAGGCTATAGGCTATATAACATCACGATGCAACTATTAGGAGCGAAGAAATAATGGAAAATGTGAAAAAAAGCGGGGAAAATTATTCATCCTTGAGGGCTTCCATTGCGTGCGCTGCGAAAACGGTTCAAGATATCAAAAATATATGTATGAAAGAATTATTCCTCTTGAAATTATCTAAAAAAATGTCCCCAACAGTATATGTCTATCTTTTAAGATTAACTTACTAGAACCGTTTTTATGGTAATGAAATTTGGTCGAAATTAATGCATTATTTGTTAAGAGTTCTATCAACGTCATAGTCATAGAGTGATTCAACGGGGAGGGTTTTATGTACTTTTAGCCCGGAAAAACTTATTAACGCGGGCGAAGCCGTGGGCAAAAGCTAGTTATTACTAAAAATAAAATCTAAATGATTAAAACTCTTATCGGAAACTACAAATTTTAAAACAATTGACAAATCTATACTAATATTATAAAGCTGAAGAGTTTGTTTGTTTGTTTGAACGCGCTAATCTCAGGAACTACTGAACCGATATTGAAAATTCTTTCACTAATAGGAAGCTAGTTTACTCCTGAGTGCTATAGGCTACTTTTTGTCCCGGAAAAACTTTTTCACGCGGGCGGAGCCGCGAGCACTACTAGTACAACATAAGCGTGTCTAAATCCCTCAAATTAGATACGTTATCATTCTCGCTTCCCAAGAAAACCCTCTGCATAGTGAAATTACTTAAATTGATCAGTGGGGTTTCGCCTGCCCATAAGTTTCTAGATTACCTTTGTCTCCGAAATCATATTCTGCAAATCCATTACTCTTCATTTGTCCCCAGCGGTTAAAATTCTTCAACGACGTTCCACAAGGATCAAGGCCAACCACATCGATCAAAACATTCGATGTGATTTTAAAGTTGTCGTAGTCAAATGTTGCAAATATAAACATAGAACATAGAATATAGTGCATAAGCTAATAAATTGCCACAAAGCATTTGTGAATTGTGATACTTTCTAAACCAATCCGCCCCTGGGAAACAGTTCAACGTTGAGACCAGATTCGCTTGCAAAAGTCATTAGCGGAGATAGTTATTTTTTAACCCCCGACAAAAAAGAGGGGTGTTATAAGTTTAGGGTGTGTATCTGTGTATCTGTGTATCTGTGTATCTGTGTATCTGTGTATCTGTGTATCTGTGTATCTGTGTATCTGTGTATCTGTATGTCTGTCTGTGGCATCGTAGCTCTCAAACGAATGGACCGATTTGGACGCGGTTTTTTTTATATGAAAGCTGATGTAACTGCGATGGTTCTTAGCTATAATTTATGAAGATCTGTTCAGCCGTTTGAGGATTATCAGCTCATTTCCAACTAAAAAAATCCGATTGACTTTAAATTTGGTGTACTGTGACATTCAATATATTTGTAAACATGAGCTGATGCTGCGGCATCAAGTAGTCTGCGGGATACCCAACTCCTTAGCAACTTATAGCAGATATAGTGTGTTTGGGCTCATAAGGATGGGCTCAACGAGTAGGTGATAGATAGTTAATTATCAAGGCCCCATGATGGAGAATAAAGTAATTTAAAAAGTTTGAAATAAAAATTAAATTAAAATTTAAATAACCCCCGACACAAAAAATCTCCAAAAAGTAAAATAATAATAGTGTCTTTGTCGTTTAAGTACCTACTAATATTTTGACACAAGCGTCCTCACGTCGGGGGACCGAACTCCGGACCAGGGAGATGAAAATACTTCTTTAGCGGTCCCCCGACGCGACGACGGTTGGGTGAAAATATTACTAGGTACTTAAACGACAAAGACACTATTATTATTTTACTTTTTGGAGATTTTTTGTGTCGGGGGTTATTTAAATTTTCTAATGCGATCACTGCGAGAAGTTGGCATAGTTAAGCCTTATTGTACTAGACAGGCTAACCACGAAGCTAAATTTTTCGTTGTATTCAGGTTTCTTCGCACAAAGGATTAAAGCTAAGGAAGCTCCTTGTGCGTGTGCTACGTAGCCAAGTTGTGTCGATCCAGTCACATCCAAAATATAGTCCACAATTTCTGGTAAATCCTTGAGAGCCATTTCATCTATATCGAAGTCACAGGAATCCGTGTCTTTATCAGGATTTTAAGCTTTATGGCTTCGACTGTAAACATTCCCTCGTGAATTTGGGGCCCAGACATCATAGCAGTTTTCAGCGTATAAGTAACAGTGTAGGTACTACTCCTGGACCTGGGATCAGGCAGTCATTACTACTTTCGTACATTCCATGCACGTGATGATGGGTATTTTGTTCGGGTCAGCGGCACAAGTTTCCTTCGGAGGCAGTCAGTATAAAGTGTATAGTCATCTTTAGTCACAACTTTGTGGATGTCAGAAGAATATCCATCAAACGGGGCAAGGTCGGGAAAGGTAAGTCGCTACTAGATGATGCCTCTCTGTAGAAAGGCGCACAGACACACAGAAGTTAAAAATTCTCATACAATTTAATACTGCATACTAGTGCCGTCTTCCGTCTGCCGCGTCCTGCGGAATCACAGCTTAAGAGATTGCCTCGAGCAATAAGACCGCCAATTGTACCTCTTCTCTGCCTTCATCGTTTTTTTAATCATAAGTACAAAGCTTTAAATAAATAAAATAAATAATTGAATACTATTTGAAAAAGGGCAGATATTTACATTTCTGGAACTGGTAAAACACATGTAAAATATTTAAGGCATAAGATATTTATTACAGTACTTGAAAAGAGATATTTAAAAAGTCCATTGATAGGTATTCTCTGCGAAGAGATAGTAATTTCAGCGGTCCATAAAACTTTTGCAATTTTTGTAATGCCTCCTCTTCGCCACAGGGACATTAAAAAGATTGATAGAGACACATAAAAGTGGATAATTTTGGGGATAACCGTCCATCTTGAGCGTTGATTTCTGATTTAAACTGAATGATGGGATATACGATTATTCGTGCCGTAGTCTAAAAATGTTCATTAGGTACCTACTTTATAAATACTAGAGACACAATCAAAAACTTATAATTGCATTAGGGCCATTAGCATTGAGCAATGGAACGATAGGTAAGTAGGTACTTATTTTATTTTTTATTTACACTTTATAGTTTTAAATATCTGGAAATTCTAAATACACACCCAAAGTACATTATACACATATTTGGGTAAAGTCGACAATAGTGTAGAAACATAATGTCTTCCTCCCTGAGCTGATGTGAGCCGCCATTATAAATATCCTACAAAAAATATTTTTTTAGTTAAGTATTTAAACTTTGACTCATGAGTTACTTAAGAAAAATTTTAATGAACATGTTAATATTAACAGTTTGAAAAGGTAGTTTGTTCAATTTGGATGCAAAAGAATAAACATAGGTTCTTTGATGAATAGGGTAGTTGACTACTTTTTTTTTAAATACATTAATCAGAAATGTACGTCTTCTAAAATCAAGAGGAAAAATATTTTATAAAATACAAGCTTTAATAAACGAGTTATAAAGCTTTAAAGTTTGGTGGAAGGCGCATCTGTCAGATAACGGACACAGCAGAATGTGACATCACCGAGAGTCGCCAGCCATAACGCTGCTTGCGTGCGAAACAGATGAAGCGATATCCCCACTACGTCCCCACTTTTGCTCACAACAATATTTCAAATATGAATATCTGCTTTAGTTGTCAACCAATTTTGATTCTGATTTTACAGAAGAATTTAGTTTTCGTATTATGTTCTGTTACATATAAAATAATGTAGAAAATCAAAAATAGGAAACTACCCTATTACAGTAGAACCTCTATAAGTCGAAAATCAAGGGAGACGCCAAAAAAATCGAGTTATAGAGTTTTCGACTTATGGAGGATTTGACTTAGGCGGATTTTGATTCGACTTGTAGAGGTTAAGATTCAATCTTACTTATTTTCAGTTGGAGAGGGGAAATAAATAATTGTCTTAACAATTTTATTTGTAAACAGTTGTATAAATTGATGTGAGTTGCGGTAGAACCAAACTACATCTGACAATTTTTCAATCGACACGAAATGCCTTGCTTCGCAAAAGTTCAAATGAAATCAAAAATAATAAAAATAAATACTTAATATCAAGCAAGCAAGGACGTGTTAAAGTGCGTCATAAATTACTTAAGTGGTAATCCTATTTATTGTATACTCCTAAATTGTTTTCTAAGAAACAATGGTGTACTTCCATTGTCAGATAATTCTTAAAGTCGGTAACTTATTTTTCTTCGAACTATAGAAGTAATAAGTTTCAAATAATCCAGTTGTAAAGTAAAACATTGCTATGTTCGAAATACACAGGGGCGGTTGCGGACGACAACTTAGACGTGAGTCGGAGGAAGCCCGCAGCCATCCCTAATGCGCCGAAGATGGCCACAAAAAGAGAAAAAAATTTTTCGAGATACAGAGGTCCAATTTAATTTTTTGAGTTATAGAGGGAAAATATGTACCAAAATGGCTTGCAGGGACTCACTGATTATTTCGAGTAATAGAAGGTCGAGATTTCGAGTAATGGAGGTTTTGGGGCTTGAAGGGAAGGGAAGGGAACAAAACATTTTTTTGACTTATGGAGGTTTTCGACTGATCGAAGTTTGACTTAACGAGTTTCTACTGTATACCGGGTGGAAGGGAAACGCTCTCGGAAACGAATACAGGTGATAGTATTGGTGATTCCTGACGTGATGGCACTAAAAAAATCGCGATCGCATTGCTACAATTTTCGTAGGATTTTCTCAAACTTCTGTACAGCATCACGTATGGATAGATAAATCAAACTATTATTCTGAAAAACATAGTTAAAAAGGTCAATATTTAAAAAAAAACGTAATGAAACACGTACATCAGCTGACGGGTTAACGACCGCGGTGCCCGCGCAGCGCGGCGGCCACCGCCTTGTCGGCGTTTGCTTTGTAGTTTGTACCCTACCCAGTTTATTGTACGCTTTACATTGCGCGCGCATGAATTACGGAAATACTAAAATCGTAAGTATTATCGCTTAGCTTTGCAAATGAATATAGTTTTTCGTTAATGTTATGGTTCTTCTCTCTTACCGTTCCGGTATAGAGAGCGTTTCCCTTCCGCCCGGTATACTTACCAACCAAAGCTAGTCTCTATAGTTACAGATCGGATTCTAAACACTGACAGATAGCTATCATTATTATCCCTGATTGCTACTGGATTATTATCATTCTAAGATGCGTTCGACACGGCCAAAGCCACAAGCGAATGCCAGTAAAATACACTTATTGATTCATAGTCACGGAGCGAGAAATATAAAAAAATCATACGAAGCAAAATATAAAGCCGTCCCGGTGACGTTTAGGTGTGTACTAAAATTTTATGAAGCGCTTAATTTTTGCCTTTATGGCCGCCATTAAGGGTTAATGGATTTCGCCTTTTGAATTATTTTGTGCAAAAACTCGATGTTTCATATTAAAATTGCACCCTTTACGATTAAGACGCGGAATTTTGGCGGGAAATCTGTACCCCTAGGAGGAATTTACGCATTACCTATCGTAAACTATTTGTATCAAGCTCGTTAACGT
Organism: Lapara coniferarum; assembly: GCA_949316025.1. NCBI lineage: Eukaryota > Metazoa > Arthropoda > Insecta > Lepidoptera > Sphingidae > Lapara > Lapara coniferarum. Next base: position 1,185,881 of record OX438919.1, on the reverse strand, counting down.
ATTTAGTATTCGTTAGACCATACCATACATTAAAAAAGAGACATGTGCTACCATTTCCCATAGGTAAGTTTTGACACATGCTTGTCTTTGGTTACAAGATTTACTATTCAAAGTTTACACGCGCGTAAAGTTCACACTGCCGTATTTTAGTTCCAAATACACTCACCGGGTGGCTGTTCATTTCCATATAAAAAATAATTTAAACGAAATTTTTACGTTGACGATACGATACCGCGTAAATTCGTGCTACGGGTAGGTACTGTTACGATATTTCATTTTCTTTCAGTCAAATCACATCCGAGAGTGTGGGCGTGCCTAATTCTTTATTTCTGATAAACAGTTTGGATGCGCGGAGCTGTCTTGCTTTTGAGTTAGCTTGTGAATGATTGGATATTGTGAACCGTTAAATCTCTCTTATTTTGGCTAATCCATGTTGCTCTGTAATATTTACTTTCTAGTTAGAGGACCACTGCTCACCTCGACATTCAATTGCATGAAGACATGCCATGAAGACCATGAAGAGTCAATTGATGGAATGTTTCCTTGAAGCTTGGTCGTACGGCTGAACATTTTATCCGTGCAAAGACCAACAACAAAAGTGCTGATACATAAAAACTGTAATACTGGTGTCATAGAGCGTGGAACCAATAGAGGAACATAATTCTAGCGACTAAGAATTTCATACACACTCCTCGATCAACATATTTCGACTACATTATACATCACCAACAATACTTACCAAGATAAACAACATCAATACAACCTCATCACCGACAGCCAAACAATTATTTTGTCAATACCAACCAACGAATAACAATTTGTAATAACAAGACAATAGGAGCGGAATCAGTCGTAGTATGAGTGTTTGTATCGGATGCCGGTTGAAAGCCACAAAACGATATTTGCAGTTGGAATCGTTATCGGGCGCTTATTGGATTCAAGGGTTTCCACTTTTCAATGAGTTTGAAGGGTTGTATCCGAGAAATGACGGTTTAGAAATCAATTGTGCGAATAGCAGTTTGTGATTATATAAGTAATCACGTTAAAATCCAATATTTAGGAGGAAGAATCTAAAAAACAAAATTAAAAAATCCTTCCTAGACGAATGTCGGCCAATCTCAACGGAGATCAATGAGGTACGCAGGTGATTTATAGTGCAATAGGGTGTGCATAATACACAGGTGCACTATGCATTCCTTCACTCCCATAGTCCGGTGAGACGGCAATCTGACATGACCGGAGAGAGATCAGGCGCAGGACCAACGGCTTTACATGCTTTCCGAGGCACGGGGGTATCACACCGCCAACTTACTCTTGCTGTGATTGAATAATTTATTAAATGGAAAACCCCAGGCACAAAGTTTTTGGCTCGACCTGGGATTCGAACCCGGAACCTCCGTGTAATAGTCATACTCGTACCGCGTTACGCGTACGCATTATAACTATGTTACCGAGGCAGTCAAAAGAAGAAGAATGTAAACAAATGTCAATTTTAATAAAATTAAAATTAATTAATTAAATTAAAATTAAATTAAAAATTAAAAAAATTAAAAATTCTTTATTCGGGTTATTAACAAATTGATAATTGTTCACAAGGTAAACGAAAGCATCTACATTAGTATTCACTGTGTCGTAAATGCAAGCGCCCCCCTCCATACGCAACTGGGCGTTCCAAATAAAGTCTTTAAAAAGTACAAACTAAAAAATAAAACTACCAAAAATAAAACTAAATTAAGTAAAGTTTGTGCGTGCGTGTGTATGTGTGTGTACATGTGTGTGTGTGTGTGTGTGTGTGTGTGTGTGTGTGTGTGTGTGCATGAGCATTTCCAATTAGCACCAAAGTTTAAGAAGATTTTCAGTTTCTGTGTAGTCAAGACCAAGCAACCATTTAGTAACCGATAATTTACATGCACGATATGTGCAGGGATATATAGGGAGAATTTTATTAATTTTGTTATATAAGCGAGGAGCGAGAAAAAGGAACTGTTGAGAAGTAAGAACCGTTCTACATGGTAAAGTTTCACAGACAATATCAGTTCTTCTTTTCGCGGAAGTAGTTATGTACGGTAGTTGGGAGTGGATACGAAGAACTGATTGTAAAATAAAAATTTGTCTAACTGTTAATACATTGGTAAGAGCATATAAAACGTTAGTTGGAAACAGCATGGGCTTTGATGTCATAACCTTTAGGAACCCTCTTTGTGCTCTCTCAAGTGTCAACATTTTTGAAATACCCGTTCCTCCCCAAACTGTAATGCAGTATGATATAACGGATTTTACTAATGCAAAATAAACAGTTTTTAAGGTTGTTAGGTCTAGTATAGATCTAAGATTCCTAAAGACATACATAAGTCTTCTGAGCCTGTTCGCAGTAGCTTTAATGTGATCATGCCAAGACATGACGTTGTCAATCCAAACACCAAGGTATTTTATTTTTCCTGTAGCCGCTATAGTTTCGCAGGAGCAGTTGGATAAACAGTGACAGTCTGATTTATGAGCTTTTAGTGCAAATAATGAGGAGGGTAGTAAAGGAGATTTAATAGCAAATGGGATGAATTTAGTTTTTTCTATATTTAACGTTAATAAGTTGCAACATAACCACTTTTTTACCGTGCACAAGGCAGATTCTGCTAGAATTTTGGTATCTGCCCAACTGTCACCATATATAAGTAAAGCTGTATCATCTGCGTATGTAATTATTTGGCAGTTAGGTAAAGACAATTGGCATAGATCATTTAAATAAATGTTAAAGAGAGTGGGGCCGAGAACGCTGCCTTGTGGCCGAGAACGCTGCCTTGTGGCAATAAACCCCGACACAAAAAATCTCTAAAAAGTAAAATAATAATAGTGTCTTTGTCGTTTAAGTACCTAGTAATATGTTGACCCAAGCGTCGACGCGTCGGGGTACTGAACTCCGGACCAGGGAGATGAAAATACTTCGTTAGCGGCAGTCACATCAGCTTTCAAACAACTAAAACCGCGTCCAAATCGGTCCATTCGTTTGAGAGCTACGATGCCACAGACAGACATACAGATACACAGATAAACACCCTAAACTTATAACTCTCTTCTTTTTAGGCGGGGGTTAATAAAAAAATTGCTTCGGCCGGCGAGCAAAAGTCTGTACGGCGCGGCGGCGCGGCGCGGGTCGTGTTTGAAGCGCGTCCACAGCCGGTACAAATGCGCCGTCTGCGTAGGTACTTAGATGTAGGTATAGTAAATTATGGCTAGCAGTTACAATTGTTACTATAACCTTCAAACCGGAAAGTAACGAGCCATTTGGCCGCACAACTAAAGGGTTAAACCATGGGTTAAACAAAACAGAAACTGGCACTAAAATTGCACATGAGATTTCTAATCTAGACTTCAGTCTGCGTACCTACCTGGAAACACTTGAGAGTGCGAGGTGTAATGAGCGTCGCTTCAGCTGCAGATGGCACAATCAGCAGCCTTTGTGCACTCACACGTGGCTTGTTGCAACTACTTATTAGATTTTCAACATGCATTCTTCAACCTGACATTTCGTAATTTTATTAGCGAATTAGAGCAGTAATTTGTTTGTACTGACTAGAGGCCACATTACACCGAAGCATCATCTTACTTAATGTTATGACTGCGAAAGTTTGTGAAAATGGTTGGATGTTTGTTAGAAGTAAACGCAGAAATAACTAAACGGATTTAGATGAAACACGGGTAGATCGTGTCCTAGAATAACACATAAGCCAGTTTTTAAACGACTTAAAAAAAAAGGGGGAGGTTCTCAATTCAACGTGTATTTTTTTTATGTTTGTAACCTCAAAACTTCGTCATCTATTGACGGATTTGGAAAATTCTTCTTTTAGTGCAAAGAACATGCTTTCAGATTGGTCCCATAGAATGATGGCACTGACTCTAAAATTTGTTACCAGTATATAAGTAATGCTATCAAATATATATTCACGTATTTATCTAGCTCAGCTAGCAATTGAGATTAGTCACGAAATATAGGTTATGATAAAGAATTTTTTGGTTTTTAGTTTTTTTGTAGGCGGTAAATTTTTTTGTTAAAATGGTTTTGATTATTCCAGTAATTTTCTCCCATGTGAAATAATGGATATTGTTAATCTGATTCTTTATGTAGATGGCGCTGGCGTTCTACTGTTTTTTTGGGGCTGTTACTGTGGGAAAGGCTCTTCACGCAGGCGGAGACACGAGCAACACCTAGTCGAAAATACAAGCAAAATTACAAAGAAGTTACCTGAAGCTCGGAATTAAGTCCTGGTCGTTGCCTAGACATGCTACCATAATAAATAATAATATTCTTTATTATTTAATATGGCAGCATGTCTAATATTATTATTTTACTCAGGGCGGGACGGGCTTCGCGCGGGTTCACCAGGTCCTAAGGAAAGCGCCGATGGCTTAAGGGGGCGCCATAGACTGTAGCTTGAACGTCATAAAGAACATAACGCTTTTGGCAATAAAACCTTAGTGATAAAATGTCTCCAGAAAAATGGATAACAAATAAATTCCGGGCATATTATAATCACTATGAGGTGCCTGTACTCTAATAAACAGCGGAACTTTATTCCTTGAAAATCTGACAACCGAAGCCACGAGAAAATTTAGTACAAGATATTCTGTATGTCTACAACTACAAGGTTACGCTCGTTAAATCGACGCCAGATGCTTGTTCCCAAATCATAGACCCTGTGTGCGCTTGTTTACGCTAAGAGTCTTTGAGAAATGTTCTTTATCTTACTTTACCTTAGAATTTAATTCGCATAGTTTTTTTGGAATCTAAATAATACATTAATTGTTTTATTTTGAGGGCTTTTGTAAGCGTGGGCTATATATTACACGCTTTACTAAGCGGATTCTAAGTTCAGAAATATATTGCACGCTTTACGAAGCGCATTTTAAGTTCAGCGCCTTTTCAGTCTGTTTTTTAACCAGTTCTATGATGAGCTTTGATCTTGAGCGTCAAATGCACAGTAGAATCGTGATGGAAGGGCATTTTTCCAACTTTTTACTACAATGCCGTACTTCATGATACCCAGTACTTTGCATTAGCTACAATATTTTTGATAAAGGTCGCAGGAGCGCGCTGGATGCGGGCACTTTTGACAGGTTCGTCTGTCTGACCAAATTAATCATCATCCATATGGGCATATGACGGATTCCTTCAACAAGTAATATATTCAGTACCTACCATAATTCTTTAAAAGAATCTAAAGCAACAGATATTTACGTCATTAGAGTTCAGTTCCACAACCCGCAAGTCGGTGCTAAATCATGAAATATGGAATGAAGTGGCGTTAGGTGACAGTCAATTACTGGCGACGGGTGCGCCCCGCGGGATGTCGTGATTTGTGGCACTCGTGTGTCTGCGCTTTCTAGATACTTGCTCCCTAGTCCCTAGCTATATGAAGGTCTTAGTTTTTATCTTCATCGTGACAACATTTTTTACAATAAACCAGACGAGCATCGTATCATCTGCTCGCGTAGTGGTAAGTATTACGAAAGCTTATAATCAGCAACATCGCCCGAGCTTTCGCATAATTCTGCCATAAAATCAACAGATTGGTTCTTCTGACTTAGTGAGTGCCTCACCACTCTCTCATATCATTATAACAGATCATAACCCTCGCCATGGGCGTATATTCGGGGGGGGGGGGGAGTCCGGACCCCCTTATCTTACAACAAAAATAATCCGGGATACAAAAAATTGGCGACGAGGGGGGGAGCAACAACCTACGCTACGCCACTAACATTTTGGTATCATCGGACCCCCCCATGTGAAAGCTATACCTACGCCCGTGATCCTCGTCAACTTACCTCATAACTTCACCGCTATCAAAATCCCCCTAAATTCCGTAGAACACCGAACACGCCAGGAAGCGGCCAAGTTGGCAGCTCTTTATGAGCTTAACTCCACGCGACAGTAGATAACAACTCACGGGTAAATCCAACGTGTTTTTAGTTTCCAGTAAATTGTACTAACGCTTATTTAGTGGTGTAGGCTTGTAGCAATCGGAAAGAGAGAAGATATTTGAATTGGTTGGTGAGTAAACAAGGTTTAGAAAATGCTGTCGTATGGACTGTATTCTACTGGCACATTTAATATCTAAGTCCATTTAGAGTTAATTGTCCTTTAGGATTTAACCTGATATAAACCTAAGAAGTGGTAGTTTGGTGGTTTTTATATAGCTAATATTATTGCAGGTGGAGCAACACAGCCTGTCCCTGTAACAATATCTTTTCAGTCAGTTATTCTCATTTTTCCACTTTCTGTGTCAATAAAATGCATCAAATTTACTCCCAGTAAAAGACCCAAAAGAAACTTTAGGATCTACAACTTGTCTAAGAGCAAGTCCTCAATAAGTCAAGTTGTTTTCGCTAAGGGGACATTAAAACGCTTATGTTTCGTAAGCCAGCCATTTTGAGCTGCTGCGGTCAATAAAAATATGAGAGGCCCGAGCCACGACGTGAGAGGAATCGGGGAGTGCCTCGCTGCGGGCCATGAGACCAACGGGACCGAAACTGAGGTAATACGTCTCTTTAATAAGGGACCGTGGAATGAATTGGGAAATGTGGGTATGTTATCACATCGCAGAAAATTATGTGACTCGGAGGTAAAATAAACGAGTAAATGGCATTTTCGAAAATGGGCCTAAAGTTCTAAAGAAGATAGTTTACATATATTTGGATAGTACTCCCAAAAACTAGGCCTTTGCAATAAATCATAAAATTTCAAAGTCCTCCGATTTTAAGATTTATATAAATTATTTTGTTTAAAGAAGTTTAAAGTTTAAAGTGTGCTTACAATGAACGATTTTTAAAAAGGTAGTTATAAATGGTGGGGTTAACAAAAGAAAAATAATTGATTCAAGATTCATATTATTGCCCTTTTAATAACCATAAAGTTGGAGCCCGGTTAAGTTTTCCAAAATACCCCAGTGCCTGAAGACAAAAGTCTTCAATCAATGTTTGTTACCAGTGATGACATACGGCACTGAGACGTTGCCTCTGACTAGCTCTGGTAAGCTGAAGTAGCAGTGGGCAAGGCATATAGTTCGAAGAATTGACGGCAGATGGGGCAAATAAATTCTCGAGTGGTGACCAAATACTGGCAAGCGTAGCGTTGGCTGTCGCCCGTCCACCTGTAAGGCGGACAGGCAATTTGATAAAGGTCGCAGGAACACGCTGGAAGCAGGCCGTTTTTGACAGGTCCATCTGGAAGTCTATAGGGGAGGCCCATGTTTAGCAGTGGACGTCCTGTGGCTGATGATGATGATAGATTTTAAGGTCCAGCACCCATACAAAAAGCAGACATTTCCCTTTTATATCAAGATGTAGGAACAGAATTGATAAGTCCACAGGAAAGAACAGTGACAAAATATCACCTAGTTGTGAGTGACGGATGACACTCTACGAAGCCGAAGCCAACCTGTCTTTTTCTAAAGACATTGGCATATTCAGTACCGACCGCCGAGTACTCTGTATCTTTTCGTATTTACTCCAGAACATTCTGTGGGGACAATAGGTGCCTTTTCTTAAGCGTGTAAATTTTAGTGGCCACACAAAAGTAGTCATCCATTAGGCACAGGATTCGAATAGCTCTATACTTTTTGTAACAAATGGTATTTGTAGGATTTCTATACGTTTTCTACTCAAAAACAATTCTGATGGATTGTTTAGATATTAGAAATATGAAACAGCGATGTTTTAGGGTTCCCTGACTTCTCCAAGATATGTATTTATTGTAAGTTATGGCTTACTAACGACGAAGAAGAGCATCAAGAGAAAATCTCCATAGCCAAAAGATCTCTCTATACGAGTTTCAACATGCAAGTAATCTACGGTCGTCAGTCAGTACGCAATTTTCCAAACATGCAAAATGTGACAAAAAGCCCTAACTTTGGCAACGTAGCGTGACGCGAGCATTAAAACCAATTCATAGCGAGGAAGTATGAGGAATAATGGATGCTTAGAAACGGTGGCGGTGTCTAGCCCAATATGGCGTATATTATAAGGCCAGTGATGCTGCCAGAGGGAGCGGATTTGGAGATATCTCGGTATTCTTTAGGCAGTTTGCGCAGGGTTTCGAAAATTCCGTCATTTCCACAGATTATACAGCTGTTTTTAAAAGATATTAATTTACCTATTACGCTTGAAATTAGAATAATATCAAACTACCACTCACGACGCACCGGTATATTCCTTGTTTTGACATACTGTACTCTTGCAATTGACCGTTAAAATTGAAATTACCTATTCCTTATTGGGTAGATGTGTAATTATGACGGAAACATCATCTGCAGTCTAAAAGAAATGAATAAAAATTAAAATAAAATTAAAATTACCACCGACAAAAAAAATCTAATAAGGAAAATAAAAAAGTATCTTTGTCGTTTAAGTACCTAGTAATATTTTGACCCAAGCTTCCTCACGTCGGGGGACCGAACTCCGGACTAGGGAGATGAAAATACTTCTTTAGCGGTCCCCCGTTCCAAACGTTTTATATTACTTTATTCTCCATTATAGGGCCTTGATAATCATCAACTATCTAACACCTACTCTATGAGACCATCCTTGTGAGCCCAAATACGCTATATCTGCTATAAGTTGCTAAGGAGTAGGGTATCCTACAGACTATTTGATGCTGCAGCATCAGCTCATGTTTAAAAATATTGCCGAAGTTACAGTACACCATATTTAAATTCAATTGGGCTTTTTAAATTGGAAAAAAAGAGGATAATCTTAAAATACCTGAACAAGTCTTCATAAATCATTGCTAAGAACAATAAACGATCACTTCAGCTTTCCAACAACAAAAAAAGTCGTCAAAATTGGTCCATTCATTTGAGAGCACAGACATACATAGAGATACACAGATACACACCCAAACCTTATAACACCCTTTTTTTTGTCGGGGGTTAATTATGCTGGTGACTGTCTCGGTGGCGTAGTTGTATTACGGTACAAGTGCAATGCTGAGGTTTCGGGTTCGATCCCCGGGTCGGGTACTCATATTGAATTTTTCTATTCAGTATCATTCCGGAGTCTGGAATTTGTGCCCGAAAAGGCAATAGGCTCGCCCCCTATCACATCATGGTATAGAACATGCACGGCGAAAAGTGGCGATTTAATATAAGTTAGAAAATTACTTTTGTGTAAGCGTTTAAGAAAAACTTAATATACTCTTAAGTCAAATTATCTCCGATTTTCGAGGCACGGGCAGGTTCGCGTGCACTTTCCACATGGCTTAATGTTCACGCTTTGCAACTCCTCATCAAGTGTGAGGTTTTTACACTCTGCGAAATTCCATTTTTTACGCATGGACGGGGCAGGTGTACCGAATAAAATATTAATAATAATTTACTAATAAGCAAATAATATTAAAATATAAAAAGAAAATAAAGAACGAACAAAACATATAAAGCACACTTTGAATCAGCGAAGAAGTTAGCAGTGGGGAAAAAAAATGTTAATTACGATCGTATCGTCAAATTATTCTGCTCTATTTAACTCTATTAACAGTCAACTTAGTACAATAGTTATTGTGCATAATAATCAACATCAGCGTCCTAAACAATCTACTTAACACTTTTCACCAATTTCACTGGTCATAGTCGATTGTGTTGTCAATATCAAATATAGCTTACTGCGGCCGCGTCGGTTGCAAAGTCAATTACGGGAACACCCGCATCGAACGAGGTAATGACATCCACACTAAATTATACACACTCACATATTATATACACTGGGATAACTCTAATGAAGGGGAAAACTGCCCCGTGTGGCAGAACAAACACGACATAAAGGCCTGTGTAGTTTGATTGCGATGGTTGTAATTAGTCGAAAGAACAACGCGTGAATCTCGTGTGAACTCTCTTGAACAAACACAATGAAGTGAAACGGACTATCGTGACGTGTTTTTGCTACATTCTAAGGGAGCTGCTCAATGTACTTTGTACTCACTAGTCATAATACGTACACGTAACATACGCCATGATGAGGCAATTCTCGCCTGCTCCGAGTCTGTAGAATCTATGGGAACAGTGAGTAAATTATATTCCCTACTTACCTTCCAGGCGTGAGATTATCGAGCCTGAAGCTTTAACGTCAATTGGCACTAACAACATTGTTCCATCAATTTTATGCTACAATATAAGTTTATAGCGTAAATAAAAAATAATGAAGTAGGTATGAAACAACAGTTAGATTTACGACCGGCAAGTGGCGACTAACCGTGCGTAACGAAAAAGGTCCGCCCGTAGCCTAGCATCCATACTAATATTGTAAATACGAGAGGAATTCTGTCTGTGTGCTTTCACGGATAAATCAATGAAGCGATTGTGCTGAAACTTGGCAGATATGCCTTACGATAAAGCCACAAAAAGAAAGAATGTTGCAAAACGGCATACATAATATCAGAGCAAGTACTTACTTAAACGGTGTAGATAGCTGGATTCATAAAAGAACATACCAGATCAGACAAAAATCGAAGTCAATGCGGGCGAGGCTGCGAGCAAAACTTATTATTACAATAAAGCAGAAGGTACTGTTAATTTGCACGCACATCACAATATATAACTAACTGGACGGATTTAGACGTTTTACTATAATTTTAAGCTAGTGCCTACCATGTTCCTATATTACTGCTGGTAGGTCTCTCATATGTAAGAGTCCGTCTGGGTGGGTACCACCGCAATGTCTATTTTTACCTCCAAGCAGCAGTGTGCATGCACTGTTGTGTTTCGGTTTGAAGGACATTGTAGCCAGTGTAACTACTGGACATAATGAGACTTCTTATATTTCGGGATGAGCGCAGTGGAATGCCACACAGTATCTACTTTGCAAGTCAAGGTGCTTGATGATGTTGCCACTGTTTATGGGTGGTCGTACAGCTTGCCATCAGACGAACGGCATGCTCGTCATTCAGTGTCATAAAAAAAATAAGTCTACTATAGATGGTCCGTACTCAACAGCGGCCAGTATATTTCAGTACAAGGCAGGTATTGGTGCGAAAATATAATAATCTTTATATTGTAATTCTTGATTCGATTCTAAAATTCTATCACATGATATTGAAATTTACATATACAAAAAATGCTGGAAAAGAAAAAAATAAACTTGAATTTTAATCAAACTTTGCTCTATACTACGTAGAGGTAAAAGCTTATTGCGAGATAAAAGCTTACTGTGAGATTTACTTTTGTCAAGATCCAGTTACATAAATGCTTAAAATTTTAAAGATTTGACCCGAACATACTATATAATATATACATTAGTACATACATACATTGATAGATCGCAAGTTAAATAAAAGCTTATAGATACTTACAATAGGCACGTTCTCAAACGCTCGACCGCAATCAGATGCATCCCAAGTAAGTATACACAGTTCATCTTCTCAAACGCGCGGCCGCAATCAGATGCATCCCGAGTATGCACAGTTCATCTGACCAATATTGGCCGCCGCTTTCATTTCCAACATTCTGAGCATACTATCGAATATCGATCCAGTCTCCTATAAGTTATAAGATTGTAGTATGACCGTCTATTTTTGCCGCCCAGCAGTCGTATACATACACTATTGTGTTTGAAGGATATTGTACCCAACGTAATTAGGTGGGCATTATAAGACTTCTAATCTTATGACTCAGGATATCGAGCGCAGTGAAATGACACGCAGTCTATGTAATTCAAAATTCTGTTTCATATTGGTAATTAAGGCGATTATTTTGTTTACAATCATCATCTAAAGAGTGACTCCGTGACTTGTCATTCAGTTTTATGTAAAAGAACATGGCAAGCAATAAACATTCCTCGAGTAATGTAATCAGCTTTACAAGAACTTGCGCTAGTTAACTTGGTGGTCACTTGGTAAAGAAATATTGCCGCTAATGTAAACACATCTGAAAGTTTTAGCACAATAAATTGCTGAGAGAGCTTGCTAGTCTAAACTTAGCTTAACAGCATTACTTATTTACTGGTGGTAGGTCTCTCATATGTAAGAGCCCGTCTGGATGGGTACCACCACAATGTTTATTTCTACCGCTTACTTAATCGGTTTGGAGGACATTGTAGCCATTTAATAGCGGATTGTTCATTAATTCGAGAGAACATAACCGGTTCGATTCCTGGTAAACGCGAACAAGTTGATGTACAGTTTATGGGTATTGGTGGTCAAAACGTTATCTCAAAACAAAGCATTACAGCCGTTATTGAAATTGATAATATCAACTTCGAGCTATTGTTTTATGTAGTAGATGACAATGAGATTCAATTTGATATATTAATAGGAGTTAATCTTTTAAAAATACCTGGTCGTAGCGTTACTCTCTGCGGAAACAATATATCTATTGTGAGTTCATTATCAGCGAATGTTCAAATTTAACGCCCTCTATTGAATTAGACACCGACCTTACTGAACCGTTACAAATTCAGGAAATTTATAATATACTACCTGACCCGGCAAACGTTGTTTTGCCATATAAATAATTTCCTAGCAATTTCTAAAATGGCTTTTAAAAATTAAGGGTTGATCGTAGAGGGGTGAAAATTTAGGGTTGTAGGTATTTTTGTATGCTGTATCATAAAAAAATTAAAACAAAAAATTTTGTCTGAAAAATAAAAAAAAAAATTTAGGGGTGGTCCACCCTTAACATTTGGGGGGATGAAAAATAGATGTTGGCCGATTCTCATAGATACCGGATAAGCACAAAAAATTTCATCAAAATCGGTCAAGCCGTTTCGGAGGAGTATGGCAACGAAAACTGTGACACGAGAATTTTATATATATAGAGATATATCAACGAGTTCAAGGATAATTTTACCTATGGAAATCGCGTCTCGCAAGTCACAACTGGGGAGCTGAAATTAGGTTAAAAAATCCTGATAAAATAGTAGAGAGTCGACCGTATCGTTTGTCTCCGGTAGAATGCGAGAAAGTGAAGGAAATAATTCGAGATTTAAAAAAAATAGCATAATAAGAGATAGTTCTTCTCCATTTAGCAGCCCTATATCGCTAGTCAAGAAAAAGAACGGTACGGACCGACTTTGCGTTGATTTTCGCGAGCTAAACGCCAACACGGTTCGAGATAACTATCCATTACCTTTAATAGCGGACCAAATTGATAAATTAGGCAAAGCCCGTTTCTATAGTTGCCTAGATATGGCTTCTGGCTTTCACGGTATTCCTATAGCGAAAGACTATCGAGAAGACTGCATTCGTGACACCGCATGGAAAATATGAATGCCATTCGGTCTTTTGCAATGCTCCATCTGTATACCAACGCGCCATAAATGCCGCTCTAGGTGATTATAGACATAATATAGCGTTAGTTTATATTAATGATATTTTGGTAATATCTGAACCTGTGCAGCAAGGTTTAGTTAATTTGAAACTTATTTTGACTAGATTAATTCATGCAGGATTTTCTTTAGGCATTTCAAAATGTTATTTCCTTAAGACTAAGATTGAATATCTTGGTAACATTATAGAAAATGGCACTGTTAGACCAAGCCTAAGAAAAATTCAGGCCCTCACTGACTCCCCGATACCTAAAAATATAAAAGAAGTTAGGCAATTCAATGGCTTAGCTGGCTATTTTAGAAAATTTGTATATAATTTCTCTAAAATAATGGCCCCTCTCTACAATTTGACTAAAACCAATGTTAATTTTAATTGGACTGAGCAACATAACTTGGCTCGTCAAAAAATAATTAACATACTCACATTCTCCCCTGTATTAACTATATTTGATCCGAACCTGCCGACAGAGCTGCATACAGATGCCAGCTCTATTGGCTATGGTGCTGTACTGATTCAGAGACAAGACAGAAATCCATCAGTTATAGCTTATTTTAGCATGAGGACTTCAAACACAGAGAGTAACTATAACTCCTATGAACTGGAGGCTCTTGCTGTGCCAAAGGCCTTAAAACATTTTCGGCATTTTCTTCACGGACGGTCATATAAAGTAGTCACAGATTGTAACTCTTTAAAAGCTTCGAGTCATAAGCGCGAGTTAACGCCGAGAGTGCATAGATGGTGGGCGTTTTTACAAAATTTTCAATTTGAAATCGAATACTCCAAAAGCGATAAACTTGCTCATGCTGACTTTTTCAGTCGGAACCCAATCAAAAATTCTAACGGATGTCACTTGAACCAGTGTTTCAATGTTGATAAATCCAGCTCCTTAATATGGTCCGTTAATGCTGCTACCCTTGATCATAATTGGATCTTAATCGAACAAAAACGCGATTCCACTCTAGCTAATATTGTTGAACAGTTGAAAGGCGATTCAATTTCTAAAACTATTGCTGATACTTACGTAATACTTCAGGATAAACTACTGAGACGTAAAATACAAATAAATAACAAAACGCATAAGTTAATCATAGTCCCACGTAATTACAGACGAAATCTTATATCCCATTACCACGATAACCTTCATCATTTTGGGTGGGAAAAAATCCTTGAAAAAATACGAGAGCAGTATTGGTTTCCTAATATGTCCAAGTTAGTTAGGAAATTTGTGGACAACTGCGTTATGTGTAGAGTAAGAAAATGTGTATCGGGTGCTAGACAAGTTACTCTACATCCTATTGAGCTATACCATTCCATACTGTTCATGCAGATATAACTGGGAGAATGAACGGGAAACGCAACGAATCCGAATATGCTTTTGTTTTCATCGACTGTTTCACTAAATATGTCCATATGATTTATACTAAAGATCGTACAAGCGAAATGGCTATCAAATGTATTCAAAATCTTATTACGCTACTCGGCACTCCATCGCGATTAATTACCGATTAAGATAAAAGTATGACCTCTACAGATTTTTGCGAACGATATGGGGTTCAACACCATGTTGTAGCAAAGCGAGCTAGTAGGGCCAACGGACAGGTTGAACAATTGATGAAAGTTCTAAAGGATAACACTGTTGTTGTCTGTTGTCTGTAGTCTGTTAAGAACTTAATCGGGCTTGGCACACAGCTTTACAAGAATTACATATCAAATATGATATCAAATAGATAGCAAAAAGTACAGGCAAAAGTCCCTTGGAATTATTATTAGGAAAAAAATGTTCCCCATCCGCCATTAAAATATTGCAAATAGACGAAGACGAACAAGCAGACGACTTGGAAAAAGTTAGATTGCTTGCTAAAAAACGGACGGACGAGCGGTCCCTAACTGATAAAACGCATTTGATAAAGGTAAAGCCAAAATCAATCCTTTTAAGATCAGTGACTTTATCTTAATGCGGCGCCACGAACGCCATACTACTAAGTTGGGCTCTAAATTTGAAGGTCCGATGGAAATTTTACAAGTATTACCGAATGATCGATACCGGCTTAGGCATGTTAACCTCCGCGGCTGTTCAGAAAAAATTGCAAGTCACGATGCCTTACGTCCCGCTCCCATGGCTCAATCAGACCCTTTTGATGAATCCTACAACTCAGATGAATTAACCGTATGGGCGGAGGAATTGTCGGGAACCAATTTGCGTGGGGCTGCTTCTACCTCCTCTACTGTACCTTTGTAACTGGTATTGTATTGATATAACCGATTTAATGATTGTTTTATGTCGGTAAATGGACGATAGCCTAGTTGGGAATGGAACGGTCTGCCGAGACAATGTCCGGAGGTTCGAAACCCAAGGCACACACCTCTGACTTTTCGAAGTGACGTGTGTATTGTTTATCAATATTTTCGTTCACTTTAACGCTAAAGAAAAACATCGCGAGGAAACCTACATACCTGAGAATTCTCTATAAGAATTTCGAGGGTGTGTGAAGTCTGCCATCCCGCATTAGGCCAGCGTGGTGGACTAAAGCCTAACCCCTCTCAGTAGTAGACGAGGACCGTGCTCAGCAGTGAGCAGTACCTGTATAATACAGGGCTGGTATTATATTGTTTATGTCAATATGTGCCTTGATGTGTGTTCATGAGACTAATTTTATTTTTCCTATCCAATATCCTTCCTAAAACGCTGGCTGGTCACCATGCGTATCCTTGATCCTGGTCTTGTTGGCTAGAACTCAGGATGGGTGATGCTTTGTGTGTTGGCTAGACCTCTAAGAGAGTGATGCCTTATTTGAAATTGTTGTAATTTAAAAACAGCGCAAGGGACGCGCTGGAGTCAGTCTGGCCGTATGGGCGCAAATTAATATTTAGTGAATATAATATTATGTAAATATCTAGAATATTTAAGATTGATATTTAAATAGTTATTTGAAAATAATCCAGTACATTATAGGACATTACAAATACAAGGGCATGTCCTGGGAAAAATGGACAAATGGCAACCCTGGTTAAGACATACCTAACTACCTAGCTAGTTCGTAACTTCTTTCCTAGTGTAGTCTATCTAAACTAAAAGAATAAATAAATACCAAAATATCCTCTTGTTATTGTGACAATGTCCGCCGTAATCAGTAGCGACGGCACCCCCACCGGGTCACCATTATCCATCATTTCTCGCAAACATTGCCGTCTCGTCGATCACTCAATTTTTCATAACACAATTTGATTATCTTCCCCTTAGGTAAAGATCACGTAATATTGTATATATTTTTTCTCAAATTCATAATGAATTGTCGAATATTTTTGTGCTTCATTCAATAAAAGACTGGGCGTATTTTTATTTATTTATTTTGAGCCGTAACCTTAATTATTTATACTATTACAACGGGAAAAGCCCGATGTAAAGCATTAAAGATAAAATTTAACGGTTTATATTGCCTTCGGCATTTATATTCGATGTATACAAATAAATAAAATAAAATTTAATGGGTCCCATCATTTGAGCTACATTTGATTCCAATAGTAGGTATGGCAAAAACTGCCTCAGTGGCGTAGTTGCATTGCGTATGCGTTACGAGTACGATTTGTGCGCTGCGGTCCTGGGTTCGAATCCCGGGTCGAGCCAAAAATATTGTGACTGGGTTTTTCCATCTTTAAAATTACTCAGTCGCAGCTCGGAGTCAGGAAGTTGGCGGTGTGATACCCTCGTGCCTCGGAAAGCACGTAAAGCCGTTGGTCCTGCGCCAGATCTCTCTCCGGTCATGTCGGATTGCCGTCTCATCGGACTATGAGAGTGAAGGAATAGCGAGTGCACCTGTGTATTGCGCACACACTTGTGCACTATAATATATCCTGCGTACCTGGCTGATCTCCGTTGAGATTGGCCACCGTGGCCGAAATTGGCTAGGAGGATTTTATTCATGGCAAAAACGCCGGAAAACACGGAAATTCTGCCTAGTCTCTACAAGTTCCATGTAGTATACAACTCCGGATGTTATTTGTATACTATCCAACATAATGTGCTCATTTTGCCAAAGACTACACTCCTAAAGTATGTGATGGGTAGATTGTTCGGAGTTGCAGTCAGTGTCATGGACACGCATGCGAGTCAACCAATCTAGAGAAGAATAATTTGCACTTAAAATTACCATAGCCTCTAAGGGGATTGCGAAACACAATAATCGAATTCGCGCCAAGATTTTGGAAGACGATCCCGAATAGCAGCAAGAAAATGATACAAATGCCGCCCTTTCGTAGACATAGCCCATCTACACTGCCATTCCGCAAAAATATCAGAGTAATCAGAAGTAAAACTTCGCGGCCCGACGCTAAGCCTCCAGATCGACTGGAAGTACACCCGCGAGGACAGGTAACGCTTCTGTGCCACAGGTCTGTCAAACGTCTACGAATATAGGCTTAATCTAGCATAGAAGATACTATCATCTGGTATGTATCGTATCGCGAATCACGCTCGGCATCCCATTATGGGGTAAGAAATTCGATAGGTATTTATCAGGCATTAATTCTCGACGAGTCGTCGGCAGCGCTTCTAAACTTTTTCAATAACAGTCCCTAGGGAACTTGAGGTCCGGGCGCATCGGACCTCGGGATTTGTGCGGGGTCACACTGGCAGCGATTTGATTGGTTGTTTTGTTTATAAGTCTATATTCATCTCTAAAGTTCTTTAAAGTTCAATCATTCTGTTTTCCTTTCAATTGATCTACCTGCTAGCCTGTCGCTTATTAAATATAGTGTTGCTCGCGGCTCCGCCTGCGTGAAAAGTATTTTTCTGGGATTAAAATATTTTCCAGGGCTAAAAAGTAGCCTATAGCACTCAGGAGTAAGGTAGCTTCCCATTAGTGAAAGAATTTTCATTATCGGTTCAGTAATACCTGAAATTAGCGCGTTCAACGAACCAAACGTACAAACTCTTCTTTCTTTATAATATTAAGCTAAGTGTAGACTAGCAAGTCCTTTCAGCAATTTATTGCACAAGAACTTGCAGATGCGTTTACATTAGCGGGAATATTTCTTTAGCATCACGATGTTGCAAGTGACCACCAAGGTAACGTGCACAAGTTCTTGCAAAGCTGTTTACTCGAGGAATATGTACCTATTGCCTGCCATGTGTTTTTTCATAAAACTGAATGACTAGGCACTTGCCAGAAGTCCTGCAAGCTTCTAAATATTGTAGAAATCAGCTTTCCGAGACTGTTTACATGGTAAAAAAGTTTACAAGATAAATTTTGCATTTTTCTAGCTAATTTAAACCTCGCTTTATGTAAAGATATAAAAAAAAATCACATAAGTGGTTTCATTTTTGATCCTAAGATATATTTTGAGAAGATAGTCAGGGCGGCGGTGTTCAATTACCAGTATCTCCCCTATTTCTTAGCCTTCTATAAAAAACGGTGGCACAAGCTGTACGAAAAAATATAACTTATGGAATTCCTCCTGTTTCACTGGGACCCTACCTTCGCAAAGCCTAATAAATAGGGCTCGTTACGCCGCTCCCACCCAACCTACAAGGATGTAAAAACTTACTAATGCTTAGATTTTCTTTAACAATTGTATGATTTTCGAGTTTTTCGCCTTTCAATAGGCGTTGGGTTATTGGGCGTTAAATTGGCGAATGTGGTATAACTTATTTTTAGAAATTGTGTATAAATTATATTTTTTGACAGACTTATGATTGTGGCTGAGAGGTAGGCAGATGTATAGTGTGTGAAGTATATTGCATTTTATAATGTAACCGGGCAGTCCGGGTACTAATTTCAACGACGGCCATACCCCCGTGGCCGAGTGTTCGTCGTGACAGCTCTAAGTCGAAGTGCGGCAGGTTCCATACCACCACCACTATACCAGATCTGCTCAGCAGTAGACTGTAGGCCTCATCTACTACTGAGATGGTTTAGGCCTTAGTCCACCACGCTAGTATAGCTCAGGTTGGCCGACTACACATATCGTCATTATTTTTGGTCAATTCCCAGGTATGTAGGTTTCCTTACGATGTTTTCCTTCAGCGTTAAAGCGAACGATAATTGATAAACAATACACACATAACTTCGAAAAATCAGAGGTGCCTTGGGTGTTGAACCTGCGGACATCCATCTCGTCAGACCGTTCCATTCCAAACAAGGCTATCATCTCACTTTTAGCAGGTTCGACCGTACTGAACACTGTTCGATCACAAAAGCCAATGACCACTTACAAGACTATGCATCGATGATTTGGTAAGTATTGTGTATTACATCATGCGTCAGGCGTCTACATACTTGTTAATTTACCATTTCTAAATAAAAATAGTAAATGGGGATTCGATTTTTGGTGTAAGTCCCGTATAGTCGCCACAACATATATACGTCAGTATTGTTAGTTGATATATTTTTAAGACGTTTATATTAGCTTCATGCATATGAATATATATCGCACCTTTAGAACGAAAACGACACAATTCAAAAAATAGAAAATTGAGTTGTCATTTTTAAATGACTAAGAAAGGGTCTGATATAACAGCTTCTTCCTTTTCCTACTTGAATATGGCTGTGTTAGAACTATTGTTGTATTGAGTACTTCGTTTTAAGTAATTTTATGACGAAAACCCAATTTTCTATCTTTTTGAATTGTGTCGTTTTCATCCTAAAGGTGCGATATGTATGTAACGGACACTTTGAATACGATTTTGACCCCCTTCGAAACGTCAGATTAAATCAAAATTTGACATATTTATCAAAGACCGATTGCAATTAATATTTTAAACTAAGAAACATACTTATATAGAAAATCCAACTACAAAATAAGAATAGTTTATTTATTTTTAGTGACATCTGATGGACTATAGTAGAAATAATAGTTAAAAAAAAGCGTGGGGTGCTTTTTAAGATATTATCAAAATGATAATCCTTCTACTCATGTTATATATCAATAAAATATTTATAACTATTGTAATGGAAAGGATTGATGAACACGTGTTGTTTGTTTTACGTTCTTTATTATACTGCTTTAGAACTGACTATAATGCATCTTACATCTACTTATATACTAGTCACACACTACACCTTCCCCCTTTGGGAAAAAAAATAAAATGTTACATATTACATTCTTATTTTTTTTATACTTAGGTATATAAAATTAAAATATGATATATAATATGTATACTTAAAGAATAAACAATGCCATTAAATTACGCACATAAACATTTTTTATCATAACCACTATACATATTTTATAGTAAATCTATGTTATGCCTACAGTTCGCTCATCATAAGTTACACATAATCTTACAAAACTTTTTATCTCCTTTTCCTCCACCGTGTATGCTATGTATCTTTCTTTGTTTTCAACCTTACAATTCATAACAATATTTCCATTAGAATTATCATTTCCATTAAGGTCCCTATCATGTGACCCTTTATCCTTACTGACCTTTTTACTCATATTATTAATAGTCGACATTTTATTAATATCATTGCTTTTATTCTTCATAATATCATTTGTTTCACTATATTTACTTTTAACTTCATTCACTTTTACAATATCTATAAATTTATTATTTATTCTTATTCTTGGATATCCTACATTATACTTTCTTATTAATCTTATAAACTTCTTAATATCTTTTCTACTATTCTTATTCTTATTCATTTTTAATTCCTTTATATTTCTATTCCTACAAAATATTTCTAAATCCCTCATAAAAATCTTACCTATCTCTAAAAACTTCAGGTTTAAATATAATTTCTTCTCAGAAGGTACAAAACTACAAAACCCTTCCTTTGACTTAACTATCTTTTTACCTTTAACACTATCCTCTATATTATTTCCTAAAATTAATACTATATCATTAGATCTTTTTACTATTCTCATATCTTTAGACTTCTTTTCTAATTCATTAAAATTCTCTATTCGAGGCTCCTTACAAGTTTTTGTTTCTTTACTGAGCTCTATTAAGTCATCTTTAGATTTAAATGACTCTTTTACAATTTTCAACTTATCCTCATTGCTAACATTTATAATTTTGTTGACACAATTATTATCGGATCGACTGTTATGACATACGGGGCTAGAGTCGGAATCAGATTTCATTACGCTGTTATTGTAATTGTTCAAATCGGTGCACTCCGACAAGTCGCGTTGCGATGATTGCTGATCTTGCGGAATGCACTCGCTATTGGATACCTCGTATTGATTCGCTAATATGGTGAGCGGGTGATCTATGTGTGATTCATTGTTAGCCTGTTTGAAAGAATTTAAACTGTTTTGTAACTGAAAATGTAATTTTTTGGGTAAAAGATAATGGACCATGTCTGATAATAAACTTCCAATATCATTATAGGTCTGTTTCAAATAAAATTTGCCAACTTCAGTCAATCTAGTTTTAAGAACAAAATTTATCAAAATTTTATTGGATTTTTCATTCAGCAAGCTACTATAAAAATCTATATTTTTAATTAACTGTATTGTTATATTATCATTGCCATTCATTACAGGCAAAAATTCGATAGCTGTTTCAAAATCAAAATTTTCTGCCATGGTTCGGTTTGTTCGGATCTCAAAAGAAAAATAAAATATTTCAACAGCAAAAATAAATCTAAATTATAATTGTATTATTAAATGTATGCTTCTAAGCATACATTAGAGCTCATATTATTATGTGTAAAAGTTAATAAAACATAAAAATGTGTATAAATTGTGAAAAGGATATAGGTAAATAAAATTTTCTTTATGGCGATGACTCGACGGCTCGCTCGTGGCTCGACGATGCGGCTGAGCTGCTGGCTTGTGCTGCTTACTGGGTGGGCCGGGCTATACCCTGGACTCCTGGGCCGGGATTACCCTGGACACCGCTCGAACATCTTCATTTTCTTAAATTTTTCTACTTAATATTTCTTCTTAATTATTTTCTTATTTCTACGCATATTTCTTCCTTACTTTGATTTCTTATTTTTTCACTTTTCATTCTTCTCATTTTATTTCTTCCATAATTAAAATTGTCTCTTCATTTTTATTATATTTCATTCTTCATCTTGATTTTTCATTTTTCTTATTTTATTATTTTCGCCTTCTTTCTTCCTACTTTTATTCCACATTTATTATTTTCTTGCTTCAATTTATGAATTTTCAGATATTTTTTTCTTCAAAATGTATTAATTAGTTTTTATAGCGCGCCGCGCGCTAGCGCAGGGCTGCGCCGACGCGACTGGCAGGGTCGCCATGTAATGGAAAGGATTGATGAACACGTGTTGTTTGTTTAAGGTTCTTTATTATACTGCTTTAGAACTGACTATAATGCATCTTACATCTACTTATATACTAGTCACACACTACACTATTGACACCATGCACGCCACGTTTTTTGCTATAAATTTTTTTTTCTTATATACACTATTCTTAATTCAAAGTTATTAAAAATTGTTTTCTATTTTATAGACGGATTTTCTTAAAAGCGTGTTTTTTTATAATATTATTTTTGGTTGATTACGCTTAGACTGTTTATATGGCTATGGACGAATTAATTATTAGTGATTTTTATTTCTTATTTTTTTAATTTGGTCGTACTTTTTTTTACTATTTAAACATTTAGGCGCAGCGTAGACGCTGTTAAATAGTTATATCAGAGACATTATACAAAAAGAAATCTATGAGCTGATAATAATTCGTTTTGTACAAGTACTATGAAACAATTACTTTAACCAAACCAATCAAAAATAAGATCATAGTGTGGTATACATACACCAGCTACAATCGCTCGCTTACGTGGCCAATAAATACTTAAATGTATTTCCGCATTTTGTTGATTACATAGCAATACCTACAATAGAATCTGCACGGTGCGGCGCCTGTATAGTGGCTAAGCTACGTTTCAGCTTTATCTACATAATAACATACATTTGAATAAATAATATTCAAGCAAACGACCCAAAGATTAAACGCAAGATATAAAGCCGCCGACGCTAGGTGTCAAATAAGCCGAGACATCCACGAAATGTTTGGTAAGCAGAAACAATAGTAACCGGTGCCGAGGCCGGCTTAATTTACATAAGAAAATAAAAATGGCCCTTATTTGTCTATGGGAGAAGGGCACGGGCAGTGCGGGAGGATCTTTGAGACGCGACTACTATTTGCTTAGGAGTTTAGTTTGAAGAAATTCACTCAGTAGAATTGTGTTTGCATCGAACATTGGGCACATAGTTTTGTAAGCATTCAATACATAACATGAAAGTGACAATTACTGAAATTTATAGTGCCTTTGATGATGACAAATATTAGGTTGATCGTGTCGTTCGTTTTTTTAACACGCTTTTATTAGCTTCATACGTTTGTATGTTTGTATGTATGTGTGTATGTATGTATGTTTGTATGTAATGAAAACTTTGAACATGATTTTGACTCCTTTCAAAACGTCGGATAGTCCCACAGATAGAACTACATTCCAACAGAATTCACTAAAAATAAGTAAGCTATTATTTATTCATTTTTAGTTGCATTTTCTATAAAGTGTGTTTTTTAGTTTTTTTTAACTATTATTTACTAGTTTTTCCCGCGGTTCTGCCCGAATTAAAAAGTTTTTCCGAGATAAAAGTCCCGGTTTATGTTTTCCCGTGATAAGCAGTGCACGATCACGATCAGAACACGATCTACCCGTGTGCCAAATTTCATCCAAATCCATTTAGTAGTTTTTGCGAGAAAGAGGAACAAACATCCATACATTCTTAAAAATTTTCGCCTTTATAATATTAGTAGGATTTGATACAACCACAGCAATGTCTGTTTCTGCGCCAAAGCACCAATTGCCAACAAAGAACGTTGTACTAGTGTAATAAATATGTTTTCTTTCTTTCTTTCTTCTAATAATAAGGCATTATAACGCTTAACCTGAGTAGTGTCATTTCCACGCAGTGCTTTGCAATAAATCATGTTTCTCATTGGGATGTTATTGTTACCACCAGGCGAGCGGGTTTAGTCATGCCATTCGATTTTATAAAAATAAATCAAAGTCGATGTCAAATCGTCATACAAATGGTACCGAAAGTAAAGTCCATAATCTCAAACTGAGTCAGTCTTGTTATTTCTCATTTGTATTTGTCGGGAACGTGATCTCAGCAAGATTTAGACGTAAGAACGGTATGCCCACATTAATACCGATTCACTTGTAATTTTTTCACGTGACATTGAGTAAATAGCAAGTACTTAATTAAAATCACTGAAATATCATATGTTTTATGTAGATGCAATCCAAATAGTGTGTAGTATTAGAAACAGAAGCGATTTTGATTTAAATAAAAAAAATATCTACCACTGATATTTCCGAAATACTTTAACAAAGATATCACCAACCGAACGGTACGAACATCAATGCTCAACTGCCTCGATCTGTCAGACACTCTGTGCTTTAGTAGCAAATTATGCCCGTCACGCCACAAATAACCTCACAAAAATATTTTATTGCTAACACGGCCTTATGCATATGGCCAGCAGACGCTACTTCGATCGGGCGGTAAATCGCCCAAACACGCTTATCCGTAAAGCGTCTATATATACTCCATTTGATCGCTCCAAATGGAGACGTCAGCGTTCAGTACTGTCAGATCCAGAGGACGAAATCACTCTGGCCATTCGGGAAAAGAACGAGCATCAAAAGCTTTTAAACTCCACAAGACCGCAGTACCGCCGTCGCCGTCGAGGACCTCGTCGCGTTCCCCGTCACCCTGACCTCTCTTAGCAGTTCCGGCCCGCGTGCCGAAGACTACTAGGTACGATAACACTAAGTAGGATTAGGTTAAAAACCATCTTCCACAAACGCTGATGTCTTATCCTCTCAGTGGCCGCCCTGAGCCGAGGTTCGTGACCCGTTAGTGGGTCGCCCTCAGCGTGGTTACTTAAATTTTATGGGTTGCGAGCGCCTTCTGCACTCACCCAAAAGACCGGTGTTCTTTCATAAGCCGACCCTCGTCAGGCTAGAAAGAGTAATGTCAGGGACAAAAAAAAAAGCTAACACGGCCTCTCCTGACAATCTGATCGTCCTCGGTTACGCATTGTTATTTTGTGTTACAAAATAGACAGCACCCCCAAAAACGACCTTCCGCCATAACCTCCTAGTATCATACCCAGAGAGAAGAAGTGATGGTAACAAACTCTCCAGTGACACAGCTGCCAAATAGTTACTAAACTGAATACAATGCAAATAATCCTTATCCAAGTGGTGTTGACCATCTACGGAAATAGCACAATAGTAAGATGATATGTAAATGTTAGCTTACTTCTTACTAATAACAAAAATGTGAAAGTTTTTGTTCGGATGTTTAGATGTTTGTTGGAAGTAAACGCTGAAACAAGTAAACAAATTTGGATGAAATTTAGCACAGGGTAGGTAATGTCCTGGATTAACTCATAGGGTTTTATATCCCAGTAAGTTGCTCCCATGGGAAATAATTAATGGATACTTATAAGTAGATGGCGCTAGCGTCGGACTGTGTTTTATGCACGTTTGTAGTGAGAAAGCCTTTTCACGCGGCCGAAGCTGCGAGCTAGTGTTGTATAAACCCAAAAGTCAAATTAATATTTGAATTTAGAAATACTAGGACAGTTCAGTTTAAACACAGAACAGTAATAGAATAGCGAAAGTTAAATTAATATGTATGTACAGTAGTGAAAATCGATTAAATTAAATGCAATTTTAATGAAATAGATGACCTTATCACACCCTTAATAACCCAAGACACTGCTTAAAAACTATCCAAGACAATTGAGGTCACTGCAAAAACCATGATATGTCGTGGGCTAAAAGGTTGGTAATCCTTACCTATGTTCTACTTTTAATCTACAGAAGATAGTGGAATTTCTTTTGCCAAGAAAAATCTTTCAGGCAATGCTGCAAGTCTGCAAGTGAAAGCTAGTCCTCAAAATTAAAACAATTGGAATAATATTAATCTCGCTCGTCAGCTCTAAAATTTGTTTAGATTTCTAAACAGAGCTTTAAAGTTTTGATAGCAGGCCGCATGGGCCAGCTGTTATTGATTTGTTTTCGTGTACCGTTAAGTACTATTGGACTGTGGATTCTCTTGCATTGTTGATGTAATTGAAAGTTTGACTTTGTATACTACTGATTTTTACGGCAAAAATAGGTGCAGATCGATATAAATATAGACTGTCACAGTATACCAAAGCGCTATTGCTTAACAGTAAATAATGGTTCCATTAATCAGTAATCTAGTAAAATACCACAAATAACTTTACTGCCAACAATATAAAGACCACTTCTCTGGTCTAATAACATTAAAACAATTACACAAATTAAATTCGTAGTGTCCGGGCGGCGCGGATGTTTGACCCAGTTAACCATATGAATGTTTTGGCGTGTTTCCTGTTTGTGAGGCTAAGCATACCTATCACTGTGTCGAGTTGGTAGTCATGACTTCAGCACTGCAAACTCAGCTGTGTTACCACTGTAGGTTTTTCATAGAATTTTGTGGTAATCTCAAAGACTACTGAGTAGTGCTTTATGTCATAGGTTTATTTAACTAACAAAGTCAATACATGTGTCGTATAATAAACTTTTATTTATGGAAACTAAGTAAACTAATTTAACAGCTTTGTTATAGAAATGTAGACAAATATCTTCCATTATCAAATAATTATCTTATAACTTAGATATCCGCAACTTGGAATGGTATAAGCAACTAGTGTATACTATTAAGTTAATTACTAATGTCCCTAAAATAGGTACACTTTGGAACTACACAAAATACAATAGCTATAATTTATTAGCGAGTAGTTACATGTTTACATTTTTGGAACACCAGTGAATACGCTTTACATGGTTGTTTATTTGTTTCTTATTAGCAGTTTGTTATTTCAAGACATCCGATTCCCGAAGTACATCTAATAGGTGAAATCCATGAATAATCTCTATGGCAATTTTTGATTAATCGCCAAAAGTAACCAATCACAATATGGTTTGTTTAACATGTTTTCAGATTACTTATTCTAATTGATTTATTTTCTTACAACACAAAAAAAAAGCTACTCAAATATCATTTCTTATAATAATATCCGGCCCAAAAGTCATCGTTTTTCGAAGAGTTTGGTTCTCTTTGTGGTTATCACCGTAGCAATGCGGATCTGCCCATTTGGTGAGGTCTATGCCCGGGATTGTCTCGCATGAGGTCAGGACGTTCCTGGACAGTTGGTAATAGAATTTATTTTCAAAGTCATTATTGATGTGTTTATGGGTACATTTTTAGATGTCAGAAGCTTACATCAATAAAAACATCGCTCATTTACCTAAATCTTTACAATACTAAGAACTTGCTCCAGTGATCAGTTCAGGACCTCATTAGAAATTAAAATAATTTTCTCACCCTTTGCCTATATTGTATAGCGCGTGTGGTTGAATCTTGTCCACTCTGTCTCCGTTGTTGCAGATGAGTTTCGCGGTACTCGTTGATCTTATTTCATGAAGTTGAGCTGTGGAGTCAAGAAACAGATTAAATTTCCCATACAAGCTCACGTCTTTATCCTCGCAGGTCTAGCAGGCTGTGCATCCTCTACTTTTAGAACTTCTTAAGATTAAAAGCGCATCGGCAAGTCACGTACTACTTTGTTATTCAAAGTTTTGAGTATTATTAAGCTATTTAACCCTATAATCCTTAACTTAGAATCATGTTTTGTACTTACGAAGTGTAAACGCAGTTGGTAAATCTCCGTGTTCAAAAAAGAATCTGTCAGACTTCCTCCATTCCACCAGGTTCCTGGCCATGATGCAAAATAGCGTGGGTCCCACCCAACCACCTTTAATGAGCCTCTCGCTATATATTGCCACCATCAGCTCTACGTCGTCGATTTCTCCATCATATATTCGGCGCAATTGCTCTAATTTCTGGAATATCATATTATGAACTTCAAGTAGAACAGCCAATTTGCCACAAACACCCATAATTATTTTGCATTACTTGCTTTTTCTCTCCTTTAATATCTACATAATTTAAGCTTTCAAGGTACACGAAGTTTACCAAACTGCACCACGCACTTACGTCAGGGTATATGGTGTCTTCCAGGTCGGAGAATTTGTGCGCGTGTGGCAGGCCGCATAGTTTTCGGTACTCGTGGTACGGCGCCAGGCCCTCATCGCGTCCTCTCATCATGTCGATGGCCAGCAGGTCCGAAGCCCGCTGCAATTCGCCTAAAACACGCTCTGCCAACTAAAATCAAACAGAATTTTAGAATATATTTTCATTAATTTTGTGTTAGTAAGAGTAAGAGAGTAAGAGTAAGACTGCCTCGGTGGCGTAGTTGTATTATGGTACGACTGCAATGTTGAGGACTCGGGTTCGATCCCCGGGTCGAGCAAAGTGATATTGAGTTTTTCTATTCAGTATCAGCTCGGAGTCTGGGATTTGTGCCCGTCAGAACCGATCAACGGGTGACCTTCTAGCGTACGTCATGCATCGCTGGGGGGAGGCGATTGATAGGCATGGCGAGGCTCTAGCTGTGAGCCTCGACATAGCTAAGGCTTTTGATAGGGTCTGGCACCGTGGTCTCCTTTCCAAGCTTCCGGCATATGGTTTGCCCGACAACCTGTGTGCGTGGATTTCTGGCTTTCTGCATGAGCGTAGAATACGTGTCGTCGTTGATGGGCACGCTTCG
Organism: Lapara coniferarum; assembly: GCA_949316025.1. Lineage (NCBI taxonomy): Eukaryota > Metazoa > Arthropoda > Insecta > Lepidoptera > Sphingidae > Lapara > Lapara coniferarum. The sequence goes on along the minus strand of OX438919.1, from coordinate 1,156,933 downwards.
AAGCTCATGTCAGTAAATGCCGGGGTTCCACAGGGCTCGGTGCTGTCGCCCACCCTGTTTCTTCTGCATATCAATGATTTGTTATCGCTTGGCAACATTCATTGTTATGCAGACGACAGCACGGTTCATGGGCGATACTACCATGAGCCCCCTGGTTTGCGGGTGGACACTGTGAGGAGGCGCAATGATCTTGTCATTGAGCTCAACCGGACTCTGGATCTCATTTCCACGTGGGGTTCCATGAACCTGGTTGAGTTCAATGCCAAGAAAACGCAGGTGTGTGCGTTCACGTGCAAAAAATCCCCGTTTTCTCCTCTCCCCAATCTTCAGGGTGTTCCACTCTTAATGCGGAATGACCTGAATATCCTTGGTATGGATATCCGCTGTGATCTGAATCCAAGGAATCACATCGAAGGCGTTATATCTGCCACATCACGCAGGGTTGGAATCCTGAACAAGGTGCGTCGGTTCATCACGCCCGGTCAAATCTTCCGCTTGTATAAAGCACAGGTACGGCCGGGTATGGAATACTGTTCGCACCTCTGGGACGGTTCCGCCCAATACTTGCTCGATGCCTTGGATGGATTGCAGCGGCGGGCCATCCGCATTGTGGATGATGCAGACGTAACGAGCAACTTGGAGTCGCTACAATTGCGGAGGGATGTCGCTTCTCTAAGCGTGTTCTACCGTCTGTATCATGGCGAATGCTCTGAAGAGTTGTTTAATCTGATCCCCTCCTCTCCTTTCCTCAGCAGAACCACGCGTGCCGGCAACCGAAGCCACAGCTTGATGGTTAAAACCATCTCGGCCCGAACCAATAGGTTCGCCAATTCTTTTATTTGCCGCACCATCAAGCTTTGGAATAGTTTGCCGGCGCACGTGTTCCCCCCTTTCTATAATCCTGGGTCCTTCCGCCGTAGCGTGAAGAAGCAGCTCAGTAGGCCGGCATGATTGTGTCGAATGGCATGAGATAACCATCTGTTGCCATTCGATACTCTATCTGGACTGCATCGCGCTTACCATCAGGTGAGGTGCAGTCACTTTGCCGTGCCCGAATAAAAAAAAAAAAAAAAAAAAAAAAAATATGGCGATAGGCTCGCCCCCTATCACATCATGGGACGGAATAATGGCGAAAAGTGGGTGCACTAGTTGCACCTTTGCCTACTCATTCAGGGATAAAAGGCGTGAGTGTATAATTATGTAATTTTGTGTTAGTGTATTGGCAATGTATTGTTACGAACACTGGTACTTGCCGATAGTCGCCTCATCTGTTGACGAGAAGTGGAACTATCCGAATGCGGAAGGTTCGGCTATGGAACATTCTCGAAAGATCTCGATGTCTTCAGAATGTCGTGGAAACGCGATAACTGACTTTAATATGCAAGAGAGTTCGCGAGTATTCTGGATCTTTCGAGAATGTTCCACAAACTACGACGGTACCAGCGGCCGGCTATAAAAGCCGGTGCCCGGTCACCGCCGGGCATTAAGCCTTGTTTATGATGCGATCACGAGCGAGCGATAAGCGGAGTACGAGCGATAACTCCGAGCGATATAGAGGCGAATATTGTGAATTGTGAACGTGTAGTAAGTGATTATAATAAGTGCATTAAGTGCATTTGAGTGTTTCAATATTTCAGTACCTATCTAATTACTAATAAAGTCCTAATTGGTGCTTTTATCGCAATACCGGTATTTTAATTGTTTATCCCAGACCCCAGCGCGTAACAGTGTTTATTGCATTTTTTAAACATGGCTGTATACTGTCATTCGGTCGGAACTTGGAAAAATTAATACTTACCTTGTTTTCCTCGTTACTTTTGTGTTATTAAATTTAAATAAAACATAATTTATTTTACATGGGAACAGTGTGAATAATAGGACAGAATCAGCACCAAGTTGGAAATTATTCATTTCAAAACCTCACATAACTACCCACTTAAAAACTTCCCTCTTTGATATAAGTGCATCAAAGCGGGTTTTATATAGAAAAAAGAAAGAAATATTTTGTTGATGGGACAAATAAATTTCAAATTTAGATATAGAAAAAGAAGTTCAGTGTAATATTGTATGAGTATAGGTATTAATTATTATTCAGAAGCTCAACAGGTAAGGTCTTAGGTTCTATCGCCATTCACCACGTGAGGTATAAAGAATATACTCACATCAGGGTCCATATTGTAGTCTAATTTAGCGGCTCGTTGTCGGAACGCTCCCTGGGTAAGATCGGCTTCAGTGTTATTCACTTCTAGGATCCCGCTCCTAAATTCATCATCCACACCCGTTCTGGTGCCCAAATACCTCCCGTCTCTACTGTACAAGCTGAAAATAGGGTAACGATATCTATAACTATTTCCTACACACGTGAATTTAAAAATGTTGTATGGCATTGGCACATTAGAGAGGAACAGGTTTTATAATGCCCAGTAATTAATTAAATGAAATTGAACGTAGGTACTAGTGATTCCAAATTGATGCTAGGCGGCTAAAATTGACTAGGAGGTAGTATTTACTCTGCAGCAAACGCCTAATTATGAGAGTTTTAGCATTTAGTATTACATAAACGTGCTGTTCTCACTGTCATTCTTCTGTTATTCCCATTCTGTGCCAGATCAATTATACAGTACGGCCCTCGGAAAACCCACGAATACAAAAAAGACTTACTCAGACCGCTCATCCTGCAGGTTATGAAACCACCTCAAACCCACTATAAACTCGTGGTACGTGCCCGGTTTGTACCGCGGGTCGAAGTCATTCACATACCCATCTGTGTCGTACACAATACCGGCTTCTAAAGCATTTTCTTTGCCTATAGTGGAATAATTTATGTCATAATTATATCACATCTTTAATGATAGTTACATAAAGTGGCATTTTTATTTTGCTAGTGTAAGTACAGAGACACATACTATACCACATCTATTATTATGATACCGATACCAATTCGTAACGCATAACACAATTGCTTTGCAAACGATACCAACATTCATACCTACTGTAGAATTATTTTTCAAAAACATACCTAATATAGCAACCATAGCTTCATAGTACACTATGTTCTGCCACTGCGCGATATTGATCTGCCGGGCGGTCTCGAACAGCTTCTGGTCATCCCAGCAGGGGTTGATCTCGCCCAACCTGCGCGCCAAGCGGTTGTGCTCTCGGTAAAACCACATTGCAGTCAAGTATATACCAGAAATTATATTACCACCAAAAGTATCACCTGTGGAATAAAGAGATAAAGCATGTACATAGCTGTAGTAACTCCCAACCAAATAACTTAAGGAAGGTTTTAAATCTTAATATTATGCTGGATTACGTCTAACTTACCGAATTCGTAGCAAGTATTTTCAAGGGGCCGTTGGTTTTTAATACAAGTGAGCGCCGTGCCAGGCGGATACTCTAGTCCATTTCTCATCTCAGTTCTTAGAAGTCCACCTTGATATGTTCTTATTTGTCGCTCCCTATCGTTCGTCGAGCTGTACACTGTAGACATATCTAATAATGGCGTATTGAGGACATTTATCTGCAAATAGTTATTTCTTATAAAACGCAAGTCAACCAGCAATGTGCATGCACTGTTGTGTTCCAGTTTGAAGGACATTGTAGTCAGCGTAATTACTGGGCATTATGAGACTTAACATATTATGTCTCAGGGTGACGAGAACAGTGGAGTTTATTTGTAAAAGATATGTGCGGCGTTGCTTCTGTTTATGAGCGGTCGTATCGCTTACCATCAGGCTAACGACATACTCGTGTTGTCATTGAATTGCAACAAAAAAAGTGAAATAATATGTACAGTCAGCCACAAAACTAGCTGAACAAATATCAAAACTTCAATGCGCCATCGCGCCATTATAAATTTGTGTCCATAATAATAATAGAGGAGGAGGGAGCGGTTGCCTGACAGTACATACAAAAAACATGAGATTGTAAGACTGTGGTTATTTTTTTCTGTTAAATGGAGCTACAATTTCGTTGGATTACAAACATTTAAAAACTGGGGTGAGCCGGTGTAGTTACGTCCAAAGTTCTTACTTTGGACGTAACTACACAGGCTCACCCGATATAATTTTAGATAGCCGATATAATTTTGAGTGTCAAGGGTGCAGGCCGCATCTCTTGGCAGTTTACATTACATTCGACTACTCTGCACTTCTCATCAGGTTAAATTAAGTCAATTTGCCATTCCATACTTACCCGTTCTGCAGGCAGTGTGTTTGGCGCACATTGTAGCTCCTGGAATGTGGGGAACCTAGTGAGGTTCATGCAGCGGATGCCAGTGCGGCGCAGGTACGGGTCATCCTGTGGCACCGGTATGGAGATGCAATTCGGGTTCACGCGGTTGGGAGTGTTGCCGAGACAGCAGTCACTGACTACCGCGTATGTTACTGTAAGTAGATAACGTTTACCCGGTGATCTCGTGTGAGACTCTGTTTGGGTAACCTGGTAGGTAGCTTGCACATTATATTTGCCGTTAAGCTGGAATGTGTATTTATTAGTGTTTCGGTTTGATTGTAATTGTAGAGCCAGGTAACTACTGCCTTGTGTCATGACGAGCGCAGTTTGGTGCTACGCAGAGAGTTTTATCATTCAAACTTCTGACCAGCAGCTGTGGTATAGGCGAGGCTTACCATCAAGACAAGGAACTAGGATTGATTAGCCGAACTTTAAAGAGGAAAAATAGGGGCTTGGAAGTGAAGGATGGACCTTTGATCAGATTGTATACTAGTAATGAAAAAGAGTACTTACACAATACCAGTAAATCAGCAATGTCAGCGACAACAAACACTAAAATAGTAGGGGCTAAGAAAGAGAAGTTGTGGTCTTCCTGATAACCATCGGACAGGATCTTGGTACGGAGCAGACGAGTTGATGGCAGCATTGAACCGTTTGTAGCAGACCGTATTGAATTGCCTAAAAATATCAATTGAAAGCATAGTCTTCTATCTAATTTTCTTTGACCTGCATTCCTTTAATGCATTTTCCAAACTTCACATTAAGAAGTTTGGGAAATGTGTTTTTTGAACCATGTTGCAGAAAAGATTTGATTATTTTTTATAACCCGCCGCAGTTTGCCTGACGTAAACCCTCTCAATCGCGTCCATAGTAAGTTAGAAAAATCCATACAAATTTCTTTCTTGCATTGCTAACCAATGAATTTGATTGTGCAAATTTGCGAGCTTAAGGTTAATAAAAAATGTCTTTGCGGTGGCTCCCATTGATATGATGTATTCTATGTATACCAACCTAGTCCATATCGAGCCGGTCGCATCCTCATGTACCGTGCCGGGACTGCTCCCAGCGATGGGTACTTGGGGTTAGTGCATGTTCCATCCACTCGGCGGCCTTCGTAATGCCTACAAGGTGCGACGTTGATGGTGCACGGGCTACGATAGCGGAATAGGTATATAAATAGTAACAACTTCGACAAGCAACAGTATGCAAGTATTGTGGTTTTCTGATTTTTGACGTAGTAGCAGTAGCGCTACCTGGAATTATTATTCACTTTGAAGGACACAAAGAGTCTTTGATCGACATTACGATTTGGTATACTAACATTTTTTGGCGAAGTAACTACTGCACCAAAGCAAATAAAATGGAAAATTAGGAATAATAGATTCATACAATATGAAGGGTATTTGTTTGACTTAAAAACATTAGTAGAATAGTTTTACATGCGTTTAGGGAGGCAATCCTCTTTAAACGCATGTAAAACTATTCTATTAATGTTGTTTGGGTGTTGGTAATTACTATAAAAAAATCAAAGGCGCTTTGGTTATTACAATAGAGTCATAGCCTTGACGCCTTCCGACCAGCTAAATTGTAGTATTCTTCATCTTACCCAGTCAAATTGAGGGCGGTGAGTTCATTCCTCCTGTCTTCAGTGATGGGTTTCCCGAAGAAGGCGTCGTATATCTGCTGGCCGGAGACCAGGCTCAACAGCACCAGGAGACGCCACATCGTGCGGCCGACCTCGCGTGGTAAGTACCACGCAGATCGTTTTACCGTTTATATGCACTGTACATTATTAGGTAATTAAGTGTTTTTATGTTCGTAACTGACGCATCCGCTTGGTCTTTGATTGATTGAAAATTAAAATTATAAATATTACCGTTTGTAGATCCAGAGTTAATCTGTGAGGTATTAAACTAGTAATTTCCTGGCAATCGCCTATAAATTTTGTGAATTCCTTAGGATATTGAAGTGAGGTATCGCTGCTAAAGATAATGAGCAAAATCAAGTAGAGCACATCAAGGAGAGAAAGCTCAAGATCTCTAGTTAGTTAACTTTTCTAGCTATAGTGCCTAAAAAAATTTCTCCTCAGTGGCGTAGCTTTACTGTCTGCGCTTTACGACTACCGCACTATAGTCATGGGTTGGAATCCCGGGTTGGGCAATATTATGTTGGGTGTTTCATCACAGTATTAGTTTGGAGTCTAGAATTTGTGCCGTAAATGTGCCGTGCCGATAGGCTCGCCCTCTATCGCATCATGAGACGGAATACACTGCTAAAAGTGGGTTAGTTGCGTCTCGGCCTAACCGCTACGGGATTCACACGCGTGAGGGTATTTGTAAGTATTTTTTTCGCGTTAGCTATAACTGCTGAATGTCAGAACGTTATTATAGATGAATAGTAGAGAAAAAACGAGATAGGTGTCCTCAATGATTATTTATATATTGCTCAGGATTATGTATTACGTAAAACTGCGTGACTGTCACGCCGTGTGCGTATATATTAATACCTAGTAGGGCTGCACGTTCGTTAAGTAGATACAGCTGGGATCTTTTTCTAGCTGTTTTCTGTTCTTAATATTATAAAATGAAAAGATTTGACTGTGTGCTTGTTTATTTGTTTGTTTGTTTGCATTGAATAAGCTCCGAAACTACTGGACCGATTTGAATAAATCTTTCACCAATGTAAAGCTACATTATGAGCGAGGAACATAGGCTACTTTTTATCACCGTGAAATATAAAGCGCGACTTTTATCCCGGAAAAACTCATTCACGCGGGCGAAGGCGCGACCAGAAGTCTAGTGTTTGATATATACGTTAGTACAACGTCATTCAGTTGTACATTGCGCTGCTATTTACCCACACGAATGGTACGTGTTACATTACGGGTCAAGCGCGGTCACTCTCGCTATTGAAACCCGTAGACTGCAGGAGGAACCTAGAGGGATGGCCATTATCCAAAGTCAGAACAAGAACCACGAAGCAGTCACGGTAACAAAACTTTACTATGAAAATGACCATTGTCGCCTTTGGTCTAATGGCAGCGTTGTTGTGGGGATAGACTAGGGGCTCGGGTTGCGATTCCCAGGACGGGCAACACTTTGTTTGGGTTTTTTTAGCTTAGATCCTCTACAGAAAACTGACGGCAGGCAGGCGGTCGGTCGTAAAAATTCAAGAATTTCTGTAATATGCTGGGCAAGATTGGGTCGACCCCTCACTGGTGTGGGGTTGTAGGTACTAGTACCTATACAGATATCTAACTAATTGTATAAAAATAATAACCTTGTGCATGCAGTTAATCGAGCATGCATTAATTCGACTGCTTTAACACAATTCAATGTAGTAGGTACATACATACCGGGTGGAAGGGAAACGCTCTCGGAAACGAATACAGGTGATAGTATTGATGATTCCTGACGTGATAGCACTAAAAAAAATTGCGATCGCATTGTTACAATTTTAGTAGGATTTTCTCAAATTTCTGTACAGCTTCACGTATGGATAGATAAATCAAACTATTATTCTGAAAAACATAGTAAAAAAGGTCAATATTTAAAAAAATCGTAATGAAACACGTATATCAGCTGACGGGTCAACAACCGCGCACAGCCGGTCCCGGCGCAGCGCGGCGGCCACCGCCTTGTCGGCGTTTGCTTTGTAGTTTATACCCTACCCAGTTTTTTGTACGCTTTACATTGCGCGCGCATGAATTACGGAAATACTAAAATCGTAAGTATTATCGCTTAGCTTTGCAAATGAATATAGTTTTTCGTTAATGTTATGGTTCTTCTCTCTTACCGTTCCGATATAGAGAGCGTTTCCCTTCCACCCGGTATATCTAGACTCACGGCAGCGTGTCAAGCCAAGTTCAAGCAAAGGAATTGGCTAAAACACCATTTAGCCAGCGCCGAGTGTAATATTACACGAACCACTTGGTGCCACTTTTGACCCTTCTATAACTCAAAAACCCTTTAACGTAAACACATAAGACTACGTGTGTTTAATTATATCCATAAGGACATCTAGAAGCCCAAATTTCATGAAGCTAGATCAAACGGTTATAAAGATATGAAGGTCAAAAAGTCATAAATTTTAGCACTGACTGACATATAGTACCTAAACCTAACCTACTTTCAGATGACCTAGAAGGATGAAATTTGGAATCCAGCTCGGTAATTGTGTGTAAGCGTAGGAAAAAATCTAAAAATAAAAAAAAGTTAAAAAATAAGGGGGTCTCCATACAAAAAACAAATAATTTTTAATTGTAGTGTTGGAACCATTACCAAGCACATATTTGAAACTATCCCAATATATGTATTATTTATTATATTTGCTATATAACAGAAATATAAAAATAAAGTGAAGTCAAAAAATAAGTGGTGTCCCCGTACAAAAAACTTGTAATACGCGGTAACAACCGGCCAAAGGTGTGTTGTCGGTGGCGCTCGGCACCACATAACTCAATACCTGCCTAGTTTTCTTTACAAAAAGTATTGATATCCCACCAAAACCATAAATGTAAAAAAGGAGAGCCAAGTTCAATACAAAAATTATGCTTGGCTGTGGGCTTCGCCGCAAAAAGAATGGAGATCTAAATGAGTGCCAAGTTCTATGCGAAATCCAAATATGTATTTATAGAAACAAAATAAAATTATGAACAAGTATTATACTCAATTTCTTTGTTTTATTGGATACTTATAACAATTGCTGTCATTTAAAAATGTAAGACCTTAAAGTAGGTGTTGATTTGACTTGGCCAGTTTTCATTACATCAGTCATTTTATAAAGTTATTCAACATAATATTATATATATTTTAATTCTGATAAAAACTGGCCAAGTCTAATCTAACCTACTTTAAGATCCCACATTTTTTGATCATAGCAATTGTTATAGATAACCAATAAAGCAAAGAAATAGAGTTTAATACTAAACTTGTTCATGATGTTTTGTTCCTATAAATACATATTTGGATTTTGCATAGAACTTGGCACTCATTTAGATCTCTATAGGCTCTTCTTGGCTCTCCTTTTTTACATTTATGTTTTTGGTGAGATAATATTATACTCTTTGCGACCGCCACAGGGACTGCGCAACTGAAGCAGCTGTCAAGGGATAAAATAATGTCCTTGATCGTGAATTTATTCGACATTTTTAACCGACTTCAAAAAGGAGGTTCTGTATTCGATCCGTATGTATGTATGTTTGTATATATGTAAATTTGTACGGCCGCGTGTTTCTCAAAAACTACTGATCCAATTTGGATGTGGTATTCGATGTTAAAATGTATATTTTTCAGGGAAGGTTTCAGTATATAATTTATGAAGATCTGATGAAGATCTTCGGAGATACATAATGGAACTCTTCAATACCTAACAGCAGATGACTCGCGAATGCTGCAATCGTATATCCATGATGTATTATTTACACCATTCTATAGTTAACTAACATAAAAGCAATAAATAAAAACTTTTTTAACAAAAATAAACCGACTTCAAAACCACTACAAGTCAAAAAATAATTAAAATTTGTATTCGCTTAGTATATACGTATATTTGGAGTCGGTGCCTAATTTAAATTGAATAATGTTTTCGTATATTTGTTTGTGTATTTCCTTAGCTTAGCTGGCAATTTATTTAATTTACACTGGTTTTCATAACTTACTAAATTTCATTCACACTAAAATAGTTTGGATTTATAATATTATTTTTTGTACATAACAGAGCGAATGGAAACCATTGTAAATAGCAAACGAAAATCGACCGAAATTTTGCATTATAGTAGGTACCCAAGAGGTCTGGGTCTGACAGAGAGCTATTAAAAATGGGACATTGAAAATAAAACACGGTAGTATCATTCATGTCACATATTGTAATGTTCCTTTATATTATATAGTATTTAATGTTCTGTATAAATTGTCTGTGATATATTATGGGTCACTTGCAATAAAATAGTCTTTATGTAAACCGAATTTATTTGCGCGGTAACGAACTGACTACAACTGGTTTACTACCAATAATCTGTTATTAAACCACTTGACCGTTATTAGAAGCTTAATATAATGAGATAGGCACTTCCGATTTCCGTTGTATTTTACCTCCTTTTCTTCCTTGTATTGCTGTCTCTTTCGCACCTCTCCTTCTAACAAGCGTGGTGGGGGCTGTTGCGAGCCTTGTGGTTGCAACCGCCATGTTCATCATTGGCTTGAAAATTTCCGTTGTGTTAACTTGTGCTCTTAAAGTGCTACATGGTGTTTCATTTCAAACTAATAGTTATAAAGTGAACTGTGAAATATACCCAACTATTTCAGCACGTAAGTTGCACAAGACGAAAATTTTTATAATTTTTTATAACGGTGTTACCGTTCGATATTATTATTTATTTCTTACCTCTATTTTGTACGTGATATATTAATTTGAATTAATTCCTTGTGTTTTAACGTTCGATATTGTGTATTTTTCTACCTTCGAATTCAAAAAATCATAACGGATTTTCTTAAGTAATTAGAATATTTCTCTTTGTTTAGTGTAGTGATTATGAATACCAATATCAACGTTGTTGAACTTAATGAGGCAGCGATGGCTAGTACGTCTGGCACTAAAGCTCGTGTTAATCAGCTACCAAGTAGTAGCAGCAGTACTAGTTCAAGTTCGTCTTCTTCGTCCTCTTCTTCACAATCCCAGCGGGATTCAAAGAAAAAGAAGAAGCGATCAAGGAATCGTCGTTCTAAAAGACAAAAACGTGATCTTCGCCTTTTAGAAAAATTATCCAGAGAAATGAACGAATTACGAAAAAATATAGGTAGCCGTGATAACCTGGATAACAATGACTATATCTCAGATGTCAGTCGAGATCTTTACGATGATTGTTGTGCCTCTGCCTCGCAGGCATTACCGTCTTCTTGTAGATCAGATTCTGTGAGGATACCCGATCTTTCATTTCGTATCGAGACTAAACTAAAAGAACCCGTAATGCCGCAAACTCCACAAGAGTATTTAAATATGTTAGATGAGGTTCAACGATTTGACAATAGCACGTGGTCGGATATACGATATGCCGACACCCAAAAATTGTATAATCATTCGCCTGGATTTACAGAGTTAGTAACAAACGACGAGGTATTGGCGTATGACAATACACGCCACTTAAGGTACTCTGATAAATCCTATCCAGCTATTAGTTTTTGTATTCTCAAACAAAAAGAGACTCTTCTTAATAGTTTACGTAGTTTATTAGTATGGTCTAAGACATCTGATGCATCACTAGTCCATCTTAATTAAAAAATCGAAGAGCTATTTCTAAAGGGGGACTTTCATAAAGTCTCTACTGATCTGCTACAATTGGCTTGCGGTCACAGAGCTGAAACTATAGAGATGAGAAGGGATGGTATCCTAAAGTTTGTTCGAGATCCCTTGATAAAAACTGCTTTAAATAAAATACCCCCTTCCAACACCCATATTTTCAATTCTGAGGCCTTTGCTGCTATTTTGGAAAAAGCAGGAGGAGTAAGGAAAGCTTTCTGGCCAGTAAAACAGCCTAATATCGAAAAGCTTCTAGAGCAATACCTGCTAATTCTGCACGGCACCCCTCGCAGGGGCAGGCCTCTAATATGTACCATCGCGTGGTACTTCTGGTTGCTGCTGTGAACCGGCTCCTGCTGCTCACATGCATTACCACCAAAACCAACCCTCGCAGGGTGGTCACCAATGCCATTACTCTACGAGAGGGCGCAATAATTATAATCAAGGAAGTAGACATAACCCAATTAATAGAGCTGGTTCCTTTCGATCTCGCGGTTCGAAACCAAGGCTCCCAAATGAAAGAGGCCAAAAGCGCGCCTTTTCACCTTCTTACAACAAAGGAAATAAAAGACAATGACTTAATTCAGTTTCAAGCGGGACGATTAGCACAGTACCACAGTCATTGGAGGTCGATGGGAGCTCCAGATTTCATCCTAAAAATAATAAAAGGGTACCGCATACCCTTCTTACAAAAACCACCTATGAAAATACCAGATTTAAAAAACCATCATCATCTCACATTAGAATCGATAGAAATGTCTGCAGTCGTTCAAAAAATGAAACTGCAAGGCGTTCTGAAGGCAGTAGCTCTCTCTCCAAGCTTTGTATCGCCTCTATTCCTAGTTCTAAAGAGCGATGGGACTCTTCGTCCTATATTCAACCTGAGGTTATTGAACCAATTTGTGCTAACGGACAGGTTCCGCTTGATAAATATGTACCGTGTCCCGGATTTCCTCCAACCCCGAGATTGGATGTGCAAGGTGGACTTATCACAAGCGTATTTCCATCTTCCAATAGCTCGGTCACACAGACGGTTTCTCCGTCTCATTTACAAAGACGAGCTATTGGAAATGAGCTGCCTTCCCTTCGGCCTCAGCACAGCCCCGAAAGTCTTCGCGTGTCTCTCGAACTGGATAGCACAAATTCTTCGAGAAAAAGGTGTGAGGATCATTGTTTATTTGGACGATTTCTTAGTTGCCCATCAAAATCGAGAAGTTTTAAGGGAGCATGTAGGCATGCTGTTGGATACCCTTCAGTCCCTGGGATTTCAAGTAAATTTCGAGAAGTCGGTTCTTGTCGCAAGACAACACATATCCTTTCTCGGGATCATTTGGGATCCTTGGACAAATTGCAAGTTCTTACCAGCAGAGAAGATTGCTGCAATTGTAAAGAAAGTCTCTCAGTTCATAAAAAACGGCGACGCTACTCTAAAGGAACTCCAGAGCTTAGTAGGACTTTTAAATTTTGCCAGTTTTGCGGTACCTCGGGGCAGACTGAACCACCGAGCGACTCTTTGTCATCTAAACACTCTACCAAAGTTTGCAACCAGAACCAGGTACCATCTACCCTCGAGGGTTATAGAGGAAATGCATTGGTGGCTACAAAATTGCCATCTTTCAACATTGGTACACATACCGCCACCTACACATTTCCTGACCACCGATGCCTCGGACCTGGCATGGGGAGCACAACTCGACAACCTTTTTATGTCGGGAACTTGGAACAAAGAGGAAAAGTCCCTTCATTGCAACATGAAGGAGTTGCTATCAATTTTGAAAGTTCTGGATGTTCACGCACCGAATATGACTCGCGGCTCCGTTTTAATCCAATCAGACAACCGTTCCGCAATCGCTTATCTCCGCAACGAAGGGGGGACCAAATCACAATCGCTTACAAATCTAACCCATCAAATTCTATGTGTTCTGGACGAATATCAAATTCAGTACCGAATTTATCATATTCCTGGGAAATACAACAATCACGCAGATTGTCTATCGAGACTCCGGCAGCCTCCAGAATGGCACTTACTCCCGAAATGCATAGAAATGATTTTTACAAAAATGGGAACTCCAGTGATCGACCTGTTCGCATCCAAAACTGCACGAGTAGTAGCCAACTACGCGACTCTAGACCTCAGCGACCACGAAGCGCTGATTCGCGATGCGTTCAGCGTACCGTGGAATTTTCCATTGGCGTGGGTGTTTCCGCCCCCCTTTCTAATTCCTCGTGTCACATCTAAATCCGGCTACGGGTATTTATCTGATTGTGGTACCACGATGGAAAAAGGTTTTCTGGAGAGCAGATCTGTAATCTCGAGCCATAGCTGCCCCATTAACACTAACGAACCTGAAACGGTTTCTAGTCGACACGAGGACCGGGCTGTCACCTCCCAAAGTACAGGACATGGTTGTGGAAGTGTGGAAATGTGGGGGTGGTCTGAGTCTATAAATTCATGGAATCCTGATTAAATATTTTTACTAAAATCTTCTTGGCGGCCTTCCACTTGGAAAACATATAAGGTTGCTTGGAATCGTTGGTTAATGTGGACTAACCGCCACGAGATAGATCCGGTACGGCCCAGCGGAGCACAATTAGCTCAATTTCTAGTAGATTTGCATCTTCATTTTAAATTTTCATATAACACTATTCTTTTTCATAAATCGGTAGTATCCACATTATGTAATACTGATTTATCAAGTAAATTAAATCAAGATGTTCTGGTTAAACATATTTTAAAATCAATATCTTTAAAAAATCTTAAAGCAACGAAGCCCCCTATCTGGGACATAAATGTACTCTCTGATTATATAGGCAATTATATTTTAATTAACAATATTTTCCAAACTGTTCGACATACAGCAACTTTGTTAATATTATGGTCGTAGAATTCACGATTTGACGTTATTGGATATAAGTAACGCCCATTGTGTTATTAAGGATGATTCAATTATTTTTTGGCCCCTTTTCGGATCTAAAACAGATTGTCGTGAATATAGACAATCAGGGTGGAAATTTCTAGTTAATCCTAACAATCGAAATTTAGACCCTGTGTATTGGATTAACAAAACTATTGAAATATTGCAAGAACGACGTAGTAAGTGTAACTCTTCCAATTTATTTACAACCTTGCGTGGGTTACCAAAGCCAGCATCTCGCTCTGTGATTGCTGGGTGGATCAAGTCCCTTATGAAAGAGGCCGGAATAACTGAAGCCCCGGGTAGAATGCGATCAGCTGTTGCGTCCAAAAACTTTGTTGACAATTTCCCCCTTGACGAAATTCTGGCCAGGGGAAACTGGAAATCTGTAAATACTTTTCAAAATTTCTATCGACGTCAAATTATTACAAACATTAATAATTCATCGGTTACGTACCTGTTTAATCCTGTGGAGTGATTGTGTTAATGGATCATCTAATTTATTGTAACCTATTTTTCTTTTGTATTTAAAACATAATAGCAAATATTTTTCTTTCGCACTTATTCTATGTATTTTTCTTAAGTCACATTGGCTCTCCCACCAGGCGATAACAAACAGGTCTCATTATATTAAGCTTCTAATAACGGTCAAGTGGTTTAATAGACGCGTTTTACCTGAAAATAAAACGCATATTAAACTACTTACCTTATTAGAAGCTTATTTTTTATTACTGCCTGGTATATATATAAAATTCGACGCAATGATGAACATGGCGGTTGCAACCACAAGGCTCGCAACAGCCCCCACCACGCCTGTTGGAAGGAGAGGTGCGAAAGAGACAGCAATACAAGGAAGAAAAGGAGGTAAAATACAACGGAAATCGGAAGTGCCTATCTCATTATATTAAGCTTCTAATAAGGTAAGTAGTTTAATATGCGTTTTATTTTCAGGTAAAACGCGTCTATTAAATGCAAAGACAACCAAATGTTTTCTTTTTACGATGCCTAACGTCTAAAATCACACGTTAAATTTACTTTTAAACCAATAAATCTTTGAAACCAGTCGATGCAGCAGTTTTCTTGGGAATAACAATGGACCCCAAACTTCAATGGAACGCTCCTTTCTTGGCGGGGAAACTCAGCTCAGAGGCGTTTGCAATACACAAAGTGAGAAAATTGACTAATGTCAACACTAGTCTATGTCAACACGCTAGGCTTGTCTATTTTAGTTATTTTCATAGTGTCATGTCCTATGGAATTTTGCTTTGGGGCAGAGGCGCTAACATTGAAACACTTTTTATACTACACAAGAGAGCTATACGAGCTATTTATACCTTAGGGGCACAAGTTTAGGGAACACTTTAAAGAAATAGGCATCTTGACAGTTGCATCATAATACATTTTAGCTAATATTATGTATGTAAAACAAAACATTGAATAATTTAGTAATATAAACCATATAAACAAAAAATTTAGCCGCCTTCAAAAACGACCAAAAAAACCTTTTTAACAAAAAATTAAACCGCCTTCAAAAACGACTGAAAAGCAAAAAATAATTTACTAGTGAATAAATATACGATAGCATTACTTATGTACTGGTAACCAATTTTGGAGTTAGTGGTATCATCCGTGGGGAATCTGCAATGTAACATATTGTATGATTTGTATGAAACACACTATGAAATAATACACTTGTATTCTCAACCTAAGCCCTCGCGCACGTTGACTAAGTGCCTTTTACCACTACAATACTATATTTTGAAAGTACAAGCCAATTTATGCAAAATAGTATAGTACAAAATACTAACATTTAGGTTGTCGATAAAATATGCAACACAACACTATTGAAAATGATTATGAAAATTGATAAAAATAAAAAATACTTAGTAATTACTGAACCGATTGGCGCACAGCCGATTATAATATGACTACAGCATAATAATAAGTATAATTACTCAATAGTATAATCAAGTATAATTAATGATTAAACGAACTTACCTGTACGTGTAGTTCTATCATAATTGTACGAAGGCTTCGTCCGAGGAGATTAGCATCCCTCCCTCCCGTGACTTGCGTTAACCCTAGTAAGTTGTGAAATACAATCCAGACCAGACCTACTGACTGCGTTAGTTACGCCTATACATAGAGTAGGTTTTGTAGAATTCGTAAATTAAATACATACATAGATTCAGAGATTGTATCCCTAAAGGGGGAACAAAGGCGCAACCAGTGTACTCGTCCCTCAAGGTAGCTAATAACTTTAAATAATATTATGCGCTGCTTTCTTCATAGTTTTACTCTCCGGTAGCTGCGAGTCTCCTGCATGCAGCCCCCCCCCCCCTTTGTTCAGGCATCTGAACAAATTTTGAGGCGCTACCGATGATCGATAGCATGGTCTCAATTTCAATTTTCAATTATTTGCCACAATTATTGCTTACAAAATGTGTTACATTTTAACAATATAGTCAGGTGCATAATGTCCCTGTCGGGCACGGCAAAATTTGAAAGAGAGGGAGAAGCTATAATATAAATGTATGTAAACAATAATATTATATTATTATTATATTATATCTTAGAGCCAATGAAAAAAAAAATAGGTAGAGAGAGATTAGAGCCAATAATAGGTATATATTAATAAATATTGAGTTGACGACTAATGAATGATATTTGAAAATTATCACAACACTGTATGTTACAAACTACTTATACTTCACTAAAATTATAACGAGAAAAGATTTGTTCTTTTCATATTTGTTTGTAATAAATAAACTCAAAAATTAAGTAACCTATTTTGGAAAAAATATTTCAATATTTAGTTATAGGTAGTTAAAATATTTCTGAGTGCTACTGGCTGTTCTTTATCCCAGGAAGGAATGTCAACGCGGGCGCAATCATGAGCAAAAGCTATTAACGATAATAATGGTGTACATGTAAACATAATATTATCACGCCTTTTCCTATTTAAGGTGTAGGCACAAGTGTTAATATATTAATACCACAATTCGCTAGCTATGTTAGAGCCAGTGTAAGAAAGCGTATTGATATTTAGCAGGCAAATTAATTTTGGCGGGAAGAAATTAGACTTATAACATCCGGTCAAAAACAGTTTCCAAACCAACTGAGCCGTTGTGGCGAGCCCCGAGCTCGCCAGCGCCACGCGTTCGCCAGTTGGGAGCGGCGGGAACTTCCGACGATGCCATGCGCGCGCCATTACTCGCCCGGCCCGTTACCGCTAACACCATTGTCGATTATTTTTAATGTAAAATACCCATGTTTTCACATATTAAAAGGTGTTTCCTTTCGGTAACTGTGTTTGTGAAAGAGTTAATAAATATTCTGCGTTTAAAAAATTGTAACGAGTCCCTTAAGGCAATCAAACAATATAGACAGATCATAATATCTCTGAGGGAAACTCTTTTTTCGCTTCTGAGACAACATGATGGTAGGTAAATAACGATTTACATGATCATTTTGAGTCAATTTTAATAAAAGCCTCTTTGATTTGATTTAAATTATAATAAAATTCGTCTATGTTGTTTATAGACAACCCACAGATCAAAGTAATTACTTAATACTATGGGTGAATATCCTGAAATAAGTTCAATTTAATTTAATTTAATTTAAAACTTAAAAAATTTCAAAAATCATAAATTTATTGGGCTTTGAGGGTTAAAAGTTAAAATTAAATTCTGTGACGCGCCGGCTGAAGATTCAATCGCGCACAAGCGCGGTGCTGAATCGTACGACCCATGAGCCCTTAGCAACAGGCATCACGCCACCCCCGTACCCCCTGCGCCCGCGCGCCGCCTCGAGCCCGCTCGCGCGTCGCTCGCGCCGGCGCCCGGCAGTCGCAGCGCCGTCACGGCCGGGAATGCACACTCGATTAGTTAGTGTCTCTCGCGTCCCGCTCGCTCCCGTCGTGCCGCCCCGCGGCACACGGATCGTACTTTGTTCATTGTTAATTTTATATAATAATAATCATTATAAATAAATACTTTCAAACCTGTTACACTGGCGCTCAACTAGTGGCCGTAATAAAGTTCGCGAACGAACCTTCCGACCCTAGACCTTGGAAGTGAAATAACATGCCACTCACGCGAGCAACGAAGGCTGCAGCCGACAGACGGCTGGAGGATCAAGACAGCGACGTTTCCTCGGAATGCGACTCGGTGGTGGAGTCGCGCGCCGGTGCAGGCGCGACGTGCACGTCGCGACCGTTGCGGCCCAGGAGCCGCCCGCCCAGAGGGGTGCCGCTCCCGACTATGCCGCCGACGAGACGCGCACCCAGGGCAACGCCGCTCCCGAACACGCGCCCGGCGGGTCCCGCACCGGAGCACCCGCCGCCGCCGACACCGGACTGCTTACTGGTCTTATGGAGACGTTCGCCAGGATACAAGAAGAGAACAATCGTGCGCTGTGCGAAACAATACGCACCCTTCACCAGAGCGGCCGGTGGAATGAAATCGCGCCGACGCCGATATCATCACCTTCTTATAACGCACCCACGTCGTTTGGCGGCAACTTCGCTAAATGCACCGCGCGATTCGACGGGTCGTCGCGCGACCCTGAAGTACTGGAGGCGTTTATCGACGCATTAGAGGCGTACAAGGAGTGCGCCGCCGTGTCTGACGAGCATGCCTTACGCGGCCTCTCCATGCTGCTGACCGGCGACGCGGCTGTATGGTGGCGCGGCGCCCGGGCCGGTATCGGCACATGGCCGGACGCCCTGGCGCGCCTGCGCGCTACCTACGGCGTACAGAAACCAGCGTATCGGACCCTGCGCGAAGTATTCGCGTGCGAACATTGTGTGAGTGAACGCGCCGAAGTGTTTGTGTCGAAAGTGCGGTCCATGCTAGTTAAGTTACCGTACATAGTACCCGATGCGATGCAAGTAGACATTGTATACGGACTACTGCACCGCCGTATTCGTAAGCGTTTGCCACGCGATAGTATTAGCGATTTAAATAATTTGTCAGAGAGAGCGAGACACGCAGAGGATTCGATACTAGAATTAAAGAACTCGGTTGTCGCGGTTCCTACGACACCCGACCGCGGCACTGCCGCGATGCCGAGCCCGAGCGCAAGCATCGCCGCAGTACCTCCCGCTAACCCGAAACGCGTGCGCGTCAAATGTACATTTTGCAATGCATTCGGCCACACAGCCGAAGAATGCCGGAAAGCTAACAGAGTGATTGACGATGGTAAGGGTAGTCAACCGATACGTTGCTACGGTTGCGGCCGGCCGGGAGTAGTAAGGTCTAAGTGCGAATCGTGTTCGAACAAGCCCGCGCCCGCCAAATCGGTAGGTTTCAATACTTTAAACGATGACCATGTTGCCACGACTACGTCACACCCGTTAATTACCATAGGGGTAGTGGGTACCGAGGGGGTAGCGATAGTGGACACCGGGGCAACACATAGCATCGCTAGCCCGTCGCTATACAAATTATTGTTAGATAACGGGGCACGTTTTCGCGAGACTGAGCGCTATATTGGACTCGCCGACGGCTCGCGCCACAAGAAATCAGTAAAAGTTAGCACCGTACCCGTCACCCTAGGTAGCCGAACTGTCGACACCGACTTTATGGTGTTCCTTGGCGACGAAACGAGGACGCTTTTAGGCCGAGATTTTATAAGTAATGCGGGCGTTGTCTTAGACATAGCCCAAGAGTCTTGGTACTTTTCAGATAGTCCAGGAGACCGGTTCCCGTTTGTGCGATCCTTTGTGTTAAGCGAAGCGGTCGTAATGCAAGCAGAGACCTGCGACGTGTTGTTGCGCCCGGACGAAGGAACAAGCTTGTCGGTAGAGGACAGGGCCGCACTCGACGAGTTCCTACGGGACAGAGTCGCCCAGTTCGCTACGGAAGGGCCTCCCACAGACTTCGCCATCCACAGGATAAAGGTAAGTGATACACAGGAACCGCTCGCTTCCCCTCCGTATAGGTTGTCCCCGCTCAAGAAAGAGGCTCTCGAGAAGGAGCTGGACAAACTCATCAGCTCTGACATCATCGAAGAATGCGAGTCGCCGTGGGCGTCTAACGTCGTTCTCGTTAAAAAGAAGGACGGTAAGTTTAGACTGTGCGTCGATTACCGCAAGCTTAACGCGGTCACAGAGCCTGACCGATACCCTCTCCCAAGGATCGAGGACATCCTCCACGACGCGAAAGCAGCTAAGTATATGACTACACTAGACCTACGAGCGGGCTATTTCCAGGTGCCCGTCGACCCTAGCGACAGAGATAAGACGGCCTTCACTACGCCTCTCGGCACTTATAGGTTTAAACGTATGCCGATGGGGCTATGCAATTCCGGAGCCACGTTCCAGAGGCTGATTGACAGATTTAAGTCAAACCTGCCAGGTACCGCCCTTCTTGCGTATTTAGATGATCTGATAATACTGTCAGATTCCTTCGAGAAGCACCTCGCGGATGTCGCCTCCGTATTCGATCGGCTCGCCTTGTTCACCCTACGTGTGAACCGCGAGAAGAGCCACTTCGCAAGGGAATCGGTAAAGTTCTTGGGTCACATTATTTTACCTGGTGGTATACATGTCGACCCTGAAAAGACCACGGCGATTGGAAACATGCCAACGCCGCGGAATGTAAGACACCTGAAATGTTTCCTCCAGACTTCCAGCTGGTTCAGGCGTTTTGTCCCTGACTACGCGGAAGTCGCCAAACCATTAACGGCCTTGCTGAAAAAGGCGATTGTGTGGCGTTGGGATACAGAACAACAAGACGCTTTCGAGCAAATCAAGCGCCTGCTAGTGACCGCGCCCATCTTGCGCCAAGCCGACGCGGCACTACCCTTTGTCCTTCGAACCGATAGCAGTGGGTATGCGCTCGGAGCAGCTCTCCTCCAGGGGGAGGGGCTCGACGAGCGCCCCATAGAGTATGCCAGCAGACTCCTGACGGCAGCCGAGAAGAATTACAGCACAACGGAGAGGGAGGCTCTCGCCGTTGTCTGGGCCGTCTCCAAATTCAGGGGATATATAGAGGGAGCTGAGGTTGTCGTTAGATCTGATCACCAGCCGCTTAGGTGGCTGATGAGCATGAAGTCTCCAAGCGGCCGCCTAGCTAGGTGGGCCCTGAGTCTTCAAGAGTATAACCTAAAAATAGAGTACACACCAGGTAAGGCAAATGTTATAGCCGACACCCTGTCGCGCCCGCCGTGTGCCGAAGACGCGGATTGCGACCTGTGTTGCGCCGTAGCCGACATACCCTCTCGAAGCTTAAAGGACCTGCGCCACGACCAGCTAAAGGACCCGGAGGTAAGTAAAATTATAGAAGCTTTAGAATCTGATGACCACTCCAGGGAGAGGCTGTGGGCCGATAAAGGGTACATTCTCGTCGAAGGAGTGCTTTATAGGTACTGCCCCGAGAACGAGGAGAATGACGACGCTAGTCTGGTTGTTCCAGATCATCAGCGCGCCAAGGTGCTGGCCGATCACCATGATGCACCAACTGCTGGTCACATGGGTGCAGAGCGCACGCTGCTACGTTTAGTCGGTAAGTACTACTGGCCAGGGATGCGCGCCTACGTTACACAGTATGTAAAAAACTGTGTGCCTTGCCAGCGTTACAAAGCGGACACTAGGAAACCAGCTGGACTTCTGCAGACACCCGCCGCTTCACGGCGGTTTGAGGTTCTAGCCGTAGATCTGTTCGGTCCTCTACCCGAAACGGAGAAAGGGCACAGATGGATCCTGATAGTGGAGGACACCTTCACCCGTTGGGTGGAATTATTTCCCCTCACTGCGGCCACCAGTGAAGAATGTGCGAAGGTGCTCGTGGCAGAGGTCTTCTTGCGCTTTGGAGTACCCAGGCGCCTCGTCAGCGACAACGGCGTCCAATTTATAAGTGAGGTAATGCAGCAGACCTGTCACGTGATGGGAACCACGCAATCGTTTACTTCGTATTACCACCCCGAGGCGAACCCCGTGGAGCGCAAAAACCGGGACCTGAAGCCCCAACTGGCAATCCTTGTGGGTAAGGATCACAGTACGTGGGACGTGCACTTACCCGCAATCCGCTTCGCCATGAACTCTGCAGTTACGTCAGGTACGGGGCATTCGCCCGCCTTTTTGAACTTTGCCCGAGAGATGCGCGCACCGGCGGACGTTATGTCTGAAATGCGTACTATCATCGAAAACGATAATTATGTAGGTGACATTGCCACTTACCTAAAGAAAATGTCGTCGGTGCTCGTGGGTGCTCGCGACGTCCACGAGAGCGTCCAAGCGATGCACAAGAAGTACGCCGATGGGCATCGCCGGCCAGCCCCGGATTACGGGGTCGGTGACCTGGTTTTGTTGAAAACCCAGGGGGCCAACGACGTTGGTAGGGGGCAGACGGTCAAGTTTATCCCCCGCCGTGATGGGCCGTATAAGGTCCGGGCAGTGGTTAGTCCTACTACATATGTCCTCGAACGCCTAGGAGACGGTACGGTGCTAGGTAAATATCACGCATCGGTTTTGACTCCCTTCGTAGGGAGCGCGCAACCTCCACTGCAGGAGAAGCGTAGGAGGGGTAGGCCGCGCAAGGCCTAACCCGATCGCGGGGACGTCCGTTCGGGTTAGGGGGGGGGACTGTGACGCGCCGGCTGAAGATTCAATCGCGCACAAGCGCGGTGCTGAATCGTACGACCCATGAGCCCTTAGCAACAGGCATCACGCCACCCCCGTACCCCCTGCGCCCGCGCGCCGCCTCGAGCCCGCTCGCGCGTCGCTCGCGCCGGCGCCCGGCAGTCGCAGCGCCGTCACGGCCGGGAATGCACACTCGATTAGTTAGTGTCTCTCGCGTCCCGCTCGCTCCCGTCGTGCCGCCCCGCGGCACACGGATCGTACTTTGTTCATTGTTAATTTTATATAATAATAATCATTATAAATAAATACTTTCAAACCTGTTACAATTCTTTATTTTAGTATATTTTTTACGATATTCTTTCAAGGTTGGTACCTACATAAATAGTATAATTTATAATCACTGTTATAATTTATGGAGAACATGGTAAATATTTGCAATTATATAGTTGAATTTTGTACCTTTTGGGTAGACGTTCTCACAAAGTTATCGCGTCGCGAAAACATTGAATTGTCATACTGGCCAGATAGGATTGTTAGAACTATAGAACATGTTCATATATAGGTATATGCAGGTAAATAAGAATAAAACAAAAAACACTGGAGAAACAATTACTCAAATGAAATTCATAGTAACCGGAGCGGACGTCTGACCCCGTTACACCAGTTGAATGTTTCGAGTGTTTGCCGTTTGCAAGAATAATACACAATATTGATACTCTTTTAACTTATGAAGACTTGTAAACGAGTAGACAAAGAAGACTTGTAGTCGGTTTATAGGATCATCAGCTCGACTCGGGTAGTTTGATTTTTATTTAGGAAATTGGAATTGTAAGGTTAGACTTGCGGCCATTTCCCTTAACACAGCAACAAAGCAGGAGTTCCCATATTGAAGAGTATACGGTATACTTTAGTTCCTATCAATAGAAGAAAGTAATTGAATATATAAAATAAAATGTTTTAACTATTTATATTACTTATTTACAGAAGATTTATGTTTTTTTTTATATAAAGTATATGTTTAATTCAATTGTGTTTGTGAAGCATACAGTATTATAATAATCGATGGATTTTTAGCGATTTCTAGTTGTGTAATTTTAAGGAGTTCACCTATTTTGTTATAGTCGCTAATTAATTTCGAAGTATCATTTCTTATAATAATATTTAGCCCAATCGTCGTCTTCTTTTAAAGTGTTCGGTTTCTCTTTGTAGATTTCATCATGGCAATGCGGATCTGACCATTTTGTAAGGTCGATGCCTGGGATAGCCTCGCATGTGGTCAGTTCGTTCCTGGAATAAAATGTATTTATTTTTTTATTTTATTTAGCCACCAAGGCTAGTCGTGGTGTTAACCACCAGGCGAGATAGTTGCTCATCCTGTCATTCAGTTGTTATTCTCATTTTCACTTAGATAACTCTACTGGTGGTAGGACTCTCATATGTAAGAGTCCGTCTGGGTGGGTACAAATCTAAAATGTTTATTGTTACCGCAATATTTATTTCTACCGCCAAGCAGCAGTGTGCATGCACTTATGTGTTTCGGTTTGAAGGGCTTTGTAGCCAGTGTAACTACAGGACATAATAAGACTTAACATCTTATGTCTACGGCTGGTCGTATCGCTTACCATCAGGTGAACGGCATGCTCGTCTCGTCATTCGATGGTTTAAAAAAAAGAAAGAAAAAGATAACTTTTCAGGGAAAGCATTTCAGTTTTTGGTCTTATTAAATTTCCAGCTTGATTTGATTACTACGTCATAACGTCTTAAAGGTCTTTTTGCAGTTCATTCTTTTATATTGCGTGACCGAAACCCAAAGAACTGTTTACTAATATTCAGTAAGTTCTCACCCCTCGCCTATATTGTACATCGCGTGTGGCTGTATCTTGTCCACTCTGTCTCCATTGTCGCAGATGATTCTTGCGATACTCGTCGATCTCACTTCACGTAGTTGAGCTGTGAAGAAATAACGCAATGGAATCAGCTGTCAAGAATCCCCTTACATCAAGTTATGTCCAGTAGGTACCCATAAACTTTTAAAATTTCCTCCTTCCGTCCTTACAAGAAACGATTACAAATGGAAGGAGGGTTTGTAACTTCGTAAGTGTCACTAAAAAATTAAAGGCAATTAACAAGCTGCTCCTAAGCGATTCACTTGGAAACACTTCTCATTGTCATTTTTCAGATAGTACTAAATCTACTATCAAACTCTTCATTCTTTATACTCACGAAGCGTCAACGTGGCAGGTATATCTCCGTGCTCAAAGAAAAATCTGTCAGACTTTCTCCATTCCACTAAATTCCTGGCCATGATGCAGAACAGTGTGGGCCCCACCCAGCCGCCTTTGATCAGTCTCTCGCTGTATATGGCCACCATCAGCTCCACGTCATCGATTTCTCCGTCGTATATTCGGCGCAATTGCTCCAGTTTCTAGAAAATCAGATTATGAAATTTGAACGTAGCTACTACCCCTAACTCAATAAAAATTGTGGTCGTGACGGAAATCCAGATACTTCGTTGATAATGTGGAAGGTTGATTATGATTCTGCGGCACAGGCTGTGCGAATGAAAGTATCTTAGTGTTTGAAAAAATCGCTTTCTCTCTCTCTTATCCGCTTGTTTATTTAAAGGATGGGCGTGCAACACTTGGCATTGTAATATTCAAAGACATTGGTGATCACTTACAAATGCCACAGACTTATGCAGAAGTCTTTTTTTTCTTAAGCAAAAAATCTGCCGATATTTTTTTACAAGTATTTGTGGGCTATGTGCCTCTTACGTCAGGGTATATGGTATCCCCCAGGTCAGAGAACTTATGCGCGTGTGGCAGGCCGCACAGCTTGCGGTACTCGTGGTATGGCGCCAGGCCCTCGTCACGCCCCCTCATCATATCTATAGCCGGCAGGTCTCCAACGCTTTGTAGCTCACCGAACACACGCTCAGCCAACTAAAGAACAAAAAGAGAAACTATGTAATACTAGCTTTTGCCCGCGGCTCCACCCGCTTGAATAAGTTTTCCAGGGATAAAAGTCCCGTTGTATATTTTCCCGGGATTAAAAGTAGCCTATGTGTTAATCCAGGATATGAGCTACCCGTGTGCCAAATTTCATCGAAATCCGTTTAGTAGTTTTTGCGTGACAGGGGAACAAACATCCATACATCCAGACATCCATACATACTTACAAAATTTCGCGTTTATAATATTAGTAGGATAATATAAAACTCACTTGATCGAACGCGAAGCAAGATTTACCTTTTTGTTAATTATTGTAACTTACTTTTAAGTTCTATTACATCATGGGACGGAATAATGGCGAAAAGTGGGTGCACTAGTTGCGCTTCTGCCTACCCCTTCGGGGATAACAAGCGTGAGTGTGTATGTATGTTTGTATGCATGTATGTATGTTACTTTTAAGTGTGTAAAGTACATATTATATGACTATATTATAGTTTTAAACTCAGTGCTTTTTATAATTATAAGATACATAAATTTTATTATTGCCTAATGTATTTATTATGGACCTGACTCCGACTCTCTCTTCACCACCCTAAAGCCTGCACTACACTACTCGCGAAGTTGATCGAAGTTGGCCGAATAAGATAGTGTGGAAGGGCACTTCGCTTCGCTTCGTGCAACCTCGGCTCGCCTCGAGCGACTTCCAGTCGTTGTCGGTTTTTGCGCCCGAGTCAAAGGACTCGAAGTGTCCCGAGGTTCGAACACGAAGCGTCTTACTACACTACTCGGCTCACTTCAGTTCGCATCGAGACGTCTTGAGCACAGGTTGTATTCAACGTTCCGTAGGTAGTTCACAGAACACGATTAACAGTACTGTTATAATCTTTAAAACTACGCAACGGATTTTGATGCGGTTTTTTATAAATAGATAGCTGATAAAGTGATTCAACCGGAAGGTTTTTATGTACTTTTAGCTCGAAAGAACTTATTAACGCGGGCGGAGCCGCAGGCAAAAGCTGATCTATAATAATATATTGCAATTAAAACAACGATATTTATTTAGAGCTTTGCGGTATAACGTTACAAAAGCCCCTTATTCACTTTGGCACCATCTTTACAACGCTAGCACCATCTATCAAAAAACCTGATTTAAAATTAAAATATTTCCTACAAAAAAAAAACAATATCCGGGGACAAAATAGCCATGTGCCAAATATCATCGAAATCCGTTCAGTAGTTTTGGCATTTACTTCTAAAAAATATCAAAAATATTAGCATCATACTACTGCCTCGATGGCGTAGTTGTATTGTGTACGACTGCAAAGCTGAGGTCTCGGGCTCGATCCCCGGGTCGGGCAAAGTGATATTGAGTTTTTCTATTCAGTATCAGCCCGGAGTCTGGAATTTGTGCCCGATATGGTGATAGGCTCGCCACCTATCACATCATGGGACGGAATAACGGCGAAAAGTAGATGCACTACTTGCGCCTCTGCCTATCCCTTCGGGGATAACAGACACGAGTACGTGTGTGTATTAGCATCATGCATCCATTTCTTTTTAATTTTCGTTGAATTATAAATACGCACGTAGTTATAATACGCGAGAGTACACATTGCAACGGCAGCTGCCACTTGAACGTCATCCATGATGCCTATCGTGCGGGCGCCGGGCGACTGAGCTCCTCGCGAGGTTGCACGAGTGTGTAGCCACATAGTTCGGACTAGTGAACTTCGACGAGTACTTCGTCGAGGTAACTTTGCGAGTAGTGTAGTGCAGGCTTAAGGTCGACTGTGAGTTAATGCCCATGGCATTACTGAGATTGCCTGCATAGCTCGTGTGCAAAGTATTGTAAATAATCAACATACATACACTCACGCCTTTTATCCTCAAAGGGGTAGATAGAAGCGTAACTACTGCATCCACCAATCGCCGTGTGTAAATGAGACCTAACACATCATGGGACTTCCGTCCCATCGCCCGATATGGCGAGTCTATCGTTATATCCGGCGCAATTCCAGACTCCGAGCTGATACTGAGTAGAAAGAGCCAATATCATGTCGCCCGAATCGGGATTCGAATCCGGGACTTCAGCACTGCAGTCGTACCTTAATAAAATTACGCCACCGTAGCAGTCATAAGTAAACAAATATCGTAATTAACTTTATAGTTGCTTACAAAGTGCATATGGTTCCCTCACAAAATTTCCTATCCGTCCCTCGAAAATATGGTTAAATCTCACATCAGGATCCATGTTGTAGTCCACTTTAGCGGCTCGTTGTCGGAAGGATCCTTGGGTAAGGTCTGCCTCAGTGTTGTTCACTTCTAATATCCCGCTCCTGAATTCATCATCGACACCCGTCCGCGTGCCTAGATACTCCCCGTCTCTGCTGTATAAGCTGAAATTAAATATAAGAATTATTAAATTGTTCGTTCTACAGTTTACTTGCCTCCTAACAGAAAGTGATCAGGGCAAGTGAACTTCCACGAATGCAGCCATTTGCTTCTATTAAACTTTAAGGTACCGCGCAGATGTTGTGCACTAGCGCTCGGGAAATAATGTTTGTTGGATCTTCTATGATACAGATGGTTGCTTCAGCCGCTTCAGTGACTGTCAGCTTTGTGGTAGTGTATAGTACTATCACGACGATAAGGTGCCAACGTCAGCCTGGCGACTAAGATTAAGGATAAAAGAGCAGTATCTTACTCATTGCGTTCATCCTGCAGAGTGTGGAACCATCGAATCCCAACTATATATTCATGGTAAGTGCCCGGTTTATACCGCGGGTCGAAGTCATTCACGTACCCATCCGTGTCGTATATAATACCGGCTTCTAAAGCGTTTTCTCGACCTGAAACATGACGATATTTGGACATTAGGTGGTGTAGTATTTCATTTACTTGAAATGTGCAAGCAAAAAAGTCAATAAATCATCCAAGGGTTAGCGAGAGATGAGGTTTGAGAGTAGTTGCTCCTTTTTTATCGCGGGGAAAAAAACGCGTTATCGCTACCACCACCGGAGACTGTGACCGTGTGACTATATGTGGAACGGTTATTTTGGTTTCACCGGAAGGGAGGTTGCTCCTGCTTATGCATTGGAAAAATCACCAATGCGAATCTCAGTTGGATCATGAGTACCGATAAGAAGCAGTGAAGAAGGCAGTTAGTTTATGAAATTGAAAAAAAAACGTACAAAGAGTAATGAAGTTTTTCTTATTTGATGTACACCTTTTATCAGGGTACTGATAAAACGTAAGTCACTATACGAATGGGCGGTAACTACAGTAACATTGTAAACCAACCTAACACCGCAGCCATAGCTTCATAGTATAGAATATACTGCCATTGCGCGATGTTGATCTGCCGCGCTATCTCGAATAACTTTTGGTCATCCCAGCACGGGTTGATCTCGGCCAGTTTTCGCGCCAGGCGATTGTGCTCTCGGAAGAACCACATTGCAGTCAAATAGATACCAGAAACTAAGTTACCACCATAGGAATCACCTGCAAAATTAAGAATTCGAATTAATTTCTATGTGAGTGCCTATAAATATATGCAATTTTAGGTATTTACGTGATATAATATTACATAGTATAATATTATATGGAGTGATTATTGCTGATTGCATAAGGCATATGATGTGACTAGGTTTTGCTCGCGACTTCACTGGCATGAGAAAATTTTTCAGGGATAGAAGATCTAAATAAAAGTAGAAGTCTAAATAAAAGTAGAAGTCCAAATAAAGGAATAAAAAGTAGCGTATGTCTTTTCTAGGATCCTAAATTATCTCCATACCAAATATCACTGAAATCTGTTCAGTAGTTTCGGAGACGTGCAGTATCAAACAAACAGAAAAACAAACAGAAAAGACTTATAAAAAAATCACTGTTTTGTTTTACATTACTCTTCTTTAGTCAACCATTTCTTTTTTATCAAATTTCTTTAAACGTACAGACACACCGGTTCTTATGTTTTACTATATTTGGAATATATTATAGCTGAGAGGTTGTTGTAACTTGAAGGGTGGTGTAGACTGTAGTGATAAAGATTGAAAGAAGTATGCTGCACCTCAGCCTTCCTTCCTCACCTTCTATCAATCTTTATCTAGTTTGGGCACGCGGACATGGATGAAAGAGGGTTCACTCAAACTATTTATCGAATTAACGTGGGTGATACCTACGGCTCGAAAGGGGTGTCCGAAGTGAATGTACACTGAGGAAAAAAATATTTTTTCCGAAAATGGCAAGTCAGAAGTATTTTGAATCGGCTAAAATATGAGAATGTTGAAGAGGCGAATAATGTGTGTCAAGATCGTACTATGTATAATATATGACTGGTGACCGGTGTCCAGTCGGAGTAAAGCTCACCAAATTCATAACAATTATTTTCTATGGGTCGTCTATTGTTGACACAGATAGCCGCCGTGCCAGGAGGATACTCTAAGCCATTTCTCATTTCGGACTTTAGTAGTCCTCCCTCGTAAGACCTAATTTGCCGCTCCCTATCATTTGTTGAGCCATAAACTGTAGACAAGTCCATTAATGGAGTGCTGACGATGACGTACTGTAAAACAAATAATAAAGATTTATAATAAGATATTGAACTCTTTTTTGCATGACAAGTGACAACATAAAAAAAAACAGAGAATCGCGATTTTTCTTTTCCGGGTGGAACTCCGAATCCGAGAACTCAACTACATACAACTGTGGAGGTCTCTCGTATGCGAGGGTCCATGTGGGTAGATACCACCGCGATGTCTTTTTAAGCTGCCAAGCAGCAGTGTGCAAGCACTGTTATGTTTCGGTTTGAAAGCCATTGTAGCCAGTGTAATTACCGGGCACTGTGAGACTTACCATTTAACGTCTCAAAATGACAAGCGCAGTGGAATGCCACGAAGAACTTTGTAATTCAGAGTTCTGTGCGGCGTTGCTACTGTTTATGGGCGGTCGTATCGCATACCATCAGGCAAGCGGCATGCTCGTCTCGAGGGGTGCGAAGTCAGGAAACCTCCACGTGGTGCACCCTGGGCAACGGAGCGTCGGTCGAGTTGATCGGCGCAACGGCCAATATCCTGACGAACAGTGGTCTTGGCGGTAGTCGCCGCTTTTTGCGGTGGCTGCCGCATCTTTAGATGGTGGGCCCGTTTATTCGGGCGGCTCCTGGTTCATCCGGGGGTGTCGACGGGCTCGGTGTGCGCTAACACCGCCCCGAGCAGGCAGTGGGGGGGAACCTTCCTCTCCGCTGTCACCGTTGCAGATCGTAATCTAGTATGGAGGTCCGTGGACATGTCTCGCGCTCCTGCTGGACCGAGGGTCTTGGCTTAATCGCCCGGACCACGAGGGAGAATACCTCTATAAAAAGTTACCCCGAATCCCAAGCGGCGGCGCACCGCGAGGGGATGCATGGCCGATGGGTAGTTCGGTCACTAGTGCGACCCCCGCCAGAGTACCGGCCGACCCTCTTGGCGGGTTACGCTAGGCTTACCCAGGTACAGGGGGCACTGCCTGGGTGGACTCTTATTTCCCCCATACTCGTGGGATTCAAAATGAATAAAAATGATCCAAAATTTTTATTGACGAGGTTGCCTACTCCAGTTCCGGCTGGAGAGGCGGAGATTGGTGGGCGAAAGCCCACTGATAGAGGGAAGAGAGTCGGCGCGGGCAAGATGTCCGTAGACGTCGACTCTGAGTCGAGTGGGAGCGTTTCCTCCGTTCGGAGCCGTAGGCTCTGGAGGAAACGCTCAGAGGTGAGTAATAGCAGGTCGTCCCTCGGGAGCGACACTGAGGAGCCGGTCCCGAAGTCGCAAGCGACAACCGGACGCGGCAGAGGAGGACCATCTTTGGTCGACGATTCCGTCGACCAAAGAAAGAAAGCCAAGGCGCGCGATCTCCTGCAGCGCAGGGAGGCCCGCCAAAGGGCAAGAAGGCAGGAGAGCGAGGAGGGCATGGTCCTTCGCTCTGCCGTCAAACCGAAGGTGCCCGCCGAGGAGGTGGCTGTCGCTGCGGCGGCGGAACCGGCACCGAGCGCTCGCCCTAAAGGCGAGGCCAAAAAGTGGCGCGATAAGTGCGCAAAATTAGAGGAGGCGGTGAAGGAGTTGAAGCGTGAAAACGCTTCTCTCCTTCGCCGGCTGGAGGAGCTGGCAGCAGTGGAGGCCAAGTGGCAGGCCAGGATGGAGTCGGTGCTCGCAGGGCCGGCCCAGAGGCCTCCACTGGCCCACGAGAGAAGGTCCACCCCCGGGGACATACCACTCCCCGTCCAGAGTGGCTTCGTTGGGGGAGCTCCCCAGCCTTCCTCTAAGGGGAAGGGGAGGGGGAAGGGGAAAGGAGCAGTGCAGCCTGCTCCTCTCAAGGCTCCTGCCATAGTGGCCGGGCCTTCCACCTCAGCTGCCGTGGCGGTCGCTGGACCGTCAGGGGTGCCCAAAAAAGGGAGGGGGAAAGTCGCCACCCCCGCTGCCCCCGTCGTCGCGAGGACTGCTCCAAGGGAGCCTCGCCCACTACCACCGTCCATTCAGCGTCCATGGACGCTGAATGGACGGTGGTGGTGGGCAAGAAGAAGCGGGGGAAGTCTAACCCCGCCGCAGCGCCCGCAGTAATACCGCAGACGCAACAGAGGAGGCAGAGGCGCAAAGAGCCCAAACTGCGTCAGACACGCTCGGCGGCCATAGTGCTGTCGCTGACGCCGGCGGCGGTGGCCAAGGGGCTCACCTACGCAAAGGTGCTGACGGACGCTCAGCACCGCGTGGACCTCGCCGGCCACGGCATTGACAGGCTGAGGCCCAAGGTGGCAGCCACGGGTGCCATGCTCTACGAGGTGCCCGGGGCTGAGTCGGAGCGGAAGGCGGACTCCCTCGCCGCAAGGCTGAGGGAATGCTTTGGCGGGTCGGAAGATGTCCAAATCTCCCGGCCCACCAAGTGCACGGAGCTGCGGCTGTCGGAGTTGGATCCGGCAGCCACTTCCGAGACGGTCGCAGCGGCACTCAGCGTTGCTGGCGAGTGCGCAGTCGACGCTGTCAAGGTCGGACAGATCCGGCCTGACCGCTCCGGCCTGGGCGCAGTTTGGGCCAAGGTGCCAACAAAAGTGGCACAAAAAATAAAGGCGGGCCGCCTGATGGTGGGGTGGACAGTGACCCGGGTGACGGTGCTAGGGGCGCGCCCGATGCGCTGTTTCCGTTGCCTTGAGCACGGACACACGCAGAGCACCTGCACCGGAGGACCGGACCGCAGCGATCTCTGTTATCGCTGCGGCAAACCGGGCCACAAAGCCCGCGGATGCGAGGCCGCGCCGAACTGCGCAGTCTGCGCGGCCGCAGGGAGGCCCGCCAAGCATCCGGTGGGCGGGCAGGCGTGTCCCGCCCCCTCCCGTCGCGATAGGCGCCGCGACGGGATACGAAGTGCTGCTGCCGCTGGGGCTTCGACCCAGCCGCAGTCAGCGAGCCCATCGCAAGGGGCCGCGATGGATGTGGTAGAGATCGCCCAATAATGGAGTTAAATTTCCTCCAGGCGAACATCAACCACTGTGCCAGTGCCCAGGACCTGTTGTCCGCTTCGTCGCCTCGATGGGGAGGCCCTAGTGCTGGCCGCTCTGGTCATGTCGTGGCTCTCCGTGCCGGACGGGCCGGTACGGGTTGAGCAGGAGGCGGAGTGGTTCGGGGTGGCAATGTCGGATGTCTGCGACGCCGGCATGCCCCGAGCTCTCCGCCGTTCGCCGGTGCGACAGGTGTACTGGTGGTCGGCGGAGCTATCGCAGTTGCGCGCGTCGTGCGTTGCTGCGCGCCGCCGATACGCCAGGCATCGTCGTCGCCGGCTCAGAGAGGAGAATCACGCAGACCAGGAGCGGCAGCTCTATGGCCTCTACAAAGAGGCAAAGAGAGCGCTGCGGGTGGCCATTCATGGGGCCAAGGTCGCGGCACGTAAGGCGTTCGTGGGGACTCTCGACAGGGACCCGTGGGGGCGCCCTTACCGTATGGTGATGAAGAAGCTTCGCCCAGCGGCGCCCCCGCTGTCGCAGAGTCTCCGGCCAGAATTACTGGCCAACGTCGTCGCGGCCTTGTTCCCAGCCACCGTGGAGTTCACTCCTCCACCGATGGCGCCACCGGATGTGGCGTCATCGTCGAGTGAGAATCCGGCAAGGGATATCCCGGAGGTTTCGCCCGCTGAAATGCGGGCGGCAGTGCTTCGGCTGCGGAGCAAAAACACGGCCCCAGGGCTCGATGGCATCCCCGGGAAAGCCTGGGTGCTAGCCGTTGAGTACCTGGGCCCGAGGCTCCGCAGCTTATTCACCGCCTGCCTGGAGCAGGGCGTCTTCCCGGTGCGTTGGAAAACCGGGAAGCTCGTCCTGCTGAAGAAGGGAGGACGACCCGCAGAGTCGCCGTCGGCCTACCGGCCCATCGTGTTGCTCGACGAGGTGGCAAAGCTCTTCGAGCGCATCATTCATACCCGCCTCGTCGAGCACCTTGAAAGGGTCGGACCAAATCTGGCCGACGAGCAGTTTGGATTTAGGAGGGGACGTTCCACTGTCCACGCGATTCTGCGGGTGAAGGCACAGGCGGAGGATGCAGTGGCCAGAGGCAGTGTAGTGATAGCGGTATCGTTAGATATTTCTAACGCATTCAACTCGCTGCCCTGGCCCTGCATCCACGAGGCACTGCGGTACCACGTGGTGCCGCCCTATCTCCGGCGTCTGGTGCACGCGTACCTGTCTGACAGGCACGTGGTGTATCCGGGCGCCGATGGGTGGCACCGAAGAGCGATGTCGTGCGGTGTTCCACAGGGCTCGGTTTTGGGCCCTCTCCTGTGGAACATCGGGTACGACTGGGTGCTCCGTGGTTCCAATCTCCGGGGCGTCGGCGTGACTTGTTACGCCGACGATACGTTAGTCACAGCGACTGCTGGGACCTTCCGGGACGCCGCAACTCTGGCGGCGGCGGGCACCGGCCAAGTAGTTCGGAGAATCCAACGTTTAGGATTGAAGGTGGCCCTCGAGAAAACCGAGGCCGTGTGTTTTCACGGACCTCGGAGAGGGCCACCGGCCGGTGCCGGCATCGTCGTTGGGGGGGTGCGGATCCCCATCGGCTCTAGCATGAGGTATCTGGGTTTAGTCCTAGATAGCCGATGGCGATTCCGCACCCACTTTAAGGAGTTGAGGACGAAATTGTCCCGGGCAGCGGGCGCTCTTTCCCGCCTGCTGCCCAACCTGGAAGGTCCTGGCTTCCCTTGCCGGAGGCTGTATCACGGAGTCGTGCGGTCCATAGCCCTTTATGGCAGCCCCGTTTGGGCTGACTCCCTGGGCCGCCCCTGCGTCGCCCTTCTGCGCGCCCCGCAGAGAGCTTTAGCGCAGCGGGCGGTCAGGGCGTACCGCACGGTCTCTTTCGAGGCGGCTTGCCTATTGGCCGGATTTCTGCCCTGGGACCTGGACGCCAATTCCCTTGCCGATGTATTCCATTGGCGGGAGGAGGCGTTCAGTCGTGGGGAGCGTCCGGCCCTGAAGGAGGTGGAGGCCAAGAGGGCCGCCTTACGGCGAGCCGCCGTGGAGGAGTGGCGTCTCAGGCTGGAGGCCCCGTCGTGGGGGCACCGGGTCGTAGAGGCAGTGCGTCCTGTCTTTGCCGAATGGCTGGACAGGCGCCACGGAGCGGCAACATACCGCCTGACGCAGGTGCTCACCGGGCATGGCTGCTTCGGTGAGTTCCTGTTTCGGGTGGTAGGTGTAGAGGAGTCGGCCGTGTGTCACTACTGTGACAACTGCCCAATGGACACGGCCCAACATACGTTGGAGTGTTGTCCAGCCTGGGATGAGGAGCGCAGCGCTCTCAGAACAGTCGTCGGAGAAGACCTCTCGCTGCCGGCCGTGGTCGCTTCCATGGTCGGCGGCCGGGAGGCCTGGCAGGCGGTGGCCCACTTCTGCGAGGCGGTCCTCTCGCGGAAGGAGAGTGCCGAGAGGGATCGCCAGCGCAGTGGTGATCCCTCCCGCTGCCAGACGAGACGTAGGAGGCGTCGGGTGGACGACTGACCGACGTCTCCCGCCCTGTGGATTGGGGGCGTTTGGAGAATTCCACCACGGTATCCCTTGCCTGTCGTAAAAGGCGACTAATAGGGGCCTCCGGGGGTCACGGGTGGGCGGGACGTGCCGCCCACCCATTAGTCTAGCCAACTTCTGTGACCCCCGTGATGGACATGTCCGAGGCAGCGAGTCTCACGCTGCCTCGGACACTAAAAGGCGGACACGGTACGGTGTTTCGGGGGCTTCTGAGCCCCCGCAACAGGAAAAGGACCGCAACAGCGGTACGTGCAGGGGCGGTTGCGGACGACAACTTAGACGTGAGTCGGAGGAAGCCCGCAGCCGTCCCTAATGCGCCGAAGATGGCCTTTTAAAAAAAAAAAAAAATGCTCGTCTCGACATTTAAATGCAGAAAAAAAACAACCAATACAATACAATTACGCCTTAGATGCTTAATTCTATGCTGGATTTTTGTGACGATAAATAAATACCCGTTCAGCAGGCAATGAGTTGGGTGTACACTGTAGCTCTTGGAAGGTGGGGAACCTGGTGAGGTTCAGGCAGCGGATGCCGGTGCGGCGCAAGTACGGGTCGTCTTGCGGCACCGGGATGGAGATGCATTTTGGATTCACTCGGTTTGGAGTGTTGCCGAGACAACAGTCACTGGCTATCGAGTATGTCACTGAAAAAAAAACACACTTGACTATCCCACAGTTGGGTAGGAGACATCTGGTCTTTTTCGTTCCCTTGATACTAATATCCAGTTCTTTCTACTGCTTTTGTTTGTTTTTCCCGCGCGAGTTGGTAAATCTTAAACTGTAATATTATTATTATGTTACTTAAATAATCTTTATTTTTAATACTTTGACTTTCTTATGGAGTGTAGAAGGTAAGGACTATCTTATATGGGGAACAAGTTGAAAATGTGTCGAGCGTACGCTTTCAATATCATCGTATCAAAGTTTGTAAGTTTGTACATACTTACAAACTTTCACCTTTATAATATTAGTAGGATTACTTACACAAAACCAGCAAATCAGCCATGTCACCCGCACTGAACACTAGGATGCTGGAGAGTAAGAAAGAAAAGTTGTGGTCTTCCTGAAAACCATCAGTCAAGACCTTCGTGCGGAGCAGTCGAGCTGATGGTAGCATCGACCCATTCGTGGCGGGTCGTAATTCGTTGCCTAGAAAATTTAATGATACAGTATAATTATTTATACTTAATTTTATTATATTTTTCTTGTCAACGAGACTGTGAGTAGCGTGAAGTTAAGCGATCATCATCAATCATGATCCTCATATTCTAATAACTTTTGATACAGGACACTCCTCAGTTCGAGGTATCAATTTGTATTTCTCCATTGCTTTTTTCATTATGTGGTAAAAAATAATGGTTAAGCTGTATTGCGTTGTTTCTTCTAAATACGTTACCTAGTCCATATCGAGCTGGGCGCATCCTTAGTAACCGTGTCGGGACCGCTCCCAGCGACGGGTACTTGGGGTTGGTGCATGTTCCATCCACTCGGCGGCCTTCGTCGTGTCTGCATGGTGCCACGCTAATGGTACATGGGCTAGGACAATAGATAAGTACATAAACAATGATGCCAAGCTGCAGAGTGTAGCGATCTGGTTTGATGAACTTTATAGCAGAACAACAGATTAGGATGTGGACCATTAAGAGAGTCGCGTCTCTTGACATTTGTCGGTGTTATGCCAACTTAGGGTTTTCACTTCTCACTATAAGTGCGGTCTCTACTCAGGGGGGCACATATGTGTGCTACCACTAGCAATGATACGTAAAATATCTCACGTAGTTAAGTTGAGGGCGTTGAGCTCATTCCTCCTGTCTTCAGTAATGGGTTTCCCGAAGAAGGCGTCGTATAGCTGCTGGCCGGAGACCAGGGGCAACAGCACTAAGAGACGCCACATCGTGCGGCCGATCTCGCGTGATTTACCACGCAGACAGTTTTAGCGTTTATTTGTACTTGTACATTAGGTAATTATGTTAGGTAATAAGATGTTTTTAATTTTGCAATGGCGCATCACGCATCTGTTCGGTGTATGATTGACCGAGAATTGCCCCTAATATATAAAAGTGTTTGTTTGTTTGTTCGTATTTTATACGCTTTCAAACGATTGAGATAAAATTTTGTATAGTTATTGCTTGCATTTGCGGGAATATTTATAGGCTATTCTACCCCAACCATCGATGCAAAATCGTCACATGGACACATTGAATGGACATTATTATATTCAGCGAAGGGTCCCTGATTGTACACAAAATATCTAGGAATACAATCAATGGATGAAAGTTATTAGATCTGTTTTTAGATCGTTTTTCATATTTCTATTATTTTAATTATAAATTTACTCAGATAATAATTAGGATGTTTTTTTTTAAATGATGTACCTAATTGTGCTAAATGAACGTAAAGTAATATATGTATATTTTTATTATGGTTCACAAAACTGGGTTCATCTTACAATTAGCTTAAGTATTAAGTACCGGAGTGACGAGGTGAGCAGTGATGAGATTAAGCCCTACTAGAAGTGAACACGACATGCGTAGTGGGTTTACATTTACTTTGACAAGTCAGTTAATTATACAGGGTGTTACATAACTACCCGTAAAGCCTAAATGAAGTTAAATAGGGCCTTATAACGAGTCCCTTCATAATATGTAAGAACCATAGTAGCGCTGTATAACGTAATCAAAAAAAAATATTATTTCCACCGATGTGCAAACCTTATTTCAGTAAAATCAAAGAGTAAACTACGCAGAATGTACATACATTTCTACCTAATCCCCAGAACGACAAAAAATTTAAAAGACCTAACCTAACTAAACAACCTAAACGAACACTTACTTTTTCATAATAAACGTAACAGATTAATCATGAAAAAGTGTTCAGACAGAACCTTGCTCGTCGCAATATGGCCTGTGTGGCATTTCGCACCGGGATCCCTTTGGTTTGCCTACTTTTTTTTAAACTATTATTTTTTCGTATAATTGACTTTGCATAATATGTATTGGCATAATAGTACTATCGCATAGTAATATTTTGGCCTACTACTTTTTTGTCATAATAAGATATTGAAATAATTTTAGCTCGACTAATTTGTATAAGACTAATACACATTTTGCATAATATGTATTCAGAATAAAATAGGTTAGCGAGGAGCGAAGCGACGAGCTTGTTAGGTGCACATGAACCTCCGCCACAACCGACTTTAAGTCTTTTGCAACTCAGACAAAACCTAACACGAATGATGCTTATTTATTTTTATGACTTTTGATAATTATGGTCCGTGGGCCAGTGACAGATTTCGATGACCAAGTTCCTCTCAAACGATAATTGGTGAGACGCATCAGAAACGTGTATCATAAAGCCTCGTGAACGTCAGCTTCGGCTCCGTGGGTGCCATGAGCGGTGGTAGCCTCCCAAAGATGTAGAAAAAAAAATTATTATTCAGCCATTTCACTTTTATTAATTACAGCATTGTATTATCAATCTATACATGTAAAATGCTTTGTCCTGAATGACTGACTGACGGTTAAACGCACAGCCCAAACTTCTGACCGTAGAGATCTGAAACTTGCAGGGTGTGTTCCTTGTATGACGCGATGTAGGCATGCAACACAGAAACGTGTTGCAAAGGTAGTACCTGCAGTAGGTTGTGTTAATCTGAAAAGTCTTCTGCTGACCACATTATCGTACTCCGGAGAGTACAATAAACTGTAAATTAATAATCACTGTTCTTAATATTTCTTCAGTTATTTAATTACTACCTTCTGCCAGCGGCTCCGCCCGCGTTAAAAAGTTTTTCCGGGATTAAAGTCCCGCTTTATGTTTTCCCGGGATAAATAATAGCCTATGTGTTAATCCAGAACATGATCTACCCGTATGCCAAATTTCATCGAAATCCGTTCAGTAGTTTTTGCGTGAAAGAGGAACAAACATCCTAACATCCAAACATCCATACATTTTTACAAACTTTCGCCTTTATAATATTAGTAGGATATACGTATTAGTCGTAAAGTATTTATACATTTCATCGGAAAACTCATATCTGAGCGTAAAGTCAAACATTTAAGATACATTTTATTTCTTAATTTCTTAATTTCTTAATTTCTTAACATTATATCTTCCCTTATGAAAATTTATAAGCTGACTAGCTTCCGCCCGCAGCCTCGGTCGTACGAAAGAGTTTTTTTTTGGATAAAGGTCCCACTTAAACATTTTCACGGGATAAGAAGTAACCCAAAACTTTCCAGTTTCCCAGATGCTCGAATTATCTCCATACCAAATTTAATCAAAATCCGTTTGATAGTTTTTGAGTTTATCGCGTACAATCTTTTTACCCCATTAGGGGTTGAATTTCGCAAAATCCCATCTTAGTGAGCTCCAACGTCCTAAAAGGAACCTCCACAAAATTTGAGACTCCTAGCACGTGTAGTTTCTCAGATTTCGTGATGAGTGAGTTAATGACCTTTCGTTTTTATACATATTATATATTACGAGATGAATTTCAATAAAACACGAAACACGTCTTCTATCAGTTCTGTTAAAAATAAGTTTAAGCAATAATTGAAGTAGGTTGGACCAAGGAATCACGTTGGCCCATACAAACTTTACCCCCCTTTTTCACCTTCTTAGGGGTAGACTTTCGGAATATTCAAACTCATTAGATGCCTATGGCAAAGAACACACCCTTCAAGTTTCAGGTCTCTAGGGTCAGAGGTTTAGGTTGTGCGTTTAACCGTCAGTCAGTCATTCAGGACAAAGCATTTTACATGTATAGGTTGATAATACAATACTGTAAAATCTAATTAATAAAGAGAATCTACTATCATTAATTCGAGGGAAACATTGTCAGCTGATGCATGTAATTATGTAATAGAAGCTCTCGCCTAACACCTGCGTTATAACTTTCAAGGCATCAGCTGACGGATTTTGCCCCGGCATACAGCCAGCTGACATATATATTTATTCATAGTTGCGTATAAGCTATCATCAGGTAAATCTGTAGTTGAGAGGAAATCACTGAAATGATAATTTTTTTTACATGTTTGATTGACCAGCTGACGCATAATGCCCCAAGTTACAGTCAGTTAATTATTTTTTTTCTTCAAGATGTCGGGTTAGCTATAATTTAAAACGATTCTTAGTTGGGAGGAAATGACTGAATAATATTTTTTTTTCTACATGTTTGGGAGGCTACCACCGCTCATGGCCCCCACGGAGCCGAAGCTGATGTTCACGAGGCTTTATGATACACGTCTCTGATGCATCTCACCAATTATCGTTCGGGAGAAAATGACTGACGAAATTTTGAACTGGCCCACGGTCTATTATGCTTTTTGACGGTAGTCATTCTGATGGTGGTTTGCTTTTTTTTTATTTTATGCTAAAACAATTATGCGTAATGATTATTATGCACATTGATATATAGGCTTAAAGTTAATGCGTAACAATATTATTACAAAAAAAAATCTCCAAAAAGTTAAATAACAATAGTGTCTTTGTCGATTAAGTACCTAATAATATTTTGACCCAACCGTCATCGCGTCGGGGGACCGCTAAAGAAGTATTTTCATCTCCCTGGTCCGGAGTTCGGTCCCCAAATTTACATAAATACATACATACGGATCGAATACAGAACCTCCTTTTTGAAGTCGGTTAATAAATAGCACCAATGCCTCCCTGAATTATACAGTTACTCTAATAGGCTGGCACCTTGCAGTGCTCATTGCTCGTTAAATGAATACGTAATGTTTTGTTTTTATATGTACAGTAATTTTATGACCCGCATTTAAAGCTAAATTGCGCGCAAAATGCTCAATGCTAATAAACAAAGCTGTGATATGTATCCAAATTGTATTGCAACTTGCAACGAAAGACATGATAATAATATGCCTGTCAGTTTACCGCATGCAATAATGATTAGCCTAAAACAGTTTTATTCGATTAACTTAATTGTTTCCGAATTGGTGAACAAACAATAGCAATAAATCACATAATGGTAAGACTTCAACATGAGTTTTAACCATATCCTGCATGCTAATCGCTAGTACAGGAATTGTGCGTTTAGTGTGCTAATATTGCAGTCGTCTCTACATTTTCTTGCTACAGCCTATTCGATCATTAATAGAAATATTGTTGATACTAAAATATTTCTCATCATCTCTGCCTACTATTTATTGGACTGAAGAGGTTTTAAATATTCGCCTTTTGAAAGCCTTTTGCCTTTATATTAGTACTAGCTTTTGCCCGCGGCTCCGCCCGCGTGAATGAGTTTGTCCGGGATAAAAGTCCCTCTTTATATTTTCCCGGGATAAAAAGTAGCCTATGTGTTAATCCAGGACATGATCTACCCGTATGCCAAATTTCATCGAAATCCGTTCAGCAGTTTTTGCGTGAAAGAGTAACAAACATCCATACATCCATACATTCTTACAAACTTTCGCCTTTATAATATTAGTAGGAGTAGGATTATCAATTATAAAAACTCTGAGATAAGTTGGTCCCCTAGCGATATTTAGTCGGGGATAGCGCAATACCGCGTAAGTGATAAAAAAAAGTTTTGTATTATCAATGCTAAGCTAGGTGCGGTAAGGATCAATCTCAATTGGACTTTTTCTATCACTTTCATGGTATTGCACGATCCCCGACGATTTTCCATTAAAAGCCAGTATATTTTATGTAAGATATATTTTATTGCAAACACTACAATTCACACACGACCCGGTTATGAAAGAATAATGGAAGAATTTCATATTTAGATACCTATGCACAGTAAACTTGTTTTTTGATCCAGTTACAAAGGAATCACACGTCGGGCAACACTGGCAGGGTTTTTCTACGTTTCGCACGGTTTTTTAACTTATGTAATAATAATAATACGCGCCTTGTATTATATACTGCCCACTGCTGAGCACGGGCCTCCTCCACTACTGAGAGGGTTTAGGCCTTAGTCTACAACGCTGGTCTAGTGCGGATTGGCAGACTTCACATACCCTCGAAATTCTTATGAAGAATTCTCAGGTATGTAGGTTTCCTCACGATGTTACACACGTAACTTTGAAAAGAGAGATCTAATAAACATTGTATGTAAATAAATCTCTTACAAAATAAAGAAAAATACGATATTGATTAAAGTAATGTTAGGAGGATGCCGAGTACATATTTCGTAACCAGCTGTTATTTTGTAGGACAGCGATCGCCGTGGACACTGCACATTTTCAAAAAGTTTGACTTGAACTGATAAACC
This sequence comes from Lapara coniferarum, assembly GCA_949316025.1. Lineage (NCBI taxonomy): Eukaryota > Metazoa > Arthropoda > Insecta > Lepidoptera > Sphingidae > Lapara > Lapara coniferarum. The sequence goes on along the minus strand of OX438919.1, from coordinate 1,113,685 downwards.
GCTGAAACTCAGAAGAGCAATCTGTACAAATTCGAGTGACTATCAAAGGCCGCATTTTCATCGGTAAACACTATACATTTTTTTGACTGCATTTATATGAATACAAGTACGCTATAATCAATAAGCCTTGCTAGGATGAATCTAGAACTTTTTATTCAATTATTTATAATAATAATAATAATCATAACTCCGTTTGGTAAATACAAAATTGAAGTTGCTCACTTGCTCAGTGGGCAGACTTGGCGGGATACAACCTAGTACCTGGTAGGTGGCGAACCTTGTAAGGTTCATGCACCAGATGCCGGTGTGGTGCAGATACGGGTCGTCCTGCGGCACCGGGATGGGGATGCAACTGGGGTCCACACGGTTTGGGGTGTTGCCGAGACAGCAATCGCTAACTACTGCGTAACGCACTGAAAGAAAGGCAAAATATCTCATTATTATTGAAAGTTTGTGTTATGTTAAATGGTCTATTACCATACCCACCCTGTATTATGTACTGACCATTGCTGAACATGGGCCTCCTGTACAACTGAGAAGGTTAAGGCCTTGGTCCACCACGCTGGCATAGTGGGGGTTGGCAGACTTCACATACCTTCAAAATTCAAAGAACTTCTCCGGTATGCAGGTTTCCTCTCGATGTTTTACTTCACTGTTAAAGCGAGCGATAGCTCACAAAGAATATACACATAATTTTTTAGAAAAGTCAGAGGTGTGTGCCCTTGGGTTTGAACCTGCGGACATTGGTCTCGGCAGTCCGTTACACTCCCAACTAGGCTATACAGCTATTTAAAAAAAAGACTTAACGTAATTTTACTTACATAATACAGTCAAATCCATCCAGTAATACCCAGTAATATTGAGGGCAGCGAGCGTGCTGTTCCTCTCGCTGGTGATAGGCTTGCCGAATTACGCGTCGTACAGCACCTGGCCGAGCAACAGCCACAGCCACATGGTGAGCTCGCGTGAGTGACGACCTAGACCGCGCCTCCTCTATATAAGTCACGCTTTCGTGCTCCAGATTGATTTTTATAGCATGATATGCGAACAATTATTAATTTATTTCATTAATATAATCCATAACAACATAAGTTCAAAGAAATCGCCTGGATATGACCTAATAACCGGAGAAATCTTAAAACATCTTCCACGTAAAGTGATAATAAATCTAACGAAACTAATAAATGCCTCATTTACGTTAAAGTATGTACCGGAAGCATAGAAGGTTGCTGAAGTCATAATGATCCCAAAACCAGGGAAACCACCTCATGAAGCATCATCATATAGGCCTATCTCTCTCTTGCCTATATTATCAAAACTTTTTGAGGAGCTTTTACTGAAGCGCTTAAAATATATTATCTGTAAGAATAACCTCATACCAAACCATCAATTTGGCTTTAGAGAACAACACTCTTCTATAAACCAGGTACATAGAATAACTACCAAGATAGAACAAGCACTCGAAGAAAAAAAGTTTGCGCGACCGTGTTTTTGGACGTTGCCCAAGCTTTTGACAAAGTTTGGCATGAGGGCCTGATACAAAAGCTCAGACAAATGCTGCCATCAGATTTTTCGTACATACTAAAATCCTACATTACAAACAGGATGTTTAGAGTTAAGAAAGAGGATGAATCTTCCGAGCTTAAAATAATAAAAGCTGGGGTCCCGCAAAGAAGCGTCCTATGTCCCACTTTATACTTACTCTACAAAAGTGATATACCAGAACCCGATAAGAATACTATTGCAACCTTTGCAGATGACACTGCCATTATGGCTACTGGATCAAATCATAAGGAAGCAGCAGAAAAACTTCAAGGTGCCCTAAATAAAATGTATGATTGGACACAAAAATGGAAAATTAAATAAAATGAAACAAAATAAATTCATGTCGATTTCATCCAGTATATATAAACGGTTTAAAGGTCCCATATGCAAACACTGCCAAGTACCTCTGCATAACACTTGACGCTAAGTTGCGATGGAAAGCTCACGTCAAAAAGAAGAGACAAGAACTTAATATAAGATATAAAAATATGTATTGGTTACTGGGAAGAAAGTCTTATTTATCAATACATAATAAATTATTACTGTATAAGTAAATTCTAATGCCAATTTGGACGTATGGAATCCAGCATTGGTGCTGTACGAAATCGAGCAGTGTTAAAATAATCCAACAGTTCCAAAATAAAGTCTTAAGAGATATTGTCAACGCTCCCTGGTATATAAGAAATGACGACCTCCATCGTGATCTTAAAATGGAATCCGTCACGGAAGTCATCAAAAAGTTTGCGAAAGCTTACTAATGTAGACTTCGACAACATGTGAACATTGAGGCTTTCACTACTTGATAACACGAACACGAACCTTGTGCGAAGACTAACAAGAACTAAACCTTTCGAACTAGTGTAATAAAGTGTAGTGCATAATTATAGTGAACAAATAATTGTGTCAGTGCTAAATATATATAACACACGAACAAAGTGTTTTTTATGTTATCAGACTCTAAGAGAGTGCCTAGAACATTATTCTTAGTTGTAGTAAACTTATCACCTAGAAAATTAAGTTAGAATAATATTGCTTATTAGTCTTATAGACTAGATTGTAATTTATTGCTAAGAACCTAGTTCTTACAACAAAGGTAAAAAAAAATCATTTATATTAGTTGTTGATTCGTTTGATCTTGTAAGTAGATGTCGATCCATACGACCATCTTTATAATTAATCCAAACATGTTTCATAACACATACTGGAAGTATTTATCTGTCAACGTTTGTGCCCCTTTCTATGTAGGAACCGTTAAATCGTAATCGAAGTTTTCAGTTTTAGGTCGTTGCTCAAGGTGATAAAAATTATGTCATGTGTTAATTTAGGTATTAAACTCTACCTCCACTAAGAATGTCTTATTGCATATGCAAATTACAGTTCATGTTTAATAGATTCAATTACCGTGGAATACCAAACGTTGCGCCAAGCGTCAAATCTCGGTAACTCAGTACCTTGACTGTGAGCTAGTACTACGCACTATACTAGGTATATTATAATCTTCTTGCATTATACAAAGCATTTTGAACAAACGTCTCTGACACGCGTCATTATCAGTGACAGACGTGCGTTACTGACCCGCGAGAATGACGCGTGGTGCAATGGTCGGAATAGCATAATTATCGTCTTCGTTCATTTAATAACTCCAAACAATACTGTAATACAATATGAAACAAATTATGTACATAATTTTGAATATCTCGGGATACCAATATTGTAAATTTAGATCAAGGCGGGAGAAATCGCGTACACTGTGTTGTAGCAAAATCAATAATCTAATGAATATAAATAACAATTAGGTCTATTGTTGCACTAATTGTAGCTCGTGGCTTCGTCTTTGGTATTTAATTATTATTTTATTTATTATTACTGAGTATTGTTATTACTTATTACTAAAACTGCAATTTATGTTCGATATCAAAGGTTGTGACCTGCATTTAGAAAAATCCGTATCAAAAATTCCAGAATTAATTTCAGGGAAACTATTAAAATAAAAGTATAGATATTCGCGGAATCCCATCAAAGCGATATGAATCTCTTTATTAAATTGGAACGTCTACCCATCGCGCCGACTGGTCGTGAAATGGTAACGTTGCGGTCGTTGGACTACTTTTTCTGTATTCAAAAGGAATAAAACAAATTTTAATAATATTATAAATGCGAAAATTTATATAATGAATGTTTGGATGTTTGTAAGCAGAAAATGCATAAACAACTAAACGGGTTAGGATTAAAGGAGCCACATGTGACGGGTAGATCATGACCTGGATTAACACATAGGCTCCTTTTTACCACGGTTTGCTCCCATGGGAAATAATGGATATTGTTAATCTGAATCTTTATGTAGATGGCGCTGGCGTTCTACTGTGTTTTTGGACTTTCGGGTGGGCGAAGTCGTGAGCGTCACGTAGTTTTTATGCTATTGCATAGCTTCTATCGCGGGCCTTGAGCGTGGCGACCGAATCCAGAAATTCCATAACGAAAAAACCTGTCACCCCTCACTCCGACCGGCACCGTAAATTTCCATAAGTAAATTTAATATCGCAGTCTTGTAAGAGTACAATATGTAAGAGGATATGAGCTGAATGTTAAACGATAATAGGTCGAAATTACCGTGTATTTAAAAATGGTTCCAGTCAGTTAAACGTATCGAAATGTCAAACGCGGCGGGATGGCGTGATTCTAAGTTTGAATTTTTAAAAAGTTTTTATTTTATATCAGTTCAAAGAGGTTTTCATTTAAATATTACGGCTCTGGATACTAGTCCATTGAACCCGTCTTTCATATTTTTTTTTAGTTTTGCCATCTATCGATGAAAAGCAAAACTTTTATTTTATATCTGTTCAAAGAGGTTATACATATTAAAATTTATGCAATAGCTTTACTGCGGCAGTCTCCGAGTGTCACACGTCTTTTTTTTATGGCATTGAATGACGAGACGAGCATGCCGCTCGCCTGATGGTAAGCGATATGAACACCCATAAACAGTAGCTACACCATACAGCACCTTGAGTTTTAAGTACCTACTGAGTGGCATTCAACTTGGCTCGTCATTCTGAGACATACGATGTTAAGTCTCATTATGTCGCGTAGTTACGCTGGCTACAATGCCCTTCAAGCCGAAACACAACGAAGAAATAGACATTGCGGTGGTACCCACCCAGACGGACTCTTATATTAAGAGTCCTACCACCAGTTGTTGTAAATAAATAGTCTAAAAGAATTCTTAGTCAGTATGAGATTTAATTGTGGACTTAATATTTAACATTTTAGGTTAGCGAATAATGTGCAGTATCACAGTGTAGGTAATTAAAAGCTATGGGTTGTGTAGGTAGTTGCTATTAAGTATTCCTGGGCGATCGGAATGCTTGCCTTTCAGCGAGCGCCTTGCCTAATAAGTTGTAAATTTTGCAAAATAATGTCATCGTTAGAACATGCCAATTAACGATATAAATTTAAAACTTCCTTGCTCAAATAAGTATTATTTTTAACCGACTTCAAAAAGAAGGTTCTGTATTCGATCCGTATGTATGTATGTTTGTATGTATGTAAATTTGTATGGCCGCGTGTTTCTCAAAAACTACTTATCCGATTTCTAAGATGTGGTTTTCGATATTAAAATGTATATTTTTCAGGGAAGGTTTTAGTATATAATTTATGAAGATCTGATGAAGATCTTCGGAGATACACAATGGAACTCTTCATTAACTAACAGCAGATGACTCGCGAATGCTGCAATCGTATATAGATCTATGATGTATTGTTTACACCATTCTATAATTAAGTAACAAATAAGCAATAAATAAAACTTTTTAACAAAAAATAAACCGAAAGTTGCCAGCCAAGCTAACGAAATACACAAACAAATATACGAAAACATTGTTCAATTTAAATTAGGCACCGACTCCAAATATACGTATATACTAAGCGAATACAAATTTTAATTATTTTTTCATTTATAGTGGTTTTGAAGTCGGTTTATTTTTTGTTAAAAAGTTTTTCCCTCCAAATTTCGACCACCGGCAAACTGTGTAGGTGTACCCTTGTAACTTCATTAAATTTACTGACAATCACTGACAATATATATTGAATATGATATCCACCCAGTGAAAACAACAATGTAATATAATATATGAATAGCATTCCCCAGTACCCTGTCCCCCTCCTCTTATTTTGTTTGATGGATATATGCCATTAGGATCGGATGGGAGTTTAAGTGGCAGTCTCCGCTCGAACCTACCTTATTTACTCACTTAAGCATACGACGTGTAGTCATTTCACGTAATGGGAAAATTATAAATAATTTACATTAAGTAGGTGGAATCTTATTTTCGCAAACAAAATTTTAGTTATGTATGCAATTGGACGATGATATAAAGTCTGACATACCAAATTAAGCCAAGTGGTGCACAACTACTCATAGCACAGTACTACTCTACTACTGTAGAGGAACTCTTTACCCAGCTCTTGAATATTAATGGATACTAAGAAGGGCGGTAGGAGGCATAGAGAACGGACGAGGTAACTTCGAGCAGGTCAAAAAGATTAAAGATAATAGTAATTAACGTTATCTTAACAATCCATTAACTGGAGTCAGATAGTCCTCGTAGATAATGCTGTGATAAACGTGTTTTTGTATAAATGGATAGCTGCTAGACATCTAGAGTCCAAAGTCGCACGATTAACTACGGCGAAACGGAATATAATGGAGGGTTTAAACGTTTACTTTGAATAAATAAGTAATGAAAATCACATAATTGCGGAAATGAAAAAGTGTTTGTAAATCTATGCAATTCGATTATCTTAGTAGTTGAAATGGGGTTTCTTAAATAGGTAAGTGTGAAATAATGATGTTCGACCACGGTGTTCGACCTTCAATGTGACGACTATTGCGGTATGGATTGCAGGCTAGATAACCGCTTCTTAGAAGACAAATCTAGCATTTAGCGACGCCGCGCCGCACCGCTTTATAATATTACGTGCCTTAGGTCAAGGGCGGGGAGCTTTCTGCTGCTTCAGTTTAAGACATGAACATTAGCAATTTTAGAGTAAATTTTAGTATTTTGGTACCTAGGAGTCCTCATGAGACGATAGGGTCCTATCGACAAACCAGGAAACAGGATATACGTTTGACGAATTTTGCATTTTTTGCTCCTCTGCTTAACCATTTATCAATAGAAGAACAGCCAAGGAAAACAATAACAACACAAATTCTTAATAATTACGTACACTAGTATATCCTCCAAACATTGGCGTAGTCCGTTTGGGGCGCTGGCCCGCCTCGGACGGTACTTTAAGGGGCAGCAAGATGTGTAAAATAAAACTTATACAAATTTTAACTTATGGTGACAGGGGGTGTGGTGGGTGCACGCGTGACAAATATATGTTGAAATTACTTTTTTGGTGTCTCGGGGAGGCATATTTTGGGCGGCAAGAACTCACGCTACGCAGTGGCGTAGCGTGAGTTCTATGGTTTGCACCAGTGGGTGCAAACCATGTGTCCTAATCCAATTCAGAATCATAATTATACCTGTGTGAACATAATATTTGTGACAAAAAAAAACTTCAACAACATTTGAGATCGGAAATTATAAGTAGAAAATAAATATTAATAAATGTCAATAAAAATAAATATTAATAATAAATATTAATTATTAGTAAATATTAATAAAAATAAATATTAATTATATGTCTAATAATAATTAAAAACTATAATATTCATGTTCTGATCTTTGTTAAATGAAATTTACAGTCAGAGGAAAAACGCTGTATTAGGTACTATGACAAACTTATACAGCGTGTAGTATTATTACTTGTTAGTACCCTAAGACCGCTAATAATGTATCAAAAGTCAACGCATACCTAGAACTTAGACAATGTCAACTCGTCGACACAAAATAACTATAAAACTTTCAGTTCCTTCGATTAAATTGTTACTAATCAATTTAACTGAAACAAATGGCCATTAGTTGAATTGCCAGTATCAAAGTGGCTGTGATGAAATTAAATAACGAAGCTCGTTTTCGCCAGTTTGTGTTGTGCTGCAACAATTAGTGTCTTTGCGGTATTTTAAAATCGTCGGGTAATTTAGTCGGTGTAGCGTTTGTTCCGTTCTTAAAAGTAAGGAAAGAGTCACACAATCATTTAGCTAAAACAATTAACAACGTTTAACATTAACTTGTAAAATCGCTTGTTTCTCGTTTCTTGGTATCTTATTTACCCAATTTGTAATGGTGACTGCCTCGGTGGCGTAGTTGTATTACAGTACGACTGCAAAGCTGAGGTCTCGGGTTCGATCCCCGGGTCGGGCAAAGTGGTATTGAGTTTTTCTATTCAGTATCAGCTCGGAGTTTGGAATTTGTGCCCGATATGGCGATAGGCTCGCCCCCTTTCACATCATGGAACGGAATAATGGCGAAAAGTGGGTGCACTAGTTGCGCCTCTGCCTACCCCTTCGGGGATAATAGGCGTGAGTGTATATGTATGTATGTATGTATGTAATGGTATATAGTTTCATCCCGGGTGCCAGAACATCCTCAATTTCAATCTAATGTACTGTTTACCACTGTCTTTTTCTCATTCTTGGAAGTAATGTTACCCTGGCGCGGCGTGACGAGTGGCTAGTTGGCTAGTTTGGCTTACTTGTGTACAAGGGGGCCGGGAGAGATAAAAATACTAAAATTCTGGTTAGGTATGCAATATTTAAATAGCCACTAGCCTATAATTATTCCGCACGCACTATGCTTTGACTTTGCCCCTCAGATTGACGAGAAGACACTTTTTTTGTTGTTTACGCGGGGAAAGTGAATTATTACTACCGCCCAGTGTTCAAGGGGAACGACTGAGCGGTTATGTTGGGTTCACCGTGCCTTACGACCCGACGTTGAGCCGCCCGGAGAGATGGAAAACGTCGGGCGACCGCCGGGCCGAGTCCCTAACCTATGTACACCACACGGCATACCAACCAAAACTCCGCGGTGGCCATCTTCGGCGTATTAGGGACGGCTGCGGGCTTCCTCAGACTCACGTCTAAGTTGTCGTCCGCAACCGCCCCTGCGCGTACCGCTATTGCGGTCCGTCTCCTGTTGTTGAGGGGGCTCAGAAGCCCTCGCACACTGAAGGACGCCCTCGGCGTCAAAGGCAGCGTGAGGCCTAACCGCCACGCTGCCGTCCATCACGGGGGTGACAAAAGTTGGCTAGACTAATAGGTGGACGGCCCCTTCCGCCCACCCGTGACCACCGGAGGCCCGACGAGAAGACACTGCCTTTCTTAATGTACATACTGTGCATAACGTGCAATACTTTACAACAAACTATAATATATCGTGAATGTAAAGATCAATTAGTTTTAATACCCTGGATCGAGGCCTATATTTTTTGATTGAACAATACAGTCCGAATAAAATGCTTAAAGCCGACAATCATACTAGCTATAAAGCGTACGCACCAACAGTCAGTGTGAGCCCGAGTGCCCGCTCGTGGCAAATAGCGGGAAACTTACTCGTTGCAGGATTTGATATTTATACAAGAGTTCGGAGATACAGAAGGTATTTTGGAAATTTATTATTATTACGAAGCAAATATTATTCATGTTTACTACCTCGAAGAACTCGAAATTGTCTATTTTTCACTTCTATAAACCTCAGAGTAGGCTAAAATATGTCTGAAATATGTCCTATATTATGACGATAGGCTCGTTTTCCGTCTCTTCATACAATGTATACAAAATTATCGGAGTGTGCGCGAACTAGTTTCAACTCTGCTTCCCCTTCCGCGAATAAAAGAACTCAGTGAATATTTCTATACTCATTGCTAAATAATTGGTAAGTTACTTTTGATTTTAAGCAAATTTGTTTAAATGGTTCACCCTCCGCTTGTGGGACTTGAAGCTAATGCAGAGGTACTGTCAGCTCAGAATAACATGCTAACCCAGTGTTCCTTCTATCGTCAATTTCGCAACATCCGCGGCGGATCCTGCGCGTCGGGAATTCGCCGTGTCATCACCTCTGATTGGAGGCACGTGCTATCCCTGTTTGTTTATAATTCACTGCAGACTACGAAAGGCCTTTTAACTTCTCGCTGGTAACAGGCCGTTCAGACCCTGATGCGTCATATTAAGCTTTGACTCATATTCATACTGAAAAGTTGGAGTTCGAATTTTGTTGGGTTTATATGAAATTAAATTTAAGTGAAATTAAAAAGTTTACCTGAATACGGCTAAGCTAGAGGAATATATTTATGCGAGTATGTATGGGAGTATATTTATTTGTTAGAGGATTAGGTTTTATTGTTTCAACGTGTTTTAGAATAAAATATTGACATCGACGACGGAGTTAAAGATTTTCATTAACGACGTTCGTTTACTATCAATTAGTGGAATTCAAATACCTTAAATCAATACGTAGAAGAACTTTCTCGTCTCTCACATTTGTAGGTTTCTTCCAATGCTTTCTGTCACTCTAGAGGTAGCTAATAATATTGGACTTGCTGCCTCCGGCTCTTGGTCTATTACATATTTTGCTAGTCTATCACTTACTTGCCTAGTCCAGGAGAGTTTTATTGCCAGAGTGGAGCGTGACAATTTTCTTGAATAATAAATTAAATTAATTTCAACCCGTTCCGTGTTCTATACTTATGAAGTAATACTTGTATGTATGTCTATTTAACCCTCATGTGGGAAGTTCTCAGCAGTCCGTCAGGTTGGGGCGATAACGAGGGTCGACGGATTCACCGCGCCGTTGCTCCTGGACGTCACAGTAGCTTAACATGCAGTGAGATCAGTTCACAGTTAGGACATACAATTAGATTTTGCGCGCGGTTTCGCCCGCGTTAAAAATATTTTCCAGGATAAAAGTTCCGGGATATATTTTCCCGGGATAAGAAGTAGCCTAGATCCTTCCCAGGGTCTTAAACTATCTCCTTACTAAATTTCATTGAAATAGATTCATTGGTTTGGCCGTTACAGCTCCAACGGCGAGATTAAAAAGTCCAGGATACAATTCCTGGTGTATGTTTTTCCGGGATAAAAGTAACCTATGTCCTTCTCTGGACCTCAAACTATCTCCATACTTACTTTCTTGTGGTTCCACTCTTAGAAGACGATTTCCGGGATTAAAGTCCAGGTTTATGTTTTCCTGGGATAAAAAGTTGCCTAAATCCTTTCCAGGGTCTTAAAGTATCTCTCTACCTAATTTCATCGAAATCGGTCAGTGGTTTAGCCGTAAAGACTCACGAGAAAATAAAATCCGGGATTAAAGTCCCGCTTTATTTTCTTCCGGGATAAAAAATAGCCTATGTGTTAATCCAGGACATGATCAACCCGTGTGCCAAATTTGATCGAAATCCGTCTAGTAGTTTTTGCGTGCAAGAGTAACAAACATTCATACATCCATACATTCTTACAATCTTTCGCATTGGTAATATTAGTAGGATGTACGACTGCAATTCTGACGTCTCTGGTTCGATACCCGAGTCGGAAAAAGTGCTATTGGGTTTTTCTAATCAGTATTCGCCCGGAATCTCGAATTTATTCCCGATATGGCGATAGGCTCGCTCCCTATCACATCATGGGACGGAATATGCACGGCGAAAAGTGGGTGCACTAGTTGCGCCTTTGCCTACCCCTTTGGGGATGAAAGGCGTGACTGTGTGTGTAGGTACATGTATGTATATGGTATTAGGAAGATAAGATAAGATAGGTAACATATGGTCACTCACATTTCCTTGATTTATTTATTGCATTAGTGAAAATTTTAAAGAAGTAAGCTGGAACTGGTTTATTTATTTAGTTAAGATGCCAAACAGAGTGCTGGTAAGTATTACTTTTTTCTTCATTTCTGAGTACGGTAATTAGAATACTGCGTTCTTCACTGTGCGCAATTAACGCTCCTCGCCGCTTCTCAGCACATCTTCATTATTGAAGTGGAAGGATTACGTGCTCATCTTGGCTGTCTGCCTAACCCATCACCGCAATATTTGTTTTAATATCAACAGTTATTTGAAAATCTTTTCCTCTGAGGGATTCACCCGATTTGGATTGATATTTGTGCCCGAGATGACGATTGGCTCTCCTACCACATGGGACAATTTGGTGTAGAATTCTTAATGTAATGCAGTTAATCCTTCAAAAATATTTTGTCTGTAGGTATTGCACCAGTCAGTTCTGAGACCACGTAACTCCTGTATTTTGATATGATAAGATTTTTCGACTTCAATATTGAAGCAACCTATTCCACATTCCTATTAAATGAAGGAAATATAGCTAAATGCAAGTAACCGCAGATATATGCAGGTTCATACAAGTAGAGGCAAGTAAATGGAGATACACGTAGTACACGCAAGTAAATAGGCAAATACTAGTAGATGCAGCTTAATTTTGTAAATTTTTCTGTTTTCCTCTGTTTCTATCGAGTGCAAAACTATTACAGTTACAGTGCACTGTTCAGTCACACATTTACGAGAGCATTATCGCATCCGTGAATACACGAGACTAGATCATTTGACACGATCACACATTAACTACACTGTATGCATTATTATCGATGCCTATGCTTTCCCATCGGTGTTCAGTCAAATTCTTAGTTCAATACATGTAAATATACGCTATTAACGCCCATTTTGTATTATTTAGTATGTTGTCTGAGGTGAAAGAGGACGATAGCCTAGTTGGGAATGGAACGGTCTGCCGAGACAACGTCCGGAGGTTTAAAACCCAAGGCACACACCTCTGATTTTTTAAAGTTACGTGTATATTGTTTATAAATTATCGTTCGCTTTAACGGTGAAGGGAAACATCGTGAGGAAACCTGCATACCTAAGAAGTTCTTTATAAGAATTTTGAAGGTATGTAAAGTCTACCAACCCGCACTAGGCTGGCGTGGTAGATTAATGCCGAAACCCTCTCAGTAGTAGAGGAGGCCCGTGCCCAGCAGTGGGACAGTATATAATACAGGGCTGATTTTTTTTTATAGAATGTTATAATATGTAGTGCTGTTGGTGTATCTTATAACAATTAATCATCATCATCAGCCACATGACGTCCACTGCTGAACATAGGCCTCCCCCAAAGATTTCCAGATGGACCTGTCAAAAGCGGCCTGCATCCAGCGCGTTCCTGCGGCCTTTACCAAGCCATAGCAATTAATACTTTAATAAAAAAAATACTGTTTAACAATAAAATTATTCTAATTAGCAATTACCTATTTTTGATACTGCCATATGCTTCACAAAATTTAGCTAAGTTGCTGCTTGGCCCCTTATAGCGTACCCAGAACATCAATTCGAAACTCAAATTCAAGGACTAATTCAAAAATTACAAATGCCGGAAAGTGCCAGATGTCGAGATTCCGGTATTAGAAAACTTGACCAATAATAATGTAGGTTACGCGTTCACCGGGTATCGGCAGTGGCATAACTTATTGGGGTAATATAAGCGAGAGGTTTAATTAAGCCTCCGCTAGCTGGCGCCACCTGGCGCGTAATTAGAAAAATTCAGTTTACATGGGTTAAGGCGGAAATTTTTGTACTTAAACGGATTTCGACAGTTTTAAAAATTGAATTTTAAGTTTTGAGAATACATTGAGGTCTTTGTTACAGTTTAAAAAAAATGATATTGTGTGGTGTTATAGCGTAGGTACTTCAGTAACGACACCAATCCGATTACAGCATTGCACGGCATAGCGCTTTGAGACATAGATTATTAAGTCTCTCATTATTGCTACGCGATAGATAAAGCGATTAACTTTTAAGTGGGCGAAGCCGCAAGAAATACCTACTTGTTTTATAAATTCAAAACAACTCAATAGATTTTCATGATGCCTGTGACGCCTCCGAAATTCATCCTTAATTGTCTTCCCACTTAGCTATATCAATATTTAAAAAGGCTTGATAAAATAAATAACTCCCAATTTGTTATACCGTTAAATTTATTTTTAATGGCGTTCCCGATAAATTGATGGGATTATTGTGAAGAGTCGAAGCCCTACCAAGAAATTGAATATGAAGTGTTTCATAAAATACTTTTTGAATTTAAATTTTCATCATGCTTCTGAAAATTTTGACTTAAGATTATATTTCGAGGGCAGGTAATTTTCAGAATGCTATTAATGTTATAATTCGTGTGAATATTTTAAAGATGTTTTTGTTAAATTATACAAAGATAGCTTTTACCCGCGGCTTCGCCCTTACGAAAGTTTTTCCTGAATAAAAGTCCCGTTATACATTTTCCCGGGATTTAAAAGTAGCTTAAAACCTTCCCAGGGTCTTGGAACTATCTCCATACCAAATTTCATCAAAATCCATTCGGTAGTTTTTAACTTATTGCGTACAAACTTCATCATCCCTTGATACCCCCTTAAGGGATGAATTACAATGAAATACGTAACACTTCTTCCATCAATTCTGTCAAATAAGGTTTATGCAATATTTCAAGCAGATTGGACCAAGGAATCTTGTTGTCGCATAAAACCTTTGCCGCCCTTTTCCACCCCCTTAGGGGTAGAATTTCGGAAAATGCTTTCTTATCGGATGCCTACGTCATACAAAAATACACCCTCCAAGTTTCAGGTCTCTACGATCAGCGGTTTAGGCTGTGCGTTGATCGGTCGGTCAGTCATTCAGGACAAAGCATTTTATTATACAATGATTTTAAAAAGTACGCAGGTTAACGCCGAATGTAAGTAGATATTGTAACTTTGACTTTTCAAACGACGGCGTCTTCTAAACGTTGGGGGCAAATATAATTAAAAAACCGGGATAAAATCCGCAATATAGATTTATTTCACTTAAAACAAGATGATGCGAATAAAAAAAAGATGTTTAAAATGAATGTAAGGAAACTTTTTCATACTTAACTTATTTCCACACGGTGTAACTTGTAATATGAATTGAATTAACACGTACAAACAATTACGGCATGAGTGTAACATCTGTTTCCGTAATACAGAGATTTGTATACCTTTAGTATGCTTATTGTTTGGTGATAACTAATAACGCACTTAGCCTGTAAACTAGGGGATATTTTTTTTTAGAATTTAAATTGAAACAAAGCTATTTAGACTCCGTGACCATAAAAGTCTGCGAAATATTGGAAGTAAAATAAAATAAATTTATCGCGAAAACATCCGCTAAGTAGTTTTATTTGAATGACGAACGTTCGCGTCGACTTAAGGAATCATTATTTTTATTCGTTTTTTTGCGGCTCTACCCGAGTGGAAGACACTTCCCCCAGAGTAAAAGTCTCAATGTGTATTTTTATGAGATAAAACGTGCTCATATAATGTTATCAATGTCTATGTCTTCAAAACCGGTCCGCGATTTTTTAGTTTACTTCTATTATACATCCGAACATTTAAATATCCTTGGTCAGCCAGTTATATTGTTTTTTTCTGCTCAAAATCAGTTCGGAGCCTGGCATTTATGTCAGACATCGAGATAGGCTCGCCTGCTATCACATCATGGGATGGAACACAAATGGCGAAAAGAGGGTGCCCTGGTTGCACCCCGCCTACCCTTTCGGGGATAAAGACGTGGTGTGTGTATGTGTATCTGAATATCCAAAAAAATCGCAACACTTCGACTTTTGTAGTAATAGTAGAATACAAAATACATAGATGGACCAAATATTAGATTAGCATGACTACTATGTATCGCGGGAAATTACAAGGATGGGTCTTTCAAGCGGGGAATACGCGGGCAATACTATTTCATAAACCCAATATAACAAAAGTTCAATAGGATTTATTTGAAACACGTGTTTTTGTTAGAATAAGGCTTTGCTGGCAATCTTGTTAACTTAGGACCAGTTTTACTGAATACTAAAGTAATACCCTTTTATGTTGTCTGACAGCGGAGGAAATGGTGCTCGGGGTTTGAACTCAAGATATTATTTGTTTTGTTTAAAATATCAATTCAATTTATTTTACTCCTAAATTCTTTATCTGTATTGATATTATTATAATCACGAAAGTGTTCGTTGGTCTATTCTTTAAGGTAGTAACAAAATACGACTTTCAAAAATATTTTCTATGTCCGAATTATTATAACATATTTACCTAGAGTATTTTAATACACGCCTCTCGTACGACTTTCATTTCAGAAAACTACTTTTATGGGTTTTGAAGTTAAACAACTATACTGGATATTTTTCGCGTTTTTTTTAATTTATTTTTTTCCCCGACGTTTCCAAGGTTTTGCAGCACTTCGTGGTCACGTAGCGGGCTGAGGTGTTGGCGGTCAGAAAAGTTAATGTTACAAATCAACCTTCAATTTACAATTATAAAATTTTAGGATGTTAATCACTGTTTTCATTTTAAGATGTTAAAGTGGACGATAGCCTAGTTGGGAATAGAACGGTCTGCCAAGACAATGTCCGGAGATTCAAAACCCAAGGTAGTGCCTTGGGTTTCGAAACTCCGGACATTGTCCGCCTTGCCTTGAAGGCACACACCTCTGACTTTTCAAAGTTACGTGTGTATTGTTTATCAATTATTATCGTTCGCTTTAACAGTGAAGGAAAACATCGTGAGGAAACCTATATACCTGAGAATTCTCCATAAGAATTTCGAGGGTATGTGAAGTCTGCCAATCCGCACTAGGCCAGCGTGGTGGTCTAAGGCCTAAAACCCTCTCAGTAGAGGAGGCCCGTGCTCAGCAGTGGTCAGTATATAATGCAGGGCTGGTATTATATTATTATTTATATGTAGTCATTGTTTGCAGTCCGGTCTACGCAGTAAGAGCTCACAATGTGTTGAGGTCTGGCACTTGGCAGCAGGTCTTTTGGGTACCGATTTAATTAGCTGTGTTATGCCACACTTGTACAAGTTTCCAACCATCTTTTCTATTGAAGTAGGGATGTTAATAGGAAATCGTTTCAATAGCTTCGTGAATCATCCTAGACAAGAATCGGTCTTCTTTGGCAAGGACTTTAATTGAAAGATTGAAACCAGCCACAGCTGATCGTGTCCCAATTATATTACCTTATGTAAGAGAAGTTACTGATGAGATTGGCTAAATCCTGAAACGTGCTTCCATAAAAACTTATTTCAAGCCGCTTAAGAAAATTTGTAACATTTATAATACATGTCAATTGCCATATACCTCTACAAGAATCGGGCGTATACAAGATATATTGCGACTGTAGCCTCTCTTATATTGGGCAAACAAAAAGAGATATAGGGATCCGCTTAAAATAACATATAGCTGATGTTAAACACCGATGCTCTACGGAGTCTGCAGTAGCTGAACACTCAAAAGAAGGATCCAACCATTACCTTAGAAACGACAAGCCATACATCAATGCGAAAGAACACCGATTACTGCGTAGGAAAATTCGCGAGGAGGCTACTGAAATGAAAAAAAAACATCCCAATTTCAATGGAGGCGATTGTTAAAAACTTGCACAAGCCTGGGATCCGGTAATACTTCTAATTAAATCGGGACCCAAAAGACCGGCTGCCAGACCTCAAGACATTGTGATCTCTTACGGCGTAGACCGGACCGCAAACAATGACTAACATCTTAAAAACATAATAATTTTAAATTGAAAGTATATTTGTAACACTATTTTTTCGGACCACCAACACCTCAGGCCGCCCCGGGACCACGAAGTGCTGCAAAGCCTTCAAAACGTAGAGAGAAAAATAAAATAAAAACCGCAATAAAAGCCGTTACAGTGAGTTTTTATGTATCAAGTGTTACAATCATTTATTATTTCTAACATTCGCGTAAACGTAAGGAATCACTTTTATGGGGTTGAAGCTAATTTAATAAGCCATTAATTCATGTATTTTGACCAAAAACAGTTCCATCGCCCGTGGTTGCCGAAATTATGTTCTACTTACTGATTGCAGTTCGATTTATACGGTTCAAGTCATTGAATAAGGGGAAACCTGGTAGTTAGCGTCTCTAATAGCCGTAAACAGCAAAACCCAAGTTATAATACACATCATCATCATCAGTCACACGATAACACAATTAATTTTCAACTTTAAATTATAAAGCACTCCAGTTATTACCGTTTGACTTTAGAATAAAAGCATTTTTGATTACGGACCCGATAGTGAAAAATACCAGCATTTACTTACCAATAAGATAGTTAAACAGTGCATTTTCAAATGTCCATTTAGTGTTCGAGCATCCAAAACATGAGTACGAATAATGTAATCCGCATAATGTGACACCGAGTGAAACGCTTAGCAAACAGTCCTGCCGCACTATCCACCGAAACTTCGCGAAGAATACGCTACGTGCAAAGTTACGTAACTGAACACATCGATTATTTAAATTAATTCTTGGCGTAGAAATTTAATTTCGAATGTGAAGAGATTTCTTGCGCGGAGATTGGGCAAGAATTACTATAAAAATACGATAATTAAAATTAGCACTTATGCATACTTTATCGAGATTATACATGCCAAACATATAGGCGTTGAATCTATCGCCTTAGTGGGCATTGTACAAAGCGCACAAATTATAATCTTTTTAACAGACATTTACCCAGCAAGAAAACAATTTTCAACCTCGTTAGCGGGTAAAACGAAATGTGATAACTAATCCCTTTGAGTAAAGTATGAATAGGGCAAAAAACGTCACGTGAGTCTTTTTAATTAGCTGGGACCTTGGCCGCCTTCCAGCGGCTGTTCTGCTGAGGGTTTGTATAAAGGTGGAGATAAGAAATATACACGATATCATTACTTTTTCGTTTGTCGAGTTTGGTCGTCTTTTTGTGTCCGATATAATTTTGCATGCGGGTTTGCACGTGTTTGAATTTTATGAAAATAAGAGCATTAGCGAGATTAAAAAAAAATTAACAAATAAATTACATCTAAAAGTTTTCACATTTACAATATTAGTTGGATTATTATTTATATGTTCCTAATTAAGTCATTAATACAAACATTAAATAAAAAGCAACTAATATGGGGAACCACAGCACGCGAGGATCTTAAAAAACCCTGTAATCCGACTACGGAAGAAGGAAATTATAATAATATACGGAAAAGTTCCAATATCTTTAACCCGATTAGGGATACCTATATCAAATAAACGGAAAAGTCGGTGCTAATTGCTTTCATCATCTTATTGAGTACTTATAAAAGGACTTTTGATGTATGTATTAAATTTCCTATTTTTTTTCGTCCTTTAATAGAGCAAAACGTAGTATTAGTAAGGCTTTAATTAAATTTGATGGTAATGCACCGTGCATTAAAGAACGTACCACACAGCGCTTTGTATTTTAGAGTTATTGGTATTAAAGTTTTTTTTATTATATTGAATGAATAGACGAACAAGCCGTTCACCTGGTGGTAAGCGATACGACCACCCATAAACAGTAGCAACACCATACAACACCTTGAGTTACAAAGTACTGTGTGGCATCCCACTGCACTCGTCATAGTGAGTATTAAGATGTTAAGTCTCATTATGTCCAGTAGTTACACTGGCTGCAATGTCCTTCAAACCGAAACACAACAGTGCATGCACACTGCTGCTTGGTGGTAGAAACCGTGAGGCGAGCTCCTATCTCGTCTCACGATTCACTTGCATAAACAGGATTGTCTTTTACTTTTGCCTTTTGTATAAAACTGCATTTTATTACTTACACCGTTTGTATAGCTGGAGCCGGAGCTTTCCACTGCGGAGTGGGAATTTGCGGCTTCAAGTAGGTGTGAAGAGCTTTGATAGCTTAACTGAAAGATCATCGTTTAAAAGCAAGTGCGATCGCATCGCTGTACGCTTTGAAATATTTTGCTGACGCTTTGTGGAATTGTTTTTCATTTGATTGTTCGGTATTTTCGCCTCGCCATTGTTCGATATGGAAGGATGATTATGAAAAGGAAATGAATACGTATTTGATGTAGTAAACGGTGATGTTTATACAAGTTAATAAGGAAACTGATAGGTACCACCGTTTTATAAGGTTATGTGCCATAGTTAGCTTATACTCTATTTTTTAAACTTCATTAAAAAAACTGTAACTAAAACAATACCTGAATAGAAAAATAATGCATGGCCAGAACTTAAATCATTATGAGATAAAGGTAATATAAAATGATGAGTCTCATAATGAATAGTTTTACTTGCAAATCTACGCGTATACGACGAAGAACTTTGATTATACGTATTACGTAATTACACTGTTACTCTTTGCCCCAACCAATGAGTACCTCACATACTACCTATTCAAAATAAATAGCTGAACTAGAACGGCAACGAAAATCCAACGGTGGTCTTCTTCGACACATTATAGGTTCGACAAGATACTGGTGGTAGGACTCTCATATGTAAGAGTACGTCTGGGTAGGTACCACCGCAATGTCTATTTCTACCGCCAAGCAGTTGTGTACATGCACTGTTGTGTTTCGGTTTAAGGGCATTGTAGGCAGTGTACCTACAGGACATAATGAGACTTAACATCCTATGTCTCAGGATGACGAGCGCAGTGGAATGCCACACAATAATTTGTAACTCAAGGTGCTGGGTGATGTTTCTACTGTTAATGGGTGGTCGTATCGCTTACCATCAGGTGAACGGCATGCTCGTCTCGTCATTCGATGCAATAAAAAAAATATACTTTTGCGTTAGTTAAAGTTTAAAACATCATACCGGTTGGTAAACGCCTACGATGCCACGACTTGACTGTTGTTTAAGCAGGCACGAAAGTGGACGATAGCCTAGTTGGGAGTCGAACGGTCTGCCGAGAGAATATCCGGATGTTCGAAACCCAAGGCACACACCTATTTTTTTTTTTTTTTTTTTTTGTATGCCCATCTTCGGCGCATTAGGGACGGCTGCGGGCTTCCTCCGACTCACGTCTAAGTTGTCGTCCGCAACCGCCCCTGCGCGTACCGCTGTTGCGGTCCTTTTCCTGTTGCCGGGGCTCAGAAGCCCCTGAAACACCGTACCGTGCCCACCTTTTGGTGTCCGAGGCAGCGTGAGACACGCTGCCGTCCATCACGGGGGTCACAGAAGTTGGCTAGACTAATGGGTGGGCGGCACCTCCCACCCACCCGTGACCCCCGGAGGCCCCTATTAGTCGCCTTTTACGACAGGCAGGGGATACCGTGGTGGAATTCTCCAAACGCCCCCAATCCACAGGGCGGGACGGGAGACGTCGGTCAGTCGTCCACCCGACGCCTCCTACGTCTCGTCTGGCGGCGGGAGGGATCACCACTGCGCTGGCGATCCCTTTCGGCACTCTCCTTCCGCGAGAGGACCGCCTCGCAGAAGTGGGCCACCGCCTGCCAGGCCTCCCGGCCGCCGACCATGGAAGCGACCACGGCCGGCAGCGAGAGGTCTTCTCCGACGACTGCTCTGAGAGCGCTGCGTTCTTCATCCCAGACTGGACAACACTCCAACGTATGTTGGGCCGTGTCCATTGGGCAGTTGTCACAATAGTGACATACGGCCGACTCCTCTATCCCTACCACCCGAAACAGGAACTCACCGAAGCAGCCATGCCCGGTGAGCACCTGCGTCAGGCGGTATGTTGCCGCTCCGTGGCGCCTGTCCAGCCATTCGGCAAAGACAGGACGCACTGCCTCTACGATCCTGTGCCCCCACGACGGGGCTTCAAGCCTGAGACGCCACTCCTCCACGGCGGCTCGCCGTAAGGAGGCCCTCTTGGCCTCCACCTCCTTCAGGGCCGGACGTTACCCGCGGCTGAACGCCTCCTCCCGCCAATGGAATGCATCGGCAAGGGATTTGGCGTCCAGGTCCCAGGGCAGAAATCCGGCCAATAAGCAAGCCGCCTCGAAAGAGACCATGCGGTACGCCCTGACCGCCCGCTGCGCTAAAGCTCTCTGCGGGGCGCGCAGAAGGGCGACGCAGGGGCGGCCCAGGTAGTCAGCCCAAACGGGGCTGCCATAGAGGGCCATGGACCGCACGACTCCGTGATACAGCCTCCGGCAAGGGAGCCAGGGCCTTCCAGGTTGGGCAGCAGGCCGGAAAGAGCGCCCGCTGCCCGGGACAATTTCGTCCTCAACTCCTTAAAGTGGGTAAGGCACACACCTATGACTTTCCAAAGTTATGTGTGAATTGTTTATCAATTATCGTTAGCTTTAACGGTGAAAGAAAACATCGTGAGGAAACTTGCATACCTGAGGAGTTTCTTATAAGAATTTCGAAAGTATGTGAAGTCTACCAACCCGCACTAGGCCAGCGTGGCGGACTAAGGCCTAAATCCTCTCAGTAGTAGAGGAGGCTCGTGGCCAGCAGTGGGACAGTGTATAATACAGGGCTGGTATTATTTATATTATTTATAAGCAGGCACGGCAGTAGTCCACTTTAGTGGCTAATTAAACGTCTAATCAAGAACTGCATAAATATCTACCACAAGCAAAAAGTGACTGAAAACAGATTCCAAAAATTCCAGACACAAACAATTTGGGCACAAAATTTATTCGTGCGCAGATATTGAACTCGCAGCAATTTATTCACAGTTCAGATGTGTTGGCGGTATCTAAAGCCATAGACATTTTCTACAAATCAACCTAAAGTGGTGAAGTGATATAAGAAGCACACACACAGACACATACACTCACGCCTGTTATCTCCACGGGGGCAGGCAGAGGCGCACCTACTTTTCGCCGTTATTCCGTCCCATGATGTGATAGGGGGTGAGCCTATCGCAATATCGGGCACAAATTCCAGACTCCGGGCTGATACTGAATAGAAAAACTCAATATCACTATGCCCGACCCGGGGATCGAACCCGAGACCTCAGTTTTGCAGTCGTACTGTAATACACCTACGCCACCGAGGCAGCCAGGTGCGTAAATAATTGGGTTATTATGAGTAAAAAGAATACCAATTTTTACCTGAGTGCATTACTGTCTTTCACCATAAATACAAACTTGAATTTCTCCGTAACCTTTTGGTTGATCTTCATTTCACGCCTTAAGAGGTCATTGTTCTTATCGAGTATCAAATTAGCTTAAAGTATTTTAATAAATTAATTTTAATATGCTTTTACTTTGAAGAAGGCTTACATCTTATTGAGCTTTAGACTCCTAACTAAGTGACACCATGGCTTGCTCGATATTATAAACTAGAATTTGAATTGAAGGAAAAAGAAAGAAATTTATTTATTAGTGGAGCAATAATGCATATAGGGAATAAAAACATAAATCATGTATTATTTTTTAGACAACCATTTATTGCTCCTACAATAAGTGTGAAGATCCATACCCCCGTGGATAAGAACCATTACACACGTATCGAAAAAACCGTATCGTGGTTGTTTAATAGGTGTTCTTCTCATCCTTAACATTTATTTTTAAGAACTTCAAATAATATATAAGCAATAATAATATGATACGCTCGCCCCCTATCATATCATGGGACGGAATAACGGCGAAAAGTGGGTGCACTAGTTGCGTCTCTGCCTACCCCTTCGGGGATAACAGGCGTGAGTGTATATGTAACTTCAAATTATATTGTAAAATGTTCAAACCGCTTAGAGTGATTGTCTACTACTTAACCTTAGAAGGTAAAAGGTTTCGCGAATGTGCCCTGCAAATGTCAAAAACAAATTCGATGTGCTCAGAAGTCAGACCTTTTAGGTACACATCAAAATAGTGGATCTACTTTTTCACGTCATTCAAACTTTTTAATGTATATCATTCTTGAAATGTAGGCTTAGTAAAATGGTGATCAGTAAATTAGGTTTTATTCAAATTTAAATAAAGTTTTCCCAGGTTGGGATATAAAGACATAAATTTTTTTTTGTTAGTGCTCTCAAACCCCAAATTTTTCGAAAACTAGGATTTGAAGTTTTTAACAGAAAGAGACCGTAGACCCGATTATTTGACATAAATTTCAACTTAATAGCTCTATGCATACCTGAGAAACATTGTGTTGACAGACAGATGGACAGACGTCCAGACGGACAACAAAGTGATCCTATAAGAGATCCTTTTCCCTTTTGAGGTAAGGAAATCTAAAAGCATAAGTTTTCTAATTGTGCCTTGATAAACGACAATCCTGATACGAACTGGATAATAATTATTTTACCCGGGATTGCTTTAACGTCGAATGTTAATATTATATTTATCAGTGTCACAGCTGTATCGCTCGGCATCAATATAGGCAAAGGTCTTGCGATACTACCCTTTCATTTACACGTCGAGTACGAGATTCAATCCATTAAAGCAAAGGGCTCGGTCGCGAGGGCCCATTCCGACGCCGCACCACATCCAATTTCCTTATGTGGTCTAAGGGAATTCGTGTGAATTTCCTTCAGTTACCTTTCTTGTTTGTTTATTCTTTGACGGTCATAGTTTAGTCATACCTATACATTTTTATACAACCAAATGCAGTACAAGTGTAAGTGTGTAGTATAAGTGGACGATAGCCTAGTTAGAAAAGGAACGGTCTGCCGAGACAATGTTCGGAGGTTCAAAACTCACGGCACACACCTCTGACTTCTTTTAGTTACGCGTGTATTGTTTATTAATTATCGTTCAGTTTAATGGCAAAGGAAAACATTGTGAGGAAACCTATAACATGCTTGAGAATTCTCCATAAAAAATATCCAGGGTATGTGAAGTCTACCAACCCGCACTAGGCCAGCGTGGTGGACTAAGATCTAACCACTCTCTGTAGTAGAGGAGGCCTGTGTTCAGCAGCGGGCAGTATATAATACAGGGCTGATTGCATTGCATTGCAAATAGAGTATACCCGACACTTGACAATATTTAGACTTGATACGTGGCATTCGAGACCTAACATTTGTCACGCCAGGTACAAAAATGACGTCAGCGTGTCTCCTGACATAATGTGACTCTTCCTTCGCCTGTTTTTTGACTTCTGAGATCAGTCATGAAAGTTTTCCTCCCATTTCAGTTTTAATCATTGGACAAGCATTTTATGTTGGTCTTATTATTCAATTCCAAATCCCATTTGAATTCGAGCTATGTATTAACTTTAACTTGTAATCCCTGTTTTCATAACAATGTTTGACTTACCAACTTTAAACCTATTAATGTACAAAACTGTACCACGTTTATGTAGGGGTCATTGTTTCTAATCCTTTAATTGTCATCATAACTCATTAGTGTCACGAATTGTTCGCAATCAAAAGTCTTACTAAGTCTTCCAACATAATAGTGTTTGTACAAAGAGTTATGTTGGTATTGTGCAGCCAATAGTTTGAACAATGGTCATTATATACCAACAATAAGCTATTATTAGGTATGAAAACTACGCAACTCCTAACGGTCACTTGAGGTTTATTCAAATAGCTATTACGAATTTACTTATTTTAATGGCAAAGAAAACGTCGCGATGGGTAATCATATGAAAATTTCACGATGATTTTAATACTATATTACGTCTATTGTATTCTGAATAATCTCCCGGCATAGACCCAAAGGGGTGGACGAAACTTTTAACTTCTTTTAAGATGTTTTTGGCAATTATGTACCAATATACAGTAGAGATGCTAAAATAATATTTCTTAAGTGCTAGTTCTCTAGTGTGCCAGCATCCAACTAGGTAGAGAAAACTGCTATTATCTGCCAAGCAATATTGTGTGAAATACATAATGACCACTGTAGCTATGGTTTGGAATAGTGTAGCCACTATTTATAGTAATGCTTACCGTCCGGCGAGAGACTTGATCGTCTCGGCTTTCATAAAAATTCGTAGTCCTTGTGGATCTTTTAATCTTGCCTCCAGCCATCTTACTTACTACCTTATTACTTCACTACTTTATTATTCCGTTTGCCTCCATAAAAGTAGTTTATATAAAAATCCGTATAAAATAGAAATCTAACGGTATTTTACTACCACGCGATTATAATTGTGCCTGCTTCAGAAAGGTAGAAAGGTGATTTACGTGCGTTTCTCAGTCTGGAAACGTGAAAAACTTCAAGACTTTATTCTTGTAAATCGTCGGCGATCCTTCGGGAACTCTTCCGGTTACTGTCGTAATGTGTGTGAAAGTTCCTGCAATTTATTACTGACACTTACGGGCAAACGTAGTGTAGGACGCCCTCTGGCCAGGTGGGATGATGATCTGCGAAAGACTGCAGGTAGATTCTGGATGCGGCAAGCTGAAGACAGGGCGCTATGGCGCTCATTAGGGGAGGCCTATGTCCAGCAGTGGACTGATAAAAGCTGATGATGATGATGATGATGACTTATGGGATCACTCGGGTGAGGTGAAGGATTTTAAAGGTGTATGTTATTGTAGAAAATATGAATACAGACAGAACGTAGAGACGACTCTTGGTTATCGATATCTTCCTACAGTGCACGTACTTATGTTATATGGTTGTAATAAAACTATTTTGGGGATTTTATCGTATTTTTTTTTTTCATAAAAATATAGTTTTATTTCAATGTCTAATACTTGCGTAAACATAAGAAATCATTATGACGCGTGGTGTTTTTTACCTGGTTCGTTCAAGGGTAAAACGATGCGGTGAAACTGGCGAGTTGCAGGTTTCGATTTCGGATCAAGCAATTGTCTATCAGAAAAAGATTTGAGTCTTCCAAGAATATTTTCTTACTGATTGGGCGAAATCGCCTCACTATATTCAGTATCGAGAGTAAATGGAGTAGGGTCCAGGAAGAGTTTTGTGACGAGAAATGAATTTCTCTCGCCAGTTGATGCAATTATGCCGGCTTATTTGAAGCCGGATATACACTAGCTGGTCCTGAAATGTGACACAACTACGTGAACCATTATGGCATCTTTTACACCTGTCTCTACGGTCGCTATTCATGCGGATAAAAATACTAACATATAAGCATACAATTTGCAGCCGGCATAGTGAGTCCTATCTGTAGTAAATACCTATATGAGTTACTAATTGCTCGAAGGCCTGCCCTCTACCACAAAAGGCTCAGCGATCCGTGGATTCACTAGTGCTACCTCTGCGTTACCTTTTCAACATGGCCGTGATGGTATACATTTAAAAAAAAATCAGCAAAATTCTGTCGTATATATTTCACTTTTCAGGCAATTAGTATTTTGATAGTGGTCGCGCCAAACAATGCCTTGAAATAGTTTGCAAAGTTCCGCTTTGAAATCACCTTCCGTTTCAATACAGCGTGGCTAGATTTGTTTTATAACTCACGAAACGACTCCGACACGATTTTGAATGCAAAGACTCCAGGGAAAGAAACAGCTTTGTGTAAATAAACAGTGCTATCAATGTATGCATTGAAAGCAATGTTTATCAGATATATCTGATCTATAATTATTGGTTTCGGTGTATTAGAAATACGTAGTATGATAAATTATATAAACAGATGATATTATTCACATTGTCACATTTTTTCTGTACATTCTCTATAATACAAAAACAGTAAATCTTCAGGTCTTGTGTCGCAAATACGGTGTATTATGTGGCTTAAAATCTAATTTGTTATGATCAAAGCACAGTAAAACGACTAAAGCACTGACTTTACAACTCAAAATTTGGATGTTGTTTGCTAGTTATGGCAGTCTGATGGCGCTTCCTATCCGCGACGTACTTGTTTCACCATACGCGTGCTAAATCAATAAAGTCGTCGTGTATAAATCATTTTACGATGGGCTTGTATCGGCCAGTTGGATTAAGTTTTAATCGATCCACAGCGCTGTCGCCAATTGAGTCCGGCTTGCAGCTCCGATGTCGCAAACCTCGAAAAATGGCTCCGCGTTGTTTTATTTCTGAGGTGATCTCTAAATGTTTTGCATTCATACGACGTTTTTATTTAAAACTAGCTACCCGGCTCTGCTCCGCACTTACGATCATGAAATAAAATAAAATGTCAACGAAATCATATAATTTATTACTTTATTTTTTGCTTGTATTTATGATGCGATAATATTTTGTCTAATATTTTTATTTTTCTATATTTATTTTGTTTGCGGTATAGAATAATGTATTACATGGAACTGCCACAATGGCCTAGTGATTAGCCGGTTTTTGATCAACCCGTAGCCCGTTAAATTACAGTACGCTTGCTGGTCGACTACCATTACATGAGATCTATAAGTGAGGCACTTAGTCGACTCATGAAAATGTAAAAAGTATGTTATGTGTGTAAGCATAAATAAAATTGACCCATTCCCATATTTTTCAATTTCTAGGCAGATTAGCATGCTTACCCTAAGATTCTTAGCTCAGTGGAAATAAAGGGGATGCACCGGTGTAAAATTAAGCTCTTCAGAATATAAATGCATCTATTCAAAGCCTGCCAATTTAATCCCCGTACATGTTACCCGATATTGCTTGGGTCAAAAGTTGTTGGCTTTTAGTTGAATTTTGATGAAAATCTACTTTGAAAATAAACTTCACCAATATAGCCAAACTATTGAGTCTGCAGCTATTTTGTAATCAAATATAACATAATATTCTCGCGCGAAGTTCGAAACCTATTTGTTAATTATTTATTTTTTGTATAACGTGGTGTATAATAAAGTGTTTTCATTCATTCATTTTAACATGATATAAATATTTTTATATCGTTTTCATATTATTATCTACAAATGTATTTTAAAGAGTACTGACATATTATGTATGAAAATTATCCATTGAATTTACATATGTCGTGCAGTCGGGCATTAATGAATACTCAAATAGGTCTAATCCTAAAGGCGATATTGATCTTCATGACGCAAAGTACTACTGTAAGCTTATTTTATGGAGCTTACAATACGTAAAATAATATTTTTACGATAAACTGAAAATAAACTTCAAAATGCATAGTATCGAAAAATGTGTAAAGGGGTAGGTTTCACTGTCCGCGTCAAATCGACAATACCTATACGGTCGATACACAGCCTTATGCAATAACCCGGCGTCCATTCAACTCACATCAAATACCAGCTATTGTTGATGTAGTGAACGGCGATATTTTGGGGTTCCTTCTCAAAGCAAAAGATACAGCCACATTTCAACTTTCATATATTAGGTTGGGGAAAAGTTTCTTCACATTTTATATGAAAACTCATGACATTTTTTTTTCAAAGTTTATTTACATTTAATTACAGTATATGGACTCCATTTTGTTCGATGCCTTTCTGCCATCTTGTAGGTAGTGCCAGAACCCCGTTGCTGTACATTTTGGGTCTTCTGATCAAAAAACACAACCCTTTCCATTGATCAATTCCGGCAGCTTTATCTCAACTTCCTGCTTTAATCTCATTGGTTGTTGGCAGTAGAGATCCGAATCGATGGCTCTGCCTGACGCGACGGTAAAAGCTCATGATGTACAATGCCCTTCCAATCCCACCATACACACAGCATCACCTTATTGTGAGTTAACCCAGGATTTGCCACAGTCTGTGAAGCCTGACCGACCTATGACCACGACCTTGTCCGTACGTCCTTGTCATATTATGTGATCCACTTTTCATCTCATCAATCTCTTCAAAAACGGGTTCATTAGCTTTCTTTTAATGAGCTCGTGTGGCACTCAAATATCGAACTTTTTTGTGTACCCAGCTTTTTTCAAATGGATCAAAACTGTTTTGTGGTCAATTCTCAGTTCAGTTACGACATAACTGAATTATGTCGTGACTACTGATATGTCTGTGTCATACTGCCTCGGTGACGTAGTTGTATTACGGTACGACTGGAATGCTGAGGTCTCCGGCTCGATCCCCGGGTCAGGCAAAGTGATATTATATTTTTCCATTCAGTATCAGCTCGGACTTTGGAATTTGTGCCCGATATGGCGATAGGCTCGCCCCCTATCACATCATAGGACGGAATACCCACGGCGAAAAGTGGGTTCACTAGTTGCGCCTCTGCCTACCCCATCGGGGATATTACAATTACTTTATAATGTCCTAAACAAATAAAAAGACACGAAATAAATACCAATACAAACAAAATTATTCGTGTCGTTAGTGGGAATCAAACCCGCGACTTTCGCTCCTTTCGCTCTCACATCACATCTAAATCAAAAACTAAAGTAACTTCCCTCATAATATTATATTCAGAAGGAACCCACGCTCCCTAACGAGATCGCCCGACCCCAATTTTTCCTTACGTCATCCCAGGGCAATAAGATAGTTTTTATTGCTAGGTATTTACCTTATTGTGTACTTATTATCTATTGGAAAAGGGACCTTAACCGCCTCATGCCCTCTCACTAGGGGCATAAAAGCACCGCTTGAGGATTAATATTAGTTTTATATTGAATAACGAAGTATTGGCTTTGGTAAGCCACGACTTAGGTATTTGGAATGTCATAATAAGGTACACATGGTTCTGAAATGCGATTTTATTGGATGTGACGTAATTGCGTTGAATGAGGTTTCCCAAAGGCTTTAATGTACCTTCTTATATTCTTCAAGATCGGCAGCGCATCCATAGTGCCTCTAATGTTTTGGGATTTTGGAGGCCGTGGACGCCAGGTAACTTACACGTTCGTATGCCGCCGATATGATACAAACACCATCACACTTTTATCACAGAAAGGTTAGGCAGAAGTGCAACTAAGGCACCCACTTTTTGCCATATGGCTACGTACCATCACGTGATAGAGTGCAACCCTGTCGCCATTCTGGTCTCCGCGCTAATAATAAGAAGAAAAACCCAATATTAGTTTACACGACCCGGGCTTCGAGCCCGATACCTCAAGATACAACGTCGCCAATCTGCCCTACACTATAAAAAGTCTCTAATTGCCTAGTATTTTATCAATATCTATGAGAGTTTTTAGTAAATAAATGTTCTACCAACGGACACAATGCACGCTGCTCGGCAAAGCAAAGCTATTTCACATACAAAGTCGCGTGACTCCAAAAATTGTCGAAACTAAATAAAAGAGTACGAAGTAACAAAGAAATTTAGGGACTAGCGACTTACTGCGAGACAGTCAATATGCTAGTAGAACTTTAAACCGTATGACTCTTTACTTTCTGCCGAGTTTACAGATATCTAGAAGCAGATAAACTAATAACATTTTAATTACATATCAGTCTTCTACTTAGAGCATGTGTTTTGGGTCTCCAAGTTATTTTAAGCAAAAAATGTTGAAGCAGTGAATTGTTAAACAGTGTTAAACAACATGATAACTGTATCGTTAGGATTGCTGTACTATCACAAATATGTAAGATGCATTGCATTAATTAAGGCCTAAGCAGCACATCAGGGCACATAGTCTGTGATTCCGGTAAGACCTAGTTCGATTACTGGAAAACCAAAACTATGTACTATGATTCGAAAGAACGAATGTTAATTTCCCCGGTTCGGATATGGCTCGCTACTTATCAGTTATCACGTCACAGGGCATTACATCACAGATCACACATTTACCGCCAAACAGCAGTGCGCATGCATTGTTGTGTTTCGGTTTGAAGGACAATGTAGCCAGTGTAACTGTTGGACATAATGAGACATAACATCTTATGTTTCAGGATGACGAGCGCAGTGGAATGCCACATAGTACTTTGTAAATCATGGAGCTGGATAGTGTTGCGACTGTTTATGGGTGGTCGTATTGCTTACCATCAGGCGAACGGTATGATCGTCTCGTCATTCGATGTAATAAAAAAAACATTACAGGAGGTATGTAAGCTCAGTAAGCTTTGGGTGCACTAGTTGCACTTCTACCTACCTCTTTTTGGCCAAAAACATGAGCATTCGAATATAATGGACAATGCTTAATTAAGATGGATTTAATAAATGCTATAGAATTTATGAAACAAATTTACTCCAAATGTCACTTTTAACGCGTCGAAATCGAAAAAACATAACATACTTGGGGGCAAGTAGAGCCAAGCCCTTACACGTGGATAACCAGCTCGACAATATACTTTAAGTAAATACAATAAGGCGCAATTCCCACCCTGGGCATTACAAACTTAGTTTTACGCTTGAATTAGCTTTTATTCCGGGCGCATAGAGTTGCAACTTTAAAGCTAAGCGTTCATCCGAGTGGCTCATGTTCAATTTTATTCCAACTGCGTATGGGTACCGGCAAATATGTTATTTTCCGCCGGCGCGGCTGGTTATACAAACGACTAGCGTTCGCCGCCGGCAATGTTTAATAAAATATAATACTTAGATGGAACGTGAAAAACAGTTTGTTTATTCAAACAGAAACTTTGTATTTTATTTTCTTAGTAATATTAAAAGTTGAGTCGGCAAAAGAAATTAACAGGTACAAAATTATTATTACTCTGAGAGATGAGGGGCCACTCAAGTATAACCTAAGCATTAAAGGGGAGAAGGGGGTCCATATTTTGCTTATTTTCGATGACTAGATGATGCTCGCGGCTCCGCTCGCGTGGAAAGCCTTTTCTACTAAAAATTTATCTAAATCTCAGAATCAGATTAAAAATATACATTATTTCTCATGGGAGCAAATTACCGGGATAAAATCAATCAATTAGCCTATAATATGTTAATCTAGGTCATGATCTACTCGGGCACCAAATTTAATCCAAAACCGTTTAGTTGCTTCTGCCTTTACTTCTAACAATACCATACCATACCAGCCCTGTATGATATCCTACCCACTACTGAGCACGGACCTCCTCTACAACATAGAGGATTCATACCTTAGTTCACCACGTTGGCCTAGTGCGGGTTGGCATACTTCAAATAGTAATAACTAGTTTTTGCCCGCGGCTCCGCCCGCGTTATAGAGTTTTTCCGGGATAAAAGTACCGATTTTTATTTTCCCGGGATAAAATGTAGCCTATGTGTTAATCCAGGACATGATCTACCCGTGTGCCAAATTTCATCTGAATCTGTTTAGTAGTTTTGCGTGAAAGAGTAACAAACATCCATACATCCAGACATCCATACATACTTACAAACTTTCGCCTTTATAATATTAGTAGGATTAGTAAGATAAGATGCATTATACTTACCATCAGGCCCACTGTATCGTAATAAATTATCGAGAATTACGCTAGCAAACAACAATTTAAAAATAAATTAAATTTCTCGAATGCAATTCCAGTAATGGGGACATTAAAAGTTAATTGAAAAACTGTTCATTATGTTAATTTGCATTGGTGGAGTTAAATCTGCAGTTGTTACGCTAGTGATGCGTTGGTATTGATTATCGATAACAAATAACAATATTGGCATAGTGTAATAGTGTCCGAGTGGACAGTGGCACGTCTATTGAAGTGGGGTTAGGCTATTCGGCCACCATGCTGGATTACAGTCGAGTCTCTGAAGGTCATGTTTATGTTTCCAGAGCATATTTTCAGCTGATTATAGATAGATGGTCTTTCTTTACATCTAGTAGAGATTTCAATCCTGGGAAATAGGAAAGTTGAGCGACTTGCTGTAACTATTTAGGGTAATTAGTTATGATCATATTACCAAGACAGGATACATACACTCAAACTGCTCAAACCGTGCATCGAACCAGTATCTCATCGGTTTAATGCAAGTACACCACTAGACTAATGAAGTGATTGATTTCGGACGACTCTGTCCCTGACGATAATATTGATTATAATCAATCAATGGCTTTGCTTTTGGAATTGTTTTTTTTCCATTACGGCAAAACTAATGTCGTTAAAAAGTAATTTTGTTTATCCCTTTGGTGGCCATAGTGATTTGATTTGTAAAATATGAAATGATCAGACAATTAGTTTTCCTTGAAAAACGCCTTTTATTGTTTTTGTTTTGATGTGACATTGGCGATTACTCATTCCTGGCAAGAAAAAAAGGAAAGTTTTTACTCAGTGTTCCCTAGACAACCACTTCTGCACAACTTCAACCATTCTGGACATTAATACTAGTTGTTCTTTAATCCTTCTTCGATTGCATCACGTTCATCGACGTTGTGTCACTCAAATGTCTCTAGATATATGCTGCCTGTTCCTTACTACATATAATAAGAAAAAAATTCCAGCCCTGTATTATATATACAGTGTCATTTCAACATTGCGTTACTAAATGAAACCACATATTCAGCGTGACCTCTGCTAACATCGTGCAAAATATTATCCATGGGTAACGCATACTTTCGCCAATAATCCCGATTATAGTTTTATAGTTTTTTGATCACGCTGTGTTTTAGCGCGCTTGACTTTATTCAGTGAATCACGTCACAGCTGACGATGTTATTACAAAACCTATAGGATTAAGAAGGGCAACTCACAAATTCACTTGCAATACATTCACTCACATAGCTGCAGCAGTACCGCTTGAGACGTGGAATTTGAAATAAAATAATTAAATTGCTACTACAGCAGTCCCTACTCCCTAACTAATACGTTATAAATATCAACATGAAATAAAAAATTGTCATGTTATTGTACGAAAAGGAACTAATTATTTTTTAAGTGTTATGCTGTAAAGAAAAGTATTAATTCTTTAATAATAAACTTTGTTTTCGTTAATAAATAAGTTTACCTACCGAAATAGGTAGGTACTAAACAACTCGCAGTCGGGTTATTAAAAAAGTTACAGGATTTTAATCTATTGATATCATATTTTTTAGATTCCGTATGATATTTCAAAGTTCGTTTTAATTTTAACATCAATATTTCTGGACGTCATGCCTAAAATAGGTTTACGTAAATACTTTATACTACCAAACGCCTTATTATGCCTACTGTACCTTCTAATCTCTAGCTACATTTTGTATCGCGTCAGAGTCGTTGATCTTGTTACTAACACATTGAAACTAACGTGCAGATACCAACATGTTATGTCTCTTTCGCACGCCATTCATTACAAACACGCACTCAAACACGCTGTGTTGCCAGTATAAACATGTTAACCGACAAGTTTGCTAAAATGACACAGCTTTTCAAAGAATGGATTTCTAACACACTTAAATAAGTGTATTAAAATATAAAATAACTAGGGTAATTATGCTAATGAAAAGTCTACTTAAACGAATACGCAGCAATATCTTTGTATTGTAAAAATAACATTACTTTAAGCAATAAAGCATACCAGAGCTCTAACATCATTTAATTTCAATATGCATTGTGGTACGGTTTAAATAGCATAGAACAATGTAAAACTAAAATTGCAAGATATTGCAGAATAAGGTAATAGTACCAAAGATTGGTATCCCTGTGGGAGCACGTGTAACACGAACATCAGCTGGCGGGGCCAACGATCGCGCGCGCCAGCGGGCGCACGGCGCACTTGTCGGCATGTTCTTTGTATAGGGCTGCCATTACCTAAATTGCCGACGCCGGAAAAACACGGCAAGAATCCCGGACATTTGGGCGAAATATGGGTTTATTCCCGGACACCTCTGACAGAGTACCCCAGTATCTCCGCACCGCAATAACAATCGCAATTTTTAATTGTTCCTGCCTGAGTAATAATACCTAAAACTGGCGTTATTTACTAACCACTTATAAAGTGACTCGACCAAGTGCATAAAAATCCTTCTAAATACCTATGTTTTACCTACTTACAATAATTTTGGTCATTAGTCAATTGAATATCCTGGTTATCTTAAATTAAGTTCAGTTATTACTCACTATTAGATTAGTATTTAACTAAAGCTTCCAATACGTACGTAAATGTTACTTATTCTTGACAAAAGTGTGCGTGTATTCTATGAAGTGGTAAAAATTAAACTTTTTTACCCTACTAGTAAATTACGACAATTCCAGGTAATAGCAATAAGTACAAGTGATATTTATCAAAATGTGTAACGTGTCGAAATACATCGAGATTCGCGGTCCGGGATTCGTGGACTTCATGCCTATGGCCCCGCACTGGCTCCTTCAGGCGCATGCGCCGCGGGAAAGCGGGGGACGGCGCGCGCGTCGCCCACCAGTCGCCCCTCGGCCACAGTACTCGGCACTCGTCATTTTGCCAGCGGCCGTTCGCCCGGCAGCAACACGACGTGGCGTATGTTGATTTATGTACCGAATGTTAGGCCGATGCGCCCTATGTACTTACTCGTAACTATTGTAATTTTATTATTATATCGTTTTGTATCGATCCGAGTGACCTTGCTCAAAAGCAAAGCTCGTGAATAAAGTGTTAATGTTTCCGAGAAGGTCGTTGAAATGTCTTTTGTACTTTTAGGGATTACTGAGTAAATGTTCAAAATTCCAATTTTCCAGAACCTCGCTGACACTCGTATCATAACGGTAGCATCATAGTTGGTTTCACGAAATCGATCGACGAATTTGACGGCTTGAGCGTGCGATTCTTGCTGATGTATCGTGTGATAGTTGATAGAATCTTAGGGTTGTGAGGCTTTTTGATAAGCTACGTGCGGTGTACGGACTGTGACCATTATCGAAGATGCCGCAATGATTTCAGTCTTTTAAAGGAGACATAACTGGCTCTGACAGAATCTAGTAAGTGACTGTTGTTTAGATTGACCTATGTGACCTGACACAGAAGCATTGGTAATAATAACGACCTCATCTTTTCGGTTTGGAATAAAGCTTCTTGGTTACGATGGCGCGATGTGACAGCTTATCGTTGCGCTCCGTGTGTGCATCTCTTGTTCGCGTGTGCGTGAGCATATTATCAATGAAACACACATACCTCAGTGCGATGTTGACGCTCCGACGATTTCTCGTTTACTAGTAGTGGCAATAGGATGTCTAAAATTAAAAGACCTTTTTTGTTATTTATTTTGTTTGAAAAATGTACTTCTTTATTTTACACTTATGGTTAAATTCATTAACTGCATGGTGTTTCTTTCAAATTGATTTTATCGCAGTTAAATTTATGTATTCGGTTACAAAATGACCCTGTATATGCACTATCCCATTGCTGGGCACGGACTCACTGTACTACTGCGAGGATTTTGGGCCGTAGTCCAGCCCTCTGGCGTAATATGCGATGGCACGCTTCACATACCTTTGAAATTCTATTGGAGAAGTTTACTACATTTTATCCCTAAATGCTGATCCCGAACACGACTCATCCGAATGAGCCACTATCGAGAGTTTTCAAAGGTGAAAGTATACATGGATATCTTGTAATCCAGACCTGTCACCTGGGCACCTGTCTTCTGCTAAATTGAACAAGTTTAACACTATCGATAAAAGTTCCCGGCCCGCCCAACAGCCGAGTAGGAAGCAATGCGGGTGTTTCGCGCGCAACTTTTGCTTAATAACCTTCGATTACACGTCTAGATGCTGGATCGCATTGTTACGCGAGTTTAAATAATTTTCATGCAATTGATATGCTTACAAAAAGTATTAAAAATAATTATTTTTTGGGCAGTACGTCAAAATTTTTAATACTGTAGTTTTGTGCCATTGAAAGTTATGTTGACTTAATATATGTAAATTTCGAAGTTTTTGCGGCTTTTCTTAATTTAAAAGTTTCAATGTGCAGTTTTTTTTTACACCTAACGGAGGTGGTCTACGGCCACATTTTACAGCGATGCAGTAGACATGCGATCGCAAAACAGGCGTGATACAGTCGCGATTCTGTTGCTGACAGGCTATCTACATCCACGTTCAAGATTCTGTATCACTAGAATCGTGTTGCTATTGCACTAGTGGTGATACAGACGCGATGCAACTGTGATGTCACTTTCGATGCGTGTTGCAAACGTGTCTAAAACTTGATAGAACAGGTACAGAAGCACGTCTATGTCCCGTGCGATAGTTTCGCAGCAAAAAGTCGCCATCGACGTCAACCTGTACTGTACTGTAGTCTTTAAGATATCCCCGATCATGGTCCGCATTCATCATGTTGTGCACACATCTGCATATAATAATATGAACGTACTGCTAATTAATTAATTTCTTTAAAACAATATCACGTTTAATGGAGAATAATTAAACTGTAGCGGACACGTTTTAGTTGATAGTAACTTTAGTTCTTATATTCCGTAACTCCAACTATGCACGTAAATATTAAAAGTTTACAATGCCTATTACTTTAGAACTTATTATTATTATGCTGTTTATCAAACGTATATTAAGTACCTATATTTACACTTTATAATATGTACTTAAATAATATTAGACTAATAATACTTAAATAATATTAGACTTAAATAATATTAGACTAATAGACTGCCTCGGTGGCGTAGTTGTATTATGGTACGACTGCAATGCTGAGGTCTCGGGTTCGATTCCCGGGTCGGGCAAAGTGATATTGAGTTTTTCTATTCAATATCAGCTCGGAGTCTGGAATTTGCGCCCGACATGGCGATAGGCTCGCCCCCTATCACATCATGGGACGGAATAACGGCGAAAAGTGGGTGGCACTAGTTGCGCCTCTGCCTACCCCTTCGGGGATAATAGGCGTGAGTGAGTGTGTGTGTGTTAAATAATATTATTTTAATATTAGTTTGCAATCTCATTGCTCTGGTTACTAACCTAAAGTTCTGGGTACTTCCCAAGTCCAACGTATTTTAAGATTGTCGATGCGAGAAATTTACATGACCTTCTTGGTGTTGAAGTTTGTGTCCATATGTTTGGGGCGCATTTACTTCTTCGGAAAGCGAAGTTTAGCTGCGTTGCATTTCTTCATAGTTCATGTCATGAATGTCTGACTTCATGTCAGAATGTAGTATCACGAGGTAAAACATCTCAGAAAACTGGAGGCATAAAAATCTCCACACCCGATTGTCTTCCATGGCAGACACACTTACTGTTCTAACATGGAGTTTCTCTGACTGGCATTCGCTATTCGTTCATTCTCACTTATCACCACATAACCTCGTTTGCCGTACTAAAAATACAATCGAATAAAGAACCTTAAAGTTAATAATTCAGCGCGGCATTGATTGCGAGAAAATAAAGTTTTATTTTATCTGATCGGAACAGGGCAGGTTCAGATCGTATCTTGAAGGCGACCTTTTAATCAGGGATTCAATTTAGCTGGAGAAAATATTTAATTCTTTTGAGGATTTATTTAACTCGTGTAACAGAAGTATTTTTTTTGTATATTGTTTAATAACGACGAAACACATATGGCGTAATGCGAGTGCAGTAGTTGTACCTCTATTTATAAAAATTTTAATTATATTGAATTATGTTACTACTGGGCGAGCATAGCTTTTGTCGCGTATGGAAAACAATTTATAGCCCAAACGAGATGTTCGGTTTTTTATGGGTGCTGGGCCTCACAATCTAACCAGGCTCAAACTTTAAGGATATAAAAAGGCATCATAATATGGATCTTGGAATTTTTAGACCCGGCCATTTATAACTAATTATTTAAAAACTTTAATTTTAAGTGTAGTTTTTAATCAAAATAAAATTAAGTACATAAATCTCAAAATTGGACGTCTTTAAAATTAAACGATTTAATTTAAAAGGCTAGTTTTCAGGAGTTCTACACGAATATAGTTATAATATATACTATTTTGGTCAGAATTTTAGGTGCGGTTTTGGACATGCCCTTTGTAGATGGCGTTATTATTATTACTGTTTAGCGTACCAAGCAAGTGACTCCTCAATCAATTATAATCTATTGCCTGCACGAGACAAAAACTGAGGCTCAATCAACACACAATGGTTTCATGAATCCCTGGAACCATCGTCGTGCCGCGCCGCGCCGGCTCAATCCATTAGCGGCGACGCCATCTTATCGCGTCATCTAAATGTGTTCTGTCATTTCGCGCGCTGTCCAATGCCGGGTTTGCTACACGCGAAAATTTTTTGCCGGTTTTTTTTGAGAAGGTTGATGGGTATCGGCATTTCCTCAATTATTATCAGGTTCTCTTGGATACAACTAAGTCGTGAGTATCTGGAACTACGACTTCCTTACCCCGAAATCAAGTATTTACGGATTACGGAATCTTCATTTTCTTTAGGTACTTATATAAAACCCCTAGCTTCTCAAATAATCTTCTCGTCAATATATTTCCTTTATACTAATAAACTTTGAAGCGTTCTATTTTTCACTACCTTTATTACGTGAGTGAATTTTACGACATGTAAGTACCTACATAAAATAAATATATTGAAAATCTAACTAATCAGTAAAAAACATCACCTTCGTAAACTAGCTGAGCCTGAAATATATCTGGACGCTTAAAAAGAATCCTGTGACGGTAGAATAGGTTCCATTTATGAAATCCCGGAGGGTACGAGTTGCCGTTGCGCTGGCAACACCGATAACCGTTGACGTTCTTTTTCGAATGTCCGTGAATATTGGAATGCCGAATTTAAAATTGAATTTCTGTGTACAGGAGGCTATCACACGCTGCGCCGTTTAATAGAGATGGGAATGTTTGAATGCGGAAGGTAAAAATGTTACTGGTGGAAATTTTAAAATGAGATAAGAAATGCTAAAATGGTATTGGATATGTTTTTTATTACTAAGTGATTTCTTTCAACTATGTTTCTAAATTTATAGATCGATGTATTCTGTCAAGGGCCGCGACGGACACCGGTGTTCATATACATAGGGTTTTCTCATAGATCTATATATATAAGAGTGTATGTTACGCACTATCGACTTCTCGTACGCGCATTATATTATTGTTTCTGACAGTAAGTAATTATATTGTATTTCTCTAAGTAAGTGAATGTAATTGTTGTGGAGAAATAAATGTCTTAAACCTTATAAGCGGGCCTTGAAGGGCCGAGTAGTTTACTTGTAAATATCGGACACAAATAGATAAACGATATATCCTCTTTCAGTAATAGGTTCTCAAAATATAAAGACATAGATGTTAAGTGTTCCCTTAACTTAGTTTTTATAGTTGCAAGCCTTGATAGCGCTCATCAATAATCAACTTGCAGCAATAAAAGCAATGAGACACACCAGTCAGCCTTTGAATGTTTTTGTATCCATTTATAGCCACAAATCCTCCCGTGCATTTTTTAAACAACT
This sequence comes from Lapara coniferarum, assembly GCA_949316025.1. Taxonomy (NCBI): domain Eukaryota; kingdom Metazoa; phylum Arthropoda; class Insecta; order Lepidoptera; family Sphingidae; genus Lapara; species Lapara coniferarum. The sequence goes on along the minus strand of OX438919.1, from coordinate 1,073,435 downwards.
GAATCACAAATTTACCATATGAATGTTCACCTGGTGATATACAACACCGATGCATTTGAAATAAATCTGCAACACTCCGAAATTTGAATTGCTCAACTATTTATTACACTCCACTGCTGCGATCACACTTAGACTTCATATAATGCCATCGTTTTCAGTTATTACACTGGAAATAAAATCCTACAAGTAAGAAAGTAGTTGCATGTAACTTGTTGGCAAATACAGTAAAGATTATTTATATTATGTTCCTCACGTCCGCGGATGTCAATGTGGATATAGATGACGTCACTATTCCGCTTGATTATCATCATTGTAAACACCTGTATCGCGAATGTGTGTTTCTGTCGTTTCGTGTTTATATCGTATGTAAGAATCAGTCTGGATATGTAATAGGTACCATTTTGCGCCGCTGAGCAGGGAAGGTAAACATTGAAAGTGCATCCATGATTCTTCATGTATCGAGAGCTTTATGGTTGATGGAGATAGTTTATCATGATATCTACTTGCTCAGTTGTTGGTCTTTATTATTAAAAAAAACTGTCTTGTAACGTTAAGAGTTACTTACCGGCACTCGTGGTGTTTATAAGATGAGTGACCTTCTCCTTCCACCATTAACTTCTATTAAATAATACTACACACATTTTTTATTTCCTAAAAAATGTCGGTACTCACCGTAGATCCAAGATTAACTGCAGCGCAAGTAAACCCGGATAAAGATGTTAGTCGAAACGGTTCGATATATTTCAGCGCTAAAAGGGTTGTTTTCAGCTGAAAAATTACCGCGCTCAGATTCGAGCATTGTTCTCAGATCGGGCCTCGAGAAGTAACGGAGTTTGAGGGATCTGGCCTCTTGTGAATAAACGACTTGGTTTCGGGGTGGCGGATTTGAAGGTTGTTTCAGCCCGTGAAGTTTATGGTAGGTTATGTTGTTTTCGAATAAATCCGCTCTGGCTCGAAAAGTTATTGAAAAAATTAAATTAAAATTTAAATAACTCCCGACACAAGAAACCTGTAAAAAGAAAAATAATAAAAGAGTCTTTGTCGTTTAAGTACCTAGTAATATTTTGACCCAAGCGTCGTCGCGACAGGGGATCGCGAAAGAAGTATTTTCATCTCCCTATTCAGGAGTTCGGTCCCCCGACGCGAGGATGCTTGGTTACTAGGTACTTAAACGACAAAGGCACATTATTATTTTACGTTTAAGACGTTTTTAAAATTTGAATTTAATTAATTTTAATTTTTAAATTACTACATTTTCCATCATGGGTCCTTGATAATCGTCTCTCTAATACGTGTTGAGAACATTCTTATGAGCCCACACACGCTATATCTGCTATAAGTTGTTAAAGAGTTGGGTATCCTGCAGACTACTTGATGCTGCAGCATTAGCTCATGGTTAACAGGTCTTAAAAATATTTCCGTAGTCGCAGTACACCAAATTCAAAATCAATCGGACTTGTGATAGTTAAAAATGAGCTGATAATCTTCAAACGCCTGAACAGATTTTCATAAATTATAGCTATAACCATCTTGATCATATCAGCTCCTAAAAAACAAAAAAAAACGCGTCAAAATCGATCCATTAGTTTGAGAGCTACAATGCCACAGACATACAGATACGCACTCTAAACTTATAGCACCCCCTTTTTCTGCCAGGGGTTACAAATATTATTCAATTTTAGAAAATTACAAACTAGCTTTTGCCCGCGATTCCGCCCGCGTTAAAAAGTTTTTCCGGTATAAAAGTCCCGGTTTATATTTGCCCGGGATAAAAAGTAGCCTAGATCCTTCCCAGGGTCTTAACCCTTGAAGGCCCGCTTATATATATATATAGAGATCTCTTGACGGTAAATGTCAGACGCGACTTCACGCGAGCACTTTGTTGATCCAAAAATCTATGTTGATCCCGAACAAGCCGGATTCCGTAAAGATTATAGTACAATAGACCACATCCATACGCTGCGGCAAGTTATACAAAAAACTGGGGAGTATAACTTGCTACTTTGCTTTGCGTTCATGGACTATGAGAAAGCCTTCGATTCGATCGAGACCTGGGCTGTGCTGCAGTCTCTACAGCGGTGCCACATTGATCATCGGTACATCGAAGTGTTGAAGTGCTTGTATAAAACGCCATCATGTAGGTCCGAGTACAAGAACAGAGTTCGAAAGCTATTCCACTACACAGAGGCGTGAGACGGAGATGTTATCACTCCGAAACTGTTCACTGCCGCGTTGGAAGATGCTTACAAGCTCTTGGACTGGAAAGGACTCGGCAACAACATCAATGGCGAATACATCACTCACCTTTGTTTTGCCGATGACATCGGTATACTGGCAGAATCGCTGGAGGGTCTGACCACAATGCTCAACCGAGTTTCTCAACTGGTGGGTCTCAGGATGAACATGGACAAGACCGAGATCATGTCGAATGTTTATGTTGTGCCAACCCCGATTATCGTTGGGAGCTCTTTTCTCGAAGTAGTAGACGAGTACGTGTATTTAGGTCAAGTAGTCCAACTCGGTAAGTCCAAATTTAAGAAAGAGATCAATCGACGAATCCAGCTCGGATGGGCAGCGTTCGGGAAACTAAGCAAGGTCTTCTCGTCCAAAATACCTCAGTGCCTGAAGACAAAAGTCTTCAATCAATGTGTGTTACCAGTAATGACATACGGCACTGAGACGTGGCCTCTGACTATGGGCCGCCTAAGATGGCTCACGGTCACTCAGCGAGCTATGGAAAGGGTTTTGCTAGGTGTTTCTCTACGGGATCGAATCAGAAATGAGGAGATCCGTAGAAGAACGAAAGTCACTGACATAGCCCAATGGATAAGCAAGCTGAAGTGGCAATGGGCAGGGCACATAGTTCTAAGAACTGACGGCAGATGGGACAAAAAAGTTTTCGAGTGGAGACCACGTACTGGCAAGCGTAGCTTCAGCCGTCCATCTGCAAGATGGACCGATGACTTGTTAAAGGCTGCAGGAACGCGCTGGATGCAGGCCGCTTTTGATAGGTCCATCTGGAAATCTTTGGCGGAGGCCTATGTTTAGCAGTGGACGCCATACGGCTGATAATGATGATGACGATACCGGATGATAGACCTCGATGATTGTTCTGTGGAAATGGACTCACAAATTTGCTGCATGAGAATGGACGTTTCATTTTTGTCTCCCACGAAAAGTCGCCCCTTTCTATCACACTAAGTTGTTTTAATACCCTTCCGCTTTTTTTTTTTTAAGGCCATCTTCGGCGCATAAGGGACGGCTGCGGGCTTCCTCCGACTCACGTCTAAGTTGTCGTCCGCAACCGTCCCTGCGCGTACCGCTGTTGCGGTCCTTCTCCTGTTGTTGCGGGGGCTCAGAAGCCCCCTTACACCGAAGGACGCCCTTGGTGCCCGAGGCAGCGTGAGACACGCTGCCATCCATCACGGGGGTCACAGAAGTTGGCTAGACTAATAGGTGGGCGGCACCTCCCGCCCACCCGTGACCCCCGGAGGCCCCTATTAGTCGCCTTTTACGACAGGCAGGGGATACCGTGGTGGAATTCTCCAAACGCCCCCAATCCACAGGGCGGACCCATCCGCTTTAGACTTGAAAATGTGTTAAATGCTCATAAAACATTTTTGCAAAACAGAAAACGCTTAATTATAAATGTGTTACCTAGTATTATACTAAACTTTACCTTATAAGAGACTGAAATCTCAATGTTAAGAAGTTCAAAATAGCGACGTCTTTTCTTAAGTTTAATATTAGATTTGTCTTTTACTATCAATGGCATGCCCAAGTCGATCGATTTTGACGTCAATTGTCCTTAAAACAAAGAAATTCAAAATGGCGGCCACTTTTTCAATTATAACATTGGATCTGCCTTTTGTACCTAAGGCCATGCTCAGATAACGATTTTGAAGTCGATTGTCCTTAAAAATTAGAAATTCAAAATGGCGGCGAATTTTTTAAAATTTAACATTAAATCTGCCCTTTGTACCTAAAGCCATGCCCAGATCGATTTTGAGGTCGGTTGGCCTTAAAACAAAGAAATTCACAATGGTGGTAATTTTTTTTGAAATCTAACATTAAATCTGCCCTTTATGATAATTCTCCCGAGAGAAAATTTTGTGTCACACATGCGCGCGCATCGTAAAACTTCACTCCCATAAATTTTTCATAACGCGCTTAAAGAAGTACGGTTTTACGGTAAATGTTGCTCCAGTGTGAAGTTAGAACAAATGTTGATCCACCTATTTCACGTGTTTGCTCAGCTCCAAGTCTCGCAAACTGATATACTTTGATCCGTGCTTGATGCGCGTGTGACGTCGGTGGATCTGCACTCACAGGTTTTCAACATACTCGTCGACGTTTTGACCAACATTTGTGGATCCATTAACGGTCAAAAAAATGATACTGAATGTGATTACTTTGATCCAGAATATATTTAACTTATATGCTACATTTACTGCGACTAAGTTGATCCGGAGCCAAAATTGACGAATAGGTACTGAAACACAAAGCTGCAAAATTCCTGATTCTACTGTTTTTGAAGTTATACTTCTTTAGGCGCGTTATGAAAAATTTATGGGAGTGAAGTTTTACGATGCGCGCGCATGTGTGACAAGATTTTCTCACGGGAGAATTATCATAAACAGCAGATTAAATGCTAGATTTCAAACAAGTGACCACCATTGTGAATTTCTTTGTTTTAAGGCCAACCGACCTCAAAATCGATATATGGGAATGGCTTTAAATACAAAGGGCAGATCCAATTTTAGAAATGAACAAAGTGGCTGCCATTTTGAATTTCTTATTTTTAAGGCCAATCGACCTCGAAATCGATACCTGAGCATGGCCTTAGGTACAAAGGGCAGATCCAATGTTATAATTGAAAAAAGTGGCCGCCATTTTGAATTTCTTTGTTTTAAGGACAATTGACGTCAAAATCGATACTTGGGCATGCCATTGATAGTAAAAGACAAATATAATATTAGACTTAAGAAAAGAGGTCGCTATTTTGAACTTCTTAACATTGAGATTTCAGTCTCTTATAAGGTTAAGTTTAGTATAATACTAGCTCTCAGAGCAGTCGTCGGAGGAGACCTCACGCTGCCGGTCGTGGTCGCTTCCATGGTCGATAGCCGGAGGTCTTGGCGTGCGGTGGCACACTTCTGTGAGATGGTCCTCTTGCAGCAGGAGAGTGCCGAGAGGGATCGGAGGCGCGGTGATCCGTCCCGACGCCAAACGAGACGTAGGAGGCGCCGGGTGGACGACTGACCGGCGTCTTCCGCCCTGTGGATTGGGGGCGTTTGGGAAATTCCACCACGGTATCCCCCGCCTCTCGTAAAAGGCGACTAATAGGGGCCACCGGGGGTCGTCCTGTCGGCTGTCCGTCTTTAGTTTTGTGCGTGTTTTTAGCACATTGCTGCGACCCCCGTGATGGACGGCAGTGTGGCAGGTAGGCCTCATGCTGCCGTTGACGCCGAGGGCGTCCTTCGGTGCGCGGGGTCTTCTGAGCCCCCCCCCCCCCAGCAGGAGACGGGCTGTATTAGACGGCACCGCGCAGGGGCGGCTGCGAACGACAACTCAGACACTCTTAGTCTGGGGAAACCCGTAGCCATCCCTAATGCGCCGAAGAAGGCATCCTCAGAGTTTTAGTCGGTATGCCTAGCGGTGTACATAGGTTAGGGACACGGCTCAGGGGCTCAACGCTGGGTCGTAAGGTACGGTGAACCCAACATAACCGCTCAGTCGCCCCCCTTAAAGGCTGAGCGGTAGTAATAAGTCACTTTCTCCGCGAAAACAAAGAAAAAAAAAAGTAACGCATTTATAATTAAGCATTTTCTCTTTTGCAAAAATGTTTTATGAGCATTTAACACATTTTCAAGTCTAAAGCGGATGGTAACTAAAACAACTTAGTGTGTTAGAAAGGGGCGACTTTTCGTGGGAGACAAAAATGAAACGTCCATTCTCATGCAGCAAATTTGTGAGTCCAAGTCCACAGAACAATCATCGAGGTCTATCATCCGGTATCGTCTTCATCATTATCAGCCGTATGGCGTCCACTGCTAAACATAGGCCTCCCCCAAAGATTTCCAGATGGACCTATCAAAAGCGGCCTGCATCCAGCGCGTTCCTGCAGCCTTTAACAAGTCATCGGTGCATCTTGCAGATGGACGGCTGAAGCTACGCTTGCCAGTACGTGGTCTCCACTCGAAAACTTTTTTGTCCCATCTGCCGTCAGTTCTTCGAACTATGTTCCCTGCCCATTGCCACTTCAGCTTGCTTATCCGTTGGGCTATGTCAGTGACTTTCGTTCTTCTACGGACCTCCTCATTTCTGATTCGATCGCGTAGAGAAACACCTAGCAAAGCCCTTTCCATAGCTCGCTGAGTGACCGTGAGCCGTCTTAGGCGGCCCATAGTCAGAGGCCACGTCTCAGTGCCGTATGTCACCACTGGTAACACACATTGATTGAAGACTTTTGTCTTCATGCACTGAGGTATTTTGGACGAGAAGATCTTGCTTAGTTTCCCGAACGCTGCCCATCCGAGCTGGATTCGCCGATTGATCTCTTTCTCAAAGTTGGACTACTTGACCTAAATAGACGTACTCGTCTACAACTTCGAGAATTGAGCTCCCAACGATAATCGGGGTTGGCACAACATGAACATTCGACATGATCTCGGTCTTGTCCATGTTCATCCTGAGACCCACCAGTTGAGAAACTCGGTTGAGCATTGTGGTCAGACCCTCCCGCGATTCTGCCAGTACACCGATGTCATCGGCAAAACAAAGGTAAGTGATGTATTCGCCATCGATGTTGATGCCGAGTCCTTTCCAGTCCAAGAGCTTGTAAGCATCTTCCAAGGCAGCAGTGAACAGTTTCGGAGAGATAACATCTCCGTCTCACGCCTCTGTGTAGTGGAATAGCTTTCGAACTCTGTTCTTGTACTCGGACCTACATGGTGGCGTTTTATACAAGCACCTCAACACTTCGATGTACCGATGATCAATGTGGCAACGCTGTAGAGACTGCAGCACAGCCCAGGTCTCGATCGAATCTAAGGCTTTCTCATAGTCCATGAACGCTAAGCAAAGTAGCAAGTTATACTCCCCAGTTTTTTGTATAACTTGCCGCAGCGTATGGATGTGGTCTATTGTACTATAATCTTTACGGAATCCGGCTTGTTCGGGAGGCTGGAAGTCATCTAGCCAGCACTTGAGACGATTCGTGATGACTTTTGAGAACAGCTTGTAAAAATGGCTCAAGAAGATGGGTCTGTAATTCTTAAAAAAGGCGTTATCACCGTTTTTTTAGAACAATACCACCACACTCCTGTTCCATGCCTCGGGCGTTGTACCCTGGAGCAGAACGAAGTTGAATAGCTTTTGAAGGAATGTAAGAGTCCTGTATCACACAGTTAAAAATACAGTCAAAAAATATAGATAAATTATCTCTTTCACATGGAGTATAAAACAATCTACGACACTTTAGATAGCATCACTTTTTTATACTTTGACTAGTTGCGCTCCGCGGTGTTAGTCGCGGCTTAAATTCCAGCAGGAATACTTTTCAGAATAAAAGTTAGTCTATGTACTAATTCAGGGTGTCAACTACGGCTATATCAAATTTCATCAAAATTGGTCCAGCCGTTTGAGCGTGAAGACGTAACAAACATGTACACACATTTTCTGACAAACTTTTGCCATTATAATATTATAATATTAGTGTGATTACAAATTGGGCACAGTGACACCGTATTAGTAACATGTTGATACTATGAATAAAATATCATTAATTGGATGTGTATAAAACGTCGCGGCTGCTCTCAGCCAATCCGATCTGAATCTGACTGTTTGCTGTGCTCTGATTGGCTCATTCAAATCGGATCAACATTTTCCGTAACTATCGCAAGGTGGATTTGTATATCGGATCAACTTCGGCAAACGTTAGTAAGAAGTCCCGTGAGTGTAGATGTTGATCCGGTTGGAGCCACATTAGTTACCAGAAATGCATATTGGATCAACAAAAGGCGCCGGATCAACATAGATTTTTGGATCAACAAAGTGCTCGCGTGAAGTCGCGTCTGATCAACATTTACCGCTAAGAGATCTCTATATATATATATATATATATATATATAGATGTATGAGAAAACCATATGTATATGAACACCGGTGTCCGTCGCGGCCCTTGACAGATTAAACTATCTTCTTACTACATTTCATCGTTATCGGCTCAGCGGTTTGGCTGTCACGGCTCCACTCGCGAGAAAATTAAATCCGGTATAAAATTCCCGGGGTTATGTTTTTCCGTATGAAAGTAGCCTTTGTCCTCTTTTGGATCTCGAACTATCTCTATACTTGTTTTCTTGCGGCTCGACTTGCTGAAAAAGATTTTCCGGGATAAAAGTCCCGGTTATTGGGATAAGAAGTAGCCTATGTGTTAATCCAGGACATGATCTACCCGTGTGCCAAATTTCATCGAAATCCGATCAGAAGTATTTGCGTGAAAGAGGAACAAACATTCTTACAAACTTTCGTCTTTATGATATTAGTAGGATGCGAAAGTTTGTATGGTAGAAGTAAACTTCGAAGCAGCTGTGCGGATTTGAATGACGGAACACGGGTGTACCATGTCCTGATTTAACAGATAGGCTACTTTATATCCCGGTGATTTGCTCATTATTCGTTTGTATTTTAAAACAGATGGCGCTGGTGTCATTCATGTGACGGGATACTTTTGTAGCGGCAAAGGCGTTTGACGCACAAAGCCGCGACCAACACCTAATCTAATATAAAGCGGTTTTGTGTTTGAACGTTGCAATACATTTTGTAGTAACTCCTCCGGTTAATCATCATCATCAAACATAAATCCGGTAAAATCCAATGGGAAATTACGCTGTCACAAGTGCAAAAGGTTTTTTTTATTCAGAGAATAAACTTTGAAGCCTGCAGAGCCTCGAGTTAAAACTAGTTGTTCATAAATGTATTATGTGACAAATAAATACAAATGCGAAATTCGATTCTTCTTGATTGTATTTTATTACAGTGTCAGCAACGGATTCCATCCGCGTAGAGTTGTACATCAATGTTCTTCGTGCATAATAATGGAAATATATTACATTTCACGTATTTTGTCGCATTACTGAAACCTACTGCTTGTGAAATCAAAAGCTATTCAAGCATTTCTATGTGAAACACATTGATTACAATACGTATTTTTAACTTTGCATATTTTATTGGATTGTCCAAAACAGGGCAGTTTAGAGTAAAAATAGTATTTCGGAAACACCCACTGCTAGAATAGTCGACAAATTTAATAATACTAAAGCTTGATAATTTTTCATATATTTTTTTGATAAATTTTATTATATTTAACAAAAATTACTGGACAACAAAGTTATTACATAATTTTCAGTGTAACAATTCTCGTAGTACTACGAGTTGTTACGATACACAGCGGTCTGCGCGACAGCTACGCGTGGGCGTAGGCCGCTACGAGCGTTAGCGGTGACATGCTACGAGCGTAGTACTACGAAGGCGTGGCTTGATCAGCTGATCCACTCCGACATTTTGTTTTTAACTATTATCACGGAATAATATGGTAAATAGAGGGTAAGTAAACAATGCATTGTTGTTATTAATTGTTCAAATTGCGGTATTATGATATGGCCAATTGTTACCGCAACAAAGGGTATCAGTGATCCTTTGTTAATGTAATTTAATTACTGTAGTCGTGGTCTGTAATATTTTCCTTTCATCAAACAATGTAAGTTTACATCGAGCAACTCGTTATTCTGACAGTAGTATGTATATTTCGGAGTTGGGTGATGGAGGTATGGGCGAAGATGGTATGTCCATGTTTTAGACTTGGTCATGATTTAAGTTTTCCATAATAATTAAAAGCTGGTTTTCTCATATAAACGTAATATATTTCGTCTGAACAATATTACAGGGTAATAACAACGTTCTGTTGAGCTAGTCGAGTAAACTTCGAATGCCCTGAAGCGCGTCTGTGCTCTCATAATAAAGGTTCGCTCCCCTCTACATAATTTCATACTACTCGATTCATTGAAGTCAACAGTAATACAATATTCATAAATAAAAATAGTCAAATCAACAACTTATTATACAAATTCAAATCAATCTGCAACATTGTGTATTACACTACGTTTAGAAATAACATAACATTACATATACACTCACGCCTATTATCCCCGAAGGGGTAGGCAGAGGCGCAACTAGTGCACCCACTTTTCGCCATTATTCCGTCCCATGATGTGATAGGGGGCGAGCCTATCGCCATATCGGGCACAAATTCCAGACTCCGAGCTGATACTGAATAGAAAAACTCAATATCACTTTGCCCGACCCGGGGATCTAACCTGAGACCTCAGCTTTGCAGTCGTACTGTAATACAACTACGCCACCGAGGCAGTCGTACGTTTAGAAATAAGTAGTTCGTTTTTTAATCTCACTATGCAATATTGAAATACTGGTACTTAACCAGCATCCTATTTTATACTATTGTAGTCACTCCGATATATATAAATAAAATAAACAAATAAAATACTTTATTCATCACGTAGGGAAACATAGTTGCACTTATGATAAGTGAATATACATAAAATTAATAGTAGTAATTATTACAAAAAAAATTACTTATATGTAATTTAGACCTCTTACAAAAAATAAAATTATTGCGCTGTGGTTATTAATAATTGCAGAAACAATCCAATCAGAATAAAGTGTGATTTGTGGCGACCTGCAGATGGCAATAAGGATAATTTATTTTTCTGCTGTTAGAGAAACTTTTGCAGCAATACCTACACAGAAATCAGAACAAAAATTTTAAATCATATTTTTGTGTTGGTTTATTACATTAATAAAGCCCTACGACCTTCGATTTGCAGCTATACGACTGGTCGTCTTGTGCTTGAAACACAACGGTCGAATTTAATATATTGTTATAAACTGAAACAAAGATATAAGACACTACGACTCAGCGAAGACTGAGGCCGAAGTCCAGCGCGAATGCAGTGCAATGAGACTGCACATCGATGCGGCACCCTTTTTATACACCCAACTGTCACTTCCGCTACTAGTTTGATATCACAAATATACTCACAAAACGTTTTATCGTAACAATATTTTTAACACATAATAAACATAAATTTTATTTTTCTGCACTCCTCTGTATTAACTTTCATTAGGCCAAAGTTCACACTCCCTCATGCGTGCAATGTGCTTAAAAAGGCATGCTAAGTATTTTCTTCTCGTATACCTAAATCGATCTGTCATGGAATTGAGATAGTTAAATTTTGGCACGCTTCCCAAACGCGAGGGTCTGTGGAACCAAGACATCTTGAATTGTGAGATACGATGATTGGTTTGAGATGTATATTTCTCGCTCTCCTATATTTTGAAGGGAACAATTCCAGCCGTTTAATGTGGAGTTCATAAAAAAGTCACTTCATATTGTGAGCGTCTTTTTTCTTCATATAGTTACAAATAATGTAAGAACCACTATTGCTGACAAATGCTATTCGTCACATAAATGTATATGACAACAAAATAAAAATGTCAGACTCTAATCTATGCTCCCAAAGAAATGGTAATTAAATGGATACTATCTACATTAACTGTTTAATACGATAACTGTCACATAAAATTTACTTGAAATCTGTGACACATGCCCTTACTTTTTAAACTTAACTATATCTTACGTATCTAGTACATCAACGTTGATATCAATTAAATACGTGTGTAGCGTGACCAGTTATACACACACACTCACGCCTTTTACCCCCGAAGGGGTAGGCAGAGACGCAACTAGTGCACCCACTTTACGCCTTTATTCCGTCCCATGATGCGATAGGGGGCGAGCCTATCGCCATATCGGGCACGAATTCCAGACTCCGAGCTGATACTGAATAGAACAACTCAATATTACTTTGCCCGACCCGGGGATCGAACCCGAGACCTCAGTATTGCAGTCGTACCATAATACAACTACGCCACCGAGGCAGTCCAGTTATAATGTACCTTATTTGCGATTAATCGTTCGTTACACGGTCGACCTAGGAAAAAATGTTCGTACTTTACCGCACCATTAAGCTGTGGGACAATTTGTCGGCATAAAAGTTACGTAAACTTCAGCGTATATTATTGGTCCTATAGAACATGGCAAAAAATGGAGCAGGGCAGACACAATTTTTGACTGGACGACTTTTCTCTGGACACCATTATAAGTATAAGGCACTGTGTGGTTTTAGATCGCAGAGTTCAAGAATGAAAATCCTGCCAACACTGATAAACAGGTAAAATTTGTAGACGAGATGATGCTATTTAGGGAGAGGAATGGGAGGGATTCAGTAATTTTTAAGCTATTGCATAGCTTCTATCGCGGGCTTTGAGCGTGGAGACCGAATCCAGAAATTCCGTAACGAAAAAATAACCAAACACCCCTCACTCCGACCGGCACGTCGTTTATATTTTATTTTCAACTCTATCACAACCATGTAGAGTGTAAAATTCTATAAGTAAATTTAATATCGCAGTCTTGTAAGAATACAATACGTAAGAGGATATGAGCTGAATGTTAAACGATAAATGGGCGAAATTACCGTGTATTTAAAAATTGTTCAAAGAGGTTATAAATATTAGAATTGCCTGCTTAGAGTGTCGGCGTTAGGGCACGAGTGAAATTTAGACAATAGAAAAAAAATAAAATAAATAAATAATTATAATTACATAAGTTGATAAAAAATGCTATGCAATAGCTTTGCTGCGGCAGTCTCCAAGTGCCACACGTTTTTTTTATGTATACATAGCTGGCCGCACTTCACATTGGTTTTCTAGGTTACTGGTGTATTGGACTTAAGTGACGGAAATCCATTACTATCATCTTTATTTCAAAATTGATAAAGTTCCAACAATACAGTTTCGAAACAACACAATATTCGACCCAGTGCTACGTCTATATTATTAGGGCGATTTACAATATAATTATCATCATACATTACAATCAGATCTGCTTAGCCGTTGTCGACCTCGTGCCACTGACGCGTGAACAGATAACGTGGAGACAATGTGGATGCTGGATGGATTGTGTGGAAGATGTTAGCAGATTGGGATGTTATGTAACTGTAATGGGAGGTCGTGTTTGTAGATATTTGATTTCTACCAAGAAATTAAATTGTTGAGTTTGAGAGATGTAGTATTGTGTGATTCAATAATTGTAATGGCAATATCGATGGTATTGTGTTTGTTTTCACTTCTAACGCTTACTACCAAGCGAAAGAGTAATTCGTTTTGCAATATCTTCAAATATTTGATTGAAATCCTTGTCTGAGTACATTATTTAGTTGTATCTCTTAAGTATTAGCCAGCGTGCGCCATTTAAGTGCGCACAAAATGTTTTTGACTTCACCACAATATTTTTTATATTCTCTACTAAAAATGGTAAATTAGAATTAATTATACATACAAACTTTCCAGCAAGAATTCTCTAAATGAAGAGAATACTCAATAAAATTCGGTTGCTCGATTAAGAAAAAATAGGTCGAATGTTAGATGCACATATGCGGTTAGAGATAAACTTTTCTGAACAAAAACTTATCATTACAAAAGCAATAAATTTTAAATCGATCAGATAGTGCTTTTTTTACACATACTCGACACCACGTCATAAACTTTACCCATACGAAGCCTGGGCGGGCCACTTGTTGTATAAGTTATTATTGCCGCCTACAAGAAGAGCTGAAAACCTATAAGGGCTATTTCAACCGACCCGAAATATTAGCATCGTACTACAAGGTGAAACTGTATTTCCTAAGATTGGACCCCTCAATCAGTAGAAGCCACGTTGAAGGCAGTTATTAAATATATTTTTACGGGCAGTAACCCCACTGCCTTTAATGGTAAGTTATGTAGGGTTCAGAAATAGTGTCGAATAACGAGAGATAATTCTCCTCAGTCGACCGCGTCAAATGGAGACGGCCGCATTCCGTATTAACCGATCCAGAGGACGAAATCACTCTGGCCATCCGCCGTAAGAACGAGTTCTTGAAACTCAATCACTCCACAAGACCGCAGTTCCGTCCTCGCCGTCGAGGACCTCGCCGCGTTCCCCGTTGCCCCCCCCCCCCCGACCCCCCTAGCATTTCCGGACCGCGTGCCGACGACAAAACAATCTAATAGGATTAGGCCTAAAAATCAATCTTTCCCTAATCGTTGATGTCTCATCCTCTCTCAGTGGCCGTCCTGAGCCGAGGTTCGTAACCCGTTAGTGGGTTGCCCTCAGCATGGTCACTTAATTCAAAGGGTTGCGAGCGCCTTCTGCGTTCACTCTAAAGACCAGTGTGGCCAGAAAAGCTGACTCGCGCCAGGCTACTGGAAGAAGAGCCATTAACAAAAAAAAAAACCGTCAACACAGTTATGCCGGCCTGATTGAAACTGGATATGCATAGGCTGGTCCTAGAACGCAAGACACTTACGTTGAACATTATGGCCGATTATACTGGATTCTATGGTCGATTATACACCTTATGTACGGTAGTTGCTCTCCAAGCGGGTACAAATATCTCGCCACCTACACTCAGTTGAAATACCTTCTGCCGACCTTTTCTCTCAGTTAAAGGGAGGCAGGAGGCTGGTAGTTACACAAGTTCGTTAGTGTAGTAGAAAAATAGTTTATTGGTGCATGCAATACATAGGTATTAAATATGGAAAAACTTCTTATTAGAGCAGCGCTGCACCGTGCACGCCTGCGATGTGGCAATTAGGTGGCCAGCTCAATAAAATGCTGTGTTGTGACGTGAACCATAACACTACGTTGGTCGTATACTTACCATCTTCGCACTAGATCCCCTCGTTATGGAAAAAAGATGTTAGCTTTTAGAATGCTGTTTATTCATTTCATAATATTTTATTTTAATTATAATGCAAATTAGAATTTCGTATCGGCATCATGCACAATGAATTACCTTTGTCTCGCAGACCCGTCTGAACGAAAGGCCGTCTCCGGAGATAACCTTAACTAATAATCTATGAAAATAAATATTAATGCCTGAATATGATCTGCGCAATAAATCTAAAAAATATAACGGAGAAATAAGCAGACCTGTAATATTATACTATTAATATTCTACATAACATAAACCAAGATTTTCAATAATTTGAGGCCATCCAATGCCGAGCCGATAAGTGTGCGTCAACATTAATGAGGCTCGATTTGATAGACACTTTTGTTACAAGAATGGTGTTAGTGGGTTCGTTGTGTTGTGTGCGGTAAAAGCCGACAGCCTCTTAGCCGTTGCTAGCTATGAGCCGGCTGTAAAACGAGAAGCCTCTTTCACAGAGGTAAATATTAGTACAATCCGCATAATTATTTTGCGTTAAGGTTGTGGTATTGGAAGTCCTTAGTATTTGATATGAAACATGACATTATTATCTTATTATGGGTCAACTGTGTGTATTTATTATTCACTTAAATATTTAAAATTACCTAAAAGAAGGTTGTGAAACGAAACATTTTTATAGGAGGAGGGGACTTTTTTTTTTGCGGGGAAAAAATGCGTTATCGCTACCACCACTGGGGGTGAGTGGATTGGTTATATTGGTTGCACACAGTCTTACGGCCCAATGTTGACACTGGGGGGTATACATCATCCAAGCGAGCATTGGACTGAGTCTCTTACACTATGTACACCCTACACCGGCATATCAACTAAAACCCGCGGTGGCTTTCTTCGGCGCATACGAGATGACTCCGAGGTATCTTGTTGCACTAAGATAGCTACATGGGACCGTCCCTGCGCGATGCCGTTGCGGCTCTTCTCTATACAAGGGGGCTAAGATGCCCCGAACTCTAAAGGACGCCTGTGGCGTCTACGACAACGGGAGACCGACCACCCGCGTTGTCGTCCACCTCGGAGTCGCTTCAATTGGACTGAGTGACGCGTGGCGTGCAGCGGGGGCTCCGCTGCACGCCACGCGGCTCTCTTGACGCCCCATTTAGTCACCTCTTACGACAGGTAGGGGATGCCGTGGCGGAACTCTCTACTATAAATGTTGACTCAGTAAATGATGGCAACTGATGACTGTCGCTCATACATCCATATCACTTTATTGACATTTGTATAAAATAATAATCAAACATCACTGAAAAGGTTTGCAATAAAAAATCATTTTATTTCATTACATGAAGGCGTGAAGAGATAATTCCTCCACCTGCGTTGGAAACACGCCGCGTATTATATTCAGGGCGACAAAAAACCGACTGTCAAACACCAGACGCTATATCTCAACTGAAGCCTTCGCGTTTAGAGAAACGAATGAATTAATGTATAATAAATATTTAATGTAATTTAGAGTATTATATTTAAACGTTAACACTTCGCTGTGACTTGGTTTAATATTTCAAGGGAATTCAGTTGTTGGTATCTATCTGCACAGCAGTTACTATGTAAGTACAAAATATTATTTTAGTTAAATAGCATTTGTTTTGTCTTATCATTTTCTGGAAAATGAAGAAAGTAATAAACACACGCATGATTATGGCCCAGTGATGGACGGCAGCGTGCCTCACGCTGCCTCTGACGCCAAGGGCGTCCTTCGGTGTACGGGGGCTTCTGAGCCCCCGCAACAACAGGAGACGGACCGCAACAGCGGTACGCGCAGGGGCGGTTGCGGACAACAACTTAGACGTGAGTCGGAGGAAGCCCGCAGCCGTCCCTAATGCGCCGAAGATGGCCACCGCGGAGTTTTAGTTGGTATGCCGTGCGGTGTACATAGGTTAGGGACTCGGCCCGGTGGTCGCCCGACGTTTTCCATCTCTCCGGGCGTCAAAAAAAAAATGATTATGTCAGAATTTGGTGCATAAGTTGTGCCTCTGGCGGCCCCTTGGGGTTTAAAAGGTCTGTGTGTTTTTTTTAACCTAGATCTAACGGCCAGTAGCCTGACGAGAGTCGGCTTTTCTGGCCACACCGGACTTTAGGGCGAACGCTTTAGGCGCTCGCAACCCTGTAATTTAGGTGAACATGCTGAGGGCAACCCATTAACGGGTTACGAACCTCGGCTCAGGACGGTCACAAAAAGTGTGTGTGTGTTTGAAAAAACTAACTTAATAACTTTGTGCGCAGAAGCTTTGTTGAAGATTTTATTCTAAGAAATATATTATATCACTCCAGAAAAAGAAATTAAAACGTAATCTCAGTGTTATTCCAAAAAAATATACTTAACAAAAATAACGACCTTAAAATTCGGTACACAAATCCTTTACCAATTTTTTAGGCGCGAAGGTGTGTGGGGGCGCGGTGTGGTGCGGCAGGCGGCTGTCGGCTGGAGGGTGTGTGGGGGTGCTACGGGCGGTGGTGCGGGGCGAGCGGCGCAGCGGGGGCTCGGCCCAGACGTACGCCTACGCGCGCCGTTGCGGACGTATCGTAGCCGAGCCCCGCCACAGCGCCGCCAGCGGCTGGGCCGCGCGCCCGCCGCGCCGTCCGACTTCGAACGCGACGCATCCACGAACGCGTCGCATCCGCGATCACAACACTTTTACGGTAAGTTTATGCTTGAGTAGTGTTGTGAATTATCTTTGTTTGTTTTTTATAGTTTATAATTTTTTATATACCTTATACATATATTTAGTTCTTAGAAAAATTTATTTTTTTTTTTTGTAAAACATTTTTGTAAAAATATTTTTAAAGCTGATATAACGTGTTTATGTCATATTACGTAGTTGTGTGTTTGTTTTATGTCAATTTGTGTAAGGTTGTGATTTTTTTTTAATGTTAAATGATTTTTCCGAATAGTTTTCAGTTTAATTTATACCAAAAAAATTTTTTCAATTTAGGAAATTGCTTAAAATATTCTTACATCTATAATTTATTCTTAATTGCCACGAAAAAAACATGAACATTTTTCCTAAGAAATTTCGCAAACGACCCGGTTTTACCCTAAAATAATTGAAATTATTATTCGGGGGTATAATAAATTAAAGAACGGCTACTTAATTTATTAAGTTAATAGCGTTCTTTCCTCGAGCCTTGGGCGCGGTGGGCCACCTGTTCTTAAATTATTAAGCCTGATTAGTGTTTCTAGGGTATCCGCACTTTTCATACAAATTATTCGTGGAAAATTTTATCTTTATTTTCTGAATGTACCAATTTGATTTTCGTTAATGCGTATTATTTTGATAGGAGCGACATTTTTATTTCAAACTAAATATTGTTCGCGGATGCGCCCGCGTGAAAAGCCTTTCCCGCTACAAAAATTCCTAAATCACTTTAGCGATCTTTAGCAACATCAACTTAATAAATCAAATAAATAATTTCCAAAAAGTCCCACGGGAGTAAATTATGGGGACAGAAAATACCGTACATATGTGTTGATCCAAGCCATATATATCCATATGCCAAATATCATCCAGATCCGTTCAACGGTAACTGCGTTTACTTTTAACAAACTTCCGAACATTTTCTCAAACATTCGCATTTATAATATTAGTGAGATAAAAAGTAAGATAAGAAGATAGAAGGTAGATAAGATAGTTCTAAATTCCTATATTTTATAACTATAAATGCCAGTTTAAGAATAAACGTAATCATTTGATAATAATAATCCCGTAGGGGCGGCTTTATGGCGAGCCGACAGTGAGTGGCGTCACCGTGTTCCCCAATTGCGTGGGGGTAAATGAGACCACCTGATCCTTGGCTTGCCTTGACTGGACGGCTTGGGGTGGAAGTCGCAAGAGCTAAGTATCTAAGCTTCAGGGTGGAAGTACTCAATATGCGTAATAGCGAGGAAACCCTCTACGGGACGAGTCAGCGACCCGCGATGGTAAAATCCGCGCACTCTCGGTACACTCGACACCCTATAGCCACCCGCACCGATGTTGCGTTCTTGGCATACGCCACTCTTGGGATGCCCATTTAGTGGGGGGCAAGTCACCGTCTGCCTTGAATATAAAAGATTGAGACATTTTACTTTGCAGGCGTTCCGTTGTCTCAATCAATAGTCCAGCAACCAGTCCAGCTATATCCTATCCTTGTATAGTTCCCACCTTCTCTGCAATAGCCCCTGCACCTTGCGCGGGTGTCTTTGGCTGTATTTCCTACATAAGTACAGACAGAGAGAATACCTGCAAGGTGTACACATGCCAACTAGAGTAATATATCTTTAAGGGGCCTCTACGTGTTGGATCCATGTCCCCACGCAAGCCTTCCAAAAGGACCAGTCTTCGTGCCGTGGTTTCCCGTAGGAAAGATACAACATAATTATATAATTTTATTTTCAAGTACAAAGACTCATAATGTTAGTTACAATAGAACTTACACTAAATTCGTTTTGTAATTACATTTAATTTCGTCATATTTTACATTTCTATTTAGGTGTATTTTCAACCAGGAATAAATAATATGGTCCTAATAAGTCGGCAATGGTAGCTAGAATTACGTTTTCACTCTTTCTGATCCGCGCCCTAAAAGACGCAACACGAGCTCTGACTATCGCATAAAAGTCCGCCACACCAGCCTTTGCAAACATATTTGGCGCACTGTAAAATCGAGGAAGCTTTAATAGTATGCGAAATACATCGTTATACTGTACCCTTAAAGTATTGTACGAGCGCCTAGCAGTGGCGAAGCGTGACATTTTCCGAAAGGGAACCCGACATAAAATATGGTTAATAATATGAATAAATATGGTCTGCAAATCGTTCTAACTATAATTAGATTTTAGCCTATTACGCTATAAAAATCATAAAAGTCTAGATGAATTACGAAGGTGGTTTTGTATAAGTACTCGAAATATGATTACAACAGCTACTAGAATAGGTGATTAACACCTAAACAAGAAATAAAGCAAATCACTTCATAGTTCCTACCTTATTATTGGTTAGGCATGTATTTACCATATTCCGCGTTAACATATTTTTCGTAAAACTTTAGATAAAGACTGTTATCTAAAATAGGCAGGTACATACTTATCTGATATCTCTTATAGTAAATAGGCACTAGGTACTATTTTGCTATTAACTAAGTTAGTGCATCCAAAAAAATTACAGGTATTTTATCACACTTGAAACTTAATTTTAAAAACGCAGTTTACACAAGAAATGATCCGTCAAGCAGTAGTTTCTGTACCTACATTATAATAATCGATGTATAATACGAAGCAACACTTCACAATTTCTTAAAACATTTAAAAGTTTTCTATGTTATAAGTAAATAACGCAATTAAAACTATCTCATTAATCTAGTCTGAAATTACTATTTAATAGTTACACGTACCTGCACACTACACACAAACGTTGATAACTCTTTATAACACACAAATTCATTATTATATTCCACATTTATTAGTTAAAAACAAACTTATCGAACCGGCGAAATTGTTTACTTGAGTTTTCAAACGTCAATAATACAAATATACGCTTCTAAATAAAAAAAGACTTCGCAAGTCTTAGTTGGTCGTAGTTGGTGAGCAACAATAATTCATGGCCGGTTAATAGTGAAGCCCAAAGATTTCGGGTTACCTCTTACGCATCTTCCCGTGAACAAAAATTGTATCGGTATGAATGAACAAATAAGACAAAGATGCAATACGATACGCAAACATGCGCGAGGAAAAAAGAGACAAATTTTTAATGATACACCGCAAGGGAAGCCAAACGACAGCAGGTTCCCTCGCGCGGCCCCCGTGGCCGTGGGTCACAATGGCGCGAATTTTAAAACATAGAGCGTGCAGACCGACGCCATCTATAACCATTTATTTAAACTATTTTACGTTGATCGATGAAAATGAAGTGTTTACTTAACATTATTTTAAGATGAATTTGGTTCAAGTTAATTGTTTGTTTGTTAATAATATAATTTATTTTAAGATTTTGCTTGCATAAATTACAAAAGGGAAGCCGGTAGGAACCGGGTTGTATGGACCCTTTGCCACTGGCGCCTAGTATATTACAGCCATAATTGACAAGTATAAAAAAGACACTACGATCGAAATGACGTTATTTTTACTTCATTTGAGCAACGCGCAAAACGTCGTGCAATCATATCAGAACGTACAGCGAGAGCTCGTCTTTCTCTCTCAATATCACTTTCGTCATGTATGTTCTCATCTACTACATGACCTAAATATTTGAACTCACTCACAACCTGAACTGGCATACCACCTAAAACTTCACTCCGGACCCTTTCCAGATCTAAATACAAGCACCTGTCTTCTTAGCATTATATTTGAGCCCTTGTGATTTAGCATAGCATATGTAAGAGTCTGTCTTGGCGGGTACCACCGCAATGACTATTTCTACCACCAAGCAGCAGTGTGCACTGTTGTGTTTCGGTCTTAAGGTAATTATAGCCAGTGTACTGGACATAATGAGACTTAACATCCTATGTTTCAGGATGACGAGCGCAGTGAAATGCCACACAGTAATTAGTACTTAAGTCAAGGTGTTGGATGGTGTTGCTATTGTTTATGGGTGGTCGTATCGCTTACCATCAGGCGAATGGCATGCTCGTCTTGTCTTTCAATACCATAAAAAAAAACAACAAAAAATATTATCATATTACCTACAGACCTATTACAAGGTGTGGCGTTTTCAGCGTACATTTTTACCGCGTTCGGGTCAATTCCCAACAACAATTCTTCTTGACTTCCATAACCTGGTCTTATTTCAACCAGGTGTAAGAGAGATTTCTCTACATTTTACCTTTATGAAAATTGCTCTCATTATTGTGCATGAGAGGTCATAGCTTAGTATCAAGCAGACCTGCTTCATCTGTCTGCCAGCCAGTTTAAAGCCCTTTTTGCCTCCACGTCACAATATAATCAAGTTCTTTGAATTCAATATCCAATTTATTTACACTTTAGTTATAATTAAATGTAACATTGATTGTAATCGTATTAATTTCTAAGTTAATTAATGGGATTGTGGAATTGCGTATTATTTATGAAGTATTCAGGCTTTTATTCAAAGATAGAGTTTGATATTTATTACACGTAAATTGTTACTATGAAAATAGGTAGTTCAATATTAATGGTAATTGGTAGGCGTCATGCTTCTCTATAAACAGTAGCCATAAATTTAACATTATTTCACCTACTTCATGATATTTTATTTAATGCCTGATTATATTGTTATTATGACATTGTACTGCGCTTGTCAACTTGATGGTTATGAGGGCTTCAATTGATTTCAAGTTTTTTTATTGCTAGTGAATGACGAGGCGAGGATGCCGTTCACTTAATGGTACGCGATACGACCACTCATAAACAATACCAATACTCGTGTTTACGTTTAACAGCATATTTATCAAACATAGAACAAACGCTTTATAGCAATTTGACCACGGTAGCCGGACTTGCCTATTGAAAAAAAATCTCCAAACGCTTTTTTAATTCGTGCCAGTGAAACCAATGGCAATAAACATTAAAAAATGCTAATGTGCGGGACCCGCCGGCCCTCGCATGAAATATTAAACTCGTAAATCGAGTCTGCGATGGATTATGAGCCAATATCCGAAGTTTCGAAACCGCGTTTGCTTTCCAAAATATTCAATTGTTGTTTTGGATATATAGTAGATACTCGTAAATATTATAAATTCAAGTCAGCAACAAAACATGTTTGTTGTAAACGTCGCTCTAATAAGCTGAAACTAACCAATTATCACTTTGGCAAGTCAAAGTGATATTCATTACTGAGTATTGTCTACTACTGATTCGATGTCTACTATTTACGACTGAGTACTGTATGAGCGGCCTGCCATAAAGGAACAAGAATTATGAAGGAGACGCTTGTCACAAAATTACCATAATTTTTATATTCTTGTAACTCAAATATAAGCATATTGTATGGATTTTTTGTGATAATTTCTTTTGAGGACCACAAAAATGTTCAAAGAGAAATATTTCTCGTGAATACTCGTTACTTGTTACAAAAGTACGACGTTGAATAAATTTGAAACTGTTAACGAGCGACTCAGTTACTGCCGAACGTCTGTCGACTTAGAATACATGTTTCAGACTTTACTATGTTTAAAAGCAGGAACTTACCGGCAAATTGGTTAGACCGAACTTTAAATTGAAGGTTGCTGTTGAGATTCGTATGGTGAGTGCGATTTCTGGAGGCTCAAATATTTCTTTACCATTTAAATGTATTAGCAGAATTTTGGCATTTATTACAAAAAATTGCAGATACAGCCGAGCAATTAAAGCCAAGAGCAATTAAGCCTAGAGATCTGGGCATCCTATTTGACGAGAGACTCTCATTTCGTGCACATTACCAACACATAACAACGAAAGCCAATCAACTCCTTGGATTTATTTTTAGATCCACTAAAGGCTTCAAAAAATCTCGATCTTTATTGTATTTATTCAATACTCTGGCCAGAAGTATTCTAGAATATGGTAGCCCTGTTTGGTCACCCTACTACAAGGTGCATATAGACGAACTAGAGAGGGTACAGAAAAAGTGTTTACGAATGCTATGTTTCCGTGAAAACTTAGGACGTACCAATCTCAATTATGAAATGAGATTGTCTAAATTTAATGTACAGAACCTTGAGATACGTCGTAAATATTTTGAATTCATTTATTTTTACAAAATAATTCACTCATTGATAGATACCCCTGATTTGCTTTCGCAAGTTGCTTTCAATATTAAGTATAGCGCGCGTAGGTCCAACCTCATAAATCTTTTTGCATTACAAACCTTTAAAAATAATATTTCTTTTTACAATCCCCTGGTTAGGATGGCTCGTCAGCATAACGAATTGGTAAAAACTCATCTGGAATTGGACATATTCACTCATAATATTGCATCATTTATTAAAATACTAAAGAATATCCTATTTCCCATGCCTGACAACCTAAATTCAACATAAGCATCGAGTCTGGTTGAAATCAACATTATTATAATGAAATCGATAGTAGTCATCTACTCAACTCTGTTTTAACTGTGGATGCGTCCATCTAGTAGTTTGTACTTTGTCTAATATGGTAATTGTAATTTAATTTTACTTAATATATTTTGTGAAACTTTAGCGTCTAACTCATTTTAGTTTTTTGTGTACACATATTGTTGGACTACAATCTAGATTAAAACTGTATAATTTAACGCATATTATTGTAAAAATTGTATTCTGTTTTGTGTATAATAAAATAAAATAAAAAAAAAAATAATTAAACTGGCTGGTTGCTTGCTGGTTTGTCTACGTTGATGAAAAACAGAAGAAAGGCGCGAGTAAAAGTCCTAGGGTCGATTTCAACGCTCGTTGACAAATGCTACTCGTCACATAAATATGTAATACGACCAAACACAAAAAAATCCCACTCTGATCTATGCTCCCACGTAAATGATGACAAAATAAGTACTATTACATTAGCAGTTAACATAGTACTGTCTAATAAAATTTATTTGACACAAGTGAAACAGGGCCTTAATCAAGTAGAATAGTTCTTTTTGTGAATTGTAAATTAATAACTTGTACACACATCACAAGAACTTTTTATTAATATCCTCAAGATATATTTGACATATATTTTTTAAGCTTATTTACATACACGAGTAAGTTGATAACGATATGGGACTTACATGCAATATACCAATTACTACCGCGAAGCATTCTATATTCAAAAACACGTAGTACACTTTGTTTTCTAAATACCTTGCTGCGATAGTTGTGCTAAAGCTGGCACGTCACTTATAACAACGTTTCTACGCAGCTTATTGCAGACGAGTCAGGATTACATCCATAAAGTCAACAAGTGGCCGCAGCGAAGTTCGCGAAACATTATAATTGAAGTGCAACGAACTCGACTCGTCATAATTGTAATGAATGGGTTAATGAACGAGCCATTGATTTGTCTTCTTATTGTTTGACTCATCAAATTAGAATATTGAATTTCGGATTGAGTGAATCCTTTCAAAATTAAGATTAGCTTGTGGTTACTTATTAAATATAAAACAAGTATTTAAAAAACTAAAAAGACTTGAAATTCATCAAAGCGCTGGGCCCGATAATATACCCCCAATTTTTTTGTTTAAATGTGCTCGTTCCTTATGCAGACCACTATCAATTATATATAACACTTCGTTAAAATTAGGATATTTCCCAAATAATTGGAAGCAAGCAAGAATAGTCCCAGTATTTAAAAGTGGTAAACAGGACCATATCTCCAACTATCGTCCTATTTCTATATTGTGCACAATGTCTAAGGTTTTCGAGACGTTGGTTTATCCTCTAATCTTTGATTACGCCAAGAATTATATGTCACAATATCAGCATGGTTTTTTGAAAAATAAGTCCACTTCAACTAATCTGATCTGTTTTATTTCTGATGTGATAAATTCCGTAGATAATAATATACAAGTTGACGCCGTCTATACTGATTTCTCGAAGGCTTTTGACAAAGTTAATCATGCGATATTAATCGACAAGCTAAACCTTCTTGGTTTGTCTGATCCATTACTGTCTTGGTGTAAATCGTATCTTAACAATCGTAAGTCTATCGTAACTATAAACAGCAGCCATTCTGATCCATTTGTGTCGACCTCTGGTGTCCCCCAGGGCTCTAATCTTGGACCCCTACTTTTTAACATTTTTATCAATGACCTACCCGATGTCTTTCAATTTTCAAAAGTGTATTTATACGCAGATGATTTGAAAA
Source organism: Lapara coniferarum (assembly GCA_949316025.1). NCBI lineage: Eukaryota > Metazoa > Arthropoda > Insecta > Lepidoptera > Sphingidae > Lapara > Lapara coniferarum. The sequence continues at coordinate 1,047,767 of OX438919.1, read as the reverse complement.
TTATCAAAAATATTAAGCACCCTGCAGATACAATTCTTTTACAAGAGGACTTAAATAAATTGACTGAATGGTGTAACAAAAACAAAATGTTTCTTAATGCCTCAAAATGTCTTCATATCAAATTCACGAGGAAACGGGATGTAATAGGTAGCTCGTACGTAATATCCAATACGCTGCTAAAAGAAGTCTCCACGATTCGGGACCTCGGTTTATTGATTGATAGTAAATTACAATTTAAGACGCATATTGAGAATATTGTTACTTCAGCTTATAGGTCTCTGGGTTTCGTACTTAGGCAAGCTAAAGATTTCAAACAAATTTCAACTATCCTGTTGTTGTACAACGCTTATGTTAGGAGCAAATTGGAATATTGTTGTCAGGTCTGGTCACCAGAATACCGAGTTCATAGTAATCGCATTGAAAGAATCCAAAAAAGACTTGTGAGACATCTGGCCTATCGATTTCATATACCAAAAGATGTTAATTCCTACTCCGATCGACTAATTTATCTTAAAATGAAACCGCTGTATACTAGAAGGATTATGTTAGATCTGAAATTTCTATATAAAGTTTTTCATAATCATATTGATAACCCAGAGATTTTAAATAAATTGAATTTTAACGTACCTCGTAGACCCCCACGTCATCCAGCTCCACTATTTAGTATAAAAAAATTTAGAACAAACTTAGGTAGAAATGCTCCTATTGCACGCATAAGTAAATTATATAATAAGTATGCGAGTAAACTGGTGGACTTGGACTTAATAACTAATAGTTCTCGCACATTCTCTAAACACCTTAATAAAATAATTTAATATGTTAATTGTTTAAGGTTTTAATACTGTAATGCATATTATAATGCTCTTTGTAGTATTATAATGCTCTTTGCTGTAATGTCTGTTATATTCCTTTTTAATTGTTTTTTTTTTTAATTACTCAGATTAAAAACTCTTTTGTTTTTTCTTTTTTAATTTTGGATTTTGTCATGATTAGAAGTGATATAATTATGATTTGAATTTTATATCACTTTGGACACTTTACTAAAATTATTGTATAACTCATGTTGTGTCCATCTGTTATTAGGGATACAATGATAACGTAACCATAATAGTTAATATATAAACCAATGTAATTTATATTGTAATCTCTGTTGATGGTCCTAAATAAATAAATAAATAAATAAATGTTTGTTAATTTGCAATTGTCTTATGCATTTGATAAATCCTATTAATATTATAAAGGCGAAAGTTTGTAAGTATGTATGGATGTATGGATGTTTGTAACTCTTTCATGCAAAAACTACTGAATGGATTTCTATGAAATTTGGCACACGGGTAGATCATATCCTGGATTAGCACATAGGCTACATTTATCGCGGAAAAACTTTATAACGCGGGCGGAGCCGCGGGCAAAATCTAGTTTATTATAAATCAATTTGAAATAAAGTTAATTTTGCTCGTAGCGTAACACTGCCTGTGTGACTCTTGCCCTGGAAGTAAATTAAAATAAGCAGTTGTACAGCAAGTTCGTCCCGTACCAATAATGCATAGTGTTTTTGAACATTACATAGTATTATAATTATTAACACCATTTTTCTTATTATACACTCATTTCCTAGACGCTGTTGTATAATATTCACGTTCTATATACATTTTCGATTTTCGTCTTTGTTTCTATTATCAATTTTTGAGCATAGATATCAAGACAAATGAGTAGCGCACACAAATCCTAAATCTTAATATTTGTTTATCCTCAAACCGAAACAATTCGATCAGTTCTCAATTTCTCAGCCTTAAGCGCAACAATAATTTATGTATGGGCCATCTGTTTCGCTATCGATCCTATAGGCATTTCGATTCGGGAGGTCTACCTACTACAGCGGTTGCCCATTTAGAATTTTCCAAGACAGATTCAGAACGATTTTTGCTTTTGCTGTGTTGTTCTTGAAAGTATTGGACAATTGTTACGAGAAATCCTTGTGATACAGTTTTATGTAATAGTATTTGTGTTGGTTTAGAATTATAGTAGACTTTCCGAATTATAATATTACTAGATGGTAGGTCTCTCGTAGATGAGTGTCTGTTTGAATTAGTTCCATCGCTTTATATCTTCTGTCTGTATGAGAGTGCAAACTGTTTGTAAGGCATTGTTACTAGTGTAATTTGGGTATTACCACCATATAACACTATTACTCTAAAGAATTACCAAAGAATACTGTATAGTACTACGAAGTATTGTGTTTACCACCTAATGCCTCAAGATGTCGAGAGTAGAGGACACAGTGCTTTATAATTGAAGTCTAAAGATGGTGTGGCTACTATTTACTGGCAATTGTAATGCATACTACAATCGAGTGAGTGATTTTCATTTCTCGTCATTGAATTTACCAAAAACTTAGTAAATTGATGTCCATTTTTTGTATGTATGAGCCTATGCGGACGCCTCATTTTATGCAGAAAACGCTCTTAGAGCGCGCGTCATTGCATAAAATACGCTTTTTCTTGCCTCTAATACCACCCGTCGAGGTCGTGCTGATAAAACTGGCTATACCGACTCTGTCATAAGTCTTACCTGGCAAATAGGCATTCCGGTCGTGACCCGAATACAAGCCTTGTGTCATAACTCAATACGCCGGAGATACATTTTTCAAACTTGGCAAGCATACGAGCCGCAGGCTGTCTCTCGCCAAAAACGTGGGAGGGAAAGAGACAGAGGTTTTGCCAGCTGGGTCAAGTTCAGGGGTAATGTACAATGTCAACTTAGGTAATAAATAGAGAGCTATAAGTGTTTGTAAACATGTGAATGTTGAGATGAGCCTGCCACTCGCTTGATAATAAGACTTACTGACGTAATCAATATTCGTATTCATGAATTTTCGCATGACTTTGATATTCGTGTTCGCCAAACTTGTTCCAATATTTAGCGAATAGGAATGTGAATTAATTAAAAAAGTATATTTTCATGAAATATATTAGACTAGATAGACTAGACTAATTTTTTTTCGAAGGCGTCCGCAGACCCATGACATAGCAACTTAACTGCACTGTCTTAGTGTTTTGTGGTTCAACAGCAGACTAAAACTGATAAATTTAATGAATGAAGCTTATATGAATATTATCATCTTTTTAGAAAGAAGGAGGTAAAACTATTGCAATTTATTTTATCATTCACTTGAATTTTACCTACTAATTATACATTTTTTTTGACATTTACACACTCATGCCTTTGTCCCCAAAGGGGTAAAAATAAATTATGTGTAATGTTATTAATACCAAAGTGCCATTAGTTAATAACTGTCTTAAAGTTGTATAATTTAGAATACTTCACCGTGCAGCTTTTAAATATGACTTCGTAGACATATTCTTGTTCTACAGGGGTAGTAAAAGACAATATTCTTATTCGGGAAAATAAAAAAATCGGATATCTATTACATCACTACTAAGCTCGGCTGCTTATAAATATGAGTAACATCACTATAAATTTGAAATGTAGTTTAATACTTACCAGTTCATATACCATTCATATACATATCCAACTAGGAACAAATCTCAAGAGAAGTTCACCACTAACTGTGGAAATTTCCCAGATAGATCACATGGTATGTATGGGTGTGTACAGGTCGTTAATGTTTATTTATTGTGGCGTACATCAAAACAAGTCATACATCACGCCGCCGATACACCTGTACAGGAACACAGTACAGCGCAGCGGCGCTATTGCGCGGGGATGATTTATCACTGCCGCCTCTCGTTCGTTTACTGCTCTTATTTATATGTTTTTATTCAATGTTTTTATTTTCCAGTTAGTTAAAGTAAGTGTACATAGATCATGACGTGCTTTTTGTTGATCCTATGTCGGTTTTCATTGCAAGTTAATCACAAGTAACTTGTCGCTCCTAGAGATTCGCGCATTTTCATCACTCCTTGTTTTAAAATGCGTAGCCCTGTCAACCCTTACAAGATTTGCAGTGATAGGTGTGAGGGTGAAATAGTCCGAGGATTTTTTCCTGATTGATCGTCTCCTTGTCACTTTTAGCCAATGTTTTTGTTCGTATCTTTCTTCAATATATTTATCGCATTTAAAAATTGGTGTTTTAATACCGCTACTCTAAAATGATATGATATATAAATGATTGCTAATACCTATTGTTAAGTGGATCATTCGACCGTGTAGTCAGACTGCGGTCGAATGTGAATACTCTGACTAATTATTGGTTTGCCGCTGATTAGCACCCGCGTGCATGGCGCTGGTCAACGTTATACGTTATGTGTATAATAATTATCGTTTATAATTATATGTGCTTACTTATATGAGTTTAGGCCTTCTCTTATAGTATTGGAGATAGTTTAAAAAAAAATCGACAAGTTTTCAAAGTGTCTGATTCCTTAAATTTCAACATAGATCTTTACTTTCGGAATCGTTTATTGGTTTGCAATTAACCCGTCAAGCCCCGCTTATATATAAAGATGTATGGGGAAACCCATTGATGTATTAAATTTAATACATCAATGGGGAAACCCTATATATATGGACGCCGGCGTCCGTCGCGGGGCTTCACGTGTCAAAGTAAACTATATCAACCATAAACTAAGGAAGATCAGTCGCCAGACTATTACTGACCGACTGATGATGACTGCCTCGGTGGCGTAGTTGTATTACAGTACGACTGCAAAGCTGAGGTCTCGGGCTCGATCCCCGGGTCGGGCAAAGTGATATTGAGTTTTTCTATTCAGTATCAGCCCGAAGTCTGGAATTTGTGCCCGATATGGCGATAGGCTCGTCGCCCCCTATCACATCATGGGACGGAATGACGGCGAAAAGTGGGTAAACTAGTTGCGCCTCTGCCTACACCTTCGGGGATAACAGACGTGAGTGTATATGATATTGGAACGTTGAAAAAACACCAATTATCATAATGAGCTGGTTTCAACCACAGAAGATTAAAAAAAAAATTTTTCATAGGCATATTCTGATAAACTATCAAATTGGTCATCTGGCATCAGTGAAGTCCATCGACGATTAACACCCAGAGTACCAGAATCAGCTTGTACTTTTCATAGTTTTAAAGAATAGGGAAGAGTAGGGTTCGCGGATGTTTTGGGTTTCCTGTGATCTCACTTGCGAAACACAACAGCGACTTGACACTTAACGTTGGTTTTCTGCGACACAGTTGTACCATACGAGTTGGCTCATACAAATACACCTACAGTGTTGCTTAACCACTGTCAAGAGTACATTCTATCTGCTAGGCAATCTAAATGCTAGTATGTTCGCATCATAATATCTATTACATTGCAATTTTCCAGCGCTACACCGCTGGCGCGTGCAATCCTATTATATGACCATATTGAGCAAATCCTTATAGGATTTGGAAAGCACTTGAAGCGTAAGCGGCTTTAACTATATTTAGCAGATTATTAGATTTAACATTCAGATTATATTCCCCGTATGTATAACGATGCGGAACACGTATTTGTATGGATTATGTATGAACTTTGTATGGGCTCTCGTGTGCGGGATCTAGAGGGCTTTGGCTATCTCTGCTGTGAGAATGTGCATGCACTTTCGATTTAAAAGCATTTTCGACGAGGAATTCATTATAGAGTCCACTGCACCTGGCGGTGAGTGCGTCCAGATTTAGCATTGACTGGCAAGGCATGATTAAGTCAGTTGGCATAATTATGTATGGTGTTGGAACCAGATTCCCTCGAAGATATCCCTGGAAACCCAACCTACTACCCGCAAGTCTATCCCAATTGTATTCAAGGCAAATAAACAAAGAAAAAAAACACCCACCCAATCCGCGCTACAGCACGTACGGGTCGAGTTGACTCTGCACGGTTTGATTGCCTCCCTCCGCTCCGGGCTCTTAGATGGCGCGCGTGACCTCCCGAGATCTTATTTCATTTGGAAGAAATTATAGATGTTTGAGATACGGCTATTAGTTTCAGTTCAGGTTTAAAAATCTACTTTACGATGTAAGAAACATACTTACGTTCTTATTCAATAAATCCCTCAATGCATAGCTAACAATATTTTTTTTCAGGAATGACAATCTGTATGACAAAATCGTCCCTGATCTTTATGGTTGGCGAGTACTAATGCCAATTACTTTTCCCCCAATCCTTATTATTTATCTATAAAGGTTGAACATACACACACACACATACACACTTTCTCTGACAATGTGGGTTTTTATTAGCACTGGTGATCACTTAACATCGGGTCATCTACATGGTTTACAGCTACAAAAACCTTAACCAATCTTTCCTTTGGATTCTAATCGTCCATGATGATTTCTAGCTTTCTATTATTTTAATTGTGAACCAGGTCTAACAGCAGCACAACCCACACGTTGCTATTTTTGGAGCAAAGCTAATACTGTGATACCTGCAAATGAAAGTACGAGATTAGCAGAGGTCTCGACCTCTGGGATATTTTAAGAAGCGCGTTAATTAAAGAGTGATTTAATTAAAAACGTAAAACACCCACCCTCTGAAGAGAAACGCGTGAAGATGACGAGTCTACGTTATTTATGATTGTAATAAGTTGTTTTTATTACAATCATGATCAGGTGCTAATTAAATGCTGTAGATTCTGCAATTTAATTCACATTTGATTATGAAGCGATATTTAGACATTACATTTCACAACCTAAGAATAGGAAACCTACTTATCGTGCGTGGGATTAGGTTGCGTCTGCTGATAAAAGTTTGAGTTAACAAAAAATTAAACCGCCTTTAATACGACTAAAAAAATTAAAAACCAAAAATTAATTTAACAGTGAATAAATATACGATAGCATTACTTATATATCTAGTGGTTACGAATTTTGGACTCAGTGCCTATTTAAAATTAAACATTGTATCGGATGTTTATTAATGTGTCTGTATCTAAAATTAGTAGCTAAGCTAGATAGCTTAGCTAGTAATTTTATTAGGCAACGACTCCAAAATTGGTTATCAGTATATAAGTAATACTATCGTATATTTATTCACTATTAAAATATATTTTGGTTTTTAGTTTTTTTAGTCGTTTTTGAATGCGGTTTAATTTCTTGTTAAAAAGGTTTTTATTTGTTGTTTTTTGTGTTAGAGACTATCCCGCCCTCACACCCGCCACTGCAACTCCTGTAAGCCAGGATCAGCAGTGGCACGCATTTTATGACACCGAGCGGTGAAGCTCGGCGAGCCTCAGGGAACACTAATATGTCTGTAACCCGCAACGAAATTAATCAAAAAGAAAGAAAGGGAGGAGTTGGAAATAAATATGCTTTTTGTGTTAGTAAGAAATATACCGCCTCGAGTCGCGTAATTGTATTGCGCACGCGGTACGACTATCGCGCTGGCGTGTTATGCCTCTGCTTTCCCCTGAAAACGTAAAAGGCGTGATGTAAAAGGCAAAAACACCAAAGAATAAATTACTTCATACGATTTGCGAAAAAACGATGTTTGGGCCCATAAAATTTGAGGGTTGCCCTCAGTTTATCCCGGATCCAATCATCAGATCCTGACTTATTAACTATGGGACCACTTCAGAAGTATCTCCTTTCGAATAAAAAAAGAATTTTGAAAATTGGTCCACAATGGGCGGAGTAATCGCGTAACAAAAAAAAGAACATACCGTCGAATTGATAACATCCTCCTTTTTTGAAGTCGGTTAAAAATGTTCCGTATTTTAGTATATTATGGGCATTACTATCATAGTTATACAATTTCGTATCTCTATTCCTCTAACTTTTAGTGCAATTTAACAAAACAATACAAACTATAAGAATATACAACGTTTAATAGAAAAACAGAAATATTGAAAAAAAATCTCTTTCAATCATGCATTCGATATTTCGGACAAACTATTGAATTTGAGCGGAATCTACATACCGACGTGACATTACCGGTCAGACGCGAGTCGGAAATGAAATCGCTGCTGACGGACCGAGGCTTTTTAATATTCACCAAATTCGAGGATTTATATGGCACTTTATATAAAACCGTGCTGCATTGTATGTGTAATGAAAAGGAAAAACGTAACTAGTAACTACTTACTAATATTATGAATAAGAAAATTTGTTATTTGAGTGTTGAAGATTTTTTTTATGCCATTGAATGACGAGACGAGCATGCCGTTCGCCTGATGGTAAGCGATACGACCACCCATGAACAGTAGAAACACCATCTAGCACCTTGAGTTACAGAGTACTGTGTGGCATTCCACTGCGCTCGTCATCCTGAGACATAAGATGTTAAGCCTCATTATGTCCTGTAGCTACACTGGCTACAATGTCCTTCAAACCGAAACACAACAATGCATGCTCACTGCTGCCTGGCGGTAGAAATAGGCATTGCGGTGGTACCCACCCAGACATATTATTTATGGGTAATAAACACCACAATTATTGAAAGGCTTTGAATATAAGTTGGTAAACACATGTATCATACCCTATATTAACTTTTCCCAGAAGTGGGAAGGTGTTTAGCACGGACCTCAAGCTTCACCAACCTACTGTATTAGGTATAAATATTTAAAACCACTCCCTAGTGCTTACAAATATTATAAACGTAACCAATTTTATAGAGGAACCCAAACTTGCTGTGTCTTGAGGATCAATCAATAATAAAATACAATCAATAAATTATTTTTAAATTTTGTTTAATAAACATAATATACAAAAAAAAATTGTTTATTACATTATGAATATGGCAGTATGAATGTGTCTTCATGGCAGAAAGCACGCAAATTAATATCTGGGTAGGTGGTGAATAGCCACTGCCTTTGTTAATACAGTAATCACAGAATATTACGTTCTTCACCAACCTTTACGAGGGAGAGTGGAAATGACCTGAAAATGAAGACAAATATTTTTTTAAAATAAATAAATCATTCTTACCAACTTTAATACAAACATATCTATCCTTAGTTATAACAAATCCAACCAAATCCCAAAAGTCTTCTAAATTCAACAAAAGCTGTTTTAATTCAGTTATCGCGTATTGCAGGTGCACGAAATTGAAGAGGCGAGAGGCGAGGCAGCGAGCCCAAGAGGCGTGTAACAGATGGCCTATGAGTTAGCCGAGCAATAAATGCTCGCTGTACAACCGTACCATGGCGTCTTTCAAAGGTAAGTAAATATTTTATATTATGATATTTTTTTTAACATGTCAATGGCCATGGTAAGTAAATACTTTCTCTAACATTTGTATAAGGAATGGGATTGTGTTCGAAATCCTTTGAATTCAGAACGCGTGCGGAATTGTTGTGGCAGTTGAGAATACTCAGTTGCGTGCCATATCATCATTGTAAACACATCTTATAAGCCGTTACTTCTTGGTTTTAGATTACAATGTAATTATAGAATTAAATGTAAGCCTTGAATCGTAATTAATGAGCGTCATAGATAAAAATTATGATAATAGTTTGCATTCATGCAATATGATACTACAGTTACTTAAATAAATACAATATTATAGTAATCATTAATATGTACTATGTAGCTAGAAAGCATAGTGGACCTAGCCATGCAATGGAATATGCAATCAGCACTGTATTATATATTGCCCACTGCTGAGCACGGGCCTCCTCTACTACTGACAGGGATCTAGCCTTAGTCCACCACGTTGGCCTAGTTTGGGTTGGCAGACTTCACATACCCTCGAAATTCTTACTCTAGTATCTATGGCCGTTGACAATAGCCTAGTTGGGAATGGAACGGTCTGCCGAGACAATGTCTGGTGGTTCAAAACCCAAGGCACACACCTCTGACTTTCGGAAGTTACGTGTGTACTTATGTTTTATCAATTATGTCGTTCGCTTTAACGGTGAAGAAGAGAAGTTGCTTTATCGAAAAAAAAAAACTTACATAACTGAGATTCTCCATAAGAATCTCGAGGGTATGTGAGGTCTGTCAACCCGCACTAGGCCAGCGTGGTAGACTAAGACCTAACCCCTCTCAGTAATAGAGGAGGCCCGTGGTCAGCAGTGGGCAGAATACGATACAAAGCTGATTGAATTGTATGTAGCTAGCACTGTACAGCATTCATCGGCCTGTCACATTTGACGTCAGTTTCATAATGCTTAGGTAATAAATATACTCTACAAAGTCTTTTAAATCAAAACACAACGCTTAGCGACAGAAATAGATCATTAATACCTACCCAGAGTCCCGCCTACAAGAGGATTAGTAAATTATTGAATGCCTAGAATACGAAAGCCTAAATCAATAAACTTTTTGCTTCATAAACTGTTTAGCTCATAACATTTTTTATACACTGAACAGAAATAGACGGATCCGTGGGTAGTGTGTTGTTACTTGTTAGTTGTTGGTACTTATATTTATTGTAGATACATTCCTAGATATTCAGACGTCATTAGTATCACTATGTTAGCGGGAAGACATTGCTTATGCATATGTGGTACGCAAAAGCAAGATTTGTTATAACTTTGTTACGCTTTGCTCGCGTGGTGTTTATTGGATATAATAGCCGGTAAAAAAAACTATCATGCTGAGACTTTTATTAGAAAAAGGTCTCGAGCAATTTCATGAAAAACTTAAAAAACTAACTGGACACCTACGCGAGTCGATTTGAAAGAAAAGTAATTAATAGATTTTTTCGTGGTTGTTTAATTTTTACTCCCGACTTTTCGAAGATTTTGTAGCTTTCATGATCACGGAGCGGACTGAGGTGTTGGTTGTTAAGTAATTTTATTTAATAAAAAGAAGAAATTATTATGTAAGTCGGTTTTATCAGTAGTTTTAATCAAAAGTTGATCAAGGGATGCCGGGGGGCAGGATCCAATCACACTCTAATTAACAGAAGGTTCTCCAGAACACCGCCAAATTTCATTTCCTGATTTAAGAAATTCTTGACAGCTCGCCCAATTGTGTTTTAATGGAATTCCGTTTGTAGCCGCTGAAGTAGAGATTAATAATTGGAAGTTTTGATAAACAAAAGTTGGTTTTATAATATTTGTTTTCTTATTCGTAATGTTTTCAGTATTAACATTGTAACAGGGTTTGGCTGTGATGATAAACGTCAAAATAAGCCTCATATTACAATGCGACACTTGGTGTGAGAATATAATAGGGATTACCACATCTGAGATGATTTGTTATAGCGCGGAGTTTTTTTTTATGTATGATTTTTATTGGTCTACTCAGCAATTGTTGCTCTGAGCTTTATAATCCTATTAGTAAGTTACGTTATACCTGTGCACTATAGGCTTCATTATATTATATTATCATGAAACGGAATTTTACACGTTCCGAATAAAATTTAAATTCTTGTCACTCCCAAACTGCTGAAGATATTTGAATAAAATTTAACAAATAAATCAATCAAGGGTTAGATTATTTGGCACTATTTAATAAATGCCACTATTTTTACGTTAGTAATATTCCTAAGACGTTAATGTTATCGTTATAGGTAAATGTAAAAAAAGGCTCGCTTTATCGCTATTTTCATAGCTGCGTTCAAAGGCAAGTCCTTTTCTAATTAAGACAAATAGACGATGTTCCAGTGTTTTTAATTTAAGAGCACTTCGGCCGAGCTTTGTGGTTCATTAAGGAAGAACGAGAGATTAACTTTGTTTGCGCTTTGCAATTGAATATCTTGAAATGTAACCAGTTAGCAACTGACTGTTCTAGGGATTTATTACGGAATTACCGCAGGATTTCGTTCACTCTTTACTATTCTGAGCGACTGTACGGACAGTCGCTCAAATAGTAATAAAATTGCCTAGATCTTTGATTACTACACATTATATTGCACTGTATCCAGGAATACAAAGATAAGACTTGATCAAAATTGTTAACTAGTCCCTATCCTTAGTAAAAATTTGGCTATTTAGTGATCTAGTTGGTGACAAGACTGATATGTTGGCCACAAATTCCAAATCATGCATTTCTTTCATATTGAAAAACTTAAACACACTAGACCAATGATAATCTGCCAATGATTACTTTTATGATGAGAAAAACTTTCGTGCAGACGTAGCCGCATTCAAAAGTTAGTCATTTGTAAGACTTCAAGTAATTAAGCCATAAGCCGATTCCAAGTATCACATACCACCTCGACAGCTTTGATTTTGTAAAAATCACGAATACTCAATAATCCGGAAGCCCTAATAAAATTACTTCAGTATTGTGTAAGTTTTCCGTCTGATCAAAAAGAACCAACAACAGAACATTTTATAAAAAAAGGCATAGAAGAGACAATAAAAACGAATATTAACGTACTGGAAGTCAAGAATATAGCTAATGAGCTGCTGAGTTACCTGATAAGTACCTAGTCTCCATCATAAGCACCCAAAATCTTGAGTCGCCAGTTAGAATGTAACGCTGTCACCTGGGCTCCACATCAAACCAAATATTGTCCAATATTGGACAAAATACAAAATAGATTTGTTAGGCACTTATATTTCAAACAGTATGGTGTATATCCGTTGATGTGTCCGACTCTATTTATTTTGGGAATGGTTAGATATAAGCTGACACCTCTGACGTGCGCGCTTCGCACTCTCCACCTCGTGCCTATGGAGGCCGATATATTCAATTGCACTTTGAGTGAATTCATAAGGATAGCAATATGGGTAACATGTTATAACACTAAATAATTATTATACACCTACTCTGTAAATAGACTGTCGATACTACAACATTGGAATAATGATCCTGTAAGTAGTATCAGTTAGTAAATAAACAAACAAATAAATGAAATGTACCTTCCATGATTATCTCTGCGCCATCCTAAACTTATCTGGTAGAAAATTCCTATGGCATTAAGGCTGCCTGTATACATTTTTGTATAAACTGCACTGACTGACTGTCTCGGTGGCGTAGTTGTATTGCGTACGCGTTATGACTACGATTTAAAATAAAAATAAATTTCATGAATTCGTTTTCGGTAAACAAGCAATCTGGTGATTGCATAAAAATCTTTGATGGACAGAGACACCAAACCGATATTGAAAAATACATAATAACTTAGGTGGTATGTGCGTAAGTTCGTGAGATAGTGACATAAAGTCTTTAAGCCTTCATTTAGACGGATCAATTACTGATAGAAATAATCGTACGCAATGATTGGTAGCAACATTGATTTTTTTAATCTGTCAAAAGACTCTGTACGTCAACGCGGGCGAGAACTGCTCGTCATTGTGCCCGTTCAGGGAGGGTAATGTTTTTTAAGAACTACCATGCGTACGATTGTTGTTGACTATAATTGATCTGATTGAGGCTTTAGTCAAGCAACAGTCGCAGTGTCTTGTATTTGTCGCGATCTTTCTTAACACACAACCTTAAAGAAGGTTATTGCTAAATGTCCAAGAGTTTGTCGAGCTGCTCTGTTCTGATAAGTGGTTTAGGAAACAGTCTTACAACGTGCTAATAAAAGTAGGCCGGTAGTGCGCTAAATCTTACTAATAATGAGCGAAAATATATTTTTCCTGCGAAGTCAACACTGATAATCATAGTATACCTACATCTGCCTTTTTCTTTAGGGGTAGGCAGCGCAGTGAATCTGATACTCGATCCTTTGAATATTTACCATCACTGTAATCCCAATTAATGATATATTATTGTTTAGTCTATATATTATGTAACACAACCAGGATTACTTGGACGAAGGGTTTACTCAGCGACCATACAGTCTCTAGTCGCGGGGTTTACTCTTCTTGTAAGTAGAGGCAGCAGCTCTGCGTATAATTGGTATAGTCGACCACGGTAACCACAAACTATTTGTTGATTTTTAACTAGTCTGCTTAGGAATGCAATAAATAAAAATATGAAAAAAAAAATTAAACGCGACTACGAAAAAAGTAACTGAGAAGCATAAAGTAAAATAATAATATCCAGAGTACAAATAAACGAAGTCACATTCCTTTCCTTGCTTCGCCGTAGTCGGGTAAAAAGGCCCATGCCCAACAGTGGGGTGAGCACGAATGATACATAATTTTTTTTATAATGTCTTAACAAGCAAGCCTGTTACCCCTAAAATAACAAACGAGACAATTTTTTAATATCTCTCCGGTAAGTACAAAAGCTTCAACTTATTTCGCTCGCCAACTTCGGAACAAAAGCTCTTAGGGGCTTGTATTTGCAGTTTTTGGGGTTCCATGTGGATTGTGATGAATTAAACCATAATAATATTTTTTGTTCAGCAAACCTGGAGCCAGGAATAAATGTCTTTTCTATATTCACTATATGAGGACTAAGTACTGCAGCAACAATTTTATTTCACGTGTTTGCAAATCTTATAATGATACATTTTCTGATCTGGATATATTTAATTTAAAATTTAATCAGTTTAGAAAACAGGTAATGGAAACAGTTTGCAAGCAAAGAGAATATTGATGACTTATGATGGCATGATAATATTTTTTTACTGTTTGTTTTCAACTTCATGTGTAGCTTATGAGATGACTGCTTTCTGTGGCTGATTTGTTCAGACCGGCCAGGAGGAGGCATTCATTACGATGTTACAGGATCACAGGACTCTCCCTGTTCTCCTCTGAATTATTTCGTGTACCTATTTGCCTATCTAAATCATAAGGATTTGTCAGTTTAGCATTAAAAGTTATTTAATTGAGGAAACTTAATTGAGTTATGTACTACCTAATTTGTATTATGTTATGTCTTTGTTATTTGCTTGTTTGTTTCCCTTAAAAAAACAATAAATAAATATCATGAATTTGAAATGTTGCTTTCTGTATCTATTTATGTTAATAGTAATTTCTAGTCGGGGATTCGCATATAAGTATATAGTTTTATTCCAGCATTCAAGGATAGTATAGCTACTTATAAAAATGATATCCAGATTGAACCACATTCCAAAAGATTAGCGCATTCAAGCAAAAAACCAAACGAACTCTTCAACTGTGAATTATGCAGATGATATAGTCAAACAGTATTTGCAACCAAAACGTCTCATCTTAAGTACCAACAATCCAAATTGATTTTTACTTTACCTTCTATATTATAAAAAATTCGAGGTCGGTTATATAAATTATAATACCAGACTTGTGTTATGTTCTCTTATAACCTCTGTTTCTTAGTTTTACGTATTAAATCCTAAAATGATCACGATAGTATCTTATATCTTACTAGCAAAGGCTGCGGTCAGTAAAACAAATATTGGCCCTATAAACTTAATGTCCCATCGCTGAGATTGCGACAATATTCTCCTAACTTGCGGTAAGTAAACAAGGTATTATGATGCTATTATATCGTTGTATTTGGTACTATAGTTATAACGTACATTAGTTTCTTATATAAGGGGTTTCTTGTTGGAGCCATTTAGTGACACTGTTTATGAGATATGAATTTTACAGATAATGATAAACAGTCACGCACCCACGCCTTTTATCCCCGGAGGCGTATGTGGAGGCGCAACTAGTGCACCCACTTTTCGACGTGCGTATTTCGTCCCATGATGTGATAGGGGCCGAGCCTACCGCCATATTGGGCACAAAATCCAGACTCCGGCTTGATAATAAGAAGGAAAACTCAATATTATTTTGCCCGATCCGGGGATCGCACCCGACGCCTCAGCATTGTAGTCATACCATAATACAACTACGCCACAGAGGCAGTCATATACAAATAATGATAATTATGCTTTTTGTTTTTCTAACACTAAGGAAGTTATCTAGTATTATTAAATCTGTGGTAGAGTCCCATTAACGTTTGTTTCAAACAGCGCCTCCCTCTTACAAACATACGAGTAGGTTTCTACACAGAGTATTATTTTGAAAGCTTTATAAATCAAGTCAAGTGTGAGTCGGGCCCGCAAGTCGTAGGGTCTTTTTTTTTTTTTTGTTTACGCAGAGTAAGTGAATTATTACTACCGCCCAGTGTTAAAGGGGAACGACTGAGCGGTTATGTTGGGTTCACCGTGCCTTACGACCCGACGTTGAGCCGCCCGGAGAGATGGAAAACGTCGGGCGACCGCCGGGCCGAGTCCCTAACCTATGTACACCGCACGGCATACCAACCAAAACTCCGCGGTGGCCATCTTCGGCGCATTAGGGACGGCTGCGGGCTTGCTCCAACTCACGTCTAAGTTGTCGTCCGCAACCACCCCTGCGCGTACCGCTATTGCGGTCCGTCTCCGGTTGTTGGGGGGGCTCAGAAGCCCCCGCACACCGAAGGACAAAGGTCAAAGGCAGCATGAGGCCTAACCGCCACGCTGCCATCCATCACGGGGGTCACAAAAGTTAGCTAGACTAATAGGTGGACGGCCCCTTCCACCCACCTGTGACCCCCGGAGGCCCCTATTAGTCGCCTTTTACGACAGGCAGAGGATGCCGTGATGGAATTCTCCAAACGCCTCCAATCCACAGGGCGGGAGACGTCGGTCAGTCGTCCACCCGACGCCTCCTACGTCTCGTCTGGCGGCGGGAGGGATCACCACTCCGCTGGCGATCCCTCTCGGCACTCTCCTTCCGCGAGAGGACCACCTCGCATAAGTGGGCCACCGCCTGCCAGGCCTCCCGGCCGCCGACCATGGACGCGACCACGGCCGGACGTCGTAGGTTCTGAAAATTAAAATAAATTTTAGCCTCACACCTTTATCATACATTTCGACCAGTTTGTGGGAGGTGATGGGGGCAATAGTGATATCCAGTACAATTTCAAGTAAGGTGTGTTTTATCGAACCGTTACATTCACATAACTTCCTGTTGCCTGATAAGGTAAGCGAACTTAATACCTCCCGATCTCATACCATATACACAGCCACTCAATCAAAGAGGTGATTAGTAACCAGGTCCGCTGTTTCTAACAATACTAAACGGTCGAAAGGGAATCGGCAAGTTTTTTTGAAGAAAGTTGTGACGCGGGTTTGAATTGCATAAGTAAATGGCTAAGTTAGCCGAAGTCTCGAGTCACTCCGTGTGTCGGACAGCTCGACACAGCTGAAAGGCACTTAGCCTTGGAAACTTAAGGCAGAGGTTGTAGTCCGTGCATAATTTTGCTAACAGAGCAATAATAGTTCCTTAAGTGTATACAAATGTTACTTATATTGAAAAACTAATTTTAAGTTAAAAAAACCTTTGAAACGTCTTTCGAAAAATCTCAAGATGTTTTTTTCGAAACATCGTTTTTTTTTTTTAATTTTATTACATAGTCTTTTTTTACGCCATGGATGCTAGATTCATTGAATTATGGCACGTCAGCGTGTTGAGCAGGGTTGTTTTGCCAGAAGCATAATAAATTCTACCACTTTCTGAGAAGCCTTACCAGTCTGCCCTTACTCCTGTCTCTAAACTAATGTTTGCAATTCTCACGATTCCTTGGCTGCGTGGGTACATAGACATACAATTACATGATATAGGCTTGTTCGACTTTCGCCAAAAAAACTTTAACTACGATCTATTTATATTACGAAAATTTAAAGGCTTCCAAGATCCTGATCCCAGTTAATATACTATCTACACTAGTCTATACCCGTCTATATTGTAAAGTCACTCGGAGACTTGTCCAGTAAAGTCGAGGGTCGATTTGGTCACTTTGATCTCGAACGTTTTTAGACCTCTAGCGCTCGATCGGGAGGACGGCCGATGTTTCTTCATAAAAATCGGCTTACACGCTTAGCTGCGTTGATTGGATATTGTGGAAAGGTTATGGTAAAAATTGATTTAACCTATAGATTAAGGCTTGTTTGAAATCATTATTAAACATTTTTTTTAAGAGTAGGTACAGTCAGCGGCATAAATATCTGTACAAAATCAAAATTTCAAATCGCCTATATACGCGTCAAGTTAAACTGAAAAAAAATCTTCGTATGAAGTAAAGCAAATATCTTTTATTTTATTTTTGTAAAGAAAAAAAAATAGTAAGAACATAAAACTATATAGGCAATTTGAAATTTTGAATTTGTTCAGCTACGTATACTGGTGACCGTAGATAGACAATCACCGTGAAACGTAGGCAGAGATTTCTTTATTTTTATTGCATTGAATAACTAGACGAGCATGCAGTTCGCCTGATGGTAAGCGATACGACCACCCATAAACAATATGAACACCAACCAGCGCCTTTACTTACAAATTACTATGTGGCATTTCACTGCGCTCGTCATCCTGAGACATAAGATGTTAAGTATCATTATGTCCTGTAGTTACACTGGCTCCAATGTCCTTCAAACCGAAACAATAGTGCATGCACACTGCTGCTTGGCGGTATAAATACACATTGCGGTGGTACCCACCCAGGCGGACTCTTACATATGAGAGACCTACCACCAGTAAAATACTAGTCACTTACTTTCTACCAACCTTTTTTCTGCTAAAAATATAATAAGCGAGTATATTGTCCATTCGGCTATAAAGTCGAGTCCCGAGCAGATCAGTTTATTTCGAATCAGAATGTTTCCTAGTTTTTGGTTACCCGATATAGGAGTCGACTCTTAGACTATTTAACCAATGTACACGATATGGCAATAATGCGCAAACATTTTTTTCTGTCAATCCTGACGGGGGGAGGTAGACACGGATATCACGCAATTAACAACAAAAAAACCATACGTGCAGGGCTGAATATAAGGTCGATTTTTACACAATTTCAGTGGAGCACCGCTTAATGTCATTATCGTGTAATGTGATAACAGTGATCGCAAGTTACATAGGTTTTAATAAAAGTTTATGAACAGCTGCCCATTTATGACTAACGTAGGGTTCGCCTGGCCATCCCATCTCCTTGTTAAATGAATGTTCTAAGGAGTCGACTATCATGGTCCACAGGTCTACAACACTAACAATAAATACGACTCCCTATATAATAACATAACTCCATAAAGTGCTTCATAGTTTATAAAATCGCTTGTAAATCAGACACACTAGATTCTAAATACGCAATGTAACGAGAATCTAATATGGTAAACGTCTAACCAGAATTATTATCCAAGTTCTACCTACCGAGGTGGATTACATGAGAGCTACCCAAAAGCTAGCTGGTGATGGTAGTAGGATACGTTTGTATAAGGTGTTAAACCTGCCATAGTGACCCGCGTATGTCGCGTTTCGGGATTAGCCTGTGTATATCCTGGACACTGTCGCTCAAAATACAGGTTAAACCTAGTTAGGGTAAAAAATATATCCTGTCCAAACAGCAGGCCGGCATAATTGTGTCGACTGACGAGGGATAGTCATCGCTCGTTGTACTCATTACACTCTATCTGGACCCCTCTCCGCTTACCATCAGTCGCAGTGCAGTTACATTGTTGTGCCCGTATATATAAAAAAACTAATATACTCAAATTAACCATACAATTTGTTCATCACATTTTCAATAGTAATGCTTGTGAAGATCAGTGGAGGGGGGACTGAGGCCTTTAATCGTATTTGCTTTCCAACTCAAATATTTGCCTAATAAAAAAGTCTTTGAACCTTCATACATTCGCGAGACGAGTGGTTTTGCTTGTTCAACAACTTTGATCTCTGTATTTTTATAAGAAACTAGAATCGGCTCGCGGTTTAATCCGTGTGAATCCCTTTTTTCGATTCAAAAGTATATAATAAGGGAGCAATCGATTAATGATAAAATAGGGTTGTTTCCTTGTGTTTTTTTACCACACACACACACACACACACACACACACACACACACACACACACACACACACACACACACACACATACTCTTGATCCCCGAAGGGGTAGGTAGAGACACAACTAGTGCACCCAATTTCTGCCGTGCGTATTCCGCCCCATGATGTGATAGGGGGCGAGCCTATCGCATCGGGCACACATTCCAGATGCCGGGCTGACACTGAGTAAAAAAACCTAATATAACTTGGCCCGACCCGGGGATCAAACTCGAGCCTTCAGTATTCCAGCCTTACCGTAATACACCTACGCTAACGAAGCACTCGATTTTAGATGCAGCATAAAATTATAGGAAAAAGATATTCTTCTGTGAAAGCAGCATCAAAATTGATTGCAAAATAAAGAAGTTACTCATATTTGAAACTTTGTGAGAAAAGTAGGAACGTGGTCGGGTCATCTCTATTTCTATCTCACCCACGCAGCGTTATGACCGCCGAAAATTGATGACGTCACAGTTAGCTATTATTGTTACTTCACAGCTACCCCTTCCACCAAATTTCAATACATAACTTACTTATTTTTTAGATTAGTTAGATTTTGACACATGTTTTTGATAAATAAAATTATAAAAGTACATCGAAAATTCAAACTATATCTCTTTAAAGATACAATTCAGTGGTACATAATTAGTAAAACTCGCACATATAAGATTTACAACGAGGCTGGCTACTAACGTTCGTACGTTTACCTACAATTATTTATGAAAGTGATCTTAACAAGCACTTGTAAATATTAATTAGAGTTTATTCCCAGCGCGCAACATATCTATTTAATGAATACTCTGCCGCAACACATTTATTCAATTGTCTCCACATTGTTAAATACGTTAAGGGGGATTAACGAAAGCGTCACACATACGCTGTCAATCGTTTCACAAGACCGACATTAAATGCAATGAGTTGAGGCATATAGTATGCTTCTATTCTGTAGCCAGTTTAATTACTGTGTATAAGACTCAACATATAGCCGTCGAGATGGTGACTTGCAATACTACCCAGTACTTTGTTATTTAAAGCTCGAGTGGTATTTATTATACGAAAATGGCAAAGTAACCCTCCGTACCTGATGGTAACCGGAGTTGACTCTAGATAGAGTTAGTACTGACGTGCGGCTGGTTATATTATTTATGGGCTTCAGTTTGCGATCCGACATTCTATGTTTACTCTTCATAGTTAACCTGACTTGGCATCGAACCCGGACTTCACGGTTCATCCACACATGCCGCTAGTCTTATAAAACAATCAAATGCATGACAGGCTGTTCTTACGACAGTTCGATCGAGGTACCGAGCGGTGTCTGCGCGGAGAATAAAATTTATATTGATGTCTGAGTGGATAGTTTTATTGGTTTCGTATATGTCTGTATTTATATATTTATTTATTTTTTATGCCTCTACTGCCAGTAGCCTGACGTGAGTCGGCTTTTCTGGCCACACCGGTCTTTAGGGTGAACGCAGAAGGTGGTCGCAACCCTTTGAATTAAGTGACCATGCTGAGGGCAACCCACTAACGGGTTACGAACCTCGGCTCAGAACGGCCACTGAGAGTGGATGAGACATCAACGATTAGGGAAAGATTAGTTTTTAGGTCTAATCCTATTAGATTGTGTTGTCATCGGCACGCGAGCCGGAACTGCTAGGGGGGTCGGGGGGGCGACGGGGAACGCAGCTAGGTCCTCGACGGCGAGGACGGAACTGGGGGACTGTATTTATAAAGGTATAGTATAATATAGGACAGTTTACTATGACAAAGATTAATGCTCACGCTTTTATACTTACAAAATCAGACAGAGACGAACCTACTGATCCCACTATTTATTGTTTTTATATATTTGTATTAAGATGTTATGGGAGGGGGGGGGAGGATATCTGTCACAAACTGTGTACGATAAAGCGTCTTTAATTTAAAAAATATTGAACATAAATATTGAAACAGGATCAAAATGTATTAAACAGATACGTAATAAATATTTTAAATTATGGCATAATCAGGTTAGTTTGTGTGGAAATATCTCGCTATCTCATTCGCACACACGCACCGTGATCGCAGTGACGTATATCATGAATGGTCACTATCATTTGAAACTTACCACTCAACCCTAAGCCACTTAATGAGAGTAAAGTAGCAACATTTTAATATCTCATTTATTAAAACCAACCGATCAGTTATTTCAATAAAATCGCGACGAAGACTCACTTTATAAATAAAACAGTAAGAGATCCTGAAGTACAGCAAACAGTATTTTTGTATACTCCATTGCGTCTCCGCAAACACGCTCAGGCCTGGGGGTAGAGCGAGATGCAGATATGGTTTACAACATTAGTGAGCGGGACAGGCATCGTGTTCAGTGAAGTGAACGGGCATACATCGTGTAGATTTTTCTACGAAATGGTAACGTCAGCAAATAAAACTGTTTCGAGATTGTTGAAGTATTGAGAAATGTAGTTATACTAGCATAGTGGTGTATTTTCTTCAAAGGCATATAGGCAGGTATCTCGCATATGTGAGTTCATAATATATATACCGCTTTGTCTATTTTGCCAAATAGTGTAAGCACTATTATGTTATTATTTATAGGATAGTGTGGCTAAAGTAATAGCTAGGCTATGTAGGTAAGATCAATTTGCTGGTTGGTGTTACTACTGTTTTTGCCCAGTCATGACTTATCATCGGTTGGTTTGTTCGTTTCCTCATTGAGTTGTATAAAAAGACTAATACAAAGTTAATTGTCGACAACAATAGAGCAACATAAGAACTATTATAATTTTACCGAATCGTTTAATCAAAATTACTCACAGATTTACCATTCATTCAAACTATATTATGAAACTAAGTCAAAGAACTCATTAACTATCCGTTATTGATCTGTTAGATTCAGCTGGAAGATGCATCTTGGAGGACGTCTATTATACACCAAATGCGGAGGATGGCAGTTAATTGCTTAAGTTGGGGAGTTGGAAACGTTCACGAGCATTCTTGGGACTCTGAGATGAATTTAATAGTAAATATGATAGATTTCGAGGCCGAGGTCTTATAAAGCATGCGCTACTTCTGAAATTTATTTTAAAACTTTGTTTTCTGTCTGTGGTATTATGCTATCTTGGTGTTATTTTATGGATTTATTGTTTTTTTACAATTTGTTATGGTTATAGTTTTTTTTACACTTTGTAGTTCTATTGCATGCGCAGTACGACCCCACTCTGAGGTTCCGGCTCGGTCAAAATGATATTGGGTTCTTCTCAGTCTAAGCCCGTAGTTTGGAATTTGTGCCCTAAATAGCGATAGGCTCGCCCCCTATCACTCTATAAGTAAAAAGTGGGTGCCCTGGTTCTCTGCCTGCCCTTGAGGGCAAAGGCATCATATGTGGTTTTTATTTGGACATTTTGCAAACCACTAGACAAGCAAGCCACTCGTGTCATAGTAAACGAAACTACATATAACAACAGGAAAAATAATTCGCTGATGAAAATACATAAAACATTTATGTGGTGTAACACTGCTTACGGTGTTTAGTCTACTACGTTATTTGACATCACTTTATTAACAGCTTCTATTCAAGAGTTTAATATGGTAATAATTACCATTACTTTAGGAATCTGTAGCAGATTTACTGTGTGTTTAAAAGCATTTCAGAAAATAATTTAAAACAAAATCACAAAATGAAGTAAGGAACGCATTAGCCTAGCCCGGCTCAAATGAAGCCGTACTTATATTTAATTCTGTACCATTTATTTGAGTTTGCTGCAGTAGAAGCCAAGTACTACATGTTCATATAAGTCTTTGAAACTAAGATGAAGGCGGAATTCGAAGTCTTGAGGCTTAAAGGTCTTCATCAATACTAATATTATAAGTAGGAAAGGTTCGTGAGTTTCTTTGTAGGTTTGTAAGGGCTAATCTTTGGAACTACCGAACCGATTTTGAAAATTGTTTCATTTATAGAAAGCTACATTACTCCTAAGTGCTATAAGCGACGTTTTATCCCGGAACAACTTTAAAACGTGTGCGGGGTCGCGGGCAAAATCTATCTATAATAAAACCAAGGCAATCAAATTTTTTTATAGTTATGTATATTATATGAAGAAAACTTACCTATCTTTATTTCCACACATATCTGCGTCAATTTACAAGCAAAATTGATCTAGGAGTAGAACTCGGTGCATCCAGATAATAAAAAATTGGTTTATACAGACAAGGAGCAGGTGCTTCCTTAGAGACACCAAATAAGACCAACTTGGCGAACTGGTTCACTCGAAGTGACTGACTCCCTGAGGTCATTAGACAGTAAAAAATATTGTCTTTCAAATCATATTAATATTTCACCGATTGTGCTCACATATTTATACAGCTCTGTCCTTGCCATCAACTACCGTGTATGTATCATTATTGTATCTGAAAAATAGACCCAATCAATAGTTCCAGTCTTCAATAAGCACTGAATAGGTTCTTAAGGCCTAGGTCGTTAGGCGATCTACAGCAATCCGGCGCTTTGCATAAATCACGCCTTTGTGTTGGGGCTCGATTAAAATGGACCTCTACAGACCTCAGAGGATATGAGGTGGGTGGATAATGATTTCGGAGATTTAGTCCCCGGGTCTCCTCTGTTCGACATTAATTTGGTTCGATTGGGGACCATATAACGTATGTCGATGATATTACTCTTGTACCGAGGAGAATAAGTAATAAATTTGTTTGGCTATACCTGTAGGGATATTGCCGTGACTATTTCCTTTTTTCTCTATCGTAACACAAACTATTTAAATACCAAGCAGTGATACTTCACGACAAATCTCTAAGAACGCTAAGTGGTAAATTATGCTTAAAATTAAGTACCTACACAAAATATTTATTCAAACTCTTGTAACTTTGATGAGCTCAAATATTCTGTTACTTTAAGTTAATTGCGATCAACATAAAAGGAAGTGGATAATTCCCGTGTATACAGAACACAACGATTTTGCGGAATCTCGTCGCTAATTCTCGAAATCGGCTCGCTCAAATTGAGCGTAGATATTAGCTTGTAATGAGATTCGCCAAAGGTCTGAACTATAGAAAATATTCCTTCGAGATGTAATTAATTAATCGACCTTGCAAAGCCCCACTTTATTACATACATTTATGATTCCGCTTGTTTCTGTCTTCGAGAATACATTTATTATATTTTTTATCTCCAGTAGCCGAATTAAATTTTGTTTGGAGGGTTTTCGACTATATTGGAACTATGAAAATGTTGAAAAACGATAGGTCGGCGGTCTTGCAGAAGAAGTATTGCAGGTACTGCTGTGTAGTCAATAAAATCCGATCACGGATTGATACATTTATGGATAGACTAATCAATTGGGTGTTTTTAATTGCTGTTAACCGCTGAGTTGCACCTACATACACCACAGTATAATATCTTGAGTCTTGCCTACTTGGTATCACGTCAAGAAGGCATTTTACAGAACTCTTAATTCAGTTTGACCTCGTACTTCGTAGAATTATTGTTAGTTACGACATTTGATACTTTATCATAGCATATAATATACTATAATTCACTCAGAAACTATATAAAGGAATATATAGAACAACGAAGTAAATAAGTTGATAAAAACTTATATAGTTGTCTCATACGTGGTTTTATGGTCCTTGTGCGCACAGACCCAATCAATAGCGATGACCTCATCAAAACTGATGACATAGTATTCCAAACAACAATGTTTGTATGTAATGCGCATGTTGCATACTTATAATAGTATCCTTTAATGTTGAATTTCTAAATAAAAAAAAATTAAAATGTATTGACATTGACAAAAATTCCAAATGGAAAAAATATAGAAATCCTGTCTCTGTCACCGAGTTGTTACTTATAAAATTACAGTCAATTAATTCCCCAGTTGTGTGCGTTTAGATAATTATAAAAACGAAAAAAAAACATTACACCCAAAATATTCAATTCGTATTTATTAATGAAGGAGACTGACTCGACATTTTTGAGACCTAACAATGAGGATTCCAGAGATTCATTTTAAGCCCCTTTTAATGACATCCAGTTTCGTATATTAAATATTCAATTATTATGTGTCATTTGGTAATTTTATATTTTTATAGAATCCTAAAAAAGAAACAGTCGAAGGCGGGACTCGAACCGACGACCACCGGCGTACCGTGCCGGTGCTCTTCCAATTCAGCTACTCCGACCCTCGCCATCGATTGCTAATTTCAGGATCCGTATTTAATTCTCTTAAAGGAGATGACATTTGGTATTTTTACATTCTTGAATATGCGTTTCTAAGTTGCAATATCGCAATCAATAATATTTAATCCTATTTTAATATGATTTTTATACATGTTAAGGGCCATGTAGTGCCTGGACAATGATTTTATTTTTAATGGAAACATTGAAAAAGAACAGTCGAAAGCAGGATTTGAACGATTCAATGTTTCCATTAAAAATAATATCATCAATAATATTTTTTTATGAAATTTTGGTCGCACCTGAGTGTAATGAACATAATGAACTTTATATACACACTACATCGCCGTTTATTTGCATGTTTAGATTGCATAAATTATAGTACCGGCGATGAGAATATTTAGTATATTTACTGAATAAACAACACCAAACAACATTTTTAAAGCTGGGCTTGGCACTGCGACTTTAGGTGTTAAGGCCCTAAATCCTAATATTCAAACAGGAATACAGCAGTGCTTATTTATTTATTTATTTATTTATTTATTTATTTATTTATTTATTTATTAGCACTGCCACGTTGTACATATTATAACATTTCAGGTTAACATTGGAATGAATATAATAAAATAGTCACCGATATGTACAACAAGTTCGGCGTACATAACATTCGCCACAGTACTCAGCGAGTTAATATTAAAAAAATGAAAACAAAATCTATACTTAATGTTAATAGTTATAAACATAATAATATTTAACAAGATAGAATATTTATAAGGAAAAACATAACTTCTTTGACTATTACAAAAAAAACATGATGAAATGTACCATGTGTGAGACTTACAAAAGCAATTCGCATATCTTGTGTTTGAAGACGGGGTAAGAGTCATGAAACACGTCTAATTCTTTACAATTCTTTAAAAACTGATTATATTGATTGCACATTCTTGTATAGGGTGATTGTAGACCTAGGTTAGTTTTAGAAAATGGAGTATGCAGAATGTTACGGGTTGGCGTTCGTGGGTGATTTCGTGGAACTGAAAGGCTAAAACGTTCGAGTATATGGTTACAATTAGCTTTGCCGTTTAAGATCTTATGAAGCTGGCACATGTTCTGAAGCTTGCGACGATTATTGAGAGAAATCATTTTAAATTTAGTTAACCGAAGACTATATGGACATCTGTGAGAAAACCCAGGAGTGAGAAAAGCTAGATGTCTAGTGAATACTCTCTGTATTCTCTCTACACGTTGCGAGTGTACGCTGTAGAACGGGCTCCAAACTACGGCAGCATATTCTAGGTGACTGCGAACTAGTGCGTTGTACAATATAATTTGAGTTTGTGGTTTGAAGCCCTTGCTGTTCCTTTTTATGAATCCTAACATTTGCGCCGCCTTAGTGACTATTTTGTTAATATGCGTGATAAAATTAAGTTTGCTGTCCATATATATACCGAGGTCGCGAATCTCATACACATGTTGGAGGTGGTCTCCGCTTAGCTTATATTGAGTATCATGTGGTTTCTTTTTTCGGGTGTAACTGATATGGAAACATTTACTGACATTGAGTGACATATCATTTCTATGGCACCAGGATGTAAGGGCGTTTAGGTCTGTCTGTAAGAGACTCGCGTCGTTGTGGTCATTAATTGATTTGTAAATTTTGATATCATCGGCAAAGAGAGATATTTTACTTTGTTTTATAGTAAGCGTGATGTCATTAATAAATATCAGAAATAGTACGGGGCCTAAGTGGGATCCCTGTGGGACACCAGATTGCGCAACATAAGGCTGCGAATCGGCGCCGTTGATGGATACTATTTGAGTTCTCTTAGAGAGGTAAGACTTAAACCAAGTAAGCATCGTTCCTCCTATGCCACAGGCGTCTAGTTTCTGCAATAATATACAATGACTGACCTTGTCAAAGGCGCTTGAAAAATCAAGATATATAGAGTCCACTTGTTTGCCTTTATCTAATTCTTGTGAGAGGTCTGAGACAAATGAGATCATGTTAGTGCTAGTAGATCGACCAACTCGGAACCCATGTTGGAAGTCTGACAATTGACTGTCAATGTATTTTGACAATATTGGACAAATAAGAGATTCAAATATTTTTGAAAATGTACTGAGAATTGAGATGGGACGATAGTTTTTAACAGAATTTTGCTCGCCCTTTTTGTAAATAGGGACTATGCGTGCTTTCTTCCATTCATTAGGAAAAATACCCTCTCTAAGTGAACGATTGACGATAAGACTAAAGGGTAGAGCGAGAACAGATCGGCATCTGTGGATAAATAGAGGAGGGATATTATCCGGTCCTGCACCTTTCGAAATGTCCAGTTTTTTGAGGGTTTTAAGAATGTCAGATTCGGTAAACATGAGTTTTGTAAGACAATTTGTTGTAAGTTGGTTTGTTTCCTGGGTTTGATGGACCATGGGTGTTATATTCGTGCTTGGGTTGTAAACAGAGGCAAAATGTTTCGAAAACAGATTAGCAGCTTCAATGTTGGTTTTCGCAATTTGATTATTTAATTCTACATTTGTAGGAATATATGACTTAGTTCCTCTTTTGTTTTTTATATAACTCCAGAATACTTTTGGGCACTTTGGTAAATTTGTTTCTATAGTATTCTTATAATCTTTGAGGCAAATATCATACAGCTTATGACAGTTCTTTCGGAGTCTATAGTAATCATCTTTGTCTCGCGGGTTTTTATATATATTTAATCGTTTTTTAACTCTATCTTTTTCCGCCATTAGTTGAATTAGCGCACTGCTAAACCACGTAGGGTATTTGTTCTTCTTAAGGTTTCGCTTAGGGACAGTTTTTTCAATTATATTTCTTAAATGTTCATAGAACTTTGCAACCATTGTATTAACATTTTCACAATTACATAGTTCAGCTTGCCAATCGACGGTTTTCAATTCTGAAAGTATAACTTGGTAGTCCGCCTTAAAGTAATTACTATCAGTGCCATATTGTTTGCGCACTGGTGTTACATTATCATATTTAATATTTATTAATAAATTTGGATGTCTACTATCAAGGTTGCTTAATAAGTCTATGGATGCCTCTACGCTTATGTTATTCAAATCACTTAATACTAAATCGAGAAGTCTACCGTCACAGTTTTCAATGCTATTAAATTGACACAAGTTATTCAAAGACATAAAATCGACCAGAGCATGTGCTAAACCAGAGTTATTGTTGGACGGTACCATAAACGAATTATCTGGTCCTTTGATCCAATTAATGAGTGGAAGATTGAAGTCACCTATAATCAGTATGTTATCTACATCATTTAAAATGGTATCTACAGATTCTAAAAACTTGCTTAAGTATTCTGACTTTACTGGGGGCGGAAGATACACAACACATATAGCTACTTTTTTACGCACATTATTTGCATTTATTTCGAGCGTAACCCATATATTTTCGTGGTCCAATTCCCATTGAGACATGCGAGTCGAAGGGATATTTTTATTAATTGCTAATAAAACTCCTCCACCATCTTTTTTAGCAGATATGGTATGATGTCTATCTTTACGGTAAACAGTGTAGCGAGAATCGATTAGTTCGTTGTTGGATATATTAGCATTTAACCACGTCTCTGTCAAGGCAATCACATTAAAGTTAGTTTGTAAAACATTTTTTAGAAAATTTTCAGTCTTTGTTCGCAACCCTCTAACATTTTGATAATATATATTAAACATAAATTATTAATAGAAGTCTAACAAAATCAAATTATAATAATAAAAGCTCGAAAGAATAAAATAACTAATGAAACAATTTTTCTTATGAATAACAAAATATGTTATTAAGTTACAATGTGTTTTTATACAAATCTATGATATATATACTAACGTACGCTTATGTTATGTGGTCTAATACTTCTAAATTTTTAATTAATATTGCTTGACTAAATTCGTCCTTTCTTAAATACACGCGTCCGTTACGTGTCCAGACAAATTTATACGAGAGATCTCTTGCCTTTTTTCTGGTCGCAGCATGCAGCGATTTATTGGCGGGTGTCAGATGCTCAGCAACGAAAACAGGTTTCTTGGTACCTCCTAGCCCCAGATGATGAGAGTTAAGTTTGTTACTTGGATCCCGTTTATTGAAGTGGGATACGGCAGAGAGAATGAAATCACGTTGTCGTGGACTTCTAAGCTTAGCAATCACTGCTCGAGGTCTGTCGTTGTCTCGATTAGACTTTGCCACTCGAGTTGCGAGTTGGATGTCGTCCGTAGTCAATGGAGCTTCGACCGTTTTGGTCAATTGAATGACTGTATCAATCAGATTTTCCGAACGATGCTCAGGAACACCATTAATTTCGATGTTGCAGTTCCTAGAATGGAGTTCTAATGTGTTGAGCCTCACTGTGACATCCTTAATATTTCCCTTCAATTGTTCGTTTTCTTTTCGTAGTTCGCTAATAACAACTGTTTTTTGGTTAAGATCAGTCTTTAAATCCTCAAATTGCTTGTTAAAGAAGGTCATCGCATCACGGAAAGATCCAATTTCTTCCTGTATTGCTCGGAGCTGACTTGTCATATATTCACGATCAACTTTTCGAGCAGCAGTTAGCTCCTGTTTTAATATATCACGGATCTTGTCTACGGTAATTAAATCATCTGATTTCTCTGCGACTAAGCCCGGGCTTATATTTTGTTCGATGCACGTCTTATCAGGACAGTTCTCTTTGGATCGCGAGGTTAGCTGGTTCACGGATGTATTCAGGATCCTAGGTCCTTTATATTGAGATTTTGGGTTAGGTTTAGTCGAATTTTTTGAAGGCTCCATTTATACATATGTATTACAAATAGTTTGTCCGTTGGTAGCACTTGTTTTAATTTTTAGGTAATGAAAATAAAGAATCAGTTGAGCTAGTGAATATTTTTACAACAGATGTCGTAAGTGGTATTTTTTATCTGCTAGTCAACTTATCTTACAGCATGTATTCAATAACAGATGGCGTTAGATGTTTTAATTTTCTGCGCTGTAGATGGCGCTAGTAGTTTTATTTTTTGCACACTAGATGGCGTTAATAATTTGAATCTTCAAGTAACAGATGTCGCTAGCTGGTCGTATATAATAATTACTGATAATTATTCACTGAGTTCAAGATGGTACACGAGGAAGTCATAAAAACACTAGTCACATATAGAATTACAAAGTCCAGAATATACACAGGTACACTGAAATGATGTGGTCTTACTGCTGTTATAATTTTGTCCAAATTATTTTAGGTTATAAATTATCGCGCTAATTCTTGACTTCACTGTTGGATGCTGATAATCCATTAATTCATATGTAGGCAACGTCACACATCTATTTAACACTTATTTTGTTACTTAAAAGAGCTCTAACACAACTTGAAACTATTTTAACTAAATTTTATTATCAAGTACGTCTTACGAGCACGGTCACTTTTTTTTTTTTTTTTTTTTTTTTTTTTTTTATTTATAAATTGTTACTTAGCAAAAAAAGACGTGTGGCACTCGGAGACTGCCGCGGTAAAGCTATTGCATAAATTCTAATATTTATAACCTCTTTGAACAGATATAAAATAAAAGACATTAAAAGTTCTGCTATTCATCGATAGATGGCAAAACTAAAAAAAATATGAAAGACAGGCTCAATGGACTAGTATCCAGAGCCGTAATATTTAAATAAAAACCTCTTTGAACAGATATAAAATATCACCGCTGTGCCGGTCGGAGTGAGGGGTGTCAGGTTATTTTTTCGTTACGGAATTTCTGGATTCGGTCTCCACGCTCAACGCCCGCGATAGAAGCTATGCATTAGCTTAAAAAATAATTTTGCTTCTCAGGTAGATTATCTCATATGTAATACTAGCCACATACACAATGTTACCTAAGTCAACATTCGCTAGTTTTAATAAAAGGTTACCCCCCAACTGAGCTCAACACCCGCAACAATGGCAGAGTTAGCGAATGCCTGCTGAATGCCATTCATCAACGCATAAAAGGATTCCGCACGATCCCGAGCACCGTAGTTCCACAAACTATGTCAAATATAATGCCCTATTAATATGATAATAAATGGAGCTATTGGACAAGACTCGAGGTCTGAGTTGTTTTAAATTAATAGATCTGTTTGCGTCTCAGACCGCGTTAAAATCTTTTAATGTAATGTCTCTCGAAGGGAAGAATACAGCCTGAGTCTGAAAAATATCTGATCCGTAGTGTAAGATGCCACCCCAGTATCGCTAGATACTATATTCGTTACTTGTGATTAACGTTTTGTTTTAATAATGCTTTAATTGTCCACCTCAAATATAATTGTTTCCCATTTTCAATCGTGGTTCAATATGCTGACGTCTAATTGGGATTTTAGAGACCGTCTGGTGGAAACCAATACTGGATGTCAACTTCTAATCTAAGCTAACATCTGAATTCCGGATGAACGCGTGAATCAATGGTGGTTAGCGACAGTGGAATGATTACACGAATGTTGTTTTAGAGGAATGCGTTTTCAATACGGATATAACATCTGGTGCTGCAGAACGAGCCCAAGTCAAATGGTGTGTTTTGTACATGTTTCGGATCTGAGTGGAGACAACAGTTTGTCGTTAGTATAAGTGAGAGGACGATGCTGTAGTTGGGAATAGAACGGTCTGCCGAGACAATGTCCGGAGGTTCAAAACCCAAGGCACCCACCTCGGACTTTTCGAAGTTATGTGTGTATTGTTAATCAATTATCGTTCGCTTTAACAGTGAAGGAAAACATCGTGAGGAAACCTACATGCCTGAGAATTCTCCATAAGAATTTCGAGGGTATGTGAAGTCTGCCAACCTGCACTAGGCCAGCGTGGTAGACTAAGGCCTAAAACCCTCTCAGCAATAGAGGAGGCCCGTGCTCAGCAGTGGGCAGTATATAATACAGGGCTGGTATATAAGTTACGACTAGAGGAGTGTTCGGTGGTATATTTGATATGTTTTTATGGGTTTTAGAAATTTGGTGGTATATATCTTGCATCCGGCAGGAAAGCGACCACCGGCAACCGCGTATAAAGCCCGTCATAGTGGTCGATCTAAGGTCCTGCGTTTAGGGATCAGCCTATGAATATCCGATTTAACCAAGTCGACATGATTGGATCCGCTTCGAGGAACAATCATGTCTTGTCATTCTACACTCTATCTGGACCCCTCTCCGCCTTCCATCAGATGCAGAGAAGTGACTTTATCGCGCCAATATTAAAGAATATGAGCATACTTTTAACACCGGCGTCCGGTATTTGATATTGGCATACAGGCATACAGAATACATTTCCACGCTAATTACATGAAAATAACGTTAAACGAGTGTATCAAGCTTATTCTGTCAGAGAATAACCCAGAAGTGTTCTCCTCCTGATATCTCAGAAGTTAATTCTCACGAAGTAAGTTAAGTCTAATAGACATGTCGGAGGTATGAAGAGTACCCTTATCCTATCAGCACTAGAAGGCTTACCCAACCTGAGGATTGTGCCTCGTTTAACAGTGCACAGAATGTCTGAGCCATAGTCGGGAGATAAGAAATGTATAAGTATTTTCTCTTATTTAATACTAGCTTTTTTTGACGGCTCCGCTCGACTGAAAAAGTTTTTCCGGGATAAAAGTCCCTCATGATTTCCTGGAATACAAATTTTCCTTTCTTACTTATCACTTTTCTTTCAATGTACAGACACACCGCGATCTACTGCTTTATTATCCTACTAATATTATAAAGGCGAAAGTTTGTAAGAATGTATGGATGTTTGTTCCTCTTTCACGCAAAAACTACTGATCGGATTTCGATAAATTTAGCACACAGGTAGATCATGTCCTGGATTAACACATAGGCTACTTTTTATCCCGGTAAAATATAAACCGGGACTTTTATACCGGAAAAACTTTTTAACGCGAGCGGAGCCGCGGGCAAAAGCTAGTAGTATATAGATTAACAGGGCTCAGCTGGCTCCACGTGTCCGCTTTTACCATATATCGTTGTAAGGAGCAAGTGGATTAATTATGTGAAATGTCTAGATGTTTATTGGACTACATATTAGGTATCTCTACATAATTCACGTCTTTATGTCGACGTGGTTAAGCAGTGATAGTTACGACTATTGTATATTTAGCTAAGCTAGGTGTCCATTTTCGCCACAAAATCATACACTAAAGCCGACGTATCGGATTGGTTAAACTGTTAGACGTATATTTTCAAATAAGATTAGTTTATTTCTCAATGATGATTGAAATTCCTCATTATAGCATAAGTTGGGTTTTTGATCAATTTACTAATTTCCCATTAGAGTTGATATGGTTGATGAGAAGTTACATGTAACTGGATAAGTGTTATAACTTAGTCTTCGGCAAGTTTTAAATTATTTAGAAAACTGTGAGAATCCCCGTAGTGTTTCAAATCCCGCCCAAATTGTACCATAATATTAACCGCAATAAAAACAAGATGATTAGATTATCCACAAAATAACTAAATTGCTAAGATTTCTACAACGTACGTGTATACCCAACGTATCATTCAAATAAGACGCCCGCGGAGACGGGTCCGTCCCGCGGGTCCTCACGAGACTTCCACGAAAACTCATAAACTGACGTGAGTTATATTACGTTATTACTCATCACATATTACCATTTCTCAGAAATGATACATTTTTATATATTATGTACATTTGAATACATTTTATTATAATAGAATATTTGTTAGATCTATCAAAGTAGGTACCACTTCGTCCATTTCAATCGCTAATAGATGAAGGTAGTTCCGTCACGGGAACAGTGTCAATGTAATAATTGTCACAGTGTTACCTTAAACTTTCGAGGTCCCATGTTGCCAATGTAATAATTGTCACAGTGTTACCTTAAACTTTCGAGGTCTCATGTTGATGCAGTGCAGTGCTACACAGGACGCTGACAGATTGTATTTCTCATGTTTATAGGATGATGTTTATAACCAAACAACTTACTTGTCATGTTGTTCACTTATATATAATACTTAGAATAATTTAATAATCTAAGGACGAGATATTAATATAAAGGTCGTATTACTTACAGGAATCTTTGATATAATAGTTTTGGTTTTATCATATAGCTTGAAGAAGAAAATTAATTTCAGTTGTTTCAATTAAGTTTCAATTTAGATTTTGTTATATACAATATATTATGTGAAACAAAAGGCGATATTCGTTAATTTGTTATTTCAATAACCATTGTCGAAAACTCATACAAATTGTTAGCCAATCGAGGAATCGAAATCGAGGATATGTAATTCTTAACCCGAGTATACTGCTACTAAACCAGGAGGGTAAACAATGCAAATAAAATTCCCCAACATGTCCCGTTACACCGTAAATGCTTGTTTTTGCCCAAACCCTTCATCAATTGTGTTGTTCCAGATTGGCTGACAGTGACGTGGGCGCAGGGCGGCATGCAGCTCCAGTCCGAGCCCAGCGGCGACAGCGTCATCGACTCCGTCAAAGGACGGTGAGTGTGAACTGACTTTAATACTAATCCTACTAATATTACAAACGCGAAAGTTTGTAAGAATGTATGGATCTATGGATGTTTGTTACTCTTTCACGCGATCCCCGGAAAATATAAAGCGGGACTTTTATCCCGGAAAAACTTATTCACGCGGGCGGAGCCGCGGGCAAAAGCTAGTAACAAATATTTTACTAGTTATTTGGAAGATAACAACCAGTATCTTCGTACGTATAATATGGACGTATAATGAATACGTATAGAAATTGTAGGTAGTAGAAAAAATGCACATAATACCTCTGCTTCGGAAGTCTAAACATACGCCACCACGATGCTAATAGAAATGTAAAGTTGCGCAACCCAGCAAACTTCAATATGCATAATATCTCATTGTGACGATTCCTTGCAAACTGGAGTGCTTCGGAAGCCGGGTCGGTGGTGTGCGAAAGGTCTAAACTTTGACTGGTAAAATGTCCCTGATTTACGCGTGCCGAATCAGGACGGGAGATGTGAACGGCATTATTTTATAGGATATCTGTTGCTGGTGGAAGAGTACAAAAAATTTGGATCTGGATTATACAGCCATGACGGCTAACTTTGGTTGGTAGCATTCCGGGGTTAGCTGATGTAGTTGACGCAATATTTCTCGCTTATCGTTACTTTTAGTTTAGTTAGTTTGTCATGCTAGTTTATGAATAAAGGTATTTTAATGACAATATATTCTTTTAGTAGCATTAAACGATGAGCTGATTAAAACACACTCAGAATCAGATAACAACTGCATAAAGAGCAGCAAAAACACGTCGAGATTTTAATCATAATTTACAGGAAAAATAATTTGGTTGCTATGTTTTGTAATGCTTATTATTTTTTCTGATATAAAATTCAGAATAAAACCCACAAAAATATGTCACCAACTTTTCATATAAAACAATGGTATCGTATCTGAGGTTTAATATCGTGAGTTGTAAATGCCCACGCGTCCTCCATTGGGGCGGAAACAAGCCACTGTCGCCGGCAGGCATTCCCCACATTATTACCTACTATCCACTTTTATTATGTTACATTTATCTTTTTCTTTTATTTATTTAAACGGTTTTATCTTTAACGTGTAAATGACTTTCGAGTTGTTCGTGGCCAGGTAGTTTTGTTTTCTGAATTGTCGAGGGGTTTATTTTCTTTTACAGATTTTTTAGCAAAATGCTAGCTAAATTGGGCAAAGCTATTAATAAATAATAATATAATATAATAATAATACTAGCCCTGTATATATACTGCCCACTGCTGAGCACGGACCTCCTCTACTACTGATAGGGTTTTAGGCCTTAGTCCACCACGCTGGCCTAGTGCGGGTTGGCAGATTTCACATACCCTCGAAATTCTAATGGAGAATTCTCAGGCATGTAGGTTACCTCACAATGTCTTCCTTCACCGTTAAAGCGAACGATAATTGATGAGCAATACACACATGACTTCGAAAAATCAGAGGTGTGTGCCTTGGGTTTGAACCTCCTGACATTGTCTCGGCAGACCGTTCCATTCCCAACTAGGCTATCCTCCACTAATGCTGTTAATTGGTAAATAATAATTATCGAGCACCGTAGTTTGTCAAGCCCGCTACGGACGCCGGTGTCCATATATATAGGGTTTTTCCATACATCTACATATATAAGCGGGGCTTGACGGGTTATTCACGCTCATTACTTTATACAAAACTCTATACAGAATACAAAATATATAAAAGGATTCGAACAGGAACAGCTAATAGGAGGTCTAGGAATCCTCGAGTCTTTGGTACTCTGAATAATCTGATGGTTTTTCTGTTTATTGCTTTCTTGAGACGCTTACCGTTAGGCCAGCGGGTTGTTAGTTTCATCATTCATTACTATAGCAATATGTCTTTTATAATACATCTCTACACGACGATTTTCGTTGTAATTTGGAATACACTCAGAAAATGTGTTTTCTTTTAAAAATCATTTTCACAAAGTTTCATATTTATAATAATGAATAAAATTATCAAGACGAGGGAAGTCGCATGCACACCTCGTATGCCTCCAACATTATGGGACGATATTAAAAAAGTAATTCAATAAATTTGTCCCAACTTTGTCAAGTACTTTCCACGTCGTGAATTTACGTCGCGTTGTAAAAATTACTTATGTGAGGATTTTCCCGTTTGTCAGACTTTGATTGAATATTTATTTTGTAATATAATAATAGTTTATTTTATTTAAGAAAAGTAATTTAACACGTTGGAAAAAATGGGGATATTCGTTTGCAGGAGTCCGTGTGTTTACAAGTTGTCTTGTGTAATGTGTTGTAGTACGACGATAATTATTGTACCGTCATTACTGACATAGCTATAAGTGCGCCCTTACCAACATCAATAACTAATCTGCAATCTGTATTCCAATCAGATCCAATTTCCATAGACTGCTCTCCAAAGAGAAGGTAATAATATTTTTATTCATTAGCTACATAAACCGATTTACCATGATAGGTATGATACACGGACAACTGTCCAAGGTCACCAGTGATCGTCTGGCACATAGTATTGTAGTACCGATTACCATCCACTTGCTACGAGTGTGACTAGACTCGCTACAAGTTGTCGTGACTCATGACAACTGCTACAGCGCTACGATACACTACGGCAGTAACTGCAACTCGCTACGAGATAAGACGTGATCGGTTACGAGTTACGACTAACAGCGACAGGCTACGAGGAATTCCATGAGTCCATACGACATTAACAATTCAACGATGTGATTGTGAATTGGGTACTATAGAATATTATGCGACTTCAAACTACTCTTACTAATATTATAAATTCGAATGTTTGTGAAAATGTTTGTATGTTTGTTAGAAGTAAACGCAGATGCTAAACGGATTTGGATGAAATTTGGCACACGGGTAGGTCATGTCCTGGATTAACACTTAGGGTACTTTTTATGCTGGTTATTTGCTCCCATATGAAATAATAGATATTTTTAATCTGATTCTCTAGTGTCGTATTGTGTATTAGGGACTTCTGTAGCGGGAAAGGCGTATCAAGCGGGCGAAACCTCGAACAATACCTAGTATTTAATAATCGCCGCCGTGACTCGCCACGATTATTACTGGAAGTTTGTAGAATAGATGGCGCATCAGACTACTGCTGTAGTTTCCGTCCCAAATTATGGTGGTGGCCTAGCTAAGGGATTTATCAGGCTCATAATATTAGGAATCAAGGACGTGTATTTCAAATATATTGATTTGAGATGGGCGACCAACTTTGACAAATCCACAAAATATGAAGTCGGTTAAAAATATGAATAAAAGTATTCACTGTATTTGTGTGTAACTCGGCAATTTTTTTTAAAAACTGCTACAGTTTTATATTAAAAACTAGATGATGCTCGCGGCTCCGCCCGCGTAGAATGTTTATACCCGGGGTAAAAATTAGCTCATAGCACCCAGGAGCAATGTACCTTTCTATTAATGAAAGAATTTTCAAAATCGGCTCAGTAGTTCCTGAGATTAGCATTTTCAACCAAACAAAAATCTCTTTAGCTTTATAATATTAGCATAGATAAATAAATTATCAGTAATGTAAACTACAAGCATTACTTGCTCATCATATAAAAAATTTAGGTCGTATAAAAATTAATTATTTACGTTTTATAAGCTCATTACAGATATATTAAATGTCTACAATCCACCAGGGGTTGCCGCTCGGCTATCTGAGTAATTAATTCGGAAAGTTTGCTGTTTCTCAAAGAATTTCATTTCCCGTTTGATAACGATTTCTTTTGATCACATTTTTTATGTATTTTATGAGTGATATTAAAACCAGTCAGTTCCTTCTTAAATGATAGATGTAAGAAGGAACTGACTGGTGAAGGTTTTCATTTATTGGAAATAATAAATGAATATGTAAGAGAGTGCGTCTTATATATTTAACTTTTGTTTTTACACACACAACATAGACAAGCGCACGCCTTTTTATCCTTAGAGGGGTAGGTAGTCGAGCACCAGTCTACCTACTCAGTGCCCCGACTCACGTGATAGGTGTGAGCCTATCGACATAATATGGTGTAAAACTTCTAGACTCGAATTTGATACTGTATAGAATAACATAAAATAAAACCACTACAGACCAAAAAATTAGGCATGGACTCCAAATATACGTATATACGAAGCGAATAAAAAGTATTTTTTTTTTGTTTATAGGGGTTTTGAAGTCGCTTTGATTTTTTGTTAAAAAGTGTTTATTTATTGCTTTATTGTTAGTTAATTATGAAATGGTGTAAACAATACAACATCGACATACGATTGCA
Organism: Lapara coniferarum; assembly: GCA_949316025.1. Lineage (NCBI taxonomy): Eukaryota > Metazoa > Arthropoda > Insecta > Lepidoptera > Sphingidae > Lapara > Lapara coniferarum. Next base: position 1,008,195 of record OX438919.1, on the reverse strand, counting down.
GCATTCGCGGATCATCTGCTGTTAGTTATTGACGAGTTCCATTCTCTACCTCAGAAGATCTTCATCAGATCCTAGTAAATTATATAATAAAACTTTCCTTGTAAAAACACATTTGAATAACGAAAGCCACGTCCAAATCGGATCAAGGAGGATACCAAAATGTCAGGGGCATAGCGTGGTTCTTGCCGCCTCATTACACAAAAAAATACCCTTTTTTCAACAAATAAGTCACGTTTACACCTCCTCCCCCATGTGTACATGATTTAAGACCCAGATTATTTTTATTGTAAGCTTAGGGGGGGGGGGGTCGGACGCACTTTTATTGATATTTATTTTGTTCCAAACGCACACCTTTTTATTTTACATTTACGTTTGGAGTACTTATCTTATGGTAAAGTGTTATTTTCAAACAGATAAGTCTGTGGTTACATTTAGTAACGCAATTTAATGTTAAAATAACACTAGATAATTCGTATAGTATCAAGTAGAATTACCATGTTATAATAATAAAGAGTACAAGTGACTATAAATACAGTAAAAGAAAATAACATGTGATTAAGCTTAAATACAGTAAAAGTAAGTAACAAGTAACATGTGATTAAGCCGCGTACTCCCGCGTGCGTCGTGTAATTAACACAACTCGATTGCTTCTCGGAAACTGCGTAATAGCAACACAAGTAGTTCCGCGTAATCACATCGTACACGCCGAGCCGCTTCATTCGCTCACACATACGTTCATTCATGCGCGATTATAGCTATTTTGAATGGGTTCGTATTCATAACATGTTGTCCTTCATGAGACGAAAAGAGACCAACACCCACGTCATCTCTTATTACTATTGAGAATAATTTCCGTATTAAATCAAGAAACCAGACAAATATCGCACTACCAAAGAGAGCCTCTTCCTGCATTACGGTACGCTAGGGCCTTTATCTTCTTTGCTAATTATTGGAATTAACTATTACTGGAACGAAATTCCTTATCGCGCGTTGTGAAAGGGAGCTAGACGGAAAGAATTCTCACGAAAAGTTGAACGACACTTTTATACTTGCCCTGTGAAACCAGCCAGTAACATTAAAAAACTGGCCGTAAAAGTGACATTCGAAATTTAAATAAAAAAAGACAATCAAAATGCTTTTTAGAGTACTTTTTTTTTCGTTAGTTGTATGGTAATTTTAATGTCAATGCTTGCTTAGGTGATGATCGTGATTCGATGACATATCTATTGTGTAGGTAGAAGTAAATGTTTTCATTGATGTGGTAACGTTTTAATGAAATATACAGTTATTATTATAACTTAAAAGAAATAAAATTTTATTACAATATCTTCACTAATTAATCGAAAAGAACTTCGTTTTCCATCCGGGTGTCCCTTGACACCTCTCAAGTTTTTTTGTAATTATTAAATAACTAGTTTAAAACTGTTTTACAGCACAGTTACAGCATACTATTTTTACTATAGACCTCAATTCTTCTACAATATGCGTAATACAGTGTGTTGCGGCGTATTTTTATTGGAACGAATTAACGGCAAATGTAATAAGATTTCACGTACACCGTATTTAGAAAAAAAAAACATGCTTACACCATTCATAATACTACTATATTTCTTATATGACTGCCTCGGTGGCGTAGTTGTATTGCGTACGCGTTACGAGTACGATTTGCGCGCCGAGGTCCTGGGTTCGAATCCCGGGTCGGGCCAAAATACTTTGTGACTGGGTTTTTCCATCTTAAAAAAAATACTCAGTCCCAGCTTGGAGTCAGGAAGTTGGCGGTGTGATACCCCCGTGCCTCGGGGCGCACGTAAAGCGGTTGGTCCTGCGCCTGATCTCTCTCCGGTCATGTCGGATTGACGATAGCCTAGTTGGGAGTGGAACGGACTGCCGAGACGAATGTCCGCAGGTTCAAAACCCAAGGGACACACCACTGACTTTTCTAAAAAGTTATGTGCGTATTATTTTAATTATCGCTCGCTTTATCGGTGAATGAAATCATCGTGAGGAAACCTGCATACCTGAGAGTTTCTCTGAATTTCGAAGGTATGTGAAGTATTTATTTTTGTTTACGCGGAGAAAGTGAATTATTACTACCGCCCAGTGTTCAAGGGGAACGACTGAGCGGTTATGTTGGGTTCACCGTGCCTTACGACCCGACGGTGAGCCGCCCAGAGAGATGGAAAACGTCGGGCGACCGCCGGGCCGAGTCCCTAGCCTATGTACACCGCACGGCATACCAACCAAAACTCCGCGGTGGCTATCTTCGGCGCATTAGGGACGGCTGTGGGCTTCCTCCGACTCACGTCTAAGTTGTCGTCCGTAACCGCCCCTGCGCGTACCGCTATTGTGGTCCATCTCCTGTTGTTGGGGGGCCTTAGAAGCCCCCGTACACCGAAGGACGCCCTCGGCGTCAATGGCAGCGTGAGGCCTAACCGCCACGCTGCCGTCCATCACGGGGGTAAGGTATGTGAAGTCTGCCAACCCGCACTAGGCCAGCGTGGTGGACTATGGCCTTAACCCGCTCAGTTGCAGAGGAGGCCCGTGCTCAGCAGTGGACAGTATACAACACAGGGCTGGTATGGTATGGTACCCGTGGCAAGCCGGGTGGGTCACTAGGATAACGCCTCACGTGGGGTAGTTTTAAAGATCTAACCATACACAGGGACTTTGTTTTATACTATGTTAAGATGGCAAATTGTCCCCTTTGCACCGGATGGTAAATGGAGAGGGTTCAGATAGAGTGTCAGCTGACGAGCGATGATCGTCCTTTGTCAATCGACACAATTATGCAGGCCTGTTTGAACTTGATATTTAGTCCAGTTCTATATTACGTTCGGTTAGTCTAACATTGAAAAGGACTGAAGTAATGCTTGACATTTTCAATTCTGGTTTTACTGCCATCTAAAGATAAAATGCTATGAGCGTTCTGCTTAGGGGGCGAATCAATTACTTATTTATTAGTATTACCATTTATTGGGCACAATGGGGAGCGTGCACGAACTATAGAGGGCAGCACAAAATGGACACAAGAGCCACAGGTGGGTAAAAACAGAAACGATTACTAGTATAATAATTTGTTTATATATATACTTTCAATATGACAAAAATTATAAAATTTTGTTCCCGTCGTATGTTATTGATACCCAACGTGTCAAGAATATGCTTTTTTTTAGATGGGAGCTAGTTATTTAAGCTAAATCAGGAGATTATGCTGCTATCATAAGCTAAATTATGAATATTATCTTCAAAACATCTTTATTTTTATAAATTACGTAATGACACATTTGTATGTGCTTTTGGAAGTCATAACTATGTACCTACTACCTATGTTTTATACAGCTTTTATTATTTTTGTCGCTTTTCACATTACAATGGAATGTAAGTACTTGGGTACTATTCTTGGGTACATAATACAATTTCACACTGTTTGGTTTGTTTATTTTTATGCTTTGGAGCATCTTGATACACAACTATACATTATCAACAAATAAATTTCTTTTTCTTCCTTATAATGAACATTTTACGTCAATGCCAAGAAGCGATGTGCTGAAAAGTAGTAGTAGTATTAGATTGCGTTACCAGATGGCAGTACTTACGACGTGCACGTTCCCTATAAACGCCTTACTGGACGGAAAACTGTGACTGTCGTAAATATTTAAACATATAGATTGTATACCTACTTTAAACAAAACCTTCCGACCTCAATACAAGTCTCTGGAATAGCTCAAGGGGTAAATTATGTTTCCAAATTCATACATTGAAACGCGTTTGTAATGGCGGCTGTCATCCGCGACAATTTCAAAACAGTTTGTCATGTTGACAAAATGGCGGTGATAAATCGTTTGACGTCACGTGATGCTCACATTATTGCGGTGATGCCAGGGTGACTGGCTCGGTGGCGTAGTTGTATTATCGTACGACAGCAATGCTGAGGTCTGGCGTTCGATCCTCGGGTCGAGAAGTATCAGCTCGAAGTCTGGAATTTGTGCCCGATATGGCGATAAGCTCGCCCCCTATACACATCTACACACTATATAACATCATGGAACGGAATAACGGCGAAAAGTGGGTGCACTAGTTGCGCCTCTGCCTACCCCTTCGGGGATAAAAGCGTGAGTGTGTGTGTGTGCCAGGGTGATGTAGATGTTTTTATCAGACTGCAAAAGAAGGAGGGTTATTGAGTGGTGTTTTGGCGTCGTCCGGAGAGGTACCACCTTCTTGGGAAACTGCGGAGGTTGATAGTTCTCAATTTTATTTCCAACGTTGAAAAGACGCATTTTGTTGCTTATTCGATGCAGTTTGCCCTTTAGGATCCATATTATCCTAAAACTGATCGTGCCAAAATATTGGATTAGGTAATTGTTTTATTAAGAGTGCGGTATGCATGAAGTTTGTAAGGCCGCGATTTTCTCAAAAACTACTAATTTGATTTGGATGGAGTTTTCGTTATACAGGGTCATTTTTACTTTGCGTTACTACCACATATTCGCCTATACTTCTGATAACATCATGCTAAAAATTATCAATGAATAATGAATACTTTCGCCAAAAATCCCGGTTGTAGTATTCCAATCGTTTTATAATTTTGTAGTTTAGTGTGAATATGGTGTGTGCGTAAGTGTATTTCTGACTTTTTTTTTGTTTACGCGGAGAAAGTGAATTATTACTACCGCCCAGTGTTCAAGGGGAACGACTGGGCGGTTATGTTGGGTTCGCCGTGCCTTACGACCCGACGTTGAGCCACCCGGAGAGATGGAAAACGTCGGGCGACCGCCGGGCCGAGTCCCTAACCTATGTACACCGCACGGCATACCAACCAAAACTCCGCGGTGGCCATCTTCGGCGCATTAGGGAGGGCTGCGGGTTCCTCCGACTCACGTCTAAATCGTCGTCCGCAACCGCCCCTGCGCGTACCACTATTGCGATCTGTCTCCTGTTGTTGGGGGAGGGGGGGGGGGGGCTCAGAAGCCCCCGCACACCGAAGGACGCCCTCGGCGTCAAAGGCAGCGTGAGGCCTAACCACCACGCTGCCGTCCGTCACGGGGTCACAAAAGTTGGCTAGACTAATAGGTGGACGGCCCCTTCCGCCCACCCGTGACCCCCGGAGGCCCCTATTAGTCGCCTTTTACGACAGCAGCATATGACTCGCGAATGCTGCAATCGTATATCTAATATCTATGATGTATTGTTTACACCATTGCATAATTATTACACTAACATTCTTTGCAGTATTTCCAACTTAGTGAATTTACAATTAACACTGGTGCTTTAGACCCCCTTTTAGAGGGCTAATATTGGTTTTAGTGGCGGGTGGTTTTTGTATGTAGATTATTGTACAACATTTAGTGGGAGGAAGACACACGTCCAAGTCAAGTCAAGAAAGACCACAAACGTTAATTTCAGTTTGTGACGTAATATAGCAGTTACAGGCTAAAATAATAAAAGTGTGAGATCGCCTAAAACGTCGAAGAAAAAAAAAGTTTCTAATGGTTTCTCGTGGTTTACAACAGCAATTTATTGCTAAATACTTGGCGATTGCGAACACACTTGGTCAATGGTGGATGCCCTGGCTGCACCTCTGCCAAATCGTTCAAGGATATGTGTTTATTTTGTTATATTTGTAGCTAAATCTGTTACAACATGGTAGCCGAAAGGCTGTAAAAGACAAAGGGGACGTCCTTCTAGAAGGTGGGCGGACGACATAACAGCATTAGCAGTCACAGTCTGAACCAGAGTCGCACAAGACAGAATAAAGTGGAAGGAACTGGAGGAGGTCTTCGTCATAGGAATAAACAAATGTACCAAGCAAGAAAATTAAATTTATGATGTAAAGTTTATTATTAGCTAGTAATAAAAACTAGTATTATAGTAAGTTAGTTAAAGTGATTTTTTGTACCTAGTTATAGAATTGTATTTAGAAGTTATCAATTGGATTTTATCAAAATTTTAACGGTGATGTGTGTGCATTAGCTTATATAACTAATCTAACTATGTATGCAAAAGACTTTAAAAAATATATATATAAAGACAAATGATGGAAAAATGATGACAAAAAAGTAAGCCCGGAGTTTCTTTCTGCCTTTCTTCTTCGGGTAGTCATCGCTTAGGTAGCTAGTGAAAGGCTGGTAGGTTAGCTAGGCTAGGGCCTGTAGTGTCCTCACCGGTGAGGATCGCGACGCGTTCCTCCCATTATTATTACTATTATTATATATATTTTTTTTGTTAATTATCTCTTGTTTCATATTGCTTTTCTTGCCAGCCCGAGCTGGCTTCTTACTTTTTACTTTTTATTTTTCATCATTTATTTTACTCCTAATAAAAATGTCTGTAGTTATATAAGTGACTAATAATTATTATTAAATATGTCTCGACTTATCATAAGTGCAACTATGTTCGCCTACGTGATGAATAAAGTATTTTATTTTTTTTATTTTTTTATTTTTAGAAGTAAGTTTAATCTGTTAGCTTAATGTTTGTTATCTGTACATCTGAAATAAAGGCTAATAATAAATAAATAGCTAAATCTTTTGCCTTCCACTAAAAATTCTGTATCTTTTGTTCGTTGAATACGATTTTTGTTTCAGTCATTTCAATTCATCGCTGCGTAAAATAGGGATAAAACTCAAAATATTAAGTAACGATATTACATTTAAAATTAAACAAGGTGCTAAAATAGAATAGGGTTTTAAGATTCAAAGCTTCAAGCTTATCCCGTCATTCGCGTATGACGCAGCGAGACGCGCCGTGACGCCGTCGCAAGATTTATTCCCTGTCAGCCGTCTGAGGAAATTAGAAGTGTTATGTAAAAGGAATTATGAAGGGCATGGATTCCGGACCCGAGGTTGTGTCGAGGGCTTTCGGTGCTAGTGTAATTATTGTGACAAGGATGCTGGACAATCTAATGTCCGAATTTGCAGCCCAGTCATGTCTCAGATGCTATCAAAACCATAGTTTTATCTAAATTACAAACTTCTTCTTATGAGACGATTGCACCCCTCAGTTTTTTTATTAGGAAACAGTTTCTCACAATTTATGCCGTACAGTGCATACTTGTCGCTATCCTATTGAGTAATGTACCACTATTGAGTAATTTCCCCTTGTTTTTTTGAGTTATTTGATCCAGCATTAACAATAATAACAATACAGTATTAGATAATGACCCACTGCTGTGCTCGGACCTCCCCTACAACTCAGAAGCTATACGTTATACTAGACTAGTGCTGATTGGCAGTTGGTAGACTCCATAACTTTCAAACGAAGTTATAGGGCACACGAACTGACCCATCCACTGGTGACCTGTCCCCCGTAGCGTCATTGCTGATTGCTGTGTAAACTTCGCTACTCTGCGTATATGTAGGCACATTATGTAACATGGTTGTATTTGTCTTTGGGTTTCGAAAATATGTCACGAAACGTGCGGGAGTTTTAAACTGTTGGACATGGTTCTAGAAATGTATGCAAAGCAGATGCATAATTGGCAGAAGAGATAATTCGAAGGAAGGAACGACATGAATAAATCCATTCTAATATTATAAATGCAAAAGTAACTGTGCGTCTGTTGCGATTTCACGGCTTAACCACTAAATCGATTTTGATGAAATTGCGCCGGAGAAAGTTTGAACAATAACTAGTCATAAATAGTTTTAACTTGCCTTATGGAGCTAGTGACACGTAGGGTGTATGAGTTTTTAGAATCAGTTCTCAGGATTTGAAATTAAAATTTGTCGAGTTTTTCATCTAAACACATAAGTACCTATTCGGATTGTTTGGGATATGAATTAATATGGACATATTAGCGAACCGTGGGTGTATAAATTACGCCCCTACCTACCCTTCCAAGAATATAATCGTTATGTCTAAAGTGTTTATTTATTTATTTTTATTTTATTTATTTTAATTAGGTCCACCAACAGTTTTCACATTATTACATAGTGTTATATTAAATACTAGCTTTTGCCCGCGGATCCGCCCGCTTTAAAAAGTTTTTCCGGGATAAAATTCCCGCTTTATATTTTCCCGGGATAAAAAGTAGCCTATGTGTTAATCCAGGACATGATCTACCCGTGTGCCAAATTTCATCGAAATCCGTTCAGTAGTTTTTGCGTGAAAGAAGAACAAACATCCATACATCCAAACATCCAAACATCTAAACATCCAAACATCCAGACATTCTTACAAACTTTCGCCTTTATAATATTAGTAGGATAGTTATAGTGTTAATGTAAATGTGACAAACCACTTATAGGTAAACACAGTAGTAGTAGTAAAGTGTTAATTACCAAATAAGTATTCATTAACCGTCTTTACAACCTTTGTAATATAACGTCTGATCAGATAAAGGGGAACTTTCCAGGAAATGGAAGTCCATTCATTACGTCACTCAGTATTTTGAAATTAAATGTATAGCGTTTCAAATGAAAAGATTAAATAAATAGATATCGATAAGGCCTGAAAAGTTCTAGCGACCGTAGGTAGATGGATGCAAATTCTGTCTTCGAAGTTATTCTCTATAAAAGTGTACTTCGAAGTCGTAGTTCGAAGTCTACTTCGCTGTTAGTGTGGTATGTAATTTTGAACATCAGGGTTAAAAAATATAGTAGTCTCCCTCAGGCAGTACTCTAACCAATAAAATGTATTACTGTCCGTTTTGTCTTACCATGGACATATACAGATTTCAAGGGTAGAAATGATGCTCAATGAATCATTTCAATCCTTGAAATCAACGCACAATAATAATTTGTTTCATTCCTCTATAATTGAGGCTGAAAAGTAATGTTTCCGAATGTATTTAATTGTTGCACATCAAACATCTTATCTTTCTTCTTAAATCTTTACTAATATTATTAATGAAAATGTTTGAATTTTCGTTAGCAGTGAACTCAAAAATAGCTGTAGGTATGGATTTGCATAAAATTAGGCGCACGCATAGACCATGTCTTGGATTAACACATAGGCTACTTTTTCATCATCATCATCATCATCAGCCACATGACGTCCACTGCTGAACATAGGCCTGCTCCAAAGATTTCCAGACGTACCTGTCAAAAGTTGACCGCATCCAGTGTGTTCCTGCGTCCTTTATCAAGTCGTCTGCCCAGCTTGCAGGCTACTTTTTCCCCGTAATTTACTGATTGCTGCAGTAGGAATCAAAATATTTTAAGTCTAGTTTATAAAATATTAGACTCTGAATTGTTACATCAATTCAGGGGTTATTGTAAAGGAAAAGGCTTTAAACGCGGACAAAGCCGCGAGTGACCCTTGGTATTACATCAAAGCTTCATACACTAACAATCTAAAAACCCTAAATCTCTGTCTTCCACTACCAGTTCCACAGCCCTAATATCCCACGTCCGGCTCAGTCCATTCATTAGCAGGACGTTTAATCACGCGCTGCAATCAACGTGGACAATCACCTGTAATCAACGTGGCTTGAGGTTAATAGACCCAGTAATCGATCGATTTGATCGGCTGCATGGAAATTTAGGGGGTTTCTAGGTTAATGGCTAGTGTGGTTGGTAGAGTATGTTAAGGACATAAAATAAATAAAAAAAAACAACGGTGTTCGTTTCTCAGGCTTTGGTACAAGTGTAGTGTCTAATAGGTATGTTTTCTACCTGGCCAATCCCAATTTATCATAAAGATAAACCACAAATTGTCAATTCACATATTTTTAAATGTGAGTGTTCACATTGCACAAGAAGTTTCAGTCGTGATTAATTAGCCTCAAAATAAATCTATCAGCGTCTTTGTTCCCGATCACACCTATCTCTTGACAACATAACCTTCACCTTCATCTTCAAAGACCTTAATGTACAGATGCGGGCGCGCCGGTAGCCTCGCCGCGACTCCTGGCGAGAAACTCCTGGAGCTGCTGCGGCCGTCGTCAGGCACGCCGCGGCGACACTCCACGGCCGCGTGCGCACCGCAGCCGCCGCGGCCCTCAGGGTTCGTGTACTGTCCTTCGGACGCACTGCCCTACTGCCCGCCCTCGCGACTGGGCCCGCCACGGCCGCATATACCCAAGGTAAGACTATGGTTTTAAGGCTTGATAAAACTATTATCCCGGAGAAGCCTTCAAGCTCGCTACTGAGCGTCAAAACAAGACTACTACATTCTGCATAAAAAATGTGTATGGCGCTGACTCCAAATTGGGATAGACTTTAACCAAGATAGAAAACAACGCAGACTTTATCATTATAAAGAGTTTTCTAAAAGTATTATTAGACCAACGTGACGTTTAGCACTACAATTGATTTACTTGTCTCATCAAGAATCTTTTATACCTTATTTTTAACGTGTCCCGTGGCTATGTAGTATGGAAGCAATAATTTAAATCAGACACCAAAAAATAAGTTTCTTAATCTTTTAACTCGGCATTCCTAGTGACATCAATATTAAATGAAAGCTACTTAGCTTCCATTATTATGTAGTGCATTAAATGTGCTGCCAAGATCACTTAGCGTTACGCAAACGAAATAAAGCTACAGGTTTTTGCAGTTTATGTTGGCTTTTATAACTGGTTGCTTTGGAGTAAATTTCGGCATTTTTATTAACCAGAGATAGAGTAACAAATGAAGAAACTAACGTCCATACGGGCATAAGTTACTTAGTTAAGTACAGAGCTATGATTAAAAGTATTTTTTAGTGCTTTTGGTATAACAGCATTCGCGGTGAGTAGGCATAGCTAGAGCTAGAGCTATTGTTTGCATCTCTATAGATTGAAGATTATACTGGTAAATTGGTGGTAAGTTGATACATTTGTCCCAGCTGCAACCACCGCCCCAAATCCAGCCAGTGCTGCCACCGCAGCCACCGCCCGTCCCGCAGCGTTCAGCGGCGGTGGCGCCCGCGCCGCTGCCCGTGCCGCCGCCCGCGCCGCCGCGCCGCGCCTCGCCGCAGCCTCCGCGTCGCGCGCCGCCACCCACGCCGCCCCGCCCGCCCGCCGCCACTCCAGCCACAGACCCCAACGGCAACAAAAGAACGGTCGCCCCAATACCGCCTCAGCCAAGACTAGATTGTAACAGGAACCCGCAGCCACCGGTTCCCAGAAGACCGCCGCAGAAGATGCCCGACACTCCGTACACGCCAGCACCACAGAACAACCAGCCTATAAAGAGATCGCCAAGTTCAGGCTCGAATATAAGTGTGAGACAAGACTCTAATGTCTCGTCAGACTCGTTTAGTCAGACGTCGTCGCCGTCATACACGACGAAGACTATGGAGGCGCCACTGCTGCCTCACCAACACGTGAATAAGAGTTTGAACGCGAAGATAGCTCGCGGGCTTCTGCTGAAAGAACAGCAAGAAAAGGAGTCTGGTAACTCATCCATTACCAAGAGTATGTCCACGCCGGCGTCGCTGCAGACAATCGTCAGGTTCCAGAGCGGAAGCAACATGTCCTTGCATCACAGAGTAAGCTAATTCAGTACCTATTTTGGTTACTTGTCTTATATTTCGCCTCGTTATTAACAACGAACTCTATATTGAAAGTTATTCATACAATGCTAACTAATTTACTTTTAAGTTGTTCCATCCAACTGCGACATTGCAATTCTTCAGTTGCAATTGTACCCAGTTGCAAAATATAAATAAGAACTGCAATAAAACTACATGGTAATGTTACGACATTACTCTTTACCCGTATGGCCGCACTATCCATTTAATTTGTATTGTCGGTTGGGCGACGCTAGCTGTCAGAGGAAACGAGCTCACTCCATTATTCTTTGTCAACTATTGCAATTAGAAGTTCATTTAAAACGTAGTATAGGCTCGTAACATTTTTTGTATATATATATTTTTTTATGAGTTCAGAGACAAAGAATCATGGATTCATAGAGTTTCGGACAGTTAGAACTCTCCAAAACTGAGGGTTTCTGGGTTCGATTCCTAGTTTAACGAAACAAGTAACGTAAGTTATGTGTGTCTTTGTAACAAGAATAAAAAGAAATATTATTTATTCCTTAGTCTTGAACTGAGTGAGTATCTCCTCTCCTGATAATAAATAAAGTCGAACATTATATTCGAATACTTAAAGAAAGGTAGTATTGTTGTAATCTAAACAAAAAAAATCGATTAATGTAGTTAATTGATAGCTATCAAAAGTATTTACCTAATTTAAAACCATACAAAGTACAAAATTAAATAACAAACACAACAAAGAAACAATAGAGATGTTAACGTTTGTTGTGTTTATACAATTAAATTGTTTTATGTCGTGTGTTTAGATTAGTTTGCTCCATATTTCTTTTTACATTTCTTAGAATTATTTGGTAATACTTCACAGGTCCAACGAATCAAAGTGGTCTAGGTGACTTGTCTATAATTTTTTTGTTTAAGTCTATTTACTTGTCTTCAGCATTTTAATGTAAGTTCATCTTTCAAAACCGAATAAGGCAGGGTACATGTTTAGGGTTTCGCTGTAACCACAAGAGTCTACAACAAAACTGACATGACGCCAGTTCCTTTTTTCCAGTAAGGACTATTCGATGTGATTTTTTAAGGTTGTGTAGTCAATAAGAAACCCTTATAGTTTCACTATGTCCGTCTCTCTGTCGATTTGTGTGTCTATCTATTTGACGGTCTGTCTTTCTGTCCACATGACACACCTAAAGAGTGGACTAAAATTTGCAAGTACCTCTCCAATTAAAATGTAGACGATAAAAAGTCGTGGCGTTCCTCGTCGTTCGCCAGAATCATTCCGGCTTTTCTTATACTCATGATGTATTCAATAATATGCAAGTCGTTACATGGAAAATGTGACGTCAATTCCGCAGTGTATCGAAGGCCTAAATACAGTTTTTTTCGGTACAAAGGCCACTATAATAAAGTCAATGTGGCGGTGAACACTGTGCCAAAGAAATTTTCCGACGCTACACCTGTGTTTACCTAATTTGATTCAGCCCCGGGAATATGGTTACGCAATATAAGTACTGATTTTACTAGTTTTTATTTTGGATGTTTTAGCACCTCTTGGGAAAGCTCGGTCCACCATGTAAGGGTGACGGGGGATGATTAAAATTAAAAAATGATCAAGCACGTATATTATAAGAGAATATAGCTAAACAACTAATGTTATTCTCATTTAAATAGATTATTCACTTAATATTAAACAAAGGAATAAAATTAAGTGTTATTTAAAAAGCAATAAGAAATAATAAGCATTCCAGCGCAGTGAGTGCGGCTCCGCAAGACACATATTATGTTTACCCGGGCCAAGATTGCTTCCCCCGTTACTTTTGTGGCAGATTGTTTCCTTCCTTCTAAGGAAGGCCTTTAATGCACTGGCTCGTGTACTTTGCTTTGTGCAATCGTTGAGACAGTTTGCTCTACGCTTTTGTGGTTGTGATTGGGTCTTTTGTGGACAAAACTTACCAGCTAGTTGGTACGTATGTATAAGAGTTCGTCTAGATACCATTTTGTCTATTTAAAGTTATCAAGTACTGTTTAGATTTTTAAACTGTTAGCGTAATTATTGTATAATGAGGGTCCTTAGATCGGTACTTAACGGGCGAGTCTTGAATTTGAAAACGATAGAAATAGGTCCCGGATTCGATTCCTAAATGGACCAAAACTTGGTGTGGGGTTAACACTATTAAACCGACGTTTGGTCCCAAGACGCTGCCAGATAGGCTATCGGTTCTAAAAAATAATACATATCAACGTATTTGAGCAGATGTATAAGGTACTTGCGGTATCCTGATTCGTGTCACGTAATGCTCTACTACCTCTGCTTACCTCTCCAATGATACCGCGCGGATGTGAAGACAGGAGCTCATGTACGGAGTGTGTATTGTTTGTTAACACGGCGCTCGGCTGAGAGCCTCTCCGACGTACATGCTAGCTTACATAATTCCTTCTCGAACGTGTAGTGTAAAAACACGATTGTTGCGATTTAATTGTTCTTGGCGTTTTTGGCACTATAATAAATTACGAAATATTTATAATAGCGAGATTTGAATATCGATTTCCAAGAGACTTTAGAAGTCGGAAATCTTTCAGCTTTTCCTTATACGTGTACGTCAAAGTGCCTTATACGTGTAGGTACCTACGTCAAAGTTACTGTAATTCACCTCGACGGGTCCGTAGAACAAAGTCGTATATGCAAAATGTTAGCTTTTCAGTAGAGCGCTTTGAAAGTCGTTAGTTTGTATTCATGTGCGAATTAGTGCTTTTTTCACACATTAAGTTCAAAGTTGTTACTGAACCCTATAGAATATAATGTTTTGTTCACTATAACTTGTGATTTTCACAATTAACTTAGACTTTTAAAGAGCTCTACTGAAAAGCTTCATTTTGCATATACGACTTTGTTCTACGGACCCGTCGACCTGATCGCAAAATTGAGATTTTCAGATATAGTATCGGCTGACGAGAGATGATTATCATTGGTGACTTTAAATGTAATAAATGGTGTAACTAATTTTATTTTTACGTTTTCAAACTTCAATACTTTAATATAAGCGCCCTTTGGCAAGCCACGATACTACGAGAAATTTCCCGAATCGAGTTATGAAATATTCAGTCCGCTTCCACCCAAGCCTTACACCTCTCGGTAGTGGTACAACTAGCGATCGTCTCTTTGTTAGTTGGTGCAAGATGCACCGGATAACCAGCTCAGCAGCCGATTTGTACACGTTTCCCACCACTCTGATTCTTTTACTTACCGCCTATTGTGTTCCTTTGAATGCTTCCGAGACTTATAGCCCTTCTTTATTATCGTAGATGAAATGTTCTTGTAATACAATGATCTCGTCTATTTCATGATAAGCGGGATTAATACTTTGCTGTTTTGATCGCTACTTTACCTACATTACAATCTGGACTTGATCAAAATGTAGTTTTTAGATCAGGGATAGTTTGGTTTTCTATAAAAGAGTTATTTGAAATCAGTCCAGAGATTTCGAAGCATTAAAAACAATAATATATTATGTCGTATTTGGGAATATAATCTGCACAATACCACTGAATACTCACGCAAAAAAATGAGCTGTTCTACAATCGTTTTAATTATCATAACATGAAAGAAAGTTGACATAAATCTTCTAATGTGTAATAGATAATAACATTGACGCTCATTATATGCATAAAGAGATTTATTTTACTAGCAAAAACAACTTTAATATGACATTCTTTGCGAGGAAGTTGCGGGGCCTGCTTCCATTGCTCATTCCTCGGTATATGAGTGTCGTCAGTTTCGGTCGGTCTTAACCATTTAGAAGCAAAATATTTTATTTTGTAAATTATGTGTAAGATAATACTGCGTTAAATTCAGAAGAATAACTAATATATTTCTAAATATATTAAGCATAATATGTTGTGTGTGTGCATGTCTTTATAAGTTATAACGTCATTTGACAACATTATTAGGTATTTTATAGCAATAAAATACCTAATAATGTTGTCAAATGACGTTATAAAGTGTCTAGGTACACTCAAAGGCTACACACACGCTTCTAGATTTATATACTAAATAATTTAATTATAATCAGCATTGTAACCGATTTCAAAAAACAGGGGGACTCAATTTGACGCGTACGTAGTTTTATACTTACTTATCTTGTCTAACCACCTGTTTAAATAAATGATCTCATTCGCCTTTTCAACATCGAACAATACGAACAAAGTTTTTTGACTCGTTTCAAATTTGGTTTATTTGTGAGATCCAGATCGAAGTTTATGATTGGGATCGTTCTTGAAAACGGCCGTAAATTCAGTTATTTGTTTATGTAGAGTTCTAAAGATTCTATTAAAAAAAGGTAATATTTTAGGGAGGCTTATGTTCAGCAGTGGGCTTCATGTGGCTGATGATGATAATGATGATGAATCTTTATAGATATCCTTTATAAAGATTCATGATTATCCTTTATCCTACGGTGTACGGGAGCTTCTGAGCCCCCGCAACAACAGGAGACGGACCGCAACAGCGGTACGCGCAGGGGCGGTTGCGGACGACAACTTAGACGTGAGTCGGAGGAAGCCCGCAGCCGTCCCTAACGCGCCGAAGATGGCCACCGCGGAGTTTTAGTTGGTATGCCGTGTGGTGTACATAGGTTAGGGACTCGGCCCGGCGGTCGCCCGACGTTTTCCATCTCTCCGGGCGGCTTAACGTCGGGTCGTAAGGCACGGTGAACCCAACATAACCGCTCAGTCGTTCCCCTTGAACACTGGGCGGTAGTAATAAGTCACTTTCTTCGCGTCAATAAAAAAAAATAAAAAAAAACAGATATCCTTTATAAAGGTCGCAGGAACAAGCTGGATGCAGGCAGCTTTCGACAAATCTGTCTATAAACTTTGTGTGGCTGATGATGCTAGATCCTATTAACAAGGTTTAATGCCGTATATTGTTTTGGTGTAGATGTTGCGCGACATGCGCGGCGCGGGCACAGAGACGTCTCCGCACAGGTTCAGGCTGATGCAGCTCGCACTAAACGCGGTGGCGCTGCTCGCCATCACGGGCGCGCTGTTCGCGTACTTCCGAGCCAACCCTGCTGTACAGGTAGGTCTATAATATCATATTTCATGCTGATATCCTTAGAGCCTAAGGGGTAAAGTGCGCCTTGTCTAGACTATTTTTTTTCTATTATTTATATAAATGCCCAAAATTCAATAAGAATCACGTATGCGCTGCCAGGTTTAAGTGAAATGAATTGTAATTACTTGATACTATAAGTGCTGGATTGCAAAATGTCCTAAGTCAGGTCGAACGGGCCACTTGTGTTGTAAAGAAATATGTATACAGTATGCCTCTATCTCTTTCTTCTCGTTTGGTGCCCGTCGTGACTTTTCTGTTACGTATACATTCATCGCAATGCAATAACTACACCTGCGTAAGTGTGATAACAACTTTGAAGGTGTGTGTGTACTGTGTCTAACAACCCACCTTGTGGTAGACGAGAGGTCTAAGCACTCATTAGATGAGACCCGTACACCAGCCAAATAGTGAGTGAAATGTCACAGCGTATTACTATGTCTTATTTGAAACGTAACGGCGTGAAACCGCGAGACGTGTACGATAATATTTCAGCAGTAAGAAGCTTATATATTGTGAAGTATGAAGTAGATGTTTTTGTTTATCATAACAATTCTTTAAGATAAATACCTCGATGGTACGTTTCTCGTTTACAAGCCCATGTCTGTGTAAGGTACCCATATAATCTATTCCTGCAGCTAAACAGTTGTTGTTTTCCGCATTGAAGGATATGCCATGAGTAATCTGGGCATAATTAAAGTTAAAATCGCGATCTGTGATTCGACAATGTTTTCATCTAGCGAGGTTACCGCTGCTTTTTCCCCAAAAGAAAAATACGGCAAAATATGCCTGAAAAAAAGTAACACAGAATACTTCCTTTTCGAATAAAGATTATCATAGATTTATTGATAAGGAGTGCCTTTAAAACGGGCTATGAATAATAAAATAATATTTAGCCACGTAAACTTTTAATGCTTATTTTGTAATAAAAACTGTACTAGCGTACCTCATATAGATTACTAGCAGTTCTCGCGGCTCCGCCAGCGTGAAAAAGTTTTTCCGGGACAAAAATATTTTCCCGATATAAAAAGTAGCCTATAGCACTCAGGAGTTAGGTAGCTTCCTATAAGTGAAAGAATTTTCAAAATCGGTTCAGTAGTTCCTGAGATTAGCGCGTTCAAACAAACAAACAAACAAAGTCTTCAGCTTTATAATATTAGTATAGATAGGTAAAATATTACAAAACACAAATTCTACCTTGTGAGGAAAATGAATTGTCAGTGGTAACGAAACTAAGTGGACGATAGCCTAGTTGGGAATGGAACGGTCTGCCGAGACAATGTCCGGAGGTTCAAAACCCAAGGCACACACCTCTGACTTTTCAAAGTTACGTGTGTATTGTTTATCAATTATCGTTCGCTTTAACGGTGAAGGAAAACACCATAAGGAAACCTGCATTCCTAAGAAGTTTTTTATAAGAATTTCGAAGGCATGAGAAGTCTACCAACCCGCACTAAGCCAGCGTGGTGGACTAAGATTTAATACAGGGCTGGCATTGTTATTATATTATTGATGGTAACTAAACGATAGCACTGAGATTGTTGCTGGAACTTTCTTTCCCATCGACGCTTCAAGCCTACTTCATTACAGTTTATCATAAACGTGAAATATGAAATGAAATGAAATGAAATGTATTCGCGATTTTTTCCCAATTTAAACCGCTTACCTAAATACCTTATTAATTGGCGCTCGAAGTTTATTTTGACAATTGTCCCACGCAATCCCCCACCCAATCCGTCTTTGGCGTTTTACCTCCCTTATTCATGTTGATATAAACACGAGTGCTGTGGGAGTGTTTAATCTTCTTATACGAAAATCGAGAACTAAAAGATTCTCTTTTGATATAATAATGAAATATATCGAAAATTCTAACACTATCAAATTGTATAAAGACACCAAGTTTTGCTCGCGTATGTCCGTTCTCGGTGTAAAAGCGTTGCCGGGATGCCGTCTATTACTTCCCGAAGCATATTCAGTTTACACAATAAACTTAACGCAAATAATAATAATATTAAAACGAGAGTCGACCAAATCGCGGTCTCAAGAGAACTGTCTTCGGCTGACTGGTCACAAGTCACCAACACATCTGATGTAAACGATGCAGCTGAAAAACTCAATATTATACTCAATTCAGCTATAACAAATAATACAACTGAAATAAAAATTAGTAGATCCCGACGGAATTTAAAACCCTGGATCACCGATCTGATCAGGTCTGATTAAATGTCAACGAAAGCGTGATAGGCTACATTTGAAAGCAAAAAAACATCCTAAAGATACAATAAAACAAACAACCTACAAAAGATACAGAAACTTTTTAACCGAACTTCTATATAGAATTAGATCTCGATACGAAACACAACAACTTACAAAAAACAAAAATCACCCCAAAAAACTCTGGAACTCGATCAAAAACATCTGTGATATTACTAACTGTAGGAATGATGCAACATTATTAACATCTATAAAATCAGATCCAATTGAATCTTTGAATGTTGTCAATCAATACTTTGCCGGTGTTGGTAAAAATCTTGCAGACAAAACGTTGTCAAACCTGGGTACTACAGAAGCAACTCTCGCTAAAAACTATTTCCTGCCTAACTCCCCAAGAGATTCAATATTTCTTCAACCAACAGATGAACAGGAAATAGAATAATATATTTCCTTATTAAAAATGGATAGTTCGCCAGGATTCGATGGCTGCACTCCAACTTTAATTAAAACAAATAAAAACTACCTATTGGGTCCTTTGACTCATATATTTAACCTGAGTTTGTCTCAAGGTATATTTCCCTCTGTTTGGAAACTAGCAACTATTACGCCAATACATAAAGGCGAAGACAAGTCCATTCCCAGCAACTACAGACCGATCTCCTTATTGAGTATTCTTTCTAAATTGCTAGAGAATATAGTCAAAAAACGACTTATATTTTACTTGGAGCAGCACAATATAATAGCAGGTAACCAGTTTGGCTATCGGCAAGGTTTTTCAACTGATGATGCAGTTAATCTTTTGACTAAGAACATAGCAGAATCTCTTGACAAAGGGCTGTGTTGTTTAGGCGTATTCATGGACCTTGCCAAGGCCTTCGACACAGTTTCTACTCCGATTCTACTAAAAAAGTTGGAATGTATAGGTATTAGGGGATCTGCCCTTGAATGGTTTCGCAGCTATCTCAGTCATCGCTCACAGCGTGTTAAAATTGGTTCCGTCGTTAGCGAAGTTCTTCCAATTTGTTGCGGAGTTCCTCAGGGCAGTATTCTCGGACCCATACTCTTTTCTATATACATGAACGATATTCTTAAGCTTCAAATACCAGGAGCAAACGTAGTATGTTACGCCGATGATACCGTAGCGGTCTTTAGTGGCCCCTCATGGGATAATGTACGCGACATATCGGAAAAAGGTTTAAGGCAACTAAAGGAATGGCTAAACATAAATCTCCTCACAATGAACGCAAATAAAACGAAGTTTGTTACATTCCACAAAACCAAAGTATCTAACCCGAACAATCTGCAAAAACTTTAAATTCATACTTGTGGAACCAATGCCAATTCAACTCACCTTCATCCTTGTACATGCAGTACAATTGATCGGGTTGTCTGTATAAAATACCTTGGACTTCTCTTGGATGAGAATGTTAACTTTAAAAAACACATCCTATGCCTCGCTGGGAGAACAAGGAAAATTATCTATATTATGAAAACTCTTTGTCGTCTTGTTGACACGGATGTGCTGATAGTGGTATATATGGCTCTCTGTCAGTCAATCTTATATTATTGCATATCAGTTTGGGGCGGTTCTCATAAAACTTACATGATGGTTCTTGAGAGAGCTCAACGCGCGGTTCTAAAGGTTATGTTATCTAAACCCTTCCGCTTCCCTACGGATGACCTTTACAACGAATGCAAGGTTCTTAGAGTACGTCAACTTTATATTTTGAAGACAGCCGTGTATATGCACAAGAAAATTCTTAATTCCCCAATATATCCTGACTTACTCCAGAAAAGAATTTACTCTATTCCGATGCCGGCGGTTCGCACCTCATTTGCAAGACGTCTGCCTCTTTACCAACATCCCAATATTTACAATAAAACCTGTCGCGAATGTAACATTAAAACTATGACCAGTAGCATGGCCAAATTCAGGATAAAAAAATGGCTGTGCGGCTTGGGATATGATGAAACAGAAAAAATCATCACAAACATACAAAAATAAACACAAAATACACATACACACACACACACACACACACACACTGAACTCATTCATAGGTTGTAGCTACGTCTCATTTAATATTTTCAAAAAATTATAAATAATTATTAACATTTTCCTAGTTTACTGTACAATACAACGAGAAAAGAAAAAAAAAATACAAATGAACAATACAGTCAATCTCCACTCATTGATCTTCGCGATACAGGCCTTGAGCCTAGTGCAAAGTTCGCCGGTAATGTTCTAATTATAGTACAATATTGTTTATTTTATTTTAGTTATATCACCTTTGTAAGTGTTTTGTACTTTTCTGGAAAATAAATAAATTATTATTATTATTATTATTATATTAAAATTAAATTGAAAAACAATTGTTTCCGACCACCGTAAAAAGATCGCACAAAGAGCGCGTATTTAATTATCATCGTTCATGTCGCGAAGTGGCTCTCTACGTGAACAATCAAAATAAAGGTGGGGGATGTGGCCAGGTGGGGGATATTTATAATGGATATGAGTTGTGTCAACTATTTTAATGTTTATGATGTATAATAACAATACCAACCCTGTATTACATACTGGTCGCTGCTAAGCACGGATTTACTACTGAGAGGTCTTAGTTCAGTACGCTGCTCTAGTGCGAGTTGGAAGACTAATGTTTGTGTTTGATGCTACTTAATTATGAGACAAGCAGGTTGTATAGCACCTATAGTATGATTATGTATGTCTATAGATAATAGGAACACCGAATAGCACTTTAAATTTCAGATAAACGAAAGGCACTGCACAGTGCTGTCCTAAATACATTCATGCTTCAAGGGTTACCCCACTTCAGACTGTGTATTTTCTGGTAATTAGTTGAAGTTAAAAATTTCATGTAACGCAACACCTAAACACGAGGTCGGGCCTCCTTCACACCTAAAGTATACACAATGCCAAAATTTCTGTACAATTTGTGCGACTTCCTGCTCGCGCTTTGTGCTCATTGTTTTAATTTTCGTTTTGTTTAACTTTTTCAACGAGGCGCCGCTCCGCATTGTTTCGTTGTGCGGTTTTCACGTGTCGTCTTCACGTTTTCCTGGCGGTACTCCATTTTATTATTTTCTTTGATGTTTCTGGGATTCGTTAAGGTCAGTTTCAAAGATTTCATTCGTGTATTTTTCCTTTTTTATGCTACGGATATTTTTAGTGGAAAGAAAATTTCGGAATCTGTTTACCGATTAAACATGTTGCTCGTATTTTGGTTGAGATTACTGTGTAAATGATAATCAAAAGCAACGAATATCAATAATTATACATACATACATATACACTCACGCCTGTTATCCCCGAAGGGGTAGGCAGAGGCGCAACTAGTGCACCCACTTTTCGCCATTATTCCGTCCCATGATGTGATAGAGGGTGAGCCTATCGCCATATCGGGCACAAATTCCAGACTCCGAGCTGATACTGAATAGAAAAACTCAATACCACTTTGCCCGACCCGGGGATCGAACCCGAGACCTCAGCTTTGCAGTCGTACTGTAATACAACTACGCCACCGAGGCAAACAATAATTATATTTTCAAATTAAGTTACCAAGAACACGAATATTTACTAATATTTTAACGAATTTAAGTTTGCAATGGCGATAATGATTAGGTCGTGAACCGTGAGGAGAAAACGTATTAAAATTTATAGCTAGAAAATTGTTTGATGTGCGATTTTAAATTTAACTATTACACGTGAATAGCCGATAGCGATAAGCTCACTTTAATAACAATTAATGCTAAGTTCACTAGCAAGTTCTTGCAGCAATATATTGCACAAGAATTTCCTGATTTGATTAATTAGCGGCAATCAAGTCCTTATAATTATTTACACGGTAATTGCTTGCAGAAGTAAACTTCTGCAACTCTCCTTGCTACCTAAGCCTCGGTTACTGATAGGTTTTTATGATTGCAAGTTTTTCTACTCCTTCATGGGTAAAAACCTTAGCTAATGTAGAACCTTAATAACCATCACAATCTCCCACAGTATGTGTCCCAAGTGGTGAACCGGTCGTCGATCGTGACGTGGCCGGCGCCCACGGAGCCGCCCGGCGCGAGGAACCCGGCGCCTGGCGTGTGTCTCCCCGTTATCGTCAGCTTCTGTCAGCAGCACCGCATCTCGTACAACTTCACCGTCTTTCCAAACTATATCGGACATTTTGGGCAAAGGGATGCTCAGCAGGTAAGAACGTATATAACTTATATCAATGACAAATTCCCTAACAAGGAACATACAAAATCTCGCCATGTTGTGGTGTAAAATAAAAGTGTATCTAGTATTAGTTAGATATAGTTCTGACTAATATGATTTGGCTTGAAGGTACCAGATATGCTTCAGAAGGACATTTGTTTCTTCAATCATGGTAAACTTTGCTTGATGTAGATATTTTATTACTGAGATTTCTTTTTCTTGCACTCTGTACGCGTGATGGTCTTTCACTGGGATGAAAAAACTCATTTTTAAGAATTAATGAGCTCCAAAACCGTCTAAGAAGGCCACTGCAGGATTTGTTTGATATGCCGATGTAAAAACATAATATGAAAAATCCCAATTAATGAATATGAAAATCTTGTGAAATAAATGCAAATAAAAATACTTTCACATCTATATTATCGAGTATAATGGAAATGCAATAATCATTTTGCTATGTTTGACTCTGACCCGCACACGAATAAGTTGTATACAGGATTAATAAATTAATCCATATTGCTAAATGGAATTGACTCGTGTCCTTTCCGTCCGTCGAGATTATAGTATAGCAGACACAATTATTTAATGTAATTTTATTATAGTTAATAAATAATATCATCATTGTATACAGTTCTATTGTTCGGCCTTCTCTACCACTGAGACGGTGTAGGTCTTAGTCCATTAGGTGAGCCTAGTGTGGGTGGGCAGAGATCAAATACCTTCGAAAGACTTTACTGGTGGTAGGTCTCTATTCTCTCGCAAGCGAGGAGCCGTCTGAGTAGGGACTACCGTAATGTTGAGTTCCGGTATGAAGGACATTGTAGCTAGTGTCATTACTGGGTAGTATGAGGCTTAACCTCTTGTGTTTCGGGATGACCAGCGCACAATTCAATTCTGGTTAGTGTTGCTTCTGTTTATAGACGGTTGTATTTATCATCAGCTGCGCGGAATGCTCGCCTCTTTGTAAAAAATAATTAAAGTAATATTTCTCCCAGCTCTAAGCCTGACAGACTAAAGAATGAGGCAATTATTTTACAATAATAAATAAAAAGAAAGGACATTAGGTATGTACTAATGTACTATTGTATGTACTTTCCAATATTCATAATCCAGGGAGGGTGCAGATACCGCCTGCCAGGGAGCCCTTTGAAGAGTCGTTAAGTAGCCATTAAGGGGCGAACACTCGGCCCGCCGTCTAATGAAGGACGTTCCAAGTATGCGGACAAAATGACGTGTATCCTCGTATATTTTGTAATCTTTTGATTTACCGATGAGCGGGGCTTTAAGATTTCTGAGTGAAACAGCTGATGGTAATTTTCTAGTTGATTGGTTTCCGTCTGTGAACGTCTGGATAGAAACCACGGTAATGACTAATGACTTGCTTGCGTCATCGAGCTATAAAAATATGTTCAAAATAATATACGATATTGTCAACTAAGCTTTCCTTTTATTCCTCCAGTTTTTAACTGTCTAGTCCCCTCAAATCGCAGTTAGCTAATTACCGTACAACATGTACCAACAAAGCATCACTGAACCCGTCCATCAAAAACCCATGGACGTGGCTCCTCACGCCGCGGCGAGATTATACCGCGATCTAATTAATTGGGGCAGACTTTGATCGTATCGATATCGACAGTTCACCGTGTGTTTACCCTTAGACTCGATCACTGTATATCTTTTGAAGGTGTATTTGGTTTTGAGTTAAGTTTAATTATATTTGAGTAAGTATTGCTCGAGGTTTCGCCCGCGTGAAAAGCTTTTCCCGCTACAAGTCTTGTAAAAGACATTACAACGCGACGCCAGTACCATCTGATTAAAAAATCAGATTAAAAATTACCATTATTTCCCATGGCAGAGAACTATCGGGATAAAAATGTGTTAATCCAGGGCGTGATGTAGGTACTCGTGGCAAATTCCACTCAAGTCTTGGTTTGGTTGTTTCTGCGTTTACTTCTAACAAACGTCTAAACATTTTCATAAACTTTCGCATATTAATAATACTTAGATTGTGTAAGCTACCGCCGCATTGGTTTAGTGGTTTTAAATGAGCTGTGGACCGGAGGATGTTGGGTTCAATTTCGAATTAACCAAAAGAAATTAAGAGGCTGTATATAAAACTTAGACTATTTCAATCAAGTTTTCATCGATATTTAAAAAAAAATGATTTTATAAATTTTTAATACATCATTGGAAGGACTATTTCAACACTAATGGAATAAACGAGCCAGATTTTTAATTTATCTTTCTTTAATTTCAATCTATCTTTTCACAAATGATACTCCAATAGAAAATGTGTAGTAGCTTCGTTAACATTAATATTTGAGGACGAAGGATACCTACAACAAATCGGCAATATCATTCTTTAGCTTGTATTGGATTTCCAAGACAACAAAACAGTAGTCTTCGATTTGGATAATGCCATCCGAGTTAACCAAGATAAGATTTGTTCTCCATAAAGGTAGGCTTTAGTTGGGAATGGAACGGTCTACCGAGACATTGTCCGGAGGTTCAAACCCAAGGCACACACCTCTGAGTTTTCGAAGTTATGTGTGTATTGTTTATCAATTATCGTTCGCTTTAACGGTGAAGGAAAACATCGTGAAGAAACCTACATACCTGAGAATTCTTTAAGAATTTCGAGGGTATGTGAAGTCTGCCTACCCGCATTAGGCCAGCGTGGTGGACTAAGGCCTGAACCCTCTCAGTAATGGAGGAGGCCTGTGCTCAGCAGTGGGCAATATATAATACAGGACTGATTACAAAAGTAGGCTTGGCGAAGTGTATAAATGCCTTCCATGCTTCCATTCCTTCCTTCCTGCCATGGGTAATAAAAGTGTGCCTATGATGTTTTTTTTTATGGCATTGAATGACGAGACGAGCATGCCATTCGCCTGATGGTAAGCGATACGACCACCCATAAACAGTAGAAATACCATCCAGCACCTTGAGTTACAAAGTACTGTGTGGCATTCTTCTGCGCTCGTCATCATGAGACATAAGATGTTAAATCTCATTATGTCCTGTAAATACACTGGCTACAATGCCCTTCAAACCGAAACACAACAGTGTATGCACACTGCTGTTTGGCGGTAGAAATAGACATTGCGGTGGTACCCATCCAGACGGACTCTTACCATATGAGATTCCTACCACCAGTAAAATGCATCTTTGTCTTCGTCAAACACAGCTGTTTCGTTATTTCACTAAAAGTTAAAAGGATTACATCATAACACAGGAGTCGTTAGCGGATCAACTTTCGGCGAATCAATCATTGTCACCGCACAATAGGGGTTTCAGGCTTACAAGCTGAAAGCTATGTTTTTAGTATGAATAATTAGGACCATGGTATACAGTAGAGCTTTTTTTATGCAAGTCAATGATGAGTGAGCTGCCTGATATGCCACGACTGTTTACAGCAGGAATTTCAATCGAAATTTTTAATGTACTACTTTCGTTAGCAGGGATCATGAACCTCGTAAAAGTGGAGGCAATACTAAATACCTAAGTGAAAATGACCGTGGTCGAACGCTCACTATCTAAATACACACATAATAACGAGAAGTGATATGTGTTGTCTGTGTCTTATGTATGTATTCAGAGAGTGTCCGACCACAGTCGTCTTTACTTAAGTATTCAGAGTGTTGCCTTCACTTATATCTACAAGCTTCTTGCCTGGGATATTAGATATCAACTTACAAAGTGGCTTTTAATGGCTACGATATCTATCAATCAATACTAATGGAACAATACTGCTTGGCTGCAGAAATAGACGTCGTAGTGAAAGCTAGTACCTAGTGATATGTGCAGGGTTGTATATTGATGAATAAAAGACCAATAACGAGAATCAAATCACATTAAAAATTCAACTGGTTTTTCAAAATTTGTTCAGTGCCATACATCAATGATAAATAATTTAGGTTTAAATTACAGCCAACTGTGGGAAATCTAGTTAATTCTCTGGTTATTACTTCCAAGGCATTTATATAGAAACGAATATTTGATATGAAGCTAAAACAACATTTTCTTGACATCACGCTAAAGGTCAACAGTTCACCTTAAGAGTTCTACGCCCTATCAGATAACCTTATTAAATTTTAAGTAATTTAATTATGTTACAAATAAGTACGATCGTAAAGTAAAGATATAAATTAAGGTATTGCCATTATTTCACACAAAAGTTGCTGTTGAAGCAGCACTCATTTTTAAGTTTAACTTTTTTACGCTTTTAGCTTGTCAATGCTCTCTGAGAGATCCAATCCTAGGAAATTGGTGTTAAATTAACCCACACAAAGTATTTCCCCACTTCGAAATCGAACTCTAGCCTTCCTAATCTTCAGTACCTACATGCGTTTTTTTTTTCAAATGATACCTATGGTCGACCTTTGTCTAGGTTTTAAGAGTAATTTCTTCCTCAGGATCTAGAAATCTACGACGCAGTGGTGGACGTGCGGTGCTACGAGCTGACTGCGCTGTTCCTCTGCTCACTATTCGTGCCCAAGTGTGGACCCCTAGGCCACATGGTGAGACCATGCAGGAGTCTCTGTCAAGGTAAGAGTTTGTTTTCTAAGTGCAGCGTATGCTATTGTTGTTTGTAGGCAAAAAAACATGTGTGTGTACTGTGTACCTACTGATGGTCAGTGATCATCACCGCCCCTGCAATTACCAGAGGAAAAGTGAGCGCATTACCGAAATTTGAGGGGGAGAAATTTAAACTAAGAAGATTATTTGTTAGGTTTTATGTGACATTAAGGGCCTGTTTCACAGGTTATAAGAAATGTTTATTTGATATATGCTCATATTAAACAGCTAATGTAGATAGTACATAGAGTACCTATAGATTAGAGTGTGACTTTTGTGTTTGATCAGCTTATACGTTTATGTGACGAATGGTATTTATCAGGTGAAATCGGCCATAACTCTATGTAACAATACTGTGAATTAATCAGTTCTAAGCTTTGAGTTCTACCAATGGAGATGTGATGACTGGGCGAACCCCTAGGTTGGCCATACATGCGTAGCTGCCATAAACTTTATTAAAACCTATGGGACTTGCGATCTGTTATAGTTATATAATGCACCCTTTCCTGCCTATCCTGCACTTTCCTATTGTCCACTCAGCTCTCCCATACATCATATATACCGGTCCCCCTTGGTCCCCGCCAGTCTCTTCCCATCCTTCACGCTAGACGGCTGTCTTTTAAAATTATTTCGTGTTTTTATTTTTTAAAAAACCCATTTACAAAGTCCTGTATAACATTTGGTGGCAGCGTAAAGGGATTTCTTAAAATAATCCCCGGACGTCTTCAACAATAACTGCGGCAGTAACCATTCGGACAAAAGTGCAGTGAAAAAGTGTACCAAGTTCGAGCCGGCCCACTCCGAATTATTGTGTAACCTGCAAGGAAGCCATCACTGCGACTGTTCGTGCTGTACAAAAACCAGCCAGCAGCCAATCTCCTGCGATCCTGTGTTCCTGATTAGACGACTCCTTGCGCGCTAGCAAGTAAATCCAGAGAGACTCCAAGGAAGAATTATGTTCATCGCAATCATCCTCTCAGCATTCCAGTGAGTAATTTTTAAATTCGGATTTTGGTCATTGCTATACTATAATTGTTTCTTGTGTTTACAATTTCTACACTGTGTATTGTCCAATTGTACAAATTATTGATAGTATTATAATTCCACAATGGCTGAGAGATCACAGAGCCCAAAATTTGAAACCCCCGAAATCGCGGTAATTAATACAGAAGAGGAAGTTTACTGTCCTCCTCCTCAAGGACCCACTACGAGGTCGAATTCTAAAAAGAAAATTGTGCCACAAAAACCTGAAATAGATCTATCAACCCTTTTAAAATTTATAAAACCCTACGATGGGTCCAGAGAAAAATTAAATTCATTTCTCGTTAATTGTAACAATGCTTATGAATTGGCATCTGATCTTCAAAAAGACATCATTTTTAAATACATTATTTGCCGGTTAGAAGGCAAAGCTGAAACCGCTTGCTCTATTAAAGAATTTTATAACTGGCAACAGCTGAAAGATTTTCTTAAAACACAGTTCAGCGAAAGGAAATACTATGCTCATTTGATCACAGAATTACAAGAGTGCAAACAACAAATTAACGAGACTGTGAGCCAATATGCATTGCGAATAGAAACTTGTCTCTCACAGCTATTAACCGAAATATCTATCACACATGGCAATAAAAATCGA
This sequence comes from Lapara coniferarum, assembly GCA_949316025.1. NCBI lineage: Eukaryota > Metazoa > Arthropoda > Insecta > Lepidoptera > Sphingidae > Lapara > Lapara coniferarum. The sequence goes on along the minus strand of OX438919.1, from coordinate 979,020 downwards.
GAAATGATTGGTCGTACAGCAGCCATGGAGGAACTAGCCCTCCATCACTTCCAAATGGGGTTGATGCCCCGCATTTCTAATATCGTTAGGTGCAAATCCTCTAAAACATTAAATGAAGCCATTAATATGGCAATCTCCGAAGAAAAAATTCAAATATCCCTATCTAAACAGAATCAGGGACCGTCTAGCGTGCAACATCCACGACAATTATACAGGCCAAATATTCCAAAACAAAATACTCAACCTATGCGACGCAATTCTTATCCCAATTTTAATCCAAATCCAAGTCGCTCGAATTTTAATCCAAGTCGACCTTACGAGTCTAATAATTCCTTAGTAGTTTGTAGATATTGCAAACTTCCAGGCCATAGCCTAGAACAGTGTCGAAGAAGAGAATTTAATAACAATCGTTTTAAGAATTTCAACCAAGGTCAATCAAGGATACCTCAACGCGTCCATTTCATTGCTGGCGATACTACGACACCTGATGGTAACGAGTATCCAATGGACATCGCCGAAGGTTACGACACTGTTGACGCAGATTCAAAAAACGAATAAACGTCTCGTCCCAATGCCGTGCGGGACTTCATGCGCCAAAAATCGGCATTTCAAACTATGTTCCAAAATCCACTGTATCCAGGTCCACTAACAAACAGGGTAACCAGCCCCAAACCTATAGTGGTCCTATCTCTAAATCCAGGTACACTAACAAACAGGGTAACCAGCCCCAAACTTATAGTGTCCCTAATCCTATATCCGGAATCACTAACAAACAGGGTAACCAGCCCCAAACTCATAGTGATTCTCTCTCTGTATCCAAATCCACTAACAAACAGGGTAACCAGCCCCAAACTTATAGTGGTCCTATCTCTAAATCCAGGTACACTAACAAACAGGGTAACCAGCCCCAAACTTATAGTGTCCCTAATCCTATATCCAGAATCACTAACAAACAGGGTAACCAGCCCCAAACTCATAGTGATTCTCTCTCTGCATCCAAATCCACTAACAAACAGGGTAACCAGCCCCAAATCTATAGTGGTCTTATCTCTAAATCCAAAATCACTAACAAACAGGGTAACCAGCCCCAAATTCATAGTGATCCAATTGTATCCAAGCAGCAGCATAACAAGGTTGGTCTGCAAAATCCTTCAAATCCAAACGTTTATGAAATAACGAGTAATCCTGCAAAAACATTGTTGCCTCATGTTCTTATTCAATCCTCTATATCCGATATCCCATTGTCCTTATTAGTAGACTCAGGGTCTTCTGTCAGCCTATTAAAATACTCATGTATAGAGAAACATCCCAAACTTATAAAAGAATTTATCCAATTAAAAGGTATTGATTCAACAGAAGAACCTATTTGTACCCGCGGCCATTTCCAACTTAAATTACATATCCCGAAATCCACAATATCACACAAATTCCATGTCATTGACATCGTACACCTACCCTATGATGGAATTATAGGCTCCGATATGCTCAACGCCTTAGGGTGTAGTATAAATTATACTAACGATTTACTTTATATCGGGAAATCATCCTTAAAACTACATTTTCATGATCCTGCTTATATAATCCCTGCTAGAACAGAAACTGTAATAGAATGTTCTGTGTCCAACCCCGAAATTAAAGAAGGGTTAATTCTAGACCAAAATTTGTCCGAACATCTATTAATCGCGAATTGTCTCGTGCGAGTTAAGGAGAATAACAGAATTAATATTTCCGTTCTTAACACTTCAGAAAAAGCTATGAATTTAAAATCAAACTTAAATCTGAAGCTTGATCCTATCGAGTCTGTACAATTTAAAAACTACCCTTCCGGTACTATAAATCATATAAGCAATTCAACAAACAGTTTTAAACGCACTGAAGAAGTATTGCGACAACTTCGCACCTCGCACCTCAATGATGAAGAAAGAGATGTTCTATTACAATTATGTTCTGATTTTTCCGATATTTTCCATCTTCCAGGAGAAAGCCTTACTCACACAAACGCCCTCAAACATGAAATTAAAACTACAACAGAAATTCCGATACATACCAAATCATATAGGTTCCCAGAAGTCCATAAAACCGAAGTTCGCAAGCAAATAGATAAAATGCTAGAGCAAAACATAATTGAACCCTCCGATTCCCCTTGGTCATCACCCATATGGGTTGTCCCTAAGAAACTTGATGCTTCCAATGTACAAAAGTGGCGAGTGGTGATCGATTATCGGAAGCTGAATGATATAACAATCGGCGACACTTACCCTATCCCTCAGATTACTGAAATCTTAGACCAACTCGGGAATAGTAAATATTTCTCCACCTTAGACTTAGCATCGGGATTCCATCAAATTGAATTAAACGAAGCCGATAAACCTAAAACAGCTTTCACCGTTCCTGAAGGACATTACCAATTTCTAAGAATGCCGTTCGGGCTCAAAAATGCCCCCTCAACATTCCAGAGACTCATGAACTCTGTCTTGTCTGGTCTTCAAGGCATTCGTTGCTTCGTCTATCTGGACGATGTAGTGTGTTATGGCTATGACCTTAAATCCAGCATTTGTAATCTAGAAGCAATTTTTCGAAGAATTCGAGATTTTAATCTCAAACTCCAGCCAGACAAGTGCGAATTCCTCAGACACGAAGTGTGTTATCTCGGACATATAATTACCGAACAAGGTGTTAAACCAAATCCCGAAAAAATCAAGGCCGTTACCGCATTTCCAATTCCAAAAACCCCCAAGGATATAAAATCCTTTCTAGGCCTTGTCTCTTACTATCGTCGTTTTATTCCTGACTTCTCCAAAGTCGCGAAACCCCTCACCAATCTCCTGAAAAAGGATATATCATTTAATTGGGAAAACCAACAACAACTTGCTTTCGAAACATTAAAAAACAGGCTAACATCCGCACCATTACTTATTTATCCAAATTTTTCCCAACCATTTATCCTCACCTGTGATGCTTCAAACTATGCCGTCGGCGCAGTCCTTTGACAAGGATCTATTGGTAAAGATCAACCAGTAGCTTTCGCTTCACGAACACTTAATAAAAGCGAATCCAATTATAGCACAACCGAAAAGGAGCTATTAGCAATATTATACGGTTGCAAAACTTTTCGCCCCTATCTCTATGGGCGCAAGTTTGTTATAGTCACCGACCATAGGCCCTTAAAATGGTTGTTCAACCACAAAGACCCCAGTAGCAAACTCCAAAGATGGAGGCTGAAACTAGAGGAATACGATTACGAAATAGTTTATCGCAAAGGAAAATTGAATTCCGCCGCCGACGCTCTCTCCAGACATCCAGTGAATCCTATTTTCCCTGAAAATAATGATCCAAGTCAATCTTTGCAAAATCCTTTTCCATCCTTATCTCCGCCATCTAATGTCCTAGCGGAAAATCCAAACCACGACCTAGATGGAGATCTTATAGATTCATTAATCTCACCATCTTTTGACCCCAACGAACTATCAGCTTTAAGCCCGTCAGATTTAATAACCTTGAATGATATTCTTTCGTCACCGAAAGCCAATCACACTTCTTCCTCCAATGTCCCTGAAAATGAAAATAAAATTCGTAACTTACCTCTCCATGAATCCGAACCGGAACCTCAGCCTTCCACCAGTTGGCAAAATCCTGAAACCTTACCCAGTTCATCTCGCCCGGAAACGCCTTGTCCAATACCTGAAAACTTACCTTTACACGATGAAACCTATACCAAATTCCTCAAGTCATCCACAAAGCAATATGACACCTGCATTGTAGAACACAATGAAAACCTGCTTAAAGGAACACAGAAATTAATTATCATACCTACCTCAATAGACACGGATGAGTCTATGCCCTATGTCCATGAAATCCTTGCAAACTGTCCGGAGTCCGATCGGGAAGAATTCCTGAAATCAGAAAGAACATTACACACATTTTTACCACTGAAAATTTTAGATAAGACTTACCTGTTTCTCTTCACAAAAGTACATCATTTCGATGATTGCCCATATCCGGATATATTCAAACCCCTAAAGTATACGCGAGATGAAATAATTATGTCCTATCCTACAACAAATGAGATAAGTACATCCGATTTCAAAAATCCATTCGATAGACATTCCTTTATAAAAATATACAACATGTTTTGTTATCTGTTCGACGGCACTAACATTAAAGTACATATCTATCATGACAACATTATATATCCCTCATTGAGCGAAATTCCAAAAATTCTGAAAGATAACCACGACCTGCCCATTGCGGGACATCTTGGCTCCATTAGAATGCTGAATCGCATTAAAGAAAAATATTATTGGAAAAATATGCGTAGCGACATAGATAACTACATAAAAAAATGCCAATCATGCCAATTAAACAAAGCTTTACGTAAAGTTAATAGAGCACCTATGGTGATAACCTCTACTTCAACGTCCCCATTCCAGAGATTATCCATAGATATAGTAGGTCCTTTACCCGAATCCGGCACAGCCAAACTCAGATACATCCTAACCATGCAAGACGATCTCACGAAATTCTCATTAGCTTATCCTCTTCGCAATAATACAGCTGAAGAGTCATGTGAATGCCTTCTACATTTCATATCCCTATTCGGGATTCCTAAACACATACTTACAGACCAGGGTACAAACTTCACAGCTGACCTTTTTAAGAAAACCTGTGAGTTCTTAAAGATCAAGCAGCTGTGGTCAACTCCGTATCACCCTCAAACACAGGGTGCTTTGGAAAGATCACATTCCACGCTTAAAGAATATCTAAAGCCCTACGTAAACGAGAACCAAGATAATTGGCCTCGATACGTATATACAGCTATGTTAGCATATAACACCACTATACACTCAACAACACATTACTTACCTTTCGAGTTATTATTCGGGCACAAGCCACACATACCAGATTCCGTCTATGATGCATCCAATACAACTTACCCTGAGTATGTAAAGATGTTACAACATCGTATGAAACACGCTCGCGATAAAGCCATAGAATACATTGAAAAATCTAAGTCAAATTCAAAAACTTATTATGATTCACATACTCGCCCCGTAACATACCGAGTCGGCGATTATGTTATGCTAAAAAATCATCCTCGACTAAGAAAGGCCTTATCGCCTGTGTGGAAAGGTCCATACAAGGTCGTCAAAGTTCACGGTAACCACACGTTATCGCTACTCATAAATAGGAGACATGTGAAACATCATTTTGACGAAGTCAAACATGTGGAGGCCCGAGACGCGCCTGCCGCAACTTAGTTTAGATTCTCATAATATTATATTGCATCCATACATCACGCCTCTATCCCAAAGGGGTAAGCGGAAACTATGGATTTATATTAGTTCATTTAATCTCTTTTCTATTATGTCCCTTATAATAATTAATATTTTTTTTTCCCTTCTCGTTAAGTATAATAAATAAGGCCATAGCGCGTTTATCTAAGTATAACTTATTAGATATATGATATTTTATTTGCAGCATACTGGCCCATGGTCACCCAGAGTTCGTTCAACAAATCAACACGAGCTCCGGCATATATTTCGATCCGATTGGCGAACTCAAAATTCGTGCAAGTTACCTAGACGTAGTGACTCCTTTCGATATTTCGCATATAGAACCTCATATCCAAAATATTAACTCTGTGCTAGGCACAATACGTTTCTCTTGTAATCAAATCGAGATAAAAGCATCCATTGATTTAGAATGTAATAATGTTTTAGAACCATTGACTATAAGATATAACGATATGGTTTCCGAATACTCTGCTATCTCTCACCTAGTAACTAAAAGATCCAAACGAAGCGCTCTTATAGGTGGTATTGGTACTTTGTCTAAAATTATATTCGGTACTCTAGACGAGGATGACGCTATCAAGTATGATAACGCCATTCAAGATATTCAAAATAATGAAAAAAGACTGGGTTCATTAATGAAAGAAAATATCTTAGTAACAAGTTCAGTTCTATCAAAATTTAATGATACTTTGCATAAAATAAAACTTAATGAAGCCAGCCTCAATCAAGCTATCGACAATTTCGTATTAAGATTAAATAATATTACAATAATATCTAATGAATTATTAATTAAATCTAACATTAATTCAATCTTAAACATTTTAGAAGCATCGTTACTTGCGTTATCTTTCCAGTTGGCAGACATAACAAATGCAATCCTATCATGTAGTCATAACATCCTGCACCCGGCGGTTTTACCACCCGTGCAGTTATACCAAGAAATTGTTGATAACTATAGATACTTACCTGTAGACCTTAAGTTACCTGTCAGCTTAACGTTAGGCAATATTCATAGCCTATCAAATATTTCTAATGTAATGTGTTATAGCCTAAGCAACAAGATTGTTTTTATTTTAAGGATACCATTAGTATCTCCTAGAGAGTATGACCTATTTCATAGTATAGCTTTACCTACCCCTCATGATAATGTAAACCCAAACTCTTTTAGTTTTATAATACCTAGCACTAAATACATAGCAATGACCAAAGACAGATCCGAGTACTGCACTCTAGACTCACTGAGGGAATGCATAACTACAAATCCACGTGAATACATCTGCGACGTGACAACAGTGTTCCCGTCCAGTGCAAATCCGTGCTGTGAGAGTGAAATCATATCAAGCGTAATAAGTGCGTTACCAGTGCAATGTAAAACTGACTTCATCCACGGAAATATAGATCTATGGACACCACTATCTAATAATAATTGGTTGTATGTGCAATCCCAGGACAACAAACTATTCATAGAATGTCCCAATCAAGGGATAACCAATATCAATATTGTCGGTACAGGGATATTGACTGTCCCAAACAATTGTGTAGCACATTGTAGAAATACGCAATTATTGCCAAAATTTAATAGCATAAAAATCAATGTCACTGTAGTCAGATCAGATTTCAACATACTAAAAGATTCATGTTGTAATTTAGCTAAGATTAAAAAATTAATAAGTAATGAGCCCCCTTTGATATTAAAAAATATTGATTTCGACATATTTACCGCAGATACTAAATTAAAATTAAAATCACTATCTGACGACGCAGATAGGGTTGTGGACCAACCCAATATTATCAAATACGGGACTCATTACTCCGTTATAACAATTATATTAGTTATTATCATTTCTGTATTTGTTAGTTTTAAGTTCATTAAATTTATTAAATCGAACAGCCGCCTATCCCAACTTACACCAACATTTTCCCTACCTATCCCTGTTAATCCACCCACAGATCCAACACCAGATCCCGAACCAAGCATCATACCCATGGAGACCTTTAAACCCCGTTCTGATGATCAAAATCTCCCATCTCCTAGCATCAGAACCAAAATATAACTTCCACATCCTTCATCCCCTAAACATCGAAATTCAACCCCGATGTTTAGTCCACCCCAGGGAGGTGTTATAGTTATATAATGCACCCTTTCCTGCCTATCCTGCACTTTCCTATTGTCCACTCAGCTCTCCCATACATCATATATACCGGTCCCCCTTGGTCCCCGCCAGTCTCTTCCCATCCTTCACGCTAGACGGCTGTCTTTTAAAATTATTTCGTGTTTTTATTTTTTAAAAAACCCATTTACAAAGTCCTGTATAACAGATCGCTGTCATTACATTCTACGATAATGGCATTAAGCGGTGTTCCACAGAAATTGTGTGTTATTGTGTAAAAAGCGACCTTATATTCAGCCCTTATATTCGTGTGGATTTTTTTTTGTTAAATGTGTGCTATCTGTGTCTACCTCGCCCCCTGTCAGGATTGGCTGAAAAAAATGTTTGCGCATTATTGCCATATCGTGATCAAAGTTAATTAGTCTAAGGTTCTAACAAAGCATATTCTACTACGACGAATTCAATGTGACATACCCGAACCGTATCAATTACTTAACTGAACTGCGTCCAAGTTTCCAAGCTGTTAACAATGCGAACAGAAACTATGCGTCGCTGCGGGTTCTTCCTGGAGGTGTTCGGGCTGTCGATGCCGGACTACCTACAGTGCGAGATCTTCCCGGAGTCGGTGGACACGGACGTGTGTCTCGGCAATAGGGAGGTGAAGGACGCGCGATTCAGAGCTGCCAAGCCTGGTAAGTGAGTTTTTATACTAGCTGAGAATGATTTATGAGTATGATGATAATCATCATGATCAGCAACATGATGTCCACTGTTTAACATAGGCCTCCCGTCATGATTTCCAGTCGGATCTGTCAAAAGTGGGTTATTCATCTGATGGTAAGTGGGTTCAATATGACTGATGATTGATTTCCCTAGACAATCGATATTATACCGGACTATAAGAAACGGAATGTACATAGGGTGTTCAATACAATGGAATTACGTGGAGTTTCACACCCGCCCGGATAGCGACCGCCGTAAACAATATGTACAAATACAAATATTCTATAACCAACAAACTATATTACCAGTTTTATGAGCTGCTTTCAAAAGTAAGGTATCGATGTGTGACTGGTTTTGTATTGGAGTACTTTAATTGTAAAATACCTATCCGAGTTCTATGAAATGATACCTGGTTTAATTGTTCGCTTATATACCTATTCGGTAATATTAGAATTTATATTTATTTATTTATGATATGATATGATAGATACATCTAATTATTTACCTTTTATAGTTTAATATTTTACTATCTAATAAATTCGTGGAACTGGTGCTATGCTGGCACTGAAAAAGACACGGATTTGCCGACAGGAGCGTAAGATAACTAGTTTTACGACGTCTTCCGCGATACGTCGAAATACACATGATTTTTACTCGATAACTTTACCCGAGCTCCCGGTGCGTTACAGAGTTATTTTACGAGCATTCCAAGTCTTTGCTGTGTAACTACTTTTTTATATTCTGCAATTGTCAATAAACGTATACCTACTATTTTAGGGGAGGGATATTGGCATTTTCAGGTTTTATTTAAGGTGGTCTAAACCATCATAGGTATCAAGCAGCGCCTTCCTTCATGTTATCAGATATGAGAATTTCCATTGTCAATTCTATGTTACAAGAGTTGCAATAGTAATTATGAGGGCGGAATGCTCCCTAAATCCATATTAAATTTGTACCACTGTTTTTGCAATTCAAAATGGACTCTAATGTTATCCGAGTTACTAATCCTGTCAACTTCCCATCGTATAGTATGTCCGAGCGGGTTCCAATGCGACGTGAAGCGCTGCATCCCGCACGACTGGCGCTGCGACGGACACGTGGACTGCGCCGACCGCTCCGACGAGCTCAACTGCCGCGTGTGCAAGCGCAGCGGCGACGTGCACTGCGGCAACCAGCGCTGCATCTCGCAGTCACACATGTGCGACGGGAAGGTCGACTGTCCCTGGGGGCAGGACGAGAGGAACTGCTGTGAGTATCTTTTTCGAAAAAAACTTATTTGTAATACGCTCATAATATTATTGTGATAGGAGTTTCACTTATTTGTTACAGGGCGAGGGGTAGTTTGTGGGTGCTCATAACCACCTTCCTTCCGTAATATCTATTAACAAAATCATGGTTGCATCGTAAACATTTTACGAATAGAATAAGATGTTAGAGGATAACGATTATTTGTCCAATAACTAGCCCTCTGTAGCAGTACCCAACATGTTTTTCAATACGCCGAAATATTTTTTATGACTGTTATCCAGTACGGCTAAGCGACGCGACAGGAGACGTGGGTCGCGGCGAGCTACAAGTGTACCGCGCCGCCAACCACTCCTGGTTCCCCGCCTGCATCTCCACGCTGGATGATAATACGGCGCTGAAGCTCTGCTCTATGCTGGGATACTCGTGAGTATTATAATCATAATAATCTTGATTATTTTTAAGTTTACAGTCAGCAGCATAAATATCTGTACAAAATCAAAATTTCAAATCGCCTATACACGCGTTAAATTAAACTGAAAAAAAAAATTCGTCGTATGAATTAAAGCAAATATCTTTTATTTTATTTTTGTGAAAAGAAAAAAAGATTAGTAAGAACACAAAAGCATGTAGACAAATTGAAATTTTTAATTTGTTCAGCTACTTATGCTGGTGACTGTACACTAGTACCGAAGCAGCTTAGGGAATATAAGGGCGACAACGTAATACTTAGTTGTAATTGCCTTTGTGTCCGAGTTAAATAAAACTAAAATATTTAATTAGGAGATAACTAAAATCCCCACTTTACACACACTGCTGCTTGGCGGTAGAAATAGACATTGCGGTGGTACCCACCCGGACGGACTCTCACATATGAGAGTCCTACGACCAGTGAATACCACATTCGTGTCTGAATTTTATTGGAACTAAAAATTATCAGCATTCATCGGCTAACCACTTTCAATAGATTAGGTATACCCGGCCTGTGTCAATACACTGCCGTGAAATTATGCTGGCTGCTCTGGATTCTATTACCTTCCATAAAGGATTTTAAAATATAAATCCTCTTTTTACGTTTGATTGAAATCATAGGTCACAAGTTGTGTCGACGTCTCATTGTAAACTTCCGCAAAAACTGCGTTTTTCTACAATGTAATAGAAAAATGTGTTGCGCTAACCCCACATCGGGAAGGGGATAAAAACAAGTTGAAGAAGAAGTTGTCTCAAAGTTTCAAACACTCAATTACTATTCTCCATTCCTCGTAGTTGGGTGAACAGAAGTTCAGCGGTGACAGTAGGAGTGACGACAACTCCGAACCCTCGAGGAGCGGGGTCCAGGGCAGGGAGGATGCACGTGATGGGCGCCGCGCTCTCGTACCGCGCGTTCCTGAGGAGTGAGGGGGGGCTGCTGCGCGAGCTGAAGGAGTGCCGCCACGACTCCACCAGGGTCCACCTCGTCTGCAATAATTATGGTAAGTCTTGTAGGTTGTGTTATTTACAGTTTTATGCTGATCTTCAGTATTTATTTTAGATATTATACTTACGTGCTTTGGTGGCGTAGTTCTGTTACGGTACGACTGCAATGCTGAGGTCGCGGGTTCGATCCCTGGACGGACAAAGAGACATTGGGTTTTTTATTCAGTATCAGCTCGGAGTCTGGAATTTGTGCCTGATATAGCTATAGGCTCGCCCTCACCCTTTGGGAATGAAAGGCGCGCGCGCGCGCGCGCGTGTGTGTGTGTGTGTGTGTGTATGTGTGTCTGTGTGTGTGTTATACCTATGTGAAATTACGACTGCCTCGGTGGCGTAGTGTTATTGCGTACGCATTACGAGTACGATTTGCGCGCTGAGGTCCTGGGTTCGAATCCCGGGTCGAGCCAAAAAAAAAATTGTGACTGGGTTTTTCCATCTTAAAATTTACTCAGTCGCAGCTCGGAGTCAGGAAGTTGGCGGTGTGATACCCCCGTGCCTCGGAAAGCACGTAAAGCCGTTGGTCCTGCGCCTGATCTCTCTCCGGTCATGTCGGATTGCCGTCTCACCGGACTATGAGAGTGAAGGAATAGCGAGTGCGCCTGTGTATTGCGCACACACTTGTGCACTATAATATCTCCTGCGCACTTGGCTGATCTCCGTTGAGATTGGCCGCCGTGGCCGAAACTGGCTAGGAGGATTTCATATACCTATGTGAGACGACCAACTGTAGTTATTTTTATGTGAGACGACCAACTGTAGTTATTTTTATTTTATTTGTACTGTTAATTCCCAGTGTAAATGGGAAATTCAATTCATATATTTGGGACGAAAATAAACATGTCAAACATGCCATACTTCCACATTATATACTTATCGAGTACATATGCGGCCCGAAAACAATTCACACAAAAGCATTCAGAAATATTTGAGCCTTTCCAGGAATTTAACCGTTACGCAAACAGTCCAGCCAAACAGTAATATGCACGTGAAACGAGTGCGGTCGGCCGCCGCGGCCCCACATTCTGATGGTCTCTCTTTGCTTTGATTCACTCTGTATTGCGGTATTTTGTACACAATAAGTTGAGCAGTTTGCCTGATTAACGCTGTCCCGTCGACATAGGAGAGTTGCCACTGTGACTAGGTGCTTTTAATTGCACTTTTTTCAGTCAAAAAGGCTGTAATTATGTCGACAATATAACCACTTTTAGGGGTTCCGTTTGAAATACATTAATGCTAGTGCAATAACTAACTAATGCCCATCAAATAAACACAAAATTTTAGCATTAAGTCATATTTTGTGACGGACTATTGATTGTATACAAATTACGCTTACAATCTCGTCAAGAAAAGCAATAGGAACATTTCCTGACATCGCTGGGTAAGTGGTAATGACAAGAAGAGCGGGTAAATTAGAAACATGAGCCATTATGTGTCCTTGCGGGCGTAAAGTCGTGGATTCTTGGATAAAAAGGTCCGTAGTGACGGGAAAAGTCCCGGTAATCAGGGAATATATCGCTACGGAAATAGATTGTCGGGGCTAGGGACGTGCCATTTCCTCGACATGTCGACAACCGTTTTAGTGCTTTTTTGGTATTATTTATACTTTATAGGGAGTTTGGATGTTCGGTAGAGGGTTTGCAGTGGTTTTTAAATACAATTGTATCTAGAGTAATAGTACACTTTATATGTGAGATTACTTGTATTATGAAATTACACAAATTGACTGCCTCGGTGGCGTAGTTGTATTACAATACGACTGCAAAGTTGAGGTCTATATTGAGTTTTTCTATTCAGTATCAGCTCGGAGTCTGGAATTCGTGCCCGATATAGCGATAGGCTCGCCCCCTATCACATTATGGGACGGAATAACTGGGAAAAGTGGGTGCACTAGTTGCGCCTGTGCCTGCCCCTTCGGAGATAAAAGGCGTGTGTGTGTACATTGAAGGAATAATTGCTTAATAACGGTCGAAGGGTCCTCGTGAAATGACTTTCAAAAAGTCTATTTTTATCCGAAGTATCCACGATGAATCTGACATTACGCGTAAATATGCGCAGAGAGTAATCCACTAGCACAGTAAATCATAGACTATCTCATTTAAATCTTCTTAAAATATTGATTAGACACAAGTATCCTAATTTAAATTTATGACAGAACCTAATGTGAAAGAACCCACGACCTTCAGTTTCTCACTCGGTCACTCACCTGCTTATTTAATCACTTAAACGCATACCACGCAAACAAAAACTTTCATATTTCAACACTTAGAATTTAAAGTAAAAACTATAATAAAAGCATCTAGAAACTTCTGAGTCTACATTTTATCTAAATTGAATCGGTTTTATCTTTTATCCAGATGCATCACGTCGCCACGTACCGCCTTTTAAATGAGAAAAATAATATAAAATATAGTAAGTCTCTCTTAGCGAAAGTCAATCTGGGTAGATACCACTACTTTGTCTATCTGCCACCAAGCAAAAATAAGTCAGGGCTGTATATCGGGTTGAAGGACACGTTCAGTGCTATGTGTTACATTGTAATTAGAGTTTCTAGCTTACTTTACAACAATTGTATATTTACTATTTAGTGCTAGGCGACGTCCTGTTAATCATCTTTAGTTATGCATATTTTCACGTTTGCTCTTTGGAGCTAGAAATAGACAAAGCGGTGACACCCGCCCACTCAAACTTTCGCATTTGTGATTCCGACCTACTGAATTATCCGCCACTGATAGGCAATTACTACTCCTCACGCAAAATTCGTATTCTCGACTTATCGATAAAGTCTCATCTCTATGAGCATCCTGGCGCACCTTTGACGCGCGGTCGCGTGTGGGCGCGATAAATTGTGTTTGTGTTTAATTCCGCCCCACTATGTGCCGTTTCAATTAAGCCCTGTCGGCAGATACTTATCTTTTATTCTGGTTATTTATTTTGGCAAATTTTGTACCGTTTGTCATAACGGAATGAACTTGGTTTTATATCATGGCGGAATAAATGTTGATTGAATCAAATTGTCTAAAATCTTTGTGGCCTAGTTGGAACTTGGAATAAAATGAAATGCGGCGCGCCACAGTCTCAATAAGAGCCTCTGTCGAAGTTACTACTGTATTTTATATTGTGATAATCACCTAATTTTAACCCCCGAGAGAAAAAGAGGGTTGTTATAAGTTTTGGGTGTGTATATCTGTATCTGTATGTCTGTCTGTCATCTGTGGCATTCACAGAACAGAGAATTTACTTCGTGGTGACATCGTAGCTCTGAAACGAATGGACCGATTTTGACGCCGCTTTTTTGTTTGAAGGTTTTTTTTTTTGCTTATGCATTCGAGATTGTTTTAGCTATAATTTATGAAGATCCGTTCCGGCGTTTGAAAATTATCAGCTCATTTCCAACTTAAAAAGTCCGATTGATTTTAAGTTTGCTATACTGAGACTTCGGCAATATTTTTAGACATGAGCTGATACTGCAGCATCAAATATTCTGCAGGATACCCAACTCCTTAGCAACTTATAGCAGATATAGCGTGTTGGGCTCATAAAGATGGTTTTAACGTGTAGGTGTTAGATAGTTGATTATCAAGACCCCACGATGCAGAATAAAGTAATTTAAAAAGTTTGAAATAAAAATTAAATTAAAAACTACTAGGTAGGGGAACCTGTTGAACCTCGGCACTATGTGTACCTAGGCCAATTAGCTCGTTACAAATATTCCCGCGTTATTAAATTATGTTGTCTGTGGTATTCGGTACATCTCTGCTGACTATCCAATCTGAAGTTAGTCGCTTACCGCCATTAGCCGGCGTTTGGTTTTATCGAAGTGAAAAATATTTTCTCCGAAAAAAGTAAGTATTTTCAATATTCTTTGAAGTCTGATAGTTGAATACGGTTTATGATAGGCGTTTAACTCTTATATTCGATCGATTCTTTGATTTAACGAGTGTTTAAACAATATGAAACTTAAGAGTAATCTATCCTCCAAATATTTGAAATCCACAATTTCCTCCAACGATAGAGTAGTGTTGTACCTCGGTCACTGTCAATCAGTTGTACCTAGGTTGGTGGCCTAGGTACAACCTGGTTGTTGTGCTTTGGCAAAGAAGATATATTTTTATAAATTTTCCATTTACATAATAGATTTTCCTAACAAAATAGATTTAATATTTCAGAAATCATGCCTAGAAGTAAAGAGAAGAAGAAACGAACGCCTATTAATGTGGATAATCAATCCAATGCCATTACAATGATTAAGCAGAAAAAATTCACAACTTTCGGTGTTCCAAACATTTTGAATTATCAGGAACAACTTTGCGTCGTCATTTAAAACACTGTATGGAAACAAGTAGTGATGTAAGCAAATTACACAAAAATCTTGCAGATAATCAAGTTATTAATCGTAAATAAGAACGTAGTCTGGTTGACTATATTAAAGACGCAGCACACTTACAATTTTTTTTTCTATAATTTCTAATGTGGGTACCTGTTAAATGTAGATTTGCTATATATGATATGTTTAAATGTACCTACCTACTAGTCTTAGTCTGTCATTCAACAAAACAGTGATTAAAACTCAGTTGTTATGTTTAAAATTATAGTTTCTTATTTTTAACATATTAATATGAATGTTATGTTGATTTTGTTAAGAGTTTGTGATTTAAATATCACATTAGACTAAATAAAACGATTATAGTAGATAAAAGTTACTAGTTTCCTTACATATCCATATTTACCACCAAATTCTCAATATGTCCTAGGTACACCATGGTACTGGCCGAGGTACATAGGGTGTGTTGTACCTTGGCCATATATGCATTTTTTTTTAAACGTCTTGAACACATGTAAGTTTGAAATAGACATTTCTGATATTTTGGTGGTGGATACTCAAATAACTGACCTCCCAAAATATGCAAATATGGTTTGTAGTATAGTACGTTAAATTAAAATAAAAAATATATATTTAAAAAACTGTCCTAGGTACAACAGGTTCCCCTACTCAAAGGACAAAGACACTTGTATTATTTTACTTTTTAGAGATTGTTTGTGTCGGGGGTTATTTAAATTTTCAGTAAACTTATTTGCTTTCTTACTTGTTACTATAAAAATACCGTAAAGGTAAAAATTAAGCCCCAGGTAGTACTTAGTACTATACACTTCTTAGTACTTACTAAAATCTGCTATTCCCAGTATAAACTATGTTCAAATAAACAAACTCGTAGAATTCCAGTAATTGCGTCTGATCAATAATTTACTAAATTTCTGGAATAATTATTATGCCGTGATTTTAATTATAAGCTTATAATGGAATGTATCTTGAATAGGTATGGATGAAATTACCAAGAAATTTGCATTCCAAGAAATTCCTTTTACTGTTTTAATACATCAATCGAAAATACTTGAACGCCTGATTAACAACAGACTTGTGAATTATTTGGAGAAATACAGGTTACTCTCTGGGAACCAATATGGGTTTCGCCAAGGTCATTCAACAGAGATGGCGGTCTCCAGGCTAACAAATTATATTGTGGACGCCTTAGACCACGGAGACAAGTGTATTGGTATTTTCTTGGATCTAGCCAAGGCATTTGATGCCATCTCAATCCCACTGTTAATTAACAAAATGGAAAACCTTGGAATACGAGGAATCCAACTTGAGCTTTTTAAGGACTATTTGAGTGACAGAACTCAGTGTGTAAAGATGGGAAATCTTGTGAGCGATGAGGAAATGATCACGTACGGTGTGCCTCAAGGTAGTATCCTCGGACCGACACTCTTTCTCATTTATATAAATGATTTGTGTGATCTCCCCTTGTATAATGGCAATTTGATCAGCTGTGCCGATGATACGGTATTGGTTTTTAGAGATAAAACTTATGATCAGGTGCTCCAGACGGCACAGAAAGGGTTTGATACTGTGTCCGTTTATCTACATGAGAATTTGTTAACATTAAATAGAGAAAAAACGAAATACCTTGCTTTCACCATAAATAATCCCAAAACTGCTAATAATATTAAAAATAACAATATAATTGCTCATTCGGTAGATTGTTTATCATGTACAAATAGATCTTGTTCCTGTCTTAGAATAGAAAATACGAGCGTTATTAAATACTTGGGTATTATTCTTGATGATAACCTAAATTTTCGCGCTCATATTAGTTCTGTCTCTCAACGAATCCGCAAACTTATAGCCATTTTCAAAAATATTCAACATGTAGCAGATAAAACTCTCATTAAAATAATATATAAAACTTATTGCTATAAACCTGGAATTTAAACATTGTGACCTTCTGTTCGAGGAGATAGCTGATGGCCATCGTACAGATTCCTAGGAATCTAGTTTAGTCATTAGCTATCGACTGTAGAATTGTGCTTTAATTCACCGAAATGTATCTGTGACCTTAGTTTTAAGAACACTGTACTTTGCCCTGTTTGTAACCTTTGTTATATGAAATAAATTTATTATTATTATTATTATTATGTTGTATCTTTTCTGCGGGAAATCACGGCACGAAGACCGGTCCTTTTGGAAGGCTTGCGTGGGGATATAGATCCAACACGTAGAGGCCCCTTTAAGATACATTACTCTAGTTGGGATGTGTACGCCTTACGGGTACTCTCTCTGTCTGTACTTAAGGAGGAAATACAGCCAAAGACAGCGCCCGTAACGCGTAAGGACTATTGCAGAGAAGATGGGAATTATACTGGGTCTATGGATGGGATCTAGATGGACTGGTTGCTGGGCTATTGATTGAGACAACGGGACGCCTGCCAAGTAAAATGTCTCAATCATTTGTATTCAAGGCAGACGGTGAATTGCCCCCCACTAGATGGGCATCCCAAAAAGTGGCGTATGCCAAGGACGCAACATCGGTGTGGGTGGCTAAAGGGTGTCGAGAGGTGTGCACCGATTTCACCATCGCGGGTCGCTAACGCGTCCCGGAGTGGGTTTCCTCGCTATTATGCAGATTGAGCACTTCCACCCTGGAGCTCAGGTTCTTAGCTCTTGCGATTTCCACCCCTAGCCGGCCAGTTAAGGCAAGCCAAGGGTCAGGGGGTCTCATTTAGCCCCCACGGAATCAGGGTACGCGGTGTCGCCACTCACCGACGGCTCGCCACAAAGCCGCCCCTGCGGGCTTATTATTATTATTATTATCAATGTTTTACTGTAAGGAATTCAATGTTTTTGAAACAACTGAAAGGTATCTCTACTATTGGAAATTAGTAACAACATTTCCAGAACTTTGAGTTATAAAGGATTCCATGGCATTGTGATATGTGCTAGTCTGAAATATTGGTGTAAGGAATATCGGATTTTCCATATTCGCGGATACGAAAACGAATATTCATGTCCAGTATTCATGAATACCTATGTATATTCGTTACATCAGTAGTCTGAAGGTTAAAATATCTACAATATTTTCCCTAGTGCAAAATAATATCTGTAATACGAAAAGTCTTAGACTGTACTATCTGTACCCAAGGAATAGCAAATCAACTAAACTACATTATTGGTTAGATATTACCTCGGTGAAATCTGGGTGCATTACTCACTACTCGCAACTAGTGCACCTACAATTTGACGAAATAATCAAGACGCGTCTCTGCCTTTTTTATGGCATTGAATGATGAGACGAGCATGCCGTTCGCCTGATGGTAAACGATACTACCGCCCATTAACAGTAGTAACACCATACATCACCTTGAGTTACAAAGTACTGTGTGGCATTCCACTGCGCACGTCATCCTGAGACATAAAATGTTAAGTCTCATTATGTCCAGTAGTTACACTGGCTACGATGTCCTTCAAACCGAAACACGACAGTGCATGCACACTGCTGTTTGGCGGTAGAAATAGACATTGCGGTGGTACCCACCCAGACAGGTTCTTACATATGAGAGACCTACCACCGGTAATTTTCATTATTTTTAACTTTAGTTTGCCTACTCTAGTGTGGATAATTTCCTTTGTTTTTTTCTTTTTTAGGGCAATTAATTATATAATATTATAATGTTTAGCAAAAGACATGCTCCCAAAATACGGTGAACATTAATTCGGGAGTCAAGGGATTAAAAATTTAATTTGTACACTTAAAGAATTCTGTCGTTCAAGATTTTGATTTATGTTACTCGGACAAAGATACGCTGTATTATATAATACTTTTCTACGGCTGGGTATGTGCCTCCATTTACTATAAGTAACTAGTGTCTAGTAGGTAAATACCTAGATCGAACGTAAATTAAAAATCAGTAATCTTATTATCAAAAAGCAAATAAAAGCTAAATCGTTTATCTTGTTTTCTAAGCCAAACACTTCAACCCGGCAAATACATTAAACAATCTAACCCCAAACAAATTGAAGATTCAAAAGCAAACGCCAACTCATCTTAACAAACTTAACTTGTTATAAAAACCAGTGGAAACTTATCTAATAACTCCGCGACGCGACGACTCGTCTCGGAGACAAATTACCTACAAATTTGTTCCAGATTATTGGAATTATCTACTTGTCCTAGGTACGTGAGATCGTCTGGCCATGGACCTTGATTGTTTTTGTTCTTGTTGGTGTATACGGCAGAGTTCTTGGCTTGGAAAATATTTTTGTCCCGGAAAAACTTTTTCACGCGGGCGGAGCCGCGAGCACTACTAGTGACTTCATAATTAGATAAACAATTCACTTGATAAAAAATCACGACCGTACCCAATTAGTACGTTACCCTGAACTTCTATAAAGATGCATTAGTCTTTTTGAAAAAGAAGTCGCATAATACACAAAAATACAATATGGTGGTATCAAAAAGACTTAAAAGCATATGCATACTAGATCTACCACCGAGGTAAACATACAAGTTGGAATCTAATTATTAGTGGGGCGTAGTGAGCGGCTGCCGCCGGATTCAGAAATTATTTATATTCATAGAACCACTTTACACCATTATGTATTGCGGTTCGGAACTTTCGTACTGAATGCCAACTTTGGAATTAGTAGTGAGTTCGGAATTTTAAGTGATGTTTTGTGTTTCTCATTTTATAATATCTTGCTCAGTTTGGGTGTCATGAAACTATAAGTTGATTAATAATAATTTTACTTTAATTATGTGTTTATTTACACAATTTTATTAGCAGAAATAGTTTTAATCAGAATGCAATCAACTACCTACGTAGCAACTCTAATTTTGTCTAGATATCTTTCACCTCATTGTTTACTATCAGAAGTATAAGAATCAGTATCGATCGAATAGGCACCTCTCACGACGCTGACGAGTGGCACACTTGAGACACGCCACGTTAACACACTGAATGAACACGCAGCTACAGTTCTTCCATTAAAGTCTGAGAGACTAGAGGGAGGGTATTGAATAATATTTAAATGAAACATGAATAATTTTTGCATGTCATTCGACTAAATATGGAAAGATACTTTGTTACAAAATACGCCACCTAATAATGTACCCATATTTGCAAAATAAATTGATTGATTGATTGAAACTACTTAAAAGATTTATTTGCAATAAAATTTCGAGCATTGTTGTAAACATAAGAAATCATAAGGAGTATTTTGTATCAGGCGGGATAGATTGTGCACTAGTGAAATCCTATAAAGTGATCAGGATGACAACCATATTTTATTTGTTAGTAAGGCAAACGAGTGTTATTTTAGCGCACGAGAAGTAGACTGCCTCGGTGGCACAGTTGTATTACGGTACGATTGCAATGCTAAGGTCTCGGGTTCGATTCCCGGGTCGGGCAAAGTGATATTGAGTTTTTCTATTCAATATCAGCTCAGAATCTGTAATTTGTGCCCGATATTTCGATAGGCTCGCCCCCTATCACATCATCGGACGGAATAACGGCGAAAAGTGGGTGCACCAGTTGTGCCTCTGCCTACCCCTTCGGGGTTAAAAGGCGTGAGTGTGTGTGTGTGTGTGAGAAGTAGCGCAACATTTGTCTTTTGTGTTATAATATAAACTCTTCTTACTACCGATCCAAAGTAGTCAATTAAGATCGTAAGATTTTAAAAGACCTCTGTGAGATTGTTGACAGTTGATACTTTGCGAAAATTATTGTGTGATACAGATAGCGTACTATTTGGCCAAAGTCCAAGTTAATTCTCCCCTAGATAGCATCGTGGCTACATTCGTCATATTATATGTAATCTCTTGACCCGTCTTGACCAATTTCATCTTATGCATGATTTTGAAGATTTCCTAATCTAGTAATTATAGGAATGTCTATACATTACAGTAGTCACAAAAGTAGTTCAAAATAATCAAAATTTCAAAGCGCTTCTAAACATTAGCCTCAATCGAAATATTCTTTATTCAAAACTAGACTTCTGCTCGCGGCTTCGCCCGCGTGAATGAGTTTTTCCGGGATAAAGTCCCGCTTTATATTTCCCCGCGATAAATTATACACATGAACCTTCCTCTTGAATCACTCTATCTATTAAAAAAAAAGCATCAAAATCCGTTGCGTAGTTTTAAAGATCTAAGCATACATAGGGACATAGGGACAGACAGCGGGAAGCGACTTTGTTTTATACTATGTAGTGATAAAGTAAGTCCCATGGATTTTATTTTGGTGAAGAATAAACGATTGATTTGGACACAAAAGTTTAAAGGCGATTTGAAATTTTGAATTTAATAACACAAAATAATCCGTACGTCGGCTCCTGTGGATTACTGGCCACCCACAAGCGTCTGGATCCCGCAGGGTCTGGCGGTATGGGTTCAGTAGATTGAGATGGACTCCGTGAATTCTTTGCGCTCTTCTCATGGAGGCGATACTGTTTCTCCTCCGATGATCCCAACACCTGTGCGGACTACGTCAGGGATATGGTGATATTGGGGATGAAAATGTTCATTCCTAACACCACAATACCGATAGGGCGCCGTAGTTGGCCTTGCTATAGTAGTGCCTGTGCTGCCACTGCGTGCCTCGAAACAGTCGGCATACTTATTTTCGCAATTCGCCAGTAGGTTTCAGGTCTCCTAACACCAAAGAGGAGAAACTGAAGTTAAATTTTGCCTCCAGATTGAACAAGAGGGCTATCGCTAAGATCAACGCAGACCACATTTGATGGTTTAGCGAGCGTCTGAAGGGCTATCCGTCAGGTAGTCGAGATTTTTGGTCGTTTGCCAAGTCTGTACAAGTCAATATTTACCAGACCAGTCTCCCACTACTGCGTCTGACCAGAGTCTGGCTCATAGTGTTAAGGAAAAAGCCGATGTCTTGGCTGAATTTTTTGTCATAAATTTGACTTTGGACGATGGTGGAGCCGCACCACTGGAAATTCTCCGATCACCCACCGTGCTGTCAGTTCGGAGTTCCGGTTTCTCAGTACTGCTCACACCTCTGGGCAGGGGCCCCCAAACACTTGATTAACCCACTTGAGCCTTACAACGACGGGCACTTTGCATCGTCGATGATCCCAATCTCTCGGACAGAGTAGAGGCGCTGAGTATGAGGAGAGACATTGGTTATCTCTGTGCGTTCTACCGCCTCTTCCATGGGGAGTGCTCTGAGGACCTGTTTGATATGGTGCTAATCTCATCTTTTTACCATCGCATCACTACTACGTACTATTTTCAACAGTGTTCTCTGCCACGCATGTGCAAACTTTGAAATAAAGTCCCTGCAGCGGTGATTCCCGAGCGTTATGACTTGTCCTTTAACGGCTTGACTGTGCCTCTGGCATTGCATAAGTCCTTGGGCGATGGAGGCTGCTTACCATCAGGCGGACCGCTTGCTTGTTTGTCTATAAGGCAATTAAAAATAAAAACTTATTTACTTTTATTGCCTTAGTTATTTTTAAGTTGATAAATAGTGTAGTGTGGTGCAGCGACATGCTGAACTTTGTAATTCAAAGTTTTTAGCGACTAACCGGTTGACTCGTACACAAGTGCACTTCTCATATAATTTTTTTTTGCATAAAAATAAGTAATCTCAAACAACAGTGAGAAAAAAAATGCATAGCAGTAATCAAAAGAAAGTACTGTCTACGTATAATGACGTTGGGTGCGTAAAGTGTGCCCGCATTCAGCACTCACGCAGGCTCGCAGCGGGTCTAGACGCACGGGGCAACGACCCGACTCTCAAGGTTAGGGATAACGGATGTCAAACAGACGCTGAACCTACGCATTATTAACGTGAACTATAAACTAGAGCTCAACTACGTCTACTTCTATAGTAGCTCAGGAGTTATTAAAATTGAAATGCTCCATATGCGAGGATAAGCACGGAACATAATATAGCTTATTACAAGATTTCAGAATACATAGAGGATAAAAAGGCCTGGGATTAAATATTTTTTGTGTGATTGTCTTTGGAATCGTGTCTTTCGTTTCAACAAAGTTTCTTTTGTTTTAATTTGTGAGCGGCTTCGGCATGACACTCCTTGACTGTCTGTGCCTGCGGCGGCGTCGTGTGCCGGGTCGGCCACTTCCCTGCAACATGGTTGAGGAGGCCGATGGCTGGCACATGCGTCATACTCGTGAACGGGTGCTGCTTGTGTGGACTGGTCTGCCCTTTTCGCTTACTACATCTAAGGATTAGGGGTATATATTGAACTTAGATCAATACGACATCTTGATTAATTTCAGACCAAAGTATTACATGATTCCTCAGAGGGTTATACAATCGTATAATATTTTAAAATTTATTACCTTTTTGCGAGTATATAAATGAACTGCTCTAAACAAAAATAACAAATATATCTATATCATGTTATTTTTTTAATTTTTTAATTATTAATTGTATTTTATACCTTGAACTGATTTTGAAAAGAGCAACACTAGAGTTTCTTGCCCGTTCTTCTCTAGTGAGAACTGCTTTCCGAACTGGTGGTAGAGTTAATATTGACTGAATCTAAATAATGTATAACATTTTATGGGTTCGAATAAATTTATTTCATTTCATTTCATTAATATTATAAACAAAATATTATAATCTAATGTCATCGAGAATGGGGCGGGATAGGAACTTGGTCAGTGGCGTAGCTTGCGCTAGAGAGGCACTGTATGAAATTTTTTCAGGACTCTTTGAGAGCAGAATTGCCAACGTTAGCAACGACCCTGAACTTGGTGTCGAAGAAAACCGGCATAAATTTATTTCCTTAAGAATTGTTCCTTTTCTTCAATACTGGCTATGTTATTATAGCTCTTCACATATTGGGGTTATTACGGGCAGTTTGGCCACTTATCAAGACACTTTTTCTATTTTGTCAGCACAGCCTACAATACATTTTTAAAGAGCTGTCAGTCAAACCGAACACAATAGAAAATGCCTAAAAATCGGTGCATTTTACTATTTGTTCTTTTTTAGAGTATTTTGAATAAATAGAGGTGATAAGGCAGTTTCCAAGAATTACGAGTTTCAAACATTCCATTTAGTTTTGATTTTTCTATAGCCAAAGAAGCGTATATTATGTGACACTTGAAAAACCTACCTTTAGTGTCGGGAATTATGATAAAAAGGTAACACTTGTTTGTGTGCTATCTGCTTATTTGAACAATATATTACAGTCATCCTTAAATTAATGTATATGCCAATAAATACCAAAAAGATGAAACAAAGTAACTAATCCTTATGGAACGTCGTCCTGCCAACAGTTGGGGCTGATCTTACCTATTCACTAATTTAATACAACATATGACAATATAATTAGTTCAAAATTACACTATCGCCAATATTTGCCCCAATGTTGGTGACAAACATACACACCGATTTCAGACCCGATCCTTCGGGATGTTCGCGTAGCAACAACTATAAACTCAATTCCATGGATAAGTTTGTATGTTTACTTCGGAGTTCACGAGATTAGTTCTGGTTTGTTTTACTTCAAAACCTCAGTGACAAAGTTCTGCCTGTTACGTAATATGATAAAAGGTAAAATACCTAAATTGAGTGTCATTGCTCAACAAGCAGAATTACTAAATTGTATAGTAGTTAAGTAAAGTGGAGACAACGTGTTTTGGGATTAATTGGAGTACGTACGCATACGCGTACTCACGCCTTTTATCCCCAAAGGTAGGCAGAGGCGCAACTAGTGCACCTATTTTTCGCCATGTGTATTCCCTACCATGATGTGATAGGGGGCGAGTCTATCGCCATATCGGGCACAAATTCCAGACTCCGGGCTGATACTGAATAGAAAATTCCAATATCACTTTGTCCGACCCGGGGTTCGAACCCGAGACCTCAGCATTGCAGTCGTACCGTAATACAACAACGCCACCGAGGCAGTCATTACTTACGTACATACATACATATACACTCACGCCTGTTATCCCCGAAGGGGTAGGCAGAGGCGCAAGTAGTGCACCCACTTTCCGCCATTATTCCGTCCCATGATGTGATAGGGGGCGAGCCTATCGACATATCGGGCACAAATTCCAGACTCCGAGCTGATACTGAATAGAAAAACTCAATATCACTTTGCCCGGGATCGAACCCGAGACCTCAGCTTTGCAGTCGTACTGTAATACAACTACGCCACCGAGGCAGTCGTAACATGCTTATTATGTTTTTCTACTCTATATTATACCGCATCTAGTAGAGACCGATCCTATATACCTCAGTAAAACTCTACCAAATGACACACAAGCCGCAGTATTAAAAAATACATTGCCCGCTTCAAGATTGCGGCTTCAAAACACAATATTTTTTATTAGTTCTCGTAAAAAGTTTGTATGAACGAGGCTCTGGAATTGAATCGGCGAAGATTATGGCCGCTCGTTACAGGTTGTCGGCATAGCTAGTAACAAGCAAATTGGGAGCTTATTTTAAGTTTATGCAGTTCATTTTTGTTTATATTTATGGTTATATGGTGTTTATGGGCACTTTGTTATTTAATTTTTTTTAATTAAATTTGGCTATAATTATTTATTTAGGTACATCAACAATACAAACACAAACAGGGTATAAAATCATGACAGTGTAGAGTAACTCTTGATAGATGTACACAACATTATTATAACAGCAGTAGTATATAAAAAAAATACAAGATACTTTATTTACTACAATGATAAATGGTCACAACAGTGGCTACATGGCTCGATTTTTTTTTTCTAAATGACGTGGACCGGTCATGGAAAATGTCAAGATCCAACAACATATTATGCCAATTGTTAAAAGTAGTGGTAAGTCTTGCTATGGGCGAATTACGGGCCATATTTGTTTTATATTGAAGTACTTTAAGGAAAGTGTTGTACTTTGAACGCAAATTAATTTTGGGCACGCAGAGTTCAATGCGCTCAAGAAGATCAGGACATATTATAGTCATACCACAGACAACGCTACGAAGAAACAATAAATCAAGCATTCGTCTTCGTTGTGATAAGGATTTCATACCAAAGAAAGACAGCGTAGCCTTATATGAGCATCTGCTATTTATTTGAGGGGGTTATATATGCTAAGTGCTTAGTAAATGAGCGCTGTCCGGACTCGATACGCTGAGAATGAACTTCTTAGTATGGGTTCCAAATGACACTACCGAATTCCAAAATACTCTGAACCAGCAACTTGAACAGGATAATTTTAGACTCAGTACTCTTAAACTCTTTTGTATTTCGTCTAATAAATCCTAGCATTTTAGCGGCTTTTGTTACCATGTAATTGTAATGTGGTGTAAAGGTTAAATTGGAGTCTAATATAACGCCAAGATCACGTACATTTCTTACTAAGGATATTTCTTCGTTATTAATAAAGTACTTAGTCAATATGACCTTTCTCTTTTTAGTGAACTGCATATACTGGCATTTGGAAGCGTTTAACTTCATTTAATTGATACAGCACCAAGGTATACTGGTATAATTGTTGCATAAGACGTTTATTTTTCTGTCAACTCTACATTGACAAATTTGTAATAGAGAAGTTCGACTTGTTTTTGAATTTTTATTAACTTCTTTTGCTCGTGGCATCGCCAGTTTTAAAGGACCTATGGTAGTACAGCTCATTTTTCAAATTTGATTAGTTTAGAGATAATGTATCAAACATCTAAATCTTCAATAATCTTCATAATATTTCGAATTGTAACAAAATAAATTGGACCCATTGATGTATTAAGGGTTTTTAATACATCAATGGTATAATACATCAATCAATGGTGGCGAACAGCCTTAAATAGGAAAATATGGGATAGGTTGGGGGAGGCCTTTGCTCACAAGAGCTCCGATTAATTATAATTCATATTTTGATTATTATTTTTAATTTGAACTATAATACCTAATAATACCAGCCCTGTATCATATACTGCTCACTGCTGAGCACGGGCCTCCTCTACACAGAGGGGCTTTAGGCCTTAGTCTACCACGCTGGCCTAGTGCGGGTTGGTAGACTTCACACACCTCGAACTCGAATTTGAACTATAATTAATTTTATATCAATTATCCTAATACAACCGATTATAATATATTATATTACAAATTATTTGATAATTTTAAAAAATCATGTAAAAAAACGGAATAAAAAGGCTATAAATAAATAAATACACCAATGATTGGACCATATCTATTTACAGCAACAATAGTTACAAACAGATACTGCGGGACTCAAATAATAGTTTTCACACTAGTCTCGCATTAGCGATATATAGGTACTGCATTACCGACTCTCTAGAGTTTATCACCTACCCTACATTACATCAATTTGTACTTATCTGTCCTTCTCACACGTCTGCAAAGACAATTTGTTGTCACTTTCCCGAGAGGCAATTTTTCACGTCTCCTTAGCGCTCGAATATTGTTCTAACCTTACTCTGACCTGGCGTTGCGTAAGCCACAAATGCGTTAATACTTTGTAAGACATTCGTTACGATTATTTAGATGTAAAGACTACAGTTTTATCGTAAATTATATTTAAATTCGTGAATAAAATCCTTTGTACCCTTTTTAAGACCATTGCACGCGAGGTTTGGCATAATAACCTTTAATTATGCAAAATCTCACACACAGGAGAGCAAAAAAAAAGTATCATTCGACGGTAAAATTTCGACCACTGGACGACCACTAGTTTTATTGCATTGGCCAATAAATAAGCATGGTAGTCGCCACTCACCTCATTTTAAGTGATCTCCGTCTGCCAAGCTTATAAAAAGGAGGACACTGCAACATGCTCATCATAAGATATTAGATGTCAAGAGTTAATGCTCCTTAATTACACTTGTTACAAATTCCATCAAATTGAGCAATCGTTTTGCACACAATAGAGGTAAATAAAGTACCTAGATACACAAACGAGAAACTAGTACGATAGAGGTATCCCACTGGCTAATTTGTTCACTAAAATATGGTAATTAGAAACTGCAGTCGAGGGTCGATAAGCCTCTCCATGGCTCTGAGATCACGTTAAGTCATAGACGTTAAGTTGGAAAGGTAACTAGTTATTAGTTAAGCCAAATTGGTGGCTACGGATAGGTTTGACAGTATCGTAATAAGTGGGTAGGAATGTTGATGATTAGTTTTATAACAGTTCCGGCGAATCTTTGGTTTAGTAGTTATTGGACTGTGAACCGTGAGGATGTGGATTCGAGTTTCGTACTAGTATTTAGTAATACCAGGCCGCTTTTGACAGGTCCGTCTGGAAATTTTTAGGGCTATGTTCAGCATTGGACGTCATGTGGCTGATGATGATGAATACCAGCCCTATATTATATACTGACCAGTACTGAGCACGGTTCTCCTTTAATAATGAAAGGGTTTTAGGTCTTAGTCCACTATGCTGACCTATAGCAGTTTGGCAGACTTTGCATGTCGTTAAAATTGTTTTTGGAGAATTCCGAGAAACCGTAAAACGTACGATATTCTTTGTTCGGTATGACAGTCAAGTCACCCCTCTACACATCCTGGGCTGGATACAGTTTAACTCAGAGTTCAGTACACAATTTGTTATATTAAGTTACCTTTCGAAATATTCATATAAACTTGCGACCTTATTCGAAGTCATGTCTGTCCGATCAGCTATAACGAAATTTCAATGGAAGTCGCACCAATTAAGTCTCGTATACTTTTATTTTTTAGTAAAACAGATTTCTTCGGGTCAAAAGCTAAGGTCATTCGGCAGACGAAGCGCGTCACGTGCCAATGCCAGGATCAAACCCGCATTGTACTTCAAAATACGGACAAGAGTGCTATGAAAAAACTGATCCACAATCGTTTTTTTTTACCTTCTTGCAAAATGTTACTTCAAAGAATTTCTCATAAGTACCTCAATTTTATCAGTAGGTTTTTAACTTAGATTGTAACTGATTACTGCACTTTAAAAAATTACCAGGTTACACCAATGCGTTACACTTTTCAAATTGTCCCGCCCCCTCCCTTAGCTATTTTTCATGTGTTTTATTATGTTAAAAATATTCAATCCACACAAAATTTTACAATCAGAATTTGGATAAATAAATAAACGTCCAATCTTTTTCAACTTTATTGCTTTTTTTATACTGAGGTTCTTGTCATGACCACCTGCGACCCCTCTATAGAAGCTTCGCGACCCCCCAGGGGGTCGCGACCCACAGGTTCAAAAACACTGCATTAGAGCATTAATAATATGACGAAACAGAGTGCCATTGCGGTGTATAGGTGTAAGCCACGGGGTCAGTTAGTTATTTGCCATAAAAGTAATTATTTTTATTCACACACACACAAGCACTCATGTCTTTTTATCCCCGAAGGAATAGGTAGAGGCGCAACTAAGTGCACCCACTTTTCGTCGTGCGTATTCCATTTCATGATGTGATAAGGGGCGAGCCTATCGTCATATTGAGCACAAATTTCAAAAAAATCCAATATTACTACGCCCGACCCGGGGATCGAACACGAGACCTCAGGATTGCAGTCGTACCGTAATACAACTAGGCCACCGAGTTAGTTGTTAACACGCTTTTATTATTTTTATTCTTGTGCCCATTAAATAAGAAAGGGAACGACAAAAAATTATAATGAACGGTATAGTTTTTAAAATCGACAAGAGACAAGCTACTTTCATTGTTCGATATTATTTGGCTTCCTTCGACTCATAGGAGTAATTATTAATATACGATAGTGGAGACCATCAGCAATAGCTAGGAGTAATCAATATTTCAAAAAAAAAAAAGTAACCTTAAAAATTAAAACTTGTCTTGAGCATTCACACTTAAAAGTTAAAGTATTTTAAATGAATATTCTTCGTAGGTATAGTGCTGTCTCGTCTTATCCCTTCTTTGTAGAAACTAAAATTTGATGTCTGAAAATTCTTTACACTTTTTCAATAGAAATAGCTGTGAACTCATAAAAGCTGAAAGATTTGAGTATTTTAGCAAAGTTTGTTTGGGTTTTACGGACAACAGGTACGTTCTCTTTGAGTGTACTAATGCGTCTGAATACTTAGTACCATATGCTACCACTAATCTAAGTAGGCGACAAATTAACTTTGCTCAGTATTAATTAATCATTATTAGACTAAAATTAAATCCAAACATTAAAAATTTAACATTAAAAACAAAAGCGAAATCCCAGCAATCACAAACATCTGGCTAGACACGGTGTAATTACTGTTGGGTCACTCGACTTAATCTAATCTCTAGTATAATTGGTAACCGCAAGGCAGGGTAACTTTAATTATGTTTTTGTAATGGCCGACCGCGGGCGCCAGGTGGGCGGCAGGTGAAAGTGATGAGAGGTGACAGGAATTATTTAGTAGGGAAGTTTTATGAGGATAGGTATAATAGGGCATTACGTATTCCGGAAAATCTAATGGAATTCTATATTTATTGACGACAAAATTTTCGTACGATGATGAGCTATAGAGAGGGCTATGTTTGGTGTTTCTCTACGTGATCAAATCTGAAATAAGGTGATCTGTAGAAGAACGAAAGTCACCGACACAGCCCAGGGGATTAGCAAGATTAAATGGCAGTGGCTAGGGCACATAGTACGCATAACTGACGGCAGATGGGACTAAAAAGTTCTCGAGTGGAGACCACGGACCGAGAAGTGCAGCGTTTGGTTTTCCACCTGCAAGGTGTCCAGACGACTTGATAAAGGTCGTAAAATCACGCTGGATACCTCTAACAGGTTCGTCTGGAAATCTTTAGGTGAACCCATGTTCAGGAGTAGAATTCATGTGGCTGATGATGATAAATTATTAGGACTTTGTACACGATTAAAAATATGTAAGCTTATGTTATATGGAGACTATTTTAGCTTACAATCGTTGGGAAAAATTTTGTAGTCGGGCCTAGTTTATCTTATACTCACTCACGCCTTCCTCGCCGAAGGGGTAGGCAGAGGCGTAACTAGTGCACCCACTTTCCGCCATATGTATTCCGTCCCATGATGTGATAGGGGGAGAGCCTATCCCTATAGCAGGCACAAATTCCAGACTCTGGGCTGATACTGAATTCAAAACCCATTATCACTTTGCCCGACCCGGGAATCGAACCCGAGACCTCAACATTGCAGTCGTACCGTAATACAACTACACCATCCTGGCAGACAGAAGTTTATCTTGTGCTCAAAAATGACCACCTAAGAGATTCACGAAATACGCTACTGGAACGACCCACTATATTGTTCGGGTTGTTCGCTATTCTATAATGGTTGTGAACTGTATTTCCGCTGTCGCTTGTGTCGTATAACACTGAACTTTGTTTACCTTCAAAAAGGGTTTTGCTTTTTCAATTTGTAAACCACCGGACGTCAAGGTAAGATGAATAAGGGAGTTATTTGGTCCCGCAACTTGTATCAGCTTTGTGATATAACGCTCGAATTACTTTCACTGTGGTTACAAATCCTTTGAGTGTCGTCATAAAATATTTTCTGTGTTTTATATGAATTTGTATTTGATAATTAATGTAAAATTTAGGGACTTCTGCTTGTTTATTTATAATTAAATATTCACTTACACTAACGGTATTATACTAGTTATAATACCTGTAAGCTACTTTAAAAAATCTCTTTGACTGCCTCGGTGGCGTAGTTGTATTGCGTACGCGTTACGAGTACGATTTGCCCGTTGAGGTCCTGGGTTCGAAAACCGGGTCTCGCCAAAGATATTGTGCTTGGGTTTTTCCATCTTAAAAATTACTCAGTCGCAGCTCGGCGCCAAGAAGTTTTTTTTTTCTTTTTGTTTACGCGGAGAAAGTGAATTATTACTACCGCCCAGTGTTCAAGGGGAACGACTGAGCGGTTATGTTGGGTTCACCGTGCTTTACGGCCCGACGTTGAGCCGCCCGGAGAGATGGAAAACGTCGGGCGACCGTCGCGCCGGGCCGAGTCCCTAACCCATGTACACCGCACGGCATACCGACCAAAACTCCGCGGTGGCCATCTTCGGCGCATTAGGGACGGCTGCGGGCTTCCTCCGACTCACGTCTAAGTTGTCGTCCGCAACCGCCCCTGCGCGTACCGCTATTGCGGTCCGTCTCCTGTTGTTGGGGGGGCTCAGAAGCCCCCGCACACCGAAGGACGCCGTCGGCGTCAAAGGCAGCGAGAGGCCTAACCGCCACGCTGCCGTCCATCACAGGGGTCATAAAGTTGGCTAGACTAATAGGTGGACGGCCCCTTCCGCCCACCCGTGACCCCCGGGAGCCAAGAAGTTGACGGTGTGATACTCCCGTGCCTCGGAAAGCACGTAAAACCGTTGGTCCTGCTCCTGATCTCTCTCCGGTCATGTCGGATTGTTGTCTCACCGGACTATGATAGCGAAGGAATAGCGAGTGCACCTGTGTATTGCGCACACACTTGTGCACTGTAATATCTCCTGCGTACCTGGGTGATCTCCGTTGAGTTGGCCGCGGTGGCCGAAACTGACTAGGAGGATTACGTACGTTGTACGTTTACTTTAACTTTTACGTTAATTTTTTATTTTATTTTAAGGTGAAATGATTGAGTTAGTTGCAAAAAACCGTTCTAGGTATAATATGGTTAATATGCTGGCTGTGGCCAGGAAATCTTTGTCATTAATGTGGAATATGCCAACCGAATGCTCGGTGACTAGGATGTTTAAATATGTGAGGGTTCTGGTAAGTAGCGTATATGGGTCTGTTGAAAAAGTGCAAAACAAAGGTGTATGTCTTGTTCGAAGATTTTGAGTGTGTGGATTGGGTACCTATGTAAAATGGCATCTGTGCAAGAACGGCAGGGTCATGGACGGCGCCTCGTAATACTGCAAATATATCACACACACACGCCTTTTATCCCTGAAGGGATAGGCAGAGGCGCAACTAGTGCACCCACTTTTCACCGTTATTCCGTCCCATGATGTGATAGGGGGCGAGCCTATCGCCATTTTGGGCACAAATTCCAGACTCAGAGCTGATACTGAATAGAAAAACTCAATATCACTGTTCGGCCCGGGGATCGAACCCGAGACCTCAGCATCGCAGTCGCACCGTAATACAACTACGCCCCGAGGCAGTCTATACAATGCAAATAATATATACTTTGTCAAGGCGATGTTACGCCTGACCTTAAGCGATGTGTATCCCACCATACCCAATATAGATGGCGTAGGATACAGGACAGGATAGTAGCCATACATCTTGTAGAGATATCGCAGAAATCCTTTTTGTATCTCTTTGATCATGCTTGTGGGTATATATCCTGTGATGAGGGTTCCAAATCGATGAGTTATATTCCAATGTGCTCCGGACATAAGCATTATAAAGCATGCTAAGGGCACCTCGGGAATTGAAACATTGCGACTGCCTTATGACGAATCCAAGAGACTTTCTAGCTGCTTATACATTTCAAAGAAATGGTGGGTAAATGTAAGGTGTATATTGAACCAAGTGCGTAAGTCCAGGATTGTCTGTGTCCTCTCTATAGGTTCACTCTATATGTAGTAGGTGTGGTGTAAAGGCACTATTTTATTATTATAAAGATTTTTGTTATGTTATTAAATGTTAGCAGTTATGATGAGTTTATCAACAGACAAACATTCGGAACGTGGGCGGCTCAAGTGTTTTCTGAAAATGTGTTTGCAATTTCTTGACCATTATGGACTAGCTTTTTAAATATTATGTTTTGTGTCATAGAATGCGGTAAGCGGCGTACATTAGGCAGTGCTACGAAACGTATAGTAGGCGGCGTGGAAGCGTCCCCTGGGGACTGGCCTTTCCTCGCCGCCATCCTAGGGGGCCCTGAGGAGGTGTTTTATTGCGCTGGTGTGCTCATAGCTGACCAGTGGGTGCTGACCGCCTCGCATTGTGTTGGCAAGTGAGTGGAAAATTGATTTTTTTAAATCTTTTTATTATTATTTTTGTATCCATTGATTATGAAAAGGCGTGAGTGTATGATTATGAATAATGACCGACGCGACGTCGCGTCGTAAGCATTGTGATAAACATAGTAAACAACTTGCTCGCTTACCCATAGGTAGGTAGGAAGCAAGGACCGTAAACAACAGCGTAAAGAACGCAGGCCATCTGATGCGGAATACTGTATCACAGAAAATAAACACGTATAAAATAACTTTGTTTTGTTTTTCATATGTTTAATAAGATTGAGAACGACTTTTCCTAACACTGCTTTGGATTCCTAAAAAGTAATCAATAAACTCACGGTATCTCGGGTATTATGGCAAACGAAATGTCAATTATCATCAGTAGACCTTGCGAGCACCTTTTAAAGCTAAACCAAATACAGCATAAGACCAAGTGAATATGTAATTGAGGCCGTCCATAAAATTTGTGAATCAAGAGCCACATAAGAGCTGTGTATGATTGCAGCCACTCGGACGTGAACGGGTGGACGATCCAGCTGGGCATCTCGCGGCGCCGCTCGCACGCGTACTACGGGCAGAAGGTCAAGGTGCGCCGCGTGGTGCCGCATCCGCAGTACAACGTGGGCGTCGCGCATGACAACGACATCGCACTATTTCAGGTACTGATAACATCATCTTCGAGGTGTTTCTATTTACCCTTAAGTCTTAGAATATTCTTAAGACTATCAGCTCATATGATGACAGGTTGAAATTAAAGTTATAATCAGTATTTAGAGTTCTACTAATTTTAACCAATTTAAGTACGTCTTTTTCGCAGTGATCATTTTAATATGTTTAATATTAGGCATATAAGAGCGTACCATCCTTGATATTGACATTTGTTTCTAGTTGGCCGTACGAGTGAGATATCACGAGCAGTTGTCGCCGGTGTGCTTGCCGCCTGCCAACCGGCCGTTACCAGCTGGGACTCTGTGTACTGTCATCGGGTGGGGCAAGAGAGACGATAAAGACAGTAAGTGACACCTGCATACTGTGACTGGCTCATTCACATTCGACCCCCATGGTGGATTAGTCCAACCTCCTCCTTTCAAAAACAAGAAACTTTGCGTTGCTGGCGGGCATAATATTGTGCAGATAATTAAAAAGAGTGTTAATACTCGCCACCATAATATCTAGATATAGTAATCTCTATATAGTTCCTAAGCAAACACCAAAGCAGATGGAATCGGATTTCCTTTATTCTTAAATCGCAGCACAGCCACCGACACCTTTTATACATTAAAAAAAAATTTAGTGGTACCTAACACCGCTGAGACGTTTAAACTTTATAATAACCTATTATTTGGTGGTATAGTGTCAGAGTACGAGCCAGCGGTGAACGAGGTGGAGGTGCCGGTGTTGCACCGCGACCTCTGCAACCAGTGGCTCGAGCACCGCGACCTCAACGTCACCGAGGGCATGGTCTGCGCCGGCTACCCCGAGGGGGGCAAGGACGCCTGCCAGGTACGCACTGGCATACACCTCTAGTTTCATTCTACGATCAAATATATCACAAGGTTTACAGGTATACTCTGCTGCCAAAAGATTTACGACATTATTATATTAACTAGTGGGTTTCTTTCACTCTCTCTCTCTCTCTCTCTATCTGTGTAGCTATTTGAAACTGTCATGTTGTATTCTGCTATGAAGAATTTTATAACTAATATCAGGACAAGTCAATCCAATGCCATGCAGTGCTGGTAATTCAAACTTTGAAGAATGTTGCATTTATTTGGGTATAGGCAGTCGCGTATCGTTGACCGTCAGGCAAGACCCTCATTATTCAGCTATACATTAAAACACAATCTTATAGACCTCTATGTATACCTATACTAGATATATATGTTTAGTATATCTATAATAAACAATCTATTCAACTGAACAAAATCAAGACGAGTCAACAAACAAGCGCTATTACGTGTTCAATGTCAGTCCGCCATAATTTTTCCAACATAATTGAAAATGGAATAGTACTCGTGGGAACCATCCAATTGTTTAGCAAACAAATATCTACGCCAATAACCGAATCCAATATTGTGAACACTCGTGCCGGGCTCCGAGCCGGTATTCCGGTATTCGCCGCGCCGGTATTCTCCAATCCAATAAGCATGTAAACATCGTGTTTTTGCCACTCGTGTCGATTTTAATGTATTATTGAGTCGTCTCGTTTCGAATTCGACTTTTCGACAATCTCCGATGGAATGTGCGTGTTTATTTCAATTTTGTGTTCGCATTGGCAACTTGTTCTTTGTATTTATTGTCAACTAAAAAACATAAAAGTAGAGAGCTAATATTTTTTATGGGAATTTTGAACCTTAATGGCAGTAGTGTCGCTTACTACCAAACGAGCGACTGGTTCAACTTGTCATTGTTGCATTATAAAAAAATGTTATGTCCCTTATTATGGCAAAAGCTACATGCAATTTTGAGAGCTTATTTTTAGCTTTAAAGTGGCATAATTTTTTTTTTGCTGTCTTATTCATCATATTCGACTCTTGCAGGGCGACTCCGGCGGCCCACTCCTCTGCAAGGATCCTGACGACCCTTCACGCTGGTATGTAGCAGGAATAGTCTCGTGGGGTATCAAATGTGCCCACCCTCGTCTGCCAGGAGTTTATGCATACGTCTCTAAGTACATACCCTGGATACAGAAGCACATCGCTCTTTATAACGACGAAAACGCCAAATCTGAAGACATTTGAAGAGATACATTAATAATTTTGATGCCATTTTGGATCTATAGATGAAAATTTTTATATATTTGATATGTATATAATATGCTATTTTTAAGAACAAAAATAAATTTAAGTTTATTTTCTGCGTGAAAAATAATATTCAAAGGTACGGCTTAGTGATTATTTTTTTTAATAATTGGGTCATTTTAAATTGATATTTTAGGGACTACATAATATTATTATGCCAGTGCAACATTATTTTAATTTGTA
Source organism: Lapara coniferarum (assembly GCA_949316025.1). NCBI lineage: Eukaryota > Metazoa > Arthropoda > Insecta > Lepidoptera > Sphingidae > Lapara > Lapara coniferarum. Next base: position 941,997 of record OX438919.1, on the reverse strand, counting down.
TGCGTAAAAATGACGAAATGGTGTCAAAAATGTATGACTAGAAACTAAGGAATATATTGACTCTATGAAATCGTGACAATAATAAACGGATATGTGAATATTTTACGGAATTATGACAATAAATATATGAACACGTGACAATAAATAAATATTGACGATATATGAATAGAGAAAGGACAATAATTACGATATATGAATAGAAAAGGAAAGAATCAGCAAGGTGTATACATTTTTAGATAATTTAAGCAAGTTTTTTAAGTGGGGAGATGCTGATTCCTCCTTTATTCAGAATAATTAAGTGACATATCATTCGTATATCACGTATGATGGAACTGTGATACTTTGATATCCTTTTGAGAAATTTAAAAGTATCAAAATGACAATGACAATAAAAAAGATGGCGGAGCGGCAAATAAATAAGAAAGAAAGATTTTTTAAAAGGAAAAAACGCGGCTTGTAACTTCGTAGGGTTGTAAAGCTTTAGCGAAACTTTTAGAGTTTTTCCTTACACGTGTACCGTTCGTTTTGGTTTGACATTGTGTTTAGATGTTAGACGTTTCTTTGATGTTTGATGTGAGTAGTTGTAGGTAAAAGTGCTTTTATAGATATATTATTAGCTATCAAGACAAATAGATAAAATTATTTTGCGCATTTAAAAATATACCGGAAAAAGTTGGTAAAAACATTAATATAACAAATTATAAAATTTTAGAACATTTTTTCCCATACCTACATAGGTCAGATGTGTAGGAACTAGTAAATCATTGTATTATTTTTCGATAGTGGAAATATGTACCTATTGCGATTCATATTTTATTGTCAAGTAATACACAAAAAGGCTTTTTTATTCCGTAGGTATCTGTGTCCCGGTAAATTTTCTAAATACCACCTTCAGAACGAAAACGACATAATTCAAAAAAATAGGAAACTGAGTTTTCGTCATAAAATTACTTAAAACTGGTCTCTTTTTCATGAAAACTATATAAAAAAGGTCCTATATAACAGTGTGGTATTTTTCCCGCTTGAATATGGGTGTGTTTGAGCTATTGTTGTATTGAGAACTTCGTTTTAAGTCATTTTATAACGACAACTCCATTTTCATTTTTTATGAAATGTGTCGTTCTCGTTCTAAAAGTGCGACATACAATAATGTTATCTATTACTACTATTAGGGACTGTGTGTGTACGCACTCTAGTCTAGGTAAATGTGGATGAATACTATACTAAAAACGTCAGTTCCGTTAAAGCTCTTCCTACATAGACTGTATGGAAACTTATGACAATAAAAATATATAATTCCCTATGGTAAGGCAATCTGTTACGCCATCAATTTGTGGTGAATATTTTGACAATATATTTATGTAAGGTCTAAATCTGATATTGCGGAGATAGTGAGAGATTCCATAGAAATATATATATAAATATATAGTACGTTAGACGTTTACTTCCCTATTTTCGGTAAATTATCGAGGTACCTATAATGATACACAGGAAAAATAAAAATCTATTATTTTGATTAAATTTACATGTTGCCGCTAATCAGTGGCTGGTAAAAATAAAATTTTATAGTTTTGTATTTTTACAATAGGGTAGTTAACTATTTATGTTTAAATATATGCCATCCAAAATACAACGGAAAAATGATTTTCAACACTGGGGCAATAATTAGCAAGTTATAAAGCTTCGAAATTTGGTAGAAGGGGTAGATGTCAAATAACAATAATATTACACTGTGACGTCACCGAAAGTCGCGGGCCATAACGCTGCGTGCGTGCGAAAGAGATAGCACAATATCTCCTCCACGTCCCCACTTTTGCTCACAACAATATTTCAAATATGAATAATTGCTTTATTTTTCAACCAATTTTGATGCTGATTTCACAGAAGAATTTCTTTTTGTATTATTTTCTGTTACATATAAAATATTTTACAAAATAAAACATAGGAAGCTACCCTATTATATATGTTAAAACTGTATTATGTAGATACTTAACCACACAAGTACTTTCTTTAATAACAAAAAGCATTCATAAATAAAAAAATATGGTTCACTTCAATATTAATTCGCGAGAAAGCATTCTAATATAATGGATATTTGTTCAGTTGGCATTGCTCACTATCTCTAACATTTCAAAAACTATAGGTACAATGTACAGTTAGTGAAATCAATTAAAACCGATTTCTAAACTAGGTTACTGTCATATTTTTATTTTAACTATGAAATTAGTAACATAGCTTTAATAGTTCCTAAGGCATATATTAGTAGGTATTAGTAGCTGTAGGTGTGAAATATATTTTATAAAAAAAAAATAGTAAAAAAAAGAATTCTTTTATATGTATTTGAAGGTAGCGGGTAACATAGGTGTTTTAGGATTTTTATTGACGTATAGAGTTGGTAATGCTCAACATATACTTAAATAAGTGACTCGAAGGATGGTTGTCTTTTCTCTTATGAATCTCCTTCTAAACTCGAGCTTTCTATTAGTGTTAAATGTTGAATATTATATATGTATGGGGAAAATGTAAGGAAATGATGTAGAAATTAATATAACAAAGATATTGTGTTAATATAGAAAAAGAATGACATTTTATTTAACGAGTGTAGTATAAAATGCTGAAAAAAAAGATGAATTAATGTATAATACTTAATAGGGGAAATTTGAGATATATCAACGAGTTTGCCAACTAATGTATTAATTTATTAAAAAAAACATACCTATTAATTATTTGGTAGAAATTTGTTTATGTCAAAATGTCACTGTCAGTTTCGACAGTATGTTTGTTTATACTTTACTGGCTGAATAATTTGTCGACAAATATTTTTTTTTAAGTTACAACGTCATATTAGATACTATCTTATATCATTTAAACATATCTCAACTAGAAGCTGAAGAACATAGACCTTATTTATTTTTTACAAAAAGTATGTACTAAATTCTAGTCGTAATTCTAGGTAGGTTAGGTTAAGGTCGTAATAGAACCACGCTTTAGCGTTCTCATGACTTATGATATTTGTGATCTCACTCTTCCATTGTCAATCCGTAGTGATCTTATCTCAGTTCTTATCAAGCTTGAGTGTTCCTATTTTATACCCCTTTTTTATATATTCTTGAGGTTTTACTCGGTGGACTCATACAACTGCATTTAAAAACGAGAAACCAAAAAAATACGATAGGACAATGAATTCGATGTAAAAAAATCTTCTGCAGATATTTTAGTCCCATAATATTTATTCGTATTTAACTTCATTTTAATGGGTAGGGGCTTTTTAGAAATATAATTTTCAGTACGTCCCATTCTAGTTTAGGGTCTTTAGAATTTTTAAACATGAACATAATATGATCATAGAGAAAGTATTGATTTGTTATTTTCTAGACCCAAACAATATTTTTCTCAATATTATATTCTAATTCCAGCTAACGCCGAGATCCTGTTATTTCAGGTAATATTAGGGTCAATTCGTTAATAAACACTTCCAAATGCCAATATGTGTAACAAGTTATTTTGAAGTAGTAAATTATATTCAAAATTATTTAAAATTTTAGCATATAGGTACCCCTATTAGTTCTCTATCATTAGAAGCTTTAGTGACTGGATAGATATGTTCGAAGTATATTAACAGATAATTATAAATAAAAATAAATGCATTGGTATTTGGCTTTATACAGAACATGTGTTACATGTTCAGCAGTTAATGTTTATAATATAGATATATTTAATCTTAATGTATACTGTAATAGATTATGCAGTTGACATTTTTTATCGTAGGGCAAGTATCGTGTTCAAAGAGTTTCCTTTGAATTGTAGGACATAGATAATAGTAAGTAATTTATATAAGATAGTATAACTGTATAGTGACAAAGATATTTTGATATCATTCTAAATTTCTACGATCGTGAAGGCTTTTTTATACAAAATATTATGTTCCTTCGAATAGCTCTTTGTCCAACCAAAGTAGCAAATAATGTGGCCATACATGCGAGCAATTTTACTCAATTATAACCATAGGTAGGCACTGTTTAATCGCAAATCTACATTTTCTTTAGAAATAAAAATTATTTTGTATAAAAATGTTACTTTCACATCAAATTATGTAAAATCAAGCTTGGACTTTAAAATGCTTTACATATACATATATTTAGTTGTATTAATACGGAGCCACGCATATGTTACAGGCTTATAATAATGGTTGTGTACAATTTGTCCGTGACGTCGAGTGGCGTCATCTAGTCATAGAATACTAGTCTGCCATATTCTAGTCTATGCGAACACGATCCAAAATAAATGTTAATTGTTGTAGAAAAATATTAATTAGAATCTAATATATGTGTTGTTATATGTTTCCTTAAACATAAAAAAGTTATAGAGAAAATTTTATATGTGACATCATTTTCTACCTTCGAGGAAAATTGGACTTGCATCTTCAAAGGTTCGTATACAAGAAAATAAAGTCAATTTCCAAAATAATATCAATTATTGTTATCTATTCAAAATTTTACATTAAAAACGAATTTGTAAATTAGCTTTTACCAGATATAACATGTCACTATGGTTTTTATCGACGAAATAACTAATAGTTAACGGAGTTATTATAGATCCAGTTAATTATCACACTTTAGCCAATGAAATATCTATCGTATTCCTTTAAAAACAAAAATTACACAGTTCAATCACAAAAAAGCGTATTCAAAAAATGCCAGACACATGTCGTCTGTAGTCTTATGTACCCCATAGGTCTTGAAAAAGAATTGGCGTTTTATATATGGTAAGATAAAAAAAAATGAGACAATAAAACGACAATAAACGTCAAATTGGATAACGTAACTTTATCAATGCTATGTGACAATAAGTCTTTACTGAAAATTAATGTTTGTATTTTTTCATCACATAGGCTTACTATTTGTAGATTAGACATTGTTGTTAAGCACTGTGTGTGTAATAAACGAGCTAAACACTTACATATCTAAAGTTCAGAAATAATAGTGTTAAATATCTCAACTTTATTCTAAAACAAGAACGGATAACATAAATCTAGCTCGTGTGTTACAGTTAACCCTTCCATATATCAATCGCTATACCTTACATGATTATTGGCTATTAGGGTCATTCGGGGCAACAGCACGCAGTGGGTAAAATTTCGCATGGTCAATATCTCGGAACCTATTGAGGTGGCTCAGACACTTTTTCGGCAAAGTTAGGGGTGCGTCAGGGATGAAGTCAGAGCCCACAAGCTATTTTACCAAGCCTCACTTGTTTAGCGAAAAACGGCGATCAACGTGATTTTGTTGATTAGTTATCAACTATTTTGTGCTGGGAAAAGTTTATGGATAGACGGTGCATCAGTTTACAAAAGACCGTTGATTATGTTAAGTTTACTCGATTATTATAGTATTTATTTTAGCTATTAATTCTGTCCTAAAAAATAACTGCATCTCAACTGACGTGTGATTGTTTAAAATATTCCCTGTTGGGTAAGAGTACGGGATTAAAAGTACGCACGCTGTTATAACTTCATTACAATGAAAAGTAACATTAAGCGTTCCTAAAATTACAGTGATTATTAAATTACAAAAATAACTAAAGTTTGTTATAAATACAGTCCAATTAATAATGTTCCTGGTGCCTACAATAGGTGTACATTTAATGTTTATTTTTACAACATTTGTACCAAGAATAAAGGAAGTTTAAAAACATATTCCATATGATTCCATGTGTACTTATACAATTTTTAATTATATGCCTGTAGTTTACCTGCGTGCGTAGCTTACCCAGTATGCGAACTATTAACCGCATCTCTACGTAGTTTTACCCACATGACGGGTCAAGAGTACGAATTTCTCCCGCTGCACTTAAACATGTATTGCAAAAAAACTGATGAAGCAATGTACAAAAACTCATTAAATAATGAAAGTAGAATAAATTTCCTTTAAATTAAGTGTTAAAACGTTTATCAGGACCCTATATTTTTGAGTGTGTAGACGATAGAAAAAAAAGTGCGTACTTTTGAGCTGAATGACCCTAATATCGATTCTATTTCATCGAATAAAAATTATATTGGAACTATTTGGAAGTTATAAATATATTAAAATATCATGATTCAAAAACATAGGTATATTATAATATTAAGTATTATTGTCTTGTTGAAAAAAAAGACAGTAATTTCAACATCGTTTTCATACGTCTAATAATAATCTAATAATTTTCGATTTCCTTGTATACTTATAGGCTCCGATTTTAAGTTTACCCCAATACTATATTTTATCGTCATAATACTCAAAGTAAGTATGGAAGGGTTAAGAATCTAGCATTAAAACGTAGGCACGTAATAAATACGCACAAATACTCCTTACTGTAATGGAAACTATTTTAGATTTTCCATTTACACTACGTATACAATGACCGTGGCGTATGCTAACGTTAATGTTATGTGTTAGGTAATGGTGTTGCTTTTGAAGCCTTGATTCTTCGCAATTTTATGTGACCCCTGTCCTAATACTGTTGCTGGTCGATGTTTAAATAAGCAAGCCGAAATTTCTAATCTGTGTGCATATTTCAAACGGCTCAGCTTGTGTTGGGTGTAGTTTTTCATGTATTCGGTTAAATTTTCCATCAACGAAATTAAATAAAGTAATTATATACTTACTCTATTTTTATTAATAAAAACTATAAATTCAATTAGAAACACTTGCATTGCTTAAGTATATACCAAATAAAACACTATTATAATAAGTAGGTAATAACTACAGAGCGAAAATTTCATTATTTTTATATCAACAAATACAATTAGAATGTTTTATTTAGATTTCTGGTCAATATTTTAATACACATAAATCAAATTAGGTTCGAAAGGAGATGTTTCCTTTTTGGCCATGACATGTTCCTACAAAACAAAGAAATTGGAAAACTTACATCAGTTTTCGGTCATTTCCATGCTTTGTTGTAGGTACTTATTAATAAATCCCTTGAAATGTGTAGGACTGATTTAGAGCCTAAGTACACTAAAGATGAATTTGTTACATAATAACACAATTATATTGTATCAAAAGCTCACATTCAAAAAAGGTTTTATTTTAAAAGTTAAATGACTTCATATTTTGTATAAACAAATTTAGAAAACAATATGGAGTATATCACAGAATGAAATGAGGACTTCCGTTGCCAAATTTTCTGAAGTGTACACATTGTAGCCCGAATTCAAAAATTAAATATCTCTTATAGATATGCCTAATGCCTTCATCTCACCAAAATTACTGCATTAGAACTCTGTAAGGGACTTCATTCTAGTTAGTCTTACGATAGGATTTATTGTTATCAACATTACACGCAATTTGTAGTAGATCTATGGGCATATCGAATGAATACATTTTTACGGTCAGGCATTTAAGGTACCCGAACTTACTTTTTAAAAATATTTTTATCATAATATTTTTGGGGTAAAAGTAACCTAAGTTTTTGTTATGTATTTACCTCGTTACATTGATGTGTATTGCTTTGAATGTATTTTGTGTCGGAAATGTTTCGCTTGTCACCCTTAACTGCATAATGCGTAGATTTACTTTGTTCCTCAAGCTTGAATAAAAAATACAAAAATATGTTTCGTTTTATTCGTAATATCCCCATATTTGATGGTTGTATCAGTAGACCGGTGCAAGGTACCAGAGTAGCATTATATGTGGGGAGGTCATTTGTAGATTGCCATGCTGTTACTAAAGTAACATAATGACGAGGTCAACTTCTTTCAACGCTATACCACAGAATACTGAATAGGACGTTTATGCTTTACAATAGGTTACCAGTCTAAGGAACACTACCCCGTCTATTATCTCTAGACTTGACTTTTAGCGTTAAGAGGTGCTTAATTAAATAACTGTCAAATTTAAACGTCGCCGTGGCATAGTAAACTTACTTAAAAGGTAAGATGGCGGGTTATGAATTCAGCTGATCGAGTAAATACTGTCAAAAGCATTGATATGTAAAAAAAAACAAGCGCAGGGGGCTTAGAATGTGAAAAAAAAAACACGATGCGTCTCCGCTTCGTTTTATTTTGATTGGTTGAGAGACTGACGTATCGGTCTCTCGAATAAATCAAAATATCAATACGTCAGTTGCTCAACCAATCACAATAAAACGAAGCGGAGACGCATCGTGTTTTTTTTGTCACATTCTAAGCCCCAGATTAGTTAAGACGCAACTAAGCATAGCTTAGCGAATTTTTTATAAGTAAGACTGGTTAAGGTCAGTAGGCTAACATAATACATGAGGAGGTTATCTGGTCATGAAATAAGTTTATTGTGCTCGATGAATTGGACTGTTGCGATACCAATACCCCTAATATTTATTTAAATTTTTTGACGATAATACTAAATTTACTCGATACGGTTACTGACACAATTCTTTAGTATTCGTACTAGGGATACTGGTGAGCATAATACCAATATTTTTCAATAATATTGTCTTTATATCCCTACTAGATAGTAGATAGCAGGCGAGCATAAAATGTACGGAGCATATTGTGTTCACGTCTGGCATATGGGTTGAGCAAATTAGGGTGCTACTTACTAGGTATCAGGCTAGTTTGATTGCCATAGATAGTTCAATGGGGTGTTGAAAAAGTAAAACAATCGTGAATGTATTAATATTTTACTAATGGATACCATATAGTTACATGATCAACAATACGTATAAATAACTAGGCATAACTATAGCCCTGCAGAATGATCGCAGCCCGGCGTCCGAGTCGCGATAAATTGCGGGCTTTATCTAATAAGAGACGCGATTCGTTTCCATTGGTTTATACGAGTATACATTTCATTTTGCTTAATTTAGGCCGAAGAACATAATTTTAACAGATTTAACAAATAGTACGTTGGTTTTGAAGACTGTCTGCGATATGCGTATTGTTATCCCTGTTTTACCAACGTTACTTACGAGAATAACTTTTACATAGCGCAGACATTAATGCCCGTTGTCATCTACCTTGACCCCTAGAATAACGTAGCATCGCCTTTATGTGTTGGTCGTTAGGTCTCCTTTTTAGATGGAGGGTGAATGCAGATACAATATAATAATAATGGATGGTATAAATTTTCCTTTAACATGCGTTTTGAAAAAAAAAAAGAAACCATGAAAGCAAGCAATTAAAGAGTTTGTCTTAATATTATTTAGTACTGTATTTTGTCACTGGCGTTTTAGAGTTATTTAACTAAAAATAAATGTGTTTTTACAAACATTATGATTCACTACATTGCTCACTTCACAGTGCCTTATTTTTTTGAAGTCATAGATGAAAGATTCATGAACAGGAAGAACTTGAATGCAATAGTATATAGAAGTACATAGTATTCTATTACAATAATTTATTATCCTTGATTCATTCCTAGGTTTAAAATTTGTGATACACTTGCAAGAGAATTGTGCCAAACATGTATACAAAATATAATAAATTAAACACAAAATACTTTTGGAAGTGGTGGAATATAATATGTAAATTGTAGAAATACTAAAACAAATTTAGAGCATTAAAATATACGCAATACTGAATGAATGACCGGTTTCTGATACTCTGTTATATTTGCACTATATTTTGTGTTTAATATAGACATTAAGGTGCACTTTTTTCTTAGTAAATCATTAAATTAACCAATAATGCTATAATACTAATGTCAGAGTTCAGAACCTGGACATAAATCTTCAGCAATGTTAATATACTGTATAAAGACTACTAAAAATATTTAGAATACCATAACATAATGCCCTTGTTAATTGTTTAGATTTATGTAACTAAAGGCGGTAATTGTACTAATTGTTGCATAAAAGGTACGGACACTAAAGAATCTAGATATGAGTAAGAAAACGGGAAACCTGCCGCATTACACTCAGTCTTCAGTAATTCCTCAAAATTGACAAATCGATTGATACAGTTACGAATAATTGTTACGATAATTGCATAGTTTTTAAATTGTTTTAGATTACCACAAAAAACTGATAACTCGCAAAATATAAAAAACAGTCATTAGAAGCTGAAAAAACTGCTATATAGCTATTTGTATTTCGACAAATGAACTTAAGGTTGATTAAGTCTAGAGCTCAATCAACGTTGAACAGAATGGGAAAACTGAGCTCCAGATTAGTGCACAGACATAATATTACTGCACTGTTGTTTTTAAGACTTCAAAAATTAAAGTAGTTCGTAATTCAGCATTTTTTGTGAGCTAGCATTATTATGTTCAAACCAGGATCATAATAAAATTGATGCTGAACATATTATAAATCACACTATGAACTAAAATATAAAATTATTCGTTATTTTTTCCATTGGGGTAAAGTGCACTAAACGGTACAACTTACCCCATTCTCTTAAACTTAATCTACATAACTAAGGAAATACAAACTCTTTGTTTTTATAGAGGAATCGATTTGCTATCTCTCTCACTCTCTATACGGTGGGAACGAAACAGCAGTAGTTATCAGTACAATACAAATTGATTTTAAGGAATAGGGTAAGACAAACATGTTGATGGACCATGTAGAGATACATTTTATTGGCACATTATATTGTTGTCTATTTATTAAAACTACAGTAATTGAGTATTTAATAGGTGATGGAAGCCGCTACTTTACTGGTGATACTTATCGACGTACAAAATATGTGGCAATAAGCAAGTATGAAGAAGTATCTGGTTAAATTCACCTCTACGTGTTCCTTCTGACTGAAAAAATAAATCAAAATTAGTATATTGATTGAAAATGTTAAAATGGAAAAATTCGTCATTACAACTTAACAATATCAGACTGAGAACACTATATTCCTTAAAAACAATTTTGATCTTAGTTCACTGTACACCAGAAAGTCACACACGGAGTATATCATGAATTACTAAATTAATTTACACAAAAGGTGTATAATATTGGTGTCACACATCCAAATGTTTAGAATAGCCTCAAATGCACAAAATTGACCGTACACAACTCTTTAAGTAAAACTTAATGTCAATTTGGCTGGCAACATTTAACTCATGGTACGGCTGGAAGGGGACGCCCGAGGAGAACATTTTCTGACCAAATAAATGATCTTCTCAGCAAAGGGCAGGTCAGGAGTACCCTTAACAGACGAAATTGTATGAAAAGAACTATGAATGTGGAAGAGGCGAAAGAGGTTTGTCAAGATCGTAGCATGTGGCGCTCAATAGTCTCTGCCTACCCCTATGGGATAAGGGCGTGAGTGTGTATGTATGTATGTATGTATATGTAACATTTAACTCTTAAGAAAAATGTTGGGGTCTTAAAAAATAAGTACGAATTGACATACATACATACCCACTCACGCCTTTTATCCCCGAAGGGGTAGGCAGAGGCGCAAATAGTGCAACCACTTTTCACCGTGCGTATTCTGACCCATGATGTGATAGGGGGCGAGCCTATCGCCATATCGATATCGAATTAACATTTTAGTAAAAAAAAAAAAGTTAGATAATTAAACAAAAATAAAAAGTATTGCGAATAATATGAAATACCGCAGCGTAACAAGCACCATCTATTGAATAAAAAAGTGAAATATATTAAAAAAAACGAATGTTTTAAAATAATTTTTCTATAGAACGCAAATGTTGCCAGTCAAAATCAACTGAATATTTTTACACAGTACAAGATAATAATTAATATGTTACACTCACACGAAACCTAACTACATTAGTCAACAATAGTTTTCTAAACATTGCTTATACAACTAAAATATAAAAGAGATTAATTGAGATTTCGTTTTATACTTTATAAAATAAAAATTGGTAATTTTTCGAAAATGCTTAACCTATAATTGTAAATATTGCCATTTTCCGTGTCGCAAAGTATCGTCTATCTTGAGAGAACTTTATTTTTATCTAATAAATAACAGGTAAGTGTCTTTTTATCGATTTCTGCGCAACCAACCAACCACTGATAAAAAAAATCTTACCTGTTTTTTTTTTACCCAAACCAGGGTTGAATCCTAAGAATCTTTGTACATATTCATTTTTTAAATACTTATAGCTGACTTACACAGCCATATGTTAAATACAATTACGTAAACAACCAATTAATCTTTGAGCAAACACCAGAATACAAGTTAAACATTTTCAAACAATCACCCCTAAAGATCAACCAGTGTCATATGAATAATTATTTTTTATATTAATAATTTGAAAAATCCATCATTTATTCGCACGCGTCACATAAAATATCAAAGTTTAGTTTAACAAATGAATATAAATTTTATATACCTTGGATTTCAGATTGAAAGACGATTTTCAAATATTTAAGTTTGATTTGACTGCCAATACGACTCCATAAAAGTTTTGGGGCTGTCAATGTTACCTCAACATACTATTACCCCAATATTTAATAGATTTCAGAGCTTTCGATGCTAAATAACTCTTAGTTGAATATCGTCCTTCATAATATCCAGGATTGAAAAAATATTTTTCTAGTATCAATGATGCGTTTAAAATATAATCTCCTTAAATGTAATGATATGAAGCAAGCGCAAACGTTTAACAATTATATTTTCAAATAAATTTATTTTACATCGTTGTCGATTAAACACAAAATGCTTTAAAAAATTTATCAATATTTTTCGTTCGCTTTCTTTTAGACCTTATTTTTCTTAGCCCCTTTTCAAACAAACTTATCTACATTTCGTCGATGTTTTTATATATTTTTTTTTTATCAAACGTTTTATAGTATCTATAGAAAGTAAAGTCGATATTGCGTCGATACCAATATCTTTTCTACTACTTGGTGTAGTACTATATCGTCATGCACAAAATAAGATACTACCATTCGATTATTATGATTACAAATGCAATTATTCGTTGAGAAATAAGTAGTTAAGGTACAGTTATATTAAGCGAAACACTGTTTATCGATACATATATTTTTTTTAATAAACAACACTTTTTGGCGGATAATTGGAAAAATATTTGAATGAGCAATTACAGATCAAGGTTACTTTATCAAACCAAAATACAGTTGAACACATCATTTATTATTTCGAAATATTTTATCAAGTTGACATGGAAAGAAGCATGGTACTTACTTACTTATTGACTTGGTATTCTGGAGAATACCAAGTAATATAAATATCGCAAACTGACTAGCTGGATAGCCTCAAAATATACTTGTAAAACGTAGAGTGTAGAATAGAGAGGTAAAAATAAAATTAAATAATTGTTAGTAAGCCTAAAGTCTTTTAGATTCGCTGTTTAGGTTAGGTCTTCCAATCCCGCAGCCTATCTTTAATTTCAGTTTTTGCGGGATCCCGGATATAAGGAAGATATTAACAGGAAAACAATAAAATAATCAACACAACTCCACTTTTATTTCAGTTTTACTATTTGCTTGTACCTATAAATCAAGTTGCTTTTTAAACCCCCACATTAGTCCAGGTAACTATGTCGCGTTACATGATCAGCCTGTGTATATCCGATTCCGAACAGGACGGCATAATCGTATCGACTGGCGAGATATAATGTCATCTCATGTCAGGCGAGAGGTACTGTGGAGTGTAGACGCTACTCCACTCACTACCGGGCGCAGTGGAACCACATTATAGTGCCCGTTTAAAAAAATATAGAGATTAAATACAGAAAAAGTAAACAATTGACACACAATAGAAACAAAAACCCATTTTCAACTGAATGTTTACGAAACTAATGAAGACTGATTACTAGGGCAGCATTCAGTGGAAAATGCATGCGAAGAAAACATAACATGTACAATGTGCCGTTTCCAATATGCCAAATCAATCGTCCAATTCCGCGGGATCCCGCGCCGGTAATCCCGCAACATGCGCGACCGGAAAATGACGCGGGATCTCGAAATACCGGGATCTCGGTATTCCGGGATTGGAAGCCCTAGTTTATGTTCGAGAACGTGCTTTTTATAACATTAATATTTTGGTCCAAAATTTTAAGTTTAATAGAACCAAAAAAAGGTTCCAACATAAGCAGTTTTATTAAAATAAAATAAGCCTCATAATAGCCGTTTTTAAGTTAAAACAACATAAAATTATTTTAAGAATTGTATGAAGTTTGGAATAATGATCGAAAACAATCGAGTTTCAAATCGATTCTCGATTAAGTTGAGCACTGAACGATGGTTTATTGAATTGCTTTAATGAAACAGACCTTCAGATTCACATCTAGACATCAGAACCCATTATTAGGATAATTAAAATAGTTAGATACAGTTTACAACTCTATTAAAAAAAAAACGATACAAAGAGATACTTGCAATGTGAAGTTAGTTCAGTTCTTTTAAAACCACATTTATTTTAAATGCAGCAGTCAATATTACATGCATTTTTTATCATAATTAAAATATTTAGAATGGAGATAAAGTGGAAGATATGTTGTCAATATTGGGCCAATACGAACCATTCGGTGAGCTGTCTATAAATTTTGAAATAATCGCCAATCGATGCACTAACTCAGTTTTAGTCATACAGCCATGAAGGGCCGGATCTGTGTCAGTAGAAAGTGACTGACTGACATGATAACTCACGTGTTATGCCGTTATTTCTTTTCGTCACTGACAGATCGGACCCGACACGACATCCAACATATCAGATATAACATTGTGAACTACATTAAAACTTTTATAAATTCGAATAATTTGCCATCGTTTTATACACTACATTCATAACCACTTCATCCATCCTTTTTGCTGCTAATTATATTTCTAACGGAGTGTTTACATAAGCTTTATGTTACCACCATAATATTTATTAGAAGTGTATAGAATCGATATTAACGAACAGGTGGGTCACGTGATGTCAAATCATTTCCACTCATAAAGACTAATCATTTTCAATGAAACATAAAAGCTGCCGGTTTTATACGATACATATATATTTAGTGACAATAATATGGTGGCAAAATATAAGCATACGTAGACCCTCAAAAATCCGTATTAAATTATAGAAAGGGAAGCTAACAATTGGCAATGAGCGTTTATTTTATCTTCACTTTTTGCGTTTTTTCAACCGCGGTTCAAACGTTCGTCTGCCACGCGAAAATTACTACGAACGGATTAAACGGAAGTACCTCTAGTGTTCAGTTAGATTGTTGTATGGAGGCGAGGAACGCCGGGTCCACGGACGCCACCTTCGCAGTGAGGAACGCGTGCATGCAGAACAACAGGCTCTGCAGGATCTGACACTCCAGCTCCTGGAATTCGGATAAATATTTTGAAGTGAAAATAAAGTCAGAAGATTCCATAATATAGTCTGTTTACTATCATACCAAATTGCTGCGTAATGATTTTTTTGTTGCCAGCCTATTTTATTGAACAATAATAATGGTAACCTCACCTTAGTCTCAATAAGTTTGGTCTCCGCATCTTGAAAATGCAGTTTCAGTTTGGACTTGCCGTCGTCACTCGAACCTCGCAACTGTGAGAACCTGCCAATAGAATGGATATAAATTACATAGTATTAAATAAAGGTAACTTTTAGAATTTCAACCTTCAGTAATCTAAATAACCTTATCCATGTAATTATCAAAGGATTTTATCGCATCATGGAATGTTTTTTAACTGTGTTTGCATTAGTAGTTCCTCCTTATTGACAATACAAGAGTAAAGTTATATTGTATCTTTGCAATTCTTCCTATTACGTATTTAGTTATAATGGTACTGAAGATTATTTATTTTTACACTTTGGTATACAGACTTAAGGACTTCCTCTACAATTTAACCTGACAGGGTGGCGAAGGTACATAGTAAGCTAGTAGTACCTGTATGCCCACACGGGAGGAGCCCCCGGAGTGGCGTCGCTGAGCGAGAAGCCGGCCGCCCAGTCCAGCGTGAGTCCCGCCGCGCGGCCGCAGTGCACTACTGTGAACGTTTTTAGTAAGCTAGTAGTACCTGTATGCCCACACGGGAGGAGCCCCCGGAGTGGCGTCGCTGAGCGAGAAGCCGGCCGCCCAGTCCAGCGTGAGTCCCGCCGCGCGGCCGCAGTGCACTACTGTGAACGTTTTTAGTAAGCTAGTAGTACCTGTATGCCCACACGGGAGGAGCCCCCGGAGTGGCGTCGCTGAGCGAGAAGCCGGCCGCCCAGTCCAGCGTGAGTCCCGCCGCGCGGCCGCAGTGCACTACTGTGAACGTTTTTAGTAAGCTAGTAGTACCTGTATGCCCACACGGGAGGAGCCCCCGGAGTGGCGTCGCTGAGCGAGAAGCCGGCCGCCCAGTCCAGCGTGAGTCCCGCCGCGCGGCCGCAGTGCACTACTGTGAACGTTTTTAGTAAGCTAGTAGTACCTGTATGCCCACACGGGAGGAGCCCCCGGAGTGGCGTCGCTGAGCGAGAAGCCGGCCGCCCAGTCCAGCGTGAGTCCCGCCGCGCGGCCGCAGTGCACTACTGTGAACGTTTTTAGTAAGCTAGTAGTACCTGTATGCCCACACGGGAGGAGCCCCCGGAGTGGCGTCGCTGAGCGAGAAGCCGGCCGCCCAGTCCAGCGTGAGTCCCGCCGCGCGGCCGCAGTGCACTACTGTGAACGTTTTTAGTAAGCTAGTAGTACCTGTATGCCCACACGGGAGGAGCCCCCGGAGTGGCGTCGCTGAGCGAGAAGCCGGCCGCCCAGTCCAGCGTGAGTCCCGCCGCGCGGCCGCAGTGCACTACTGTGAACGTTTTTAGTAAGCTAGTAGTACCTGTATGCCCACACGGGAGGAGCCCCCGGAGTGGCGTCGCTGAGCGAGAAGCCGGCCGCCCAGTCCAGCGTGAGTCCCGCCGCGCGGCCGCAGTGCACTACTGTGAACGTTTTTAGTAAGCTAGTAGTACCTGTATGCCCACACGGGAGGAGCCCCCGGAGTGGCGTCGCTGAGCGAGAAGCCGGCCGCCCAGTCCAGCGTGAGTCCCGCCGCGCGGCCGCAGTGCACTACTGTGAACGTTTTTAGTAAGCTAGTAGTACCTGTATGCCCACACGGGAGGAGCCCCCGGAGTGGCGTCGCTGAGCGAGAAGCCGGCCGCCCAGTCCAGCGTGAGTCCCGCCGCGCGGCCGCAGTGCACTACTGTGAACGTTTTTTTCTGAAACAATATTATCTCATAAGTTTCTCATAATGTAAATCTTGGTATTTAGTTCTTATTCCTTAGTGACTCAGCTCCATAAAACATGGACAAACAGAAAGATCTCGCTCACTACAAAGATGAAACTTGTACGTACACTGGTATTCTCCATTTTTCTTTATGGTGCTGAGACGTGGACTCTAAAGGCGGCAGACAGGAATCGCATTGACGCTTTTGAGATGTGGTGTTGGAGGAGGATGATGCGCATTAGCTGGACGGCCCAACGTACTAATGCCTCTATACTCAAGCAACTCAAAATCAGTACTAGGCTTTCTACCATCTGCCTCAAACGAGTGCTTGAGTATTTTGGACATATTGCCAGGAACACGAACGACGACTTGGGGAAACTGATAGTCACCGGGAAGGTAGAGGGCAAAAGAGCACGTGGACGCAACCCAATACGCTGGACCGATCAAATCCGGACCACACTTGACACCACTGTATACGACGCCATACAGTTGGCCAACAGTCGGGATCGGTGGCGTAACATCATATGGCGGAAGCTGGTGAGAGGAGGTCACGACCCTCAGAACTGAGGAGAACGACGCAAGAAGAAGAAGTTCTTATTCCATATTATATGCGACAGTTATTCTAATATTTATTTCTTCAAACATCATTATTCTAATAAACCAAAACTATGTGCCAGTATATAAATCTTTTTGCAGAATTTGACGGGTGCCATTTTTGACACATCGTTGTCATTGTTAACAGAACATTTCTGAAGGAATTACTATAGATTTTGGAAATTTCCGATTTCTGAGCCGATCTTGAATTATGACTTTGCAATTATACTATTCAATGGAACTAATTCTTGAACTACTTTTCTAATGATTTATGATTTCGTAATTGAAGGACTGTAAGCTATAAAAAATGGATTACACTAGCGGTAACCACGTGTGCATGATGCCCAAGGAGTTGCCCTGCAGAAACGTGGCCCCTACAGCCGGATTTTTCAAACGACAAGTTAGTAAACCAAGCCCAGTGTTGGGCACGAGCCTTTCCTACTAGAAGGAAATTACCATGATAGGAAGGCTTGACGTTCCTATAAACTTTTTTAAAATAAACCCCACGACGTGGTTCTTACCTATAGAAACCGATAATTAATATTACGCCGCGCCGTGTAATAGATAGGACTAAAAACCTTTTTAACAAAAAATTAAACCGCCTTCAAAAACGACTAAAAAAACTAAAAACTAAAAAAAATATTTAATAGTGAAAAAAATATACGATAGCATTACTTATACAGTGTCATTTTGTAATCGAATACATAAATTTAACTGCGATAAAATCAATTTGAAAGAAACACCATGCAGTTAATTAATTTAACCATAAGTGTAAAATAAAGAAGTACATTTTTCAAACAAAATAAAGAACAAAAAAGGTCTTTTAATTTTAGACATCCTATTGCCACTACTAGTATACGAGAGATCGTCGGAGCGTCAACGTCACTGAGGTCTGTGTGTTTCATTGATAATATGCTCACGCACACGCGAACAAGAGATGCACACACGGAGCGCAACGATAAGACATCGCGCCATCGTAACCAAGAAGCTTTATTCCAAACCGAAAAGATGAGGTCGCTATTATTACCTATGCTTCTGTGTCAGGTCAATCAAAACAACAGTCACTAGATTCTGTCAGAGCCAGTTATGTCTCCTTTAGAAGACTGAAATCATTGAAGCATCTTCGATAATGGTCACAGTCCGTACACCGCACGTAGCTTATCAAAAAGCCTCACAACCCTAAGATTCCATCAACTATCACACGATACATCAGCAAGAATCGCACGCTCAAGCCGTCAAATTCGTCGATCGATTTCGTGAAACCGACTATGATGCTACCGTTATGATACGAGTGTCAACGAGGTTCTTGAAGATTGGAATTTTGAACATTTACTCAGTAATCCCTAAAAGTACAAAAGACATTTCAACGACCTTCAAGGAAACATTAACACTTTATTCACGAGCTTTGTAAATGTAAATCATAGTTTACCACAACAGAAACTTAAAAATTAACACAATAGAATAATAATTACAATTAGAGAACATTTGATCGTGTGCGCATAAAAGCCGACAAAGGACTACTAAACTAATAGGTTTTTACCTACACATGGCTCGCGTCTCCCGAAGCGATGTCAGAGACAAGGTCACTCGGATCGATACAAAACGATATAATAATAAAATTACAATAGGTACCGGTAAGTACATAGGGAGCATCGGCCTAACATTCAGTACGTAAATCGACATACGCCACATCGTGTTGCTGCCGGGCGACTGGCGGGCAACGCGCGCGCAGGCCCCCGCGCCCCACGGCGCATGCGCCTGGAGGAGCCAGTGCGGGGCCATATTTTAGGCCGCGCGGGATAGGCATAAAGTCCACGAATCCCGGACCGCGAATCTCGATGTATTTCGAAACGTTACACATTTTGATAAATATCACTTGTACTTATTGCTATTACCTGGAATTGTCGTAATTTACTAGTAGGGTAAAAAACGTTAATTTTTACCACTTCATAGAATACACGCACACTTTTGTCAAGAATAAGTAACATTTACGTACGTATAGTAATGGCTGAACTTAATTTAAAATAACCAGGATATTCAATTGACTAATAACCAAAATTATTGTAAGTAGGTAAAACATAGGTATTTAGAAGAATTTTTGTGCACTTGGTCGAGTCACTTTATAAGTGGTTAGTAAATAACGCCAGTTTTAGGTATTATTACTCAGGCAGGAACTATTAAAAATTACGATTGTTATTGCGGTGCGGAGATACTGGGGTACTCTGTCAGAGATGTCCGGGAATAAACCCATATTTCGCCCAAATGTCCGGGATTCTTGCCGTGTTTGTCCGGCGTCGGCAATTTAGGTAATGGCAGCCCTATACAAAGAACATGCCGACAAGTGCGCCGTGCGCCCGCTGGCGCGCGCGATCGTTGGCCCCGCCAGCTGATGTTCGTGTTACACGTGCTCCCACAGGGATACCAAGCTTTGGTACTATTACCTTATTCTGCAATATCTTGCAATTTTAGTTTTACATTGTTCTATGCTATTTTAACCGTACCACAATGCATATTGAAATTAAATGATGTTAGAGCTCTGGTATGCTTTATTGCTTAAAGTAATGTTATTTTTACAATACAAAGATATTGCTGCGTATTCGTTTAAGTAGACTTTTCATTAGCATAATTGCCCTAGTTATTTTATTATTTAATACACTTATTTAAGTGTGTTAGAAATCCATGTGATAAATAAACTAATATCCGATTCTTTGAAAAGCTGTGTCATTTTAGCAAACTTGTCGGTAAAAATGTTTATACTGGCAACACAGCGTGTTTGAGTGCCTGTTTGTATTGAATGGCGTGCGAAAGAGACACAACATGTTGGTATCTGCACGTTAGTTTCAATGTGTTAGTAACAAGATCAACGACTCTGACGCGATACAAAATGTAGCTAGAGATTAGAAGGTACAGAAGGCATAATAAGGCGTTTGGTAGTATAAAGTATTTACGTAAACCTATTTTAGGCATGACGTCCAGAAATATTGATGTTAAAATTAAAATAAACGTTGAAATATCATACGGAATCAAAAAATATGATATCAATAGATTAAAATACTGTAACTTTTTTAATAGTGACTGCGAGTTGTTAAGTACCTACCTATTTCGGTAGGTAAACTTATTTATTAACGAAAACAAAGTTTATTATTAAAGAATTAATACTTTTCTTTACAGCATAACACTTAAAAAATAATTAGTTCCTTTTCACACAATAACATGACAACTTTTTATTTCATGTTGATATTTATAACGTATTAGTTAGGGAGTAGGGACTGCTCTAGTAGCAATTTAATTATTTTATTTCAAATTCCACGTCTCAAGCGGTACTGCTGCAGCTATGTGAGTGAATGTATTGCAAGTGAATTTGTGAGTTGCCCTTCTTAATCCTATAGGTTTTGTAATAACATCGTCAGCTGTGACGTGATTCACTGAATAAAGTCAAGCGCGCTAAAACACAGCGTGATCAAAAAACTATAAAACTATAATCGGGATTATTGGCGAAAGTATGCGTTACCCATGGATAATATTTTGCACGATGTTAGCAGAGGTCACGCTGAATATGTGGTTTCATTTAGTAACGCAATGTTGAAATGACACTGTATACTGGTAACCAATATTGGAGTCATTGCCTATTAAAAATTAAACATTGTTTTCGCATATTTATTAATGTATCTAACTAGCTTAGCTGGTAATTTTAATCGCCCCATACAAAAAGCGGACATCTCCTTTACTTGAAACTTGTGTAACAGGTCCTAAGCCTCTCAAAGTACAAATTTTATAATCTTTAAGTTTGATGTTGATTACGTTTGTTGTCACTCCCAGCTGTGCAACATCCGCCGTCAGATGCTCCCGAGTGCGTGGCATCACGGCACCGCGCTCTTCATCCGCAGCCACAAGAGTCTCCTGCTGGAGCGCGAGAGACAACTCCGCTACAGCCACTGGCTCGTCTGCCATCCTTACAGCGCCATCAACTTCTACTGGGACTGCGCGGTCACGATCCTGAACTTCGCAGTCTTCTTCTATATGCCGTTGCAGGTGTTTTACAACTGTAAGTGTTCTCTTGGGTTTAGAAAGTGCTGAAGCATCGTATGTGGGGCAGATGTGTTCTCCTACACGAGCTGAGCTTTACTCGAATCAATTCTGGCTTACAGATATAGTGCAGGGTGTGAGACAAGCACCCGACCTATAGTGACGCATAATGATGGTCTTTACATAAATGAATACAATCAAAGAAATATAGACTATAAGTAATAAAAAAAATCATTGAAAACTAACACTAGTTCCCTACTTACTACAAACAAACTGAATGCCTTAGGTAATTCCTAGTATGGTTAGGTTCAGTAGACTGTAGTAACTCTACATTTCAGGTCCGAATCCCTACGATCCGGTCATCTTATTCGTGGATTGTGTGGCCTTCCTCGACATTGTGTCGCACTTCCTCATCGGCTACGTGGATGAAGACAACAGGGTGATCATCCTCAACCTTTGCTCAATAGTCATCCACCGTCTTCGAACTACCTTCATTTTCGAAATCATCGGGGCTTTACCACTGCAACTGATACAGCCGTTTAAAAATTGCCAGTACCCGTCCCATACGGTGTTCTTTATCTTCAAGCTGTTCCGCCTGGTGACCCTACAGCAAAAGTGGCAGAACATACTGGCTCAACTCGGCCTGTCCTACGTCTCCAAAGTGGCTCTGACTGTCGGCTTGGAAGTGTTAAGGTTCTTCCATTGGATGACCTTCATCCACTACCAGATACCGGCGCTGTGTGTGCACTTTTACGAGATGGACGCCAAGATGCTGATCTGGTTGAAGCGGTTCAACGTCGTCGATATCGAACAAAACTCAATTTTCCAGAAGTATACGACAAACTTGTTCCTGGCGTGTGGGGTGTGCATCGGCGCGGGGTACTACAGCCCGATAGACGACCACCTCATACCTCAGATGCTGTTGACAGCCCTCATGGGTCTCATTGGTTTGATCTTCTTGACTTATTCCTTCACTTACCTGCTGCGATTGGTTATCTATACCCAATTCGAAACGTATCTCTTTAACGGGAGATATAAAGAGCTAGAAGAGTACATGGTCTTCAAACGTTTGCCCCAATTCTTGCAAAGGAAGATCAAGCTGTTCATAAACTATAAGTTTGATGGGCATTACTTTAACGAGGAGTTGATAATGAACACCATCACGGAGCAAATCAAGCAGGACATCAACATGCACTGCTGCAAGCTGCTGGTGATGAACGTGCCGCTATTTCAGGATCTGCCGATTGCTCTCATCAACAGCATCATATTCAGTATGCAGCGGATTCTGTACATGCCTGGTGAGGCAAGTATATCGTATTCATTATAATATCATATTATAAAAACATTATTAGAAAGAAAAGCTGTTTATTTGTGACAAACTTAACACTATAAAAATTTAAACAATACGAAAATTATAAACGTTGTTATAAAACGGCTCCAGCTCAGCATATGCTGGCGATAAAGCTAGCGCTGATCTTCCGTTGGGCCGCTTAGTTTATTAGTTGAAAGGTTTTTGTGGGTTGTAATTATAGGAGTCTGCCTGTAAAATTAAAGATATTGCATCAGGTGATGCCGAAATAAGCCTATGCAGTAAGTTTTTCACCAAGTTCAGTATGGCCTCTATACAGCTCAACTGCTAAAAATATGAATAATATCCAGTAACCTTCGACCAACTTGGGGATTTAACAAAAATACAATTTCAGACGGTTGTGAATAATGGACAATCTGGCAGCTCAATATATTTAATATCGTCTGGTACTGTTGCTGTTATGGATTCAACTGGCAGAGAGGTAAGAATTAAAACATGTTTTATAAAGTCTAGTAACATTATGTACTGTTAGCAATTAAATATTTTGAGAGGGTATTTGTGATATCGAACTAGTAGTGGAGGTGACAGGTGTCGTATCGATGAGCACGGCCATTCGCACGCTTTCCGTCTCAGTTTTGGCTCGGTCGTAGTCGCTTTTATATACTTATTTATTTATTAAATGGCACACCAACAGTTAATAGACTAGAACTTGTTATATAAAATCATCTTGTTAGAATACAATAGACTAGGTCTACTCAACAATTACAAGTGTGAAACAGCATTCGAAAAAAAATTGTGATAATATATCTGCAAAATCAATGGTAGATATTTTTTGATTTAAATTAAAATGACTTCAGTTTCTAATAGTACAATATCGTTTATAATAAAATTCCAGGTTGCCCATTTGAGAGATGGTGCTGTGATGGTGATGTGGAGAGACGTGTCTCCTGCGTCCGGGCACGCTACGTACCGCAACCATCATAGCTCTTGAGATAACAGAGGTCTACAAGTAAGTTTGGAAGACGTTTATTTTTAAACTCGCCTTGTCTTTTAAGCGGGCAGAGTGGCAAGCAGAAACTAGTGACGGACAAGATTGAGTCGAAAACGCATCGCTTCATTTAAATAAAGAATATCCTACTAATATTATAAAGGCTAATTTTGTAAGTATGTACGGATGTATGGATGTTTGTTACTATTTCACGTAAAAAATATTGAACGGATTTATAAAAAAAAATAAAAAAATCTTGTTATGAAATATGGACGGCACGCTGCTTTTAACAGGTCGCTCTAGTAATTTTTTGATGAGGCCTGAGTTCAGCAGTGACCTTCCATATGCTGAAGATGGACTGCATGATAAAGCTAATGTGACTTCAGTTTGAACAGCTTGGAGTTCGAGCGGTGCCTGCGCCCCTACCCGCACCTGGCGCGGCGCCTCCACCACCACCACCCCCGCCCCCGCCGGGGCACACACCCCCTCTCGCACCCAGTGCTCCAGTGACAAGCCGGTACGTCAATATAGTGTAATAAATGTTCCCACATTGAATACCATTTTGTTTTAATCATAACTCACAAGGTTAGGTTTAAAGAGCTTTATTCTCATAAGAAACTTATTTATTCTCATAAGAAAAAGGTTTTTTACTCTTTTGCGAATCGTTGCAGCTATTTTTGGATGTGCTTTTACTGGTGGTAGGTCTTATATGTAAGAGTCCGTCTGGGTGGGTACTGCGTATTGTTTATTACTACCGATAAGCAACAGTGTGCATACACTGTTGTGTTTCGGTTTGAAGGACATTGTAGCTAGTGTAATTACAGGACATAATGAGACTTAACATCTTATGTCTCAGGATGATGAACGTAGTGGAATGCCATACAGTCCTTTGTAACTCACGGTGATGGTGTTGCTACTGTTTATAGGTGGTCGTATCGCTTATCATCACGCGAATGGCATGCTCGTCTCGTCATTCAATGCAATATAATTTTTTTTAAAGAAAAATAAAAAACCCGACTGCGTCAATATCTGCAATCTTTAAATTCATTGCAAAACTGAAAAGATAGAAACAAGATTGAAATTTGAATATTTTATTTCGGTTTTTAAAAATTACGACAAGTCGTCGTCGGGAGAAAAATAAAATAAAAAACCGCGATAAAATCCGTTAAAATAGTTTAATTTCAATTACGACAAGTCGTTTAGGTTCTAGGGCATGTCAAAAAAATATACATACATACACTCGAAAAACATAACCCTCCTTTTGCAGTCGGGTTAAAACTAAGTGTGCACTGACCCCAAGCCTGACGACGGCGCCGACGATGCTGGCGGTCCACGCCGCCTCCACGCGCAGCAGCTCGCGCCGCGTGTCCGCGCTGAAGTACCGCGGGCCCGGCGACACCACCACCCCCACACCCACCCCCACCCCGCCGCTGCTCTGCACGAGGAAGCAGTGCTGCCGCCAGTCCACCGTCTCGCTCTCCTTCACCGTGCGGAACATCGTCTGGTACACCTTCAGGCTCTCCGGACACTTCGCCAACTCACTTATGTTCATCTGTACAACATCATTATAAAATATACGAATTGACCAGATTTTAAATATCGAAATCAATAGACTAAAGGAAACCTCAAATATACACACACATACATACACTCACGCCTGTTATCCCCGAAGGGGTAGGCAGAGGCGCAACTAATGCATCCACTTTTCGCCGTTATTCCGTCCCATGATATGATAGGGGGCGAGCCTATCGCCATATCGGGCACAAATTCCAGACTCCGAGCTGATACTGAATAGAAAAACTCAATATCAGTTTGCCCGACCCGGGAATCGAACCCGAGACCTCAGCATTGTAGTCGTACCTTAATACAACTACGCCACCGAGGCAGTCACACATATCACAGTCAGATATATCACAATGTTTTTATCAAAGCTTAACTCACCGGTGGCACATCAAAGAGCATGACGTCGGTGCCCTTCAGCACGAGGAACTTGGGCCGGTAGGTCTGCCAGGGCTGAGCGGGAGACAACACCCCCTCGTGCACCCAGCCCATGTACTCCATGCGCTCGCCCACACACAGCTGCCGGTTCAGGACCTTCATCTGCACACATATACACACTTTATCCATACTAATATTATAAATGCGAAAGTAACTCTGTCAGTCTGTCTGTCTGTCTGTTAAGCTTTCACGCCAAAACTACTGAACCGATTTAAATGAAATTTGGTACACAGATAGTCTAGAGCCTGAGAAAGGACATAGGCTACTTTTTATCCCGGGAAAATATAATGCGGGACTTTTATCCCGGATTTTATGTTCTCGCGAGTGGAGCCACCACAGCCAAACCAGTGAACCGATTTCGATGCAATTTGGTAGGGAGATAGTTTAAGACCCTGGGAGGGACCTAGGGTACTTCTTATCCCGGGAAAATATAAGCCAGGACTTTAATCCCGGAAAATAGTTTTCTGCGAGTGGAACCACAAGAAAATAAGTATGGAGATAGTTTGAGATCCAGAGAAGGACATAGGCTACTTTTATTCCGGAAAAACATTACCCGGGAATTTTATCCCGGATTTTATGTTCTCGCGAGTAGAGCCGTCACAGCCAAACCACTGAACCGATTTAAATGAAATTTGGTAGGAAGATATTTTTAGACCCTGGAAAGAACTTAGGGTACTTCTTATCCCGGGAAAATATAAACCGGGACTTTAATCCCGGAAAACTGTTTTCTGGCAGTGGAACCACAAGAAAAAAAGTATATAGATAGTTCGAGATCCAGAAAAAGACATAGGCTACTTTTATCCCGGAAAAACATTACCCGGGAATTTTATCCCGGAACTTATGTTCTCGCGAGTGGAGCCACCACAACCATACCACTGAACCGATTTCGATGTAATTTTGTAGGGAGATAGTTTAAGACCTGAGAGGGACCTAGGGTACTTACTTCTTATCCAGGGAAAATATAAGCCGGGACTTTAATCTCGGAAAATAGTATTCTGCGAGTAGAATCACAAGAAAATTAGTGTGGAAATAGTTTGAAAGCCAGAGAAGGACATAGCCGCCTTGTGGATTGGGGGCGTTTGGAGAATTCCACCACGGTATCCCATGGCTGTCGTAAAAGGCGACTGATAGGGGCCTCCGGGGGTCACGGGTGGGCGGGAGGGGCCGTCCACCTATTAGTCTAGCCAACTTCTGTGACCCCCGTGATGGACGGCAGCGTGTCTCACGCTAAGGGCGTCCTTCGGTGTACGGGGGCTTCTGAGCCCCCGCAACAACAGGAGAAGGACCGCAACAGCGGTACGCGCAGGGGCGGTTGCGGACGACAACTTAGACGTGAGACGGAGGAAGCCCGCAGCCGTCCCTAATGCGCCGAAGATGGCCACCGCGGAGTTTTAGTTGGTATGCCGTGCGGTGAACATAGGTTAGGGACTCGGCCCGGCGGTCGCCCGACGTTTTCCATCTTTCCGGGCGGCTCAACGTCGGGTCGTAAGGCACGGTGAACCCAACATAACCGCTCAGTCGTTCCCCTTGAACACTGGGCGGTAGTAATAAGTCACTTTCTCCGCGTCAAAAAAAAAAAAAAAAAAAAAAAAGAGGACGTAGGCTACTTTTAACCCGGAAAAACATTACCCGGGAATTTTATCCCGGATTTTGTGTTCTCGCGAGTGGTGCCACCACAGCCATACCACTGAACCGATTTCTATGCAATTTGGTAGGGAGATAGTTTAAGACCCTGGGAGGGACCTAGGGTACTTCTTATCCCGGGAAAATATAAGCCGGGACTTTAATCCCGGAAAATAGTTTTCTGCGAGTGGAACCACAAAAAAATAAGTATAGAGATAGTTTGAGATCCAGAGAAGGACATAGGCTACTTTATCCCGAAAAAACTTATTAACGCGGGTGGAGCCGCGGGCAAAAGCTAGTTAAGAATATGCTGATACTAGTGAGAAATAGTTACATTATTGTGGCATCAACATATTTTATTATAATTAAAACAAATATGATGACTGCCTCGGTGTCGTCTTTGGCGTATTACAGTACGTATTATGGCGAAAAGTGGGTGCACTAATTGCGCCTCTGCCTACCCCTTCGGGGATAACAGGCGTGAGTGGATGTATGTATGTAAAACAAATAGAAATATGTTCCTATTCCGCTCATCGCGTGTTCCTAGGTAGCGACTGATGGGCCCCAGCAGGGTTCCATCAGCCGGTACCTAGCAACACATGAGCATATTATTATCCTCCACTACAAATGAAGACTGATAAATGAAGTACTATACACATTCTAAGGCTAAATATGATTTTGTTTTTTTTTTGTTAATGGCTCTACTGCCAGTAGCCTGACGCGAGTCGGCTTTTCTGGCCACACCGGTCTTTAGGGTGAACGCAGAAGGAGTCGCAACCCTTTGCATTAAGTGACCATGCTGAGGGCAACCCACTAACGGGTTACGAACCTCGGCTCAGGACGGCCACTGAGAGAGGATGAGACATCAACGATTAGGGAAAGATTGGTTTTTAGGCCTAATCCTATTAGATTGTGTTGTCATCGGCACGCGGGCCGGAACTGCTAGGGGGGGTCGGGGGAGGGGGGAGCGCGGCGAGGTCCTCGACGGCGAGGACGGAACTGCGGTCTTGTGGAGTGTTGGAGTTTAATTATGATTAATTATTTTTTTATATGAAGAGTTTTTTTTTCACGTCCTTGATAGTTTAATTTGTTCATTATTCGCCGTCGTCCTGGCGTGCCCCTTGGCGAGGTGTGGCCGACTCCCATTATTCAGTGACCACTAATACACCATGATCCTTGTGTAGTTGGTACCTGTAAGTTAGTGAGCCCGACGATGTTGTCGGAGATGCTCTTGAGCCAGTGCGACAGAGCCCCGGGGTCCTCCACGTGGATGATGCCGGTCGTCAGGTGAGGCCGAGCTCCACGCACCTGACAACGCACAATTAATATTCTCATTATCGACACACGCGCACACACACACACACACTGAGCGCAAATTGTGCTTTTTTAACCGACTTTCAAAAGGAGGTTCTCAATTCGTGTGATTGTATTTTTTTTTTAATGACGTTCTGGATGAAAATCAGCGCTAAACAATCCACTGTTTGGCATTATGCTGATCCGGAAACTTTTGGCACTGTTGTGGTGGGGCATATGCCGTACACAAGTAGTGGAACATTGTTTTAAGGCTGCCATATCCCAAAACACCTTCTTTTCTATTCAATTTTAAACCAAGAAATAATCAACATTTCGGTCCGAGAAAAATATATGTTATAGTTAAATAATCATTCTACATTGGTGTGGATTCCAAAACACGATACTTACAACTTCGCTCGATCATAAAAAATCACGAAAACAGAAAATTCGGATTTTATTTTTAAAAATTAATTATAGTATATTAAACAATTACTTTAAAAATATATAAGTCAATAAAAGGGTAATAACATTTAGCAGATTGCTATGCAAAAAACAATTTCACAAAAGTAATTCGCACTTTTCAAAATTCAAAAAAACACGATTTTTTTAACAATTCCGCACAACGCGTCTCGTTTCAGATGCGCCCGAGGCGCCGTGGAGGTCGGACCTACGTCAATTTTTCGCGCTTGCTGCCACTAATTTATCGAAGTATTTGACAGCTTTTGTTTATAGTTGGACCGCGTTATGTAGAAAATGAACCAACTACTTTTGAACAACAATTATGGATTCTTATTTGTAATAGATGGATTTTTCTATGAATTTTTCCTATTCTTTTTCTTTCTTCTTTAAACACGTTGTCATACTTGTTTCAACTCTTGTTTGTTTTTGCTGAATAGTAAAGGATCACATTTGAATTTATTGCGTGTAAAATTGTAAAATAATATATTTGCATAATTTGTGGATAATATTTTGGCATAATACCTCCAATGGAAAATAATGTAATTAAAAAAAATGTACTTTATTGTAAAAAAAAGCGTGGGGTTCATGGTGTCAATAGATATAAATATTTTATTGAAAGATAATATGAGTAAAAGGATTATCATTTTGATACTATCTTAAAAAGCACCCCACGCTTTTTTTACAATAAAATAAGTACATCTTTTTCTTATTTGCACTATTCTTAATTCAAATTTATTTTCTATTTTTAGTTGCATTTCCTATAAAGCATGTTTTTTAGTTTTTTTTCTAACTGTTATTTATTTTTCATTTTTTAAGCTTGTTCTACTATTGTCCAACAGATGTCACTAAAAACAAGTAAGATTTTTTTTATACATAAGAGTAGCCAGTTTAGTTATAACTCTACTATGGTCCAACAGATGTCAAAAAAAATGAGCTATCATTTACTCATTCATTTTGAATATTTATTCATTATTAGTTGGATTTTCTATAAAATAGTGTTTTTTGTTTAAAATAATGAATTGTCTTCGGTTCTTGATAAATATGACAAATTTTCATCCGACGTTTTGAAGGCGGTCAAAATCATGTTCAAAGTTTTCGTTACATAGATACATTTAAATGTACGTTACATAGCTTAATTTAAATGTATTTTCTATTTTTTAGTTGGATTTTCTGTAAGGCTTGTTTTTTTGTTTTTTTTTTTATTTGCTATTTAATATTATGGATAGAATATCATAGTACAGAATAACACAAAGCCAGCTACCTTATTATTGATACAAGTGTTAGCATTCTAATTAATTTTACTTTAAAAAAATAATCAAAAAGGTTAACAAATACTAAATTGTTACCAAAAACCATAAATTGCACTTGATAGAAATAACTTTCAAATAGAAGGTCACAAAATCTTACCAGAATACTAAATTCCCAAGTTGATGTTCACGCGCGCACATCTCGCAACAGAATGCTCTGTCAGACAGCTTGCCACTCCTTTTATAGGGATTTGGTTACTACCCTCAATAAATAAATTGACAGCTAACAAATAATTGACAGCTAACACGGCCTCTCCTGACAATGTGATCGTCCTCGATCACGTTTTTTACAAAATAGACAGCACCCCCAAAACGCCCTTCCGCCATCACCTCCTGAAGTATTAGAGTCGCCGATGCTATCTCCGAATATCGGAGGATCTATATCGCAAAGATTGTTCTTTGCTTCGGGTACGGGCTCTAATTATAGTCGCATCTTCAGTTGATACAAAACGAAAACGTCTCAACACAAGATCTTACATGAAATAAAGTATCTCGATGCCACACGAGGTCTTACACGAAACAAAAGTGTGTCGATGCCACACAAGGACTTACACGAACCAAAAGTATCTCGATGCCACACGAGGTCTTACACGAAACAAACGTATCGATGCCACACCAGGTCTTACACGAAACAAACGTATCGATGCCACACCAGGTCTTACACGAAACAAACGTATCGATGCCACACCAGGTCTTACACGAAACAAACGTATCGATGCCACACCAGGT
Source organism: Lapara coniferarum (assembly GCA_949316025.1). Taxonomy (NCBI): domain Eukaryota; kingdom Metazoa; phylum Arthropoda; class Insecta; order Lepidoptera; family Sphingidae; genus Lapara; species Lapara coniferarum. The sequence continues at coordinate 910,610 of OX438919.1, read as the reverse complement.
CTTACACGAAACAAACGTATCGATGCCACACCAGGTCTTACACGAAACAAACGTATCGATGCCACACTAGGTCTTACACGAAACAAAGGTATCGATGCCACACTAGGTCTTACACGAAACAAAAGTATGTCAATGCCACACAAGGACTTACACGAAACATACATATCGATGCCACGCCAGGTCTTACACGAAACAAAAGTATGTCGATGCCACACAAGGACTTACACGAAACAAACTTTTCGATGGCTTATGTTGGAGCTATTCAGGCATTGCATGCCTAGTCGGTCAAGTCTATTCCCATCCAACTCTATGCCACACTAGGCCTTACAAGAGTTTTGTTTTGGTTCGCCCTGAAAATACAACAATCCATAGCGCATATCTTCACAAACTCCTGCGATTCCGTTAAGTAGGGTTCCATTGATGATCTGAAAAAGCCTTCCCACATATGGTTTTTAGAGGCCTTATTTTACAGGACCGTTAAATACATTGGGCGAACTTCTCTGCAATCAAAGAAAATCACATCAACACACCGTTCGGCCTATTCTGACCTTAAATAAAATCTGGCGTTAAACTTTCTGAACAGCCATCTCATTATTACAACAAGTAAATCCACTCGCATCATCCAAAAGTGGTGAATTATCCTTCAGACCGAACACTATGCACCAAGATCACTTGTTTTGTCGACCAAGGCCATGTACAGTCACTGTTTACTACAACAGGTATTTTTAATTCTCCAAGTACTTAAGTTTAGGGACTGCTCTGTACCAACAATAACCACGAATTGCTCGTTAATTCATGTCTGCACATGCCCTGATATACAAGATCTCAATATTTGTACAGGTCACCAAGAAATAAAAGAAACCAGAACCCTCAAAGAGGGGTTATGGGTCATACGATACCAATCTTCCTTTACAGTCACCGATGAACATTCTCTGTGATGGAGCAGTTTGCTTCAACCGCCAGTTGACACCCCGCTCACTTTGCCCAGGACACCAACCGCGATACACCTTACGCTGCACATCCACCGGAACGCTCGAGCACCACAGGAACGTTTGAACACCAACAGGAACGTTTGAACACCAAAAACAACGCTTGAGCACGAACAGTTCAATCGTGGTACACGTAAACACTTGTTCATTCGAAGTCGTATACACATGACGTCATCACAAACGTTTATGCGATGGCTATGTTGTACACCGCACGACTACTTTTATTCACATTGCAGACTAGTTCTTATCCCGATATTTCTCAGTGCAATTTATTTTTCTTCGCGTAAATTGCGGGTATTCAAATATTTCCATCGTACCATGTACGTATTCCACATAGCGTACATATGTACTGAACATAATCTATTTCTGTGGGCATTGTCTATCCCACTTCTGATGTTAGCATTCTAATTAATTTTACTTTAAAAAAATAATCAAAAAGGTTAACAAATACTAAATTGTTACCAAAAACCATAAATTGCACTTGATAGAAATAACTTTCAAATAGAAGGTCACAAAATCTTACCAGAATACTAAATTCCCAAGTTGATGTTCACGCGCGCACATCTCGCAACAGAATGCTCTGTCAGACAGCTTGCCACTCCTTTTATAGGGATTTGGTTGGTGGGGATTTGGTTACTACCCTCAATAAATAAATTGACAGCTAACAAATAATTGACAGCTAACACAAGTAAATCCCAATTATTGCGATATCAATATCGGGATTTTTAAGTTCTTCATTTGGTCCAGTAGCCCACATTTTCTTGAAAAAATCCCGGTTTGGGTCCCCTAAATTAAGTATCTGCTTATAAATATGCATACGAGCTCTACAGACCCTGGAGGTATCGGTATAGGCTTCTTTGTGTAACATCTATAAAGCAGTACTAGAACCTGGTGTGTCTGTACATAGAAAGAAAAAAAAAATAAAGGGACTAAATAAGAGTAATAGAACACAAATCACCGTTTTTTTATTTCATTCTTTTCTCATTGTTTGTCTGCGTATCTGTTTTTCTGTTTATTTGTTAGCGCACATCTCCGACACTACTCGGATATCTATGAAATGGTATGGAGATAGCTTGAGTCCCTGGGTAGAGCAGAGGTATACTTTTTAACCTATAAAAAATCTTTTATGCGGGCGACGCTGCCAGGAAACAACAATAAAATAGTATGAGTGACAATAGTACATACTAATACAAAATAATAAGTTATTTTCAGGATTTTACGGCAATTTGGACTTGACTACAATTTATATGAAGACCATACTGTTATGATTTGAAAAAATACTGTCCGACATATTTATAGCTATATAGAGTAAATTTTTCAGATGGGACAGCAAAGTCAATATTTTCTATTATGAACCACAGTTCAAACTTTAAAGTAGGTAGTAAACAAATACGAAAATATCATTTAAAAAATCGCGATAAAATAAAAAAAATGGTTTTATTTCAATGTCTTACCAATTTTTTTTTGTATGTCGGGTAATTCCTTTTTATTGATCTCATTGAGGGTGTCTGAATATATAACGTCGCGTAAGATAAAATAATAACCGTGAAAAATCCATTTAAGTTGTCAGACTAGTAGTAGTCGCAAGAGTTGGGTATATAATAAGGCTGCTAAATCATATGAAGCAACTACTCCGGTGCAGTTCAATACTAAGTAGTAACTATTGCGGTTTTCATATCGGTCAGTGCTTAGTTGAGCGGTTACTATGTTAACCATTCCATATTCGCGTCTTCCCCGGCGAACAAGACGTCACTTTTCATTCAGTGGAAATCGTCTTTACGCGCTTACCCATAGGGTTCTAATTAAAAAAATCTGAAATGACACCTGTCAAACTCGGAATACTGAAAGGGTTTCGGGTTTAAACTTGAGGTCATATTCAGGTTATTAGACTAGTCGATTATTATAGTTAATATTGGTTAAGTAATTGTCTCAATCACCAATATTATGTCACAATAACTAAAGATAATAATGAATGAATCTTGACGTGGTATTGTACTCTGTGAACATTTGATTACGTAATCATTGATCAACGAACAATAAATCGTGATATCAAGACATAATTCATAGGTAACTTTTATTATGTATGCCTACGTATACCTATTTCAGCTGCCGCTGTCTGCGACATACATATGTTTGGATAGTACTCCCAAAAGTTAGACCTTCGCAATAAATCGTATAATTTTAAAGTCCTCCAATTTTGAGATGTATGTAATTTTATTTTGCTTGAAAACTACATCTACACTTATCTATACTAATATTATAAAGAGTAAAGATTCAATAGTATGTTTGTTTGCATTGAATAGGCTCCGAAACTGCTGGACCGATTTGAAAAACTCTTTCATCAATATAAAGGTCCATTATCCCAGGGATTATAAAGCGGGACTTTTATCCCAGAAAAAATCATTCACGCGGACGAAGCCGCGAGCAGAAGTCTAGTTTAAAATATATTAGCTATCGATGGAGGGGTCTAATTTTTTTTATGGATTCAAGATCCATATTTTTGTCCTTTTAATATTCGTAAAGTTTGAGCCGTGTTAGATTTTGAGGCCCAGCACCCATAAAAAAGCGGACGTCTTTTGTCGTAAAATAAACTGCTTCACTATTGTTTAATTGTTTATTGTGACGTAGTCGCGGCCGATTGGTGTCGAGCGAGTTCATTTGAAATTCAACATCGCGGTACCTGACGCGCCGGTACATTAGACAGCTGTAAATGCCAACAGCGCTCAGATTTCCTAGCCTTAAGCTAATTTTGTTATTTTTTTTTATTGTTAAATTTTTGGGTTGTTTGTTATCATTGTCAAACTATCACCACCCTATTGGATGCCAATAAATGCTTTTCTTTCTTTCATGTATTTATTTGAATTGATTACGATTCGTCCTTTGTCTCTTAAGTCATAGATTTTATCAGTTTACAGTATCGTAATATTAAAATAAAATAGGGCGGATAAAAGCGTTTCTTTCCGAGATAGTTAACAGCGAAAAGATAAAATTACATAATTTAAAACACATGTATGTATAGGTAGAGTAGTAATTGGCAAGAGTACCTCAAACGCCCCCGGCCTGAGTTTGTCGGTGCCCATCACGTATCTCGTCACGTAGCCCATCATTAGAGGAACTGAAATGAAAAGAAAGCGATAAATAAACTTATTTTTTGCTCGCTACCATACCAAATTTCATTGAAATCAGTCTAATAGTTTTTAGTTTTGGCGTACAGAGCCGGAGGACTTTATACTATGTAAGGTAGGTTAATGTAAGAATATTAATACTTTACATATTTTAATATTAGCTTTTGCCCACGGCTCCACCCTCGTTAAAAAAATCCGGGATTAAAGCCTCGCTTTTCATTATCCCGGGATAAAATGTAGCCTATGTGTTAATCCAGAACATGATCTACCCGTGTGCCAATTTCATCAAAATCCGTTCAGCAGTTTTTGCGTGACAGTAACAAACATCCATACATACTTACAAACGTTTGCCTTTATAATATTAGTAGGATTCTAGCCATAATTGTTTTTTTATTTTTTTTTATTAATGGCAACTGGTTTCTCTAAATTGAGGAATATTACTGCCAGTGTCAAGTTGTAATAAGGTACCTGAGACGACATCGACCCACTCCTTGGCGGCGCCGTCGTTGGTCCGGTCGGAGGCCACGGAGGGAGGCCGCGACCCTCGCACCGACCCCGCCGCGCTGCCCGGCCGGCTCGACTCCTCGCACTCCGGCCATGCACTCTGGGGACCACAACAACCATACGCATACTCACGCCTGCCTCGACTGCCTCGACTGCCTCGGTGGCGTAGTTGTATTACAGTACGACTGCAAAGCTGAGGTCTCGGGTTCGATCCCCGTGTCGGGCAAAGTGATATTGAGTTTTTCTATTCAGTATCAGTCCGGAGTATGGAATTTGTGCCCGATATGGCGATAGGCTCGCCCCCTATCACATCATGGAACGGAATGTCGGCGAAAAGTGGGTGCACTAGTTGCACCTCTGCCTACCCCTTCGGGGATAACAGGCGTGAGTGTATATGTATGTATATATGTATACTCATGCCTTTTGTGCCAGAAGGGGTAGGTAGAGGCGCAACTAGTGTACCCACTTTTCGCCGTGCGTATTTCGTCCCATGATGTGATAGGGGGCGAGAAGCGACAATAAGGAATAAAGATATTCTGTATAGTTGTGTACTGAGTTTTGTTCAAGGAGCACTAGGATATTTTCCCTTTCTTCGGACTGTTTACATTGCTGGTAGTGGAAAATATTTTGTATCCGTCTGGATAGCAACACGGTACATGTTAACGCGTTAAAACTCTCCAAAATGGCCCATATAAATGTGCCGCATTCCGGGATCAGCCTATGTATATCCGGATCAAACAGTACGCTTACCATCAGGTACAGTAGGGTCACAATGCAGTGGCCGTATAAATTACCCCTTAGGATAATTTGGGATGAAACTTATTTCATACACCGTCAGTTTTGTAAATTGCCCTGTGGGGCTAGGATGTGAAAAAAAATCACGATGCGTCTCCGTTTCGTTTCATTTGATTTCTTTCTTTCTTTCTTTCTTCTATACGTCAGTCTTTCAACCAATCACAATAAAACGAAGCGGAGACGCATCGTGTTTTTCACATCTTGCCCCCACTGTTTTGTAATTTGTGCACGGTTTCATTACTTGCAGACTTGCCATGATACTTGCACTTTGTATTGCCTATTAGTCCAACCCGATGGTAATCAGCATCCACCGCCTATGGACTTAATGCAGAGGCACAGCCACGCCTGTACCCCACCTTCGGGCATGACCTTACACCCCATGACACTGGTACCCACCTGCCACCCCCCGTTGGTGTGTTCGCTCTTCTCAGTGTTGCAGTTGGCGTCGAGTGTGTGGTGGGACGGGTGGTCGTCTCCGGTGCTGCTGTCCGTGTCCGACGCGCCGTCCGCCGCCGCTAACCGAACAAACATTACATAGATGTACATTTTCAATACGAAAATATATCGAATCGACATCTCACCAGATATCCACAAATATCGCACCTTTAGGATGAAAACGACACAATTCAAAAAGTTAGAAAATTGAGTTATCGTCATAAAATTACTTAAAACGAAGTTCTCAATACAATAATAGTTCAAAAACAGTCATAGTATTCAAACAGGAAAGGGAAAAAATTTATAGATAAGCCCCATTTTATTTTATTTTTATAAATAAGGCACTAGTTTTTAGTCATTTAAAAATGACAACTCAATTTTCTATTTTTTGAATTGTGTCGTTTTCGTTCTAAAGGTGTGATGATTTAAATGTTATTACCAACGTAACTGTTTACTTAGAGTATCTTGCCGCACATCCGTTGAGAAATACGTAATACTAAATATTTAAAATACAACTGGAGTTCAATCGAACTACAGTGCAATAAATGACCTACCTAATCATATCTATGCCAAAATTCGTCCAGATCCGTTCAGCCGTTCTGGCTTGAATGCATAACAAACATCCAAACTATGGAATTTATAATAATGGTAAAGAATTCATCGCTTAGGTAGCTAGTGAAAGGCTGGTAGGTTAGCTAGGCTAGGACCTTTTTATCCTCGCCGGCGAGGACCGTGGCGTTTCCTTTCCTCGTAATGTAAAAATACTCCTTCCCTTTCTTTTATATCAGATCCACTTCTCCTTTCCTAGCCCTATTCAGGTCCCCAATGTCCGTGTCCTCTGTACCTATCAGCCCGTGCTGGTTGTTCGTTATTTAACTTTAAATTACTTCATTGGTTTATTTTGTACCTTTGTTATTGTGTCTACCTTCATGTCATGACCTGTCATAAGTGCCTTTTTATAAGCCTATTTGATCAATAAATGTTTTTTTTTATAATTAAGTAAAAAAACAGTTGTTTTGTATAATATAATCATGGACGTATATAAGAGGGGGGGGGGGGGGCGGACCCGCCCTTAGCCTACAGTAAACCACGCTTCCCCACTGACCGCTGACATTTTGGGGGGATCCGTACCCCCCCCCCCCCCTTAACTTCTAAAATACGGTGTCATGCAAGGCAAGAACCCACGCCACTAAATTTTTTATATCTTAGGTCCCCCCCCCCCATGTGGGAACTATAGCTACGCCCATGAATATAATATTACGTTATAAAAAGGGTTTGAGGTGGTGCGGGGTCTTCGATGAATAATAACAGCTTGTCAGTCTCAAGTGCTATATTGCAATGCAAGGATGTTTCCATACAAGTATAAAATGAAATATTTTACAGTTCACGCAGCAAAAACACCCCTTAACGGTATTGCAGAGATCCAGAGAGATCCAGACGAGTGGATACAATTGTATACTCGCAATACGATGTCTTGGAGCGGATGAAGACAATATGGTCCTTAATGTTATTGAAGAGATCCAGAGAGATCCAGACAAGTGGATACAATTGTATACTCTCAATACTGTATTCTTATTCGAACGACGACAATAAAAAGTGTGCAACCCTATATGGTTTCACTGTCGTGTAAACCATAGCGCGATCTACTTTTGCGCTAGCGCCATCTACTGAGGTAAAAGGAAAACTTGTGTTACAGTCTCCCCCTCTGTCTACGAAGACGGCCCGACGAGGAAGACAGAAACTACGTATCTTGTTATGAGTTCACGAAGAATGCTTGCGTGGGCGTTCTCTTTTGCGTATGGTCTGTACAAGTGCGTGTATGCAGGGGTGTTCTTGGTCTTCTCCCCCTGGACCAAAACAGCTCCTATGGCGTAGGAACTTATATATACCAAAAGGTGTTATGAAGGCTGTTTTCAGCTGATCGTCACTCTTCACCCTAATTTGCCAGTATCCTGCACGAAGATCAATAGTCGTCATAAATGGTGTTCGCTTTGCGTTATGCAGGAGATTATCGATCCGAGGAAGTGGATATCTATCTGAAACAGTCACAGCATTTAGTTGCCGGTAGTCAATACATACTCTGATTCCACCATCTTTTTTAGGTACCAGTACTACTGGAGATGACCATGGAGACGTACAGGGTTCTATAATGCTCTCTTGAAGCATTTTTTCTACTTCCTTACGCAGTGTCTCGGTCTTTGTAGGCGATAACCGATAAGGCGGGACAGCAACAGGGCTATGATTTCCAGTGTCTATGTAATGCTCTGTTTGGGTCGTTGGCTTCCCATTAGACACAAACACGGCTTCGTTTTGTTTTAAAAGTTCTTTCATCAACTTCTCCTCTTCATTGGTTATAGTCGTCATGTCGACACTCAATATTTCAGAGGATGGAAATTGATTAGACGAGTCAGGTGAGAGTTCAACCTCTGCTTCCCTATTTATGAAGTGCCAAGTGAATTGGGGCAGGTATACCATGCTGGCATCTTGCATAAACCCTATGTCTATTAATGTTCGGTTATTGCGGGCTTCCAGCAATATTAAGGATTTATTCCAAAGGACCGGAACTGGAATGTCTTGATGTACGTAACTTGTCAAACTTCCTTCATTGGCAATACAGACTCTTGATGTGTGATCAATCTGTTATTGCCGCGAGTTGGGCGCCATATAAAAAGGGTTTGAGGTGGTGCGGGGTCTTCGATGAATAATAACAGCTTGTCAGTCTCAAGTGCTATATTGCAATGCAAGGATGTTTCCATACAAGTATAAAATGAAATATTTTACAGTTCACGCAGCAAAAACACCCCTTAACGATATTGCAGAGATCCAGAGAGATCCAGACGAGTGGATACAATTGTATACTCGCAATACGATGTCTTGGAGCGGATGAAGACAATATGGTCCTTAATGTTATTGAAGAGATCCAGAGAGATCCAGACAAGTGGATACAATTGTATACTCTCAATACTGTATTCTTATTCGAACGACGACAATAAAAAGTGTGCAACCCTATATGGTTTCACTGTCGTGTAATAGCGCGATCTACTTTTGCGCTAGCGCCATCTACTGAGGTAAAAGGAAAACTTGTGTTACAACGTTCAATAAATAATTTGTAGCACACGGACGACATATCAATATGACCATCAGTATCAAATTAGAACTCGTTGTACCTATCGCATGCTTCCTTACACTAACTTATAGTAATTAAGTCTTCTGTTTTAAACACGTGAATTTGAATTTTTGGAATTCAAATATTTTGTGTTTGCGTGAAACAAATGCCTAGATAAGTTATCCAAACCTTTGAAACACGCGAACAGCTTAATTACAGTATACTTAATCAAAATAAATAATAGTAGCTCATAACATTTATGCATGATGTAACTTAGAAATAATGTTTATTTCGAAGCAGTAGATAAAAACATTAGGTCATTAAAATACAGAATCTCTTCGAATTCATAACAAATATTTGGAAATAGCCAGTGTAATTACTGATCATTGTAATTAACATTTTATGTCACTGCCCTCTGGGTGACGAGTACCTCGCAGTGCTTTGTAATTCAAAGCTCAGTTGTTACTATTGTTTATCAGGCGAGCGCATTGCTCGTCTTTTACTTAAACTTATCGGCTAACCTCTGAATTTTAATAAGCAGTGGTGTTGATGTCATTTTTTATACCGAGGAATTGGGATCCTTACCCTAGAAAAAGCCTATTCTACCACCCTTGTCAACCTTACTGGACAGCTTCAGTGGCGTAATTTTGCTTGCACAATATTGTAATAGAAGGATTGATTGAGACGTGTTGTTGGTTTAAGGTTCTTTATTAGACTGCTTACGAACTGACTCTACAATACATCTTATATCTACTTATATACTACACCACACCTTCCCCCTTTGGGAAAAAAAAAAAATGTTACATACTACATTGTTATTTTTTTTAACCTATATGTAATTGAAGTATTATATAATATCTATGTAAAATAATAACTTAAAATACAAAAAAAATATTGAAAAATACCTTGATCCATTTTATAAAAGCATTGCTTTTTTTTTTTTTTAAATCAAATCTTATTATTCCATATTTTATTCTAAATCTACGTTATACCTACAGATCGCTTGTCATAGTTTTCACAAATTTCTATAAAAAACTTCTTTTTGTTTTCAACCCCTACACACACATTTCTTCCTTTACTTCCTATTTTAGAATTATGTATTACAATATTTTCATTATTAATATAATCATAACCAAGGTTCATATTTGACCTTTTAACTATATTCTTTAATATTTCCCTCTTATTGTTCATCGTTTCACTACTTGTCGACATACTATTAATATTATTACTTTTATTCTCATTTCTTTTTCTATATTTACTATTAACTTCCTTTACATTCACAACATCTATAAATTCATTATTAATTCTTATTCTTGGATATCCCACATTACATTTTTTTATTAAACTTATAAACTTCTTAATATCCTTTCTACTATTCTTATTCTTATTCATTTTTAATTCCTTAATATTTCTATTCCTACACAATATTTCTAAATCTTTCATAAAAGTCTTACCTATCTCTAAGAACTTCCGATCTAAATATATTTTTTTCTCTGCACTTGCATAAAAGCAAAATCCTTCATTAGACCTAACAGTTCTTTTACCTTTAATTCTAACCTCTATATTATTACCTAAAATTAATTCTACATCTTTAGACCTTTTAACTATCTGTTTCTGCTTACTATTGTCCTTTTCTAATTCATCAAAATTTTCTGATCGAGGCTCCTGTGAATCTAAAATATTATCACAATTTTCTATTTCTACACAAGGCTCAACTAATTCCTTATCACATTTAAACAGCTCTATCATATCATTACTTATATCAATTTCACTGTATGTGTTTTCTCGAGTGTGAGACGCTAAGTTGTTACTAAGGGAGCTAACATCGGAATCAAATTTCATTACGATGTTATTATAATTGTTCAAATCGGTGCACTCCGACAAGTCGCGCTGCGATGATTGCTGATCTTGCGGAATGCACTCGCTATCCGACTCCTGTATCTGATTCCCTAATATGTTGCGCGGCTGATCTATGTGTGATTCATTGTTAGCCTGTTTGAAAGAATTTAAACTGTTTTGTAACTGAAAATGTAATTTTTTGGGTAAAAGATACTGGACCATGTCTGATAATAAACTTCCAATATCATTATAGGTCTGTTTCAAATAAAATTTTCCAACTTGAGTCAATCTAGTTTTAAGAACAAAATTTATCAAAAATTTATTAGACTTTTCATTTAGCAAACTACTATAAAAATCTATATTTTTTATTAACTGTACTGTTATATTATCATTGCCAGTCATTACAGGTAAAAAATCGATGGCCGTTTCAAAATCAAAATTTTCTGCCATGGTTAAAAATATACTTTGTTCAGATCTCAAAAGAAAATTAAAATAATTCAACAGCAAAAATAAATCTAGATTATTGTGGTATTTTTAAATGGATGCTTTCAATGTTACTTAAATAATAGAGCTCATATTCTTATTTGTAAAAGCGAATAAAAAATGTAAAAATTTGTATAAATTGTGAAAAGGATATAGGTAAACCAAATCTTCTTTATGGAGATGACTCGACGACACGCTCGTGGCTCGACGATGCGGCTAAGCTGCTGACTTGTGCTGTTTACTGGGTGGGCCGGGCTATACCCTGGACTCCTGGGCCGGGATTACCCTGGACACCGCTCGAACATCTTCATTTTCTTAAATTTTTCTTACTTAATATTTCTTATTTCTACACATATTTCTTCCATATTTTGTTTTCTTAATTTTTCACTTTTCATTCTTCATTTTATTTCTTCCATAATTAATTAAAATTGTCTCTTCATTTTCATTATATTTCATTCTTCATCTTGAATCATTCATTTTTCTTATTATTTAATTTTCGCCTTCTTTCTTCCTATTTTTATTCCACATTTATTATTTTCTTATTTCAATTTATGAATCTTCAGATTTTTTTTTCTTTTAAGTATTTTAATTAGTCATCATAGCGCGCCGCGCGCTAGCGCTGTGCTGCGCCGACGCGACTGGCAGGGTCGCCATGTAATGTTGAAGGATTGATTGAGACGTGTTGTTGGTTTAAGGTTCTTTATTAGACTGCTTACGAACTGACTCTACAATACATCTTATATCTACTTATATACTACACCACAATATGACACTGCTCTGTGGTCTCGAGGTTGAACCCCGGGTCGGGAAAAGTGATATTGGGTTTTCCGCTCAATATCAGCTCAGTCTGGAGTTTGTGCCCATTATGGCGATAAGCTCGCCCCCTATCACATCATGGGACGAAACACATGCACTTACCTTGCTTCTGCAGGAAGGGCGTGGCGGCTCTATAGTGCTTGACAGTGAGCACCACTATGTCTCCAGCGTTCCGCAGGATGTTCACCGCGTCATCATGCTTGCACGCGGTTATGTACTCGCCGTTCACTACAAAACACAAATAATATAACTCGATGTTGGATTGTTGTACAACTCACGGAAGATCTTGGGTTTGATCCTTAGTCGGGTAAAGAGATATTGGGTTTTTCTCTCAGTATCAGCCCGGAGTCTCGAATTTGTGTCCGATATGGCGATAGACGCCCCCATCACATCATGGGGCGGAATAAGCATGGAGTAAAATGGGTGGACTATTCGCGCGTCTCTACCTTTTCGGGGATAATAAGCGTAAGTGCATGTATGCAACCGCTCATGTTATACCATTAGGTTTCTAGTTCAATAAAACAGATTAGAACTTTATTCAAATTGGGTAGAAACTAATACCTATAGGTACTCTTTATGGGCAAGCGTCGCATTGTAAACATTCATTGTAAAAACTAGGTCATAAGTTACACTTCCTAAACTAGAAAACCAAGGCTAACAAACAAATCCGCCTTTTCAATTTCAATGGCAAAATATGCATTTGCAATTAACAATAAATCGCATCATACGAAGCCTGCGTGATATAATCTAATACTATTACGTTTGTAACATGCGACGCTCCGCTTAGTTACTGAGAATAGGACACGCTCCCCGCTACCTCTCCTGCCCTCCCACGTACGGTGCTTTATTGGCCTCAATTGCATTGTTTAACGCAGAGACATGATGTTTTGAATTGATTGTATTGTTTGGAATAAAGGCTTCGGAAAAATACTTCAATAACATTGCAAACACAGCCCTTTTCTCAAAGTAGAGGCAGGCAGACGCCAGAGGAGTTACTAGTAGTCGATAGTGTAGAGTGGTGAAGATTATCGAATATTGTCAAGTTAGAGACGATAAGACAGATACAATGTTATAATAAATTTATTGCCGAATATTCTAATTTCCAATTCTAGTTTATCATTAGGGTTGTGGAAGTCACAAAGTTCACTTTTTTCTGAATTGGAAACCGAACGCAAAACCTATCGACTCACATCTCAAGTACACACCCATCATATCATCAATATCATGAGGCGAAAATAAGCACCACCAGCCCTGGATCTAGCTGCATCTTGGACTAATTCTTTGGGAATGACACTGTCTTATGAATTTTTGTACAGATAATACCATCTATGATGACATGCCCCACTAATTATCGCTGTCCAAGGGTTCAACCTTCCGCGTATGTTTGAGTTCTGTTAATACACACTTGATTGCACACGAACACTGAGATGAACAAACAGTCCTTAACCCACGAAACAAAAAAAAATTTGGTGTAAGTCATCGTGGATAGCATTATTTATACAATGTACACCTTTAATAACAGCATCGCCGACAAACAACTGCCCTGTCTGGTCGGCCGCCTGGTCCTTGTATATCTTGGAGATGAGGATGGGCAGCTTGTGCTCCGAGCCGCCCTTTATGCTCAGCCCCAGTCCCCCCACCTTCTGCCGGTTTATTTGCACCATTCGCTCCTAAAAGAAATATTGAAGTTCTTTTCTATCAAGTCTAATGTAATGCTAAGTTTAGAACAGCAAGTTTTTGCAGGAATATATTTCGTAAGAACTTTCAGATACGTTTACACTAGCGGCAATATTTCATATGCCTTGCCGGGAGAGTCCTGCAAGCTTCATTTGAAAAAGTTAGCTTGCTGTGATGGTTTACACTGCAAAAATTGCTAGGGAAGTCGACTTTTGCAAGCTTTCTTGCTGATCTAAACCTGCTTAAGTGGTAAACTAATTTGGTGTTAAAATCTCACTGAAAACCAAGATGTAAATGTCTCTATTCTGTTAGGTGCCAATGTATCTGTTTCTACCTTATTATTATTGCGTTTCACAAGATTGTTTTCATAAACCAAAACAACCCTATTTCAACGTAACATACCACACAAATATTGGGGCTGGGGATACAGCTTTGTCGACTACACTACGGTATGCTCACCCTGGCGTGCGGCACACTCTTATCGCGCGGCGGGTGGTGCACAGGCAGCTCGCGCTGCACGGTCACCGCGTCCATGGTGAGCACCAGCCGCGCCGGCCGCGGACGCGACTTGCCGTCCGACACCTGCACCATGCCTGTGCGGATCTGGACCCACCACACTTAATAAATATCACCACACGAGTAGAGTTCCTACTGTACTTACTACTTACTCACCCAGATATAATAATCAACCAATACGAAAATAATACATATATACATATATAATCAACCAATACGAAAATAATACATGTTATATTACATTTATTAAATGTCTAAAATGTTTAATTACATTAATTCTGCACTAATTACTTATGCAATTATGATCCATAAAGAGATTCATGAAAATTGAAGCCAGAAAATAAGTACTAAAATGTTTAATTCATTACGTAATTACAGAATTTTGGCTTAAACAATTTAGAAGTAACAAAGTATCACATCATAAATCAAATATATAAAAAAATATTTATGTAATATAACCTTATTGAATATCCGCAAAATTATTAAATTTATATTTATTTCTATGTAACAAATGATTAAATAAAGTTCCTTACCAACATAATTGCACTAAATAATAGATGACTATATGCACAGATCACTATTATATTTCTTATTCAAATGTTTTAGATTACATAACAGTGTTGTCTGTTACATTACTGATAATATTATCAAGGTTTGTGCCTATCAATCAAAACTGACAGATTTGCGAATGATTAAGTTAATTCAATATCAACTGAAGTGGGCTATTGAATTTGGAATCAATAACATTCTATCTCAAATAACAGTGACACTTGTTACTACAGGCATCAAAATATGTGTTGGCATAATTTACACATTTGAGTTTAATGAAGTTCTGCATGATAATGTACTGCCTTCAAGTGTCATAATGCCCAGTTAATACACTGGAGATAATACCCTTTCAATCTATTTTTATTGCCTCTGAAGGCAGACCAGCTATCGTCCCACCTGACGGTAAGTGGTAACAGTTGCTCATGAACGGTCGGCAATGTGAGGGGCACAATCAAGCTAAAGGCATGATTTTAAATTCCTCATTAAACAAAAATCTTATCAAAACTATTATATAGTTACTAGTTATATAGTGACTGCCTCGGTGGCGTAGTTGTATTATGGTACAACTGCAATGCTGAGGTCTCAGGTTCGATTCCCAGGTCGGGCAGTGATATTGAGTTTTTCTATTCAGTATCAGCTCGGAGTATGGAATTGGTGCCCGATATGGCGATCGGCTCACCCCCTATCACATCATGGGACAGAATAACGGCGAAAAGTGGGTGCACTAGTTGCGCCTCTGCCTACCCCTTCGGGGATAACAGGCGTGAGTGTATATCTATGTATGTATGTACTATGATATAGTATCTACATACAACTTCTAGACCACATAATCATTTTCATTAAATCTGTACTTCTTAACCATTGTCTGGCTTTTTCAGCATTTATACCTACATGCTGTCCTGCTTGGTACCGACTGATGGACTCCAGTAGTGCGCAGGTTCAGCTGGTACCTAGCAACACATGGGCACATCCGCCTCGAGCAGTCAAATGTTTTTGGGAGCTACTTTTATTTTAGTTTAAATAATAACTTGACCCTCATACAAATACTGATTCAAATAGGGTTCTATTCACTGTTGCACAAATCCATTTCCGTTTCACATTGGACTGCAACTCCTTTCTCTGATCATTCAATTTGTTCATTCTTCATGTTTATATTCCACTCATGTTACTTTATATAGTTCATCTATCTGCCCAAATATGACCATGACCGACTCAGTCATGGTCATATTTACAGAGTTGTCAAGAGAGCATGACTACAAAGAATAAGGTTAGTGAATATGATTTTCAAATATTTCCAGACAGAACTTAATACATTATTGACAATTCTATGAAATTATTTCTAGTAAAAATAAATTTAGCACAGTTACGTTTACATGCTAATTTTAAATTAAGTAATATTTTTTATTAGCCTAGTAAGAAGTGGACTATAGCCTAATTGGGCCTAAATGGAACAGTCTGCTGAGACTATCTCCAGAGGTTTAGATACCAAAGGCACACACCTCTGACTTTTTGAAGTTACATGGCTATTGTTTATCAATTATCATTCACTTCAATGATGATGGAAAACATTGTGAGGAAACCCTACATGCCTGAGAATTCTCCATAAGAATCTCAAGGATATGTGAAGTTTGACTACCCTTATTAGGCTAGCGTGATGGACTAAGGCCTAACTCCTCTCAGTAGTAGAGGATACCCATCCTTAGCAGTGGGAAGAATATTATACAGGGTCGATTGTATTGCATTGCACTTGCCAAGTTATAGTCACTTGTGAAAATTGTTCTTTTTAATTTTAATAGAATACTTATCATTTTTGTAGAATTTGGTTCCCTACTTAAAACTATAGTTTGAATGTGATAACTATTTTATTGATTCCGTTCATAAATTCTTTTTATTTATTTATTTATACAAGCTATTGTGCACAGCTGGTGCTTACTAGATTTCACCAATGAAATAAAAACTTTTTAGTAGGGCTCAGAGTTTAGAATTGAATAGGACCTACCTTTTCATCTTTCTTCTCCTCAATAGGCGTCATCATCGTGATAAATGCATGCTATAACGAGAAGCAACACTCCAATCTCACTTCTCAAATTCACAAAAAATTCAATTTATACGCCTCATTGCACCAACACATTGTCCCGAGATGGATATCCTTGTCAAAAACTCATTCCCAAGCCTCCGGGCTGTTACTTCTAATGATTATATTAATTATTTACGGGCTACATATTACAAATACTAAAATCAGGTCGCTCGCATGCGATAAATCAATATACGAGTACACATCAAAACAAAGGAGATTATGGCGATTTACAACACTTTTGACATAACAATTAAGTATTTATGCACGATTTTAACGTTCCGTGAATCCTTCTCGTGTATTCTTATTGATTAATTTTCATTGTTACATCACAAAAACAAATATTTTTACAATAAAATGATGATAGTCTAGACGAATCCACACACACACTACACACACACAGTACACTCGAACGCGCAATGTACATACTAGTGATGTGGCGGATTTTTCTTTGTGTTGTCATAGTCGATTGCAAGTCATCGAATGAGTGATACGTTATTAAATTGTCGATCTTTCAAATCTGTATTGTAATTGTAATATTTAATACAAATAAATGTGTTTCAAAAGTATTAGAAGATTGAGTGCGTTATGCGTAACAGATTAAAATTAACACAAGCACAATATTAAGTAAATAAATCACTGGCCTAAGCAAATATAAAGTATCTACATAAGCCCGACCACCTATGTGCCTGACATTATAAACTCATTTGCAAAAAAAACGGGCACCTAAGCAATGAACCATTTCAAATGTTACTATTGGTTTGTTTGATAATTATAGGTAGTTTTACTTTCACAATTTTGTAAATTAATAATTTGCAAAAAAAACGGGCGGTTTGGATTTTAATTCTTTTTAAAAAAAATACGGTACCAAAATGATTTCAATCATTTGTACATGTTACTGGCCGGTTTTAAAAATGCCGTGGTGATTAAAACAGTACGTTCTAAATTAAAATTTTCGTTTGATGCTCGTTTTTACAGAAAACCACTTTTTATCCTACATTTTTGGTGCGAAGTTCCAAAAGATAATATCGGTTTTCATAACTTTTAGTCAATTTTTATGAATTTATTTCATATTCTTAATTGTCAAAGCTTCATTTATTGCTGTTTAGCTGTCTCAATAATGTTAGAGAAAGTGGTAAAAGCTACCAAAATTATTGCGCTGCTCGAAGAGGGCTGCAGCCAATGCTTCGTGGCTCAGAGGCTAAGTGTGAGTCGCTCGACGGTTCAAAGGACCTGGCAGCGGTATCAAGACACCGGTTCCGTCGAGAGAAGGCCTGGTTCTGGAAGAAAACCATGTACCCAATTGGACACGGGATGATCGTTTTCTTGTGAGTCGCGCATTGAGAAATCGCAAGTCTTCGTATGTGGACCTTAAGAACAACCTCGAAGAAGTAAGAAATGTGCATATTAGTCTATGGACGGTCAGGAGGAGGCTGCTTGCGGCCAATATACGCAGTCATCGCCCGGCCCGCGGCCCTAAGTTACTCCGTGAGCACAGAGTTGCCAGGCTTAGGCTTGCTCGAAATTGTGAGTCATGGACTCAAGAAGACTGGAATAGGGTATTGTTCTCCGATGAAGCCAGGATATCTCTGTTCGGTGAAGATCGACGTCGGCGAGTGCTACGAAGACGAGGAGAACGCTTTGCAGAGGCTTGTTTTGAAGAAATCACACCTTATGGTAGGGGCTCTATTATGTTTTGGGCAGGAATAAATTCAATGGATCGAGTTCAATGGATGGAGTTAGTCTTCATTGAAAACGGCTCACTGACTGGACATCGATACATAACGGAAGTTCTTATTCCTCATGCACAACCCGCATTGGCCGCTTTAGGCGAAGACTCAATTTTTATGGACGACAACGCTCGCGCCCACCGGTCTGGCGATGTGGAAGCGTATGTGCAAGAGGTCGGCATTCATCGTTTGGATTGGCCAGCTCGAAGTCCCGACCTCAATCCTATAGAGCATGTCTGGGACGTTCTGAAACGACGCGTGAGATCAATACAACCGGCTCCGCAAACCATCAGAGAGCTGAAGAATGTGATTACCGCGGAGTGGGAACGTATTCCGCAAGCAAGTATCCGGGATATCCTCGCTAGCATACCCAGACGAATTCAAGCTGTGATTTCAGCTAGAGGGGGTCACACTCGATACTAAACATTTATCTGCTTTTACTTTATTAAAGAAAAAACAAACAAAAATCTTTGTTAACTTTTACTTCACGAGCATATGCACTACTAGCGAGCATACACTACTAGTGAACTTTAGCATTAAAACCCATAAATTTTATCAAAATTTTATGATAATACTGACGAAAACGATTATTTGCTTATTAATTTACAAAATTGTGAAAGTAAACCTACCTATAATTATCAAACAAACCAATAGTAACATTTGAAATGGTTCATTGCTTAGGTGCCCGTTTTTTTTGCAAATAAGTTTATATAAGCGGGGCTTGAAAAATGTTTTTTAAAATTATCTTATGCTATCTGAGGAAGTAATAAAAATATGTAAAATTACATTCGATTCCCGGTTTTATAATCTAAAAAAAACTAAATTCTATAGGGCTCCAGATGCCAGCCATATTCATTGACCTATGACCACCTTCTGAATACATCTAGGTAATATTATTATTCTCTAAACATATATATTTTTGTAAATGCATTTAAGAACCTTTCAATTTAGCTTTGTCTTTAATTTTGAAAATATCAATGGTTCCTACTTTTTCTATACGTAAACAATTTTGTTGTTAAACTTTCAGGTAGAAATTGGAGTGTCTATATTGCCAAAACTACTACATTCATTGCACGTTAAACTCATACTAGCCCTCGTTTAAACACAGGCAAACTGGAATAAGAACTGTTCAACAGCTGTAATTTTTTATTAAACTACTATTCGATAATATGATATGCTTACAAGTGCCTACAAAGCCTTTACTAAAGATGCAAATAAATTCCGCGTTTAAGCTTCTCATATTGGTTGTGTCATGCAAATTTCAATGAGGCGTTTAAAATTGCTGAGTTGGTCGGTGATCCAAGAGACTTGAAATTATAATTTTAGATCATGAAACACACTTGACAGGCGCAGAATTTAGATCTTATGAAAATTTATGTTACAAGTTGTTTCAGCCTCTTAGAAGTGGCACCTCAACAAATATTATCGAAAAAATAATTACATAAGTTCCAGTAATTTTTAGGTGAAGTTGAAAAGCTTGGTAACAGGTTTTTACGGATTAGAAGTATGGAGCACCCAAGGGAGAAAAATAAACTCATACCACAACACACATCTTTATTTTCCATCTTTTGCGCTAATATTTAATAATTTTATTATTACACAACATGTATATAGAAAGATTTTTATACAATAGTGTATAATTATTAGCTAAACGACTAAATCAACAATATTAAAAAGAATTACTTATATACTGGCAGTCTATTATAATGATATGTATCATTTGCGGTTTGGAACAGCCATCACTTAATTTAAACATAGTTATTATCTAGCTTATAGTTAAAAATAAGAAGTACCTTTAAACTATTTACTGTACAAGACATGCTAGTTTCAGGACGTCTAATTTCATCAGCAATGGTTTAATCAAATATTCTTACAAAAAATAATCAATCAAAACATATTATATTGAAAAATATTATTTTCTAGGTCATTGTATTCTTAATCAAGAGGATTTATCGAACTTTATTAGGGACGTCTTGGAGGACTATAGTGTAAAAAGCTGTAGATGTGTTTAAAAATATTCAAATGTTAAATTATAAGTTTGTTGTAGAGAAATGCCGATGACTGAGTAAAGTATGTTTAAATTTTTACAGACAATTTCAAACCAATTTGTTAAGTTTATTCCCTTTGTTCACATTTTGATTTCAAGCCATACATTACATTTAATATTATTTACTCTACTGGACATACCTCCTTGAAACATAGTATGTTGGCCAACCTCACGCTGGTAGGTAGGTACGTAGGCACGAGATAAGGATAGTTGGAAGTAGGTTTAAATCCTTTACCTTAAACCTTTAACTAACTATCATGGCATTTCCTTTTACAGTTGTGTCATTTATTTTTGTCATGAAAAGCATTCGCAAATGATTTGCCTTGTGAGTATATTCCATGAATTAATGTTGGTACATCGAACCACGTGACAGAAAAAGGGCTACCGACTTACAGTTATTATGCTTATAATTTTGGACATTTGTTAACTATAAACTACTTAATTGGATTATTAAACATTTCTCAATTTTATAGGAATACTATTACATACATTCTTGGGTATATATAGATAGTAGATAATACTGAGCTACGAGGTCTTTACGTTGATTACTAAAATCAACAGTTGGGTATAAAAGTCATTAATTCCCAAGGCTGTATGTATTAGTTCATATCAATCTCACACCAAATAAATTTTCCCTCTTTTCACGTATCCTGCTCGGTGTCGAACAAATTCTTCATGGATTTTTTTAATCATTTTAATCCTTGTAATTCAATCCTTTTAATTCTAAGTTTATTTAACTTATGAACAACTATTATGTACAATTTATCTATCTCTTATAAATCTAAAATGTCATAGAATAACAGCATTTTAAATAAATCACATAATTGTTTAAATATTTTAAATTTTAACAATATTGTTAACATTACTGGGTCACAGGGTGACGTCATTATTGCTTTAGCTGTATTTAATGACTTGCGACCGTTTAGGCCGGGTGCACATTAATATTTTAATGTTAAAACATTAACAATGTGTATGAATACTCAATATATAGCATAATATACACAGCACCAATATTATGTGAATTTTACGACGAATACATCTATAAATTATTCATCATTTATATGGCCGGGGAATTAAATAGACAATTTGCGGTAAGTTTACTTATTGTTCCGGCCTTACATAGCGGTTTCTTTTTAATATTTTTTTGGTAAGTAGTCTTTTATGCTTATGGAGGATTTACGGATTTTTTTTATATAATATTATTTACGGTAAATAATGTGTCCATTATCTATTTTTGTAAATACCCTACAGTATGTTTGAATATTCGATTTGTTTTGTATAACCACGCCGGCAATTAATTCAATCGCGTACTGGACGTAGGCTTTGCAGACATGAATGATTTTAGAATACACCATTCCTAAAAAAAATGTAAAGCATTTGACGTCAATTCTTATGAACAAGAGAACATAATGAAGTATCAACATATTCACATAGAATATACGCGGAGCATTTTATTTCATTTACAATATTGTAACGTAGGTTGCATCTGTCTTCCGCTATGTTTTTTGAAATGAGTATTATATGTTTTGAATTATATATATATAGTAGTATGTGTGGGCTGAAAGTAAGTGATAGAGTGAGGAATAGCGTGATAAAAGAAAAATGTGGATTGAAAGAAGATGTAGTGACTAAGATTGAGAAAGGAATGCTTCGGTGGTTTGGCCACATTGAAAGGATGGATGAAAGGAGAGTAACCAAAGAAATTTATGTCGCGAAGGTGAGTGGTAGTGTCGGACGGGGACGTCCTAGACGTACCTTTATGGACCAAATTGACGACCTCTTGAGGAAGGGTCAAATAAGGAGTTCTCGTAACCGACGAGCATGTATGAAGAGACTGATTACTGTGGAAGAAGCGAAAGAGATATGCTTGGATCGTAGCACTTGGCGCTCCATAGTCTCTGCCTACCCCAATGGGAGAAAGGCGTGAGTTTATGTATGTATGTATGAATTAACCATAATAATCTTAATTTAGATTCGTGGTAGTAACATTACTTCTTTGTATTAATAATTAACCGATGGTTTAACTGTATTCTGGTCGTATATTAGAGTACATTGTGACCTCTTGTATGAACATTACAAAGTCTTTATCACAAGTTCACCAAAACATTATGTATCCGCACTCATTATGTATTGATAATTTATCCAATTAAGTCCCATTAAAAATGTCTCGAGATCACATTTGAATGTCATTTGTCTATTCATTTAATGTTACACGTGTATTGTACACTCGCGCCGCTCTTGCTCTTTTCTTTGCTGGTATCTGTAAGAATATAATCATTGTAGACATTAATTTCCACCGAAGTTGTATATTAATGGCTGATTCCAATAAAATATTCCAAAGACTAATTTGGCGTTAATGGTTGATTGGTGATTACTTATTTTAATTGGTTTATTCTTAAGGTTAAGAATAAACCAATTAAAATAAGTAATCTGTGAAATAATATTAAACAAAACTTATTCTGACTGGCCCATTTTCGCGACGAAACTGACGCGACGGTACCTAGTAAGATCGTCAATAGTACTTTATTCGTGGAGGGATAGTGGATATCTATGTATGCATTAATCTGTGGAATGAACATATTGTAAAGCATTAAATTAAGCATAATACTGTAAACAAATTATGCCATTATTTGAACGATGTGCCTTACTTGTCAATTAGAGAAGATATATCAGCGGGGACCGGGGCGAAGCTCCCCGAGAGACCGTCGCTCCCGTTTGGGCCTCCACTGCAGAACACACTCTTTTACATTCAAGTTTATCACAGCACTAATAAAACAACTAATCTTAATGGCTAAGCTAAATTGGTTCCTTTAAAGCTTACCCACACACAGGACTTATGTAATTAACAAAAAAGTCTTTTATTACAGGAAGTGGAGACTAGATAACTTACTGAAAAAGAAAACAACTAAAAAGTACTCCAGCAATCCAAATTAACGAAACTAGTGATATATGCTTAAATAGGTATGTTAAAATAAAAAAAAAGATTAATTACATGATTATAATACAAAACAAAAGTTACACCGAACGCAGACAATAGCAAATAATCTAGTCTATGTGGTTAGCATGAATTAACAAATAAACATATTATTAATGGAATGTGATCAATAATTTGAAACGTCTTTTCCATAATAATGGATGCTTAATTAAGGCAAGGCTATTTTGCGAGATATATCTAGTAATTTCAGACATAGTTAGAACATTAGTATGTACCCAGTCGGCGTAAAATTAATCTGCTGCGTTTGGCGTATAGTCCGCGCCAGATAACGTGGCAATAAAGCACATTGACCTTTACTCGTTTAGTCAGGTATGACAAAGCTCTGGCACAGGGTAAAAAATAATTATTGTGTTCATTTATAGACACATTGTAAAAGGAACGTTACAATTGATTGGTGCAACTGTCGGAGTCAACTATCGCAAAAATGTTCATGATTGTTTGATTTTATCACATACTAGCGGCCCGCCCTGGCTTCGCTCAGGTAGCAAAGCATATTACATGCTGAAATTTGTTTTTTGTCATACAAAATGTTTATGTAATATACACATAAGCCTTCCCTTTGAATCACTCCATCCATTGGTGAAGTTTTACCGGGATAAGAATTAGTCTAGGTCCTTCCCAGGGTCTTAAGCTATGTCCCTTCCAAATTTCATCGCAATCAGTTCAATGGCGTGACAGTGACGGCCCCACTCGCGAGAAATAAAAACCGGTATAAAATTCCCGGGTTATGTTCTTCCGGGATAAAAGTAGCCTATGTCCTCCTCAGGATCTCAAACTATCTCCATACTTTCTCATTTATAGACACGCGCCGCCGGCCCCCCAGCCGGTACCGCCGCGACCGCTATGTCACTGCATTTTAAATCTGTAATTTCTTCGAAAACATTTATTTAAATTACATGTTGTACAGGGCCATATTGATCTATATTAAATGCACAATGTATTTATGGTACTTAATTGGATAAGAATTAACGCTGTATTGCTTAAAATCGCTTCGTAAATAAGCCATTATTTCTCGTCAAAAGTAAAGGATAAAAAATGGTTATTGTGGGTTATCCCTAAGAGATAGACAGATACCATCGCGGACTTTTTTGTAGACCTTTTTTAGGTGTACAAAAGTGTAGTACATTATTTTGATCTATCTCGTAGAGTTTAGCCAGCGTCTGCAATGTAAGCGCAAAAAAATGTGTTTACGACATCACATTAGAAACCTTTTGAATTATCAATGGTCCTCTACTATATTATGCATGTATTATATATATAAACCTTCCTCTCAAATCACTCTATCTATTAAAAAAACCGCATCAAAATCCGTTGCGTAGTTTTAAAGATTTAAGCATACATAGGGAGATGAGGACATAGGGACAGACAGCGGGAAGCGACTTTGTTTTATAATATATAGTGATACACAAACATGAGGTCCTGTCGCCAAAACGAACTCCTTAATATACAGAAATAACAATATCGGAAACAATAACAAAAATATTACAAACTAGCTTTTGCCCGCGGCTTCGCCCGCGTTAAAAAGTTTTTCCGGGATAAAAGTCCCGCTTTATGTTTTCCCGGGATAAAAAGTAGCCTATGTGTTAATCCAGGACATGATGTACCCGTGTGCCAAATTTCATCGAAATCCGTTCAGTAGTTTTTGCGTGAAAGAGGAACAAACATCCATACATCCAAACATCCAAACATCCAGACATTCTTACAAACTTTCGGCTGTATAATATTAGGAGGATGTAATAACTACAATTTAACATAAATTCAAAATTCAACTAATTACCCGAGAACGTACACACACAAGCGCCATCCGAATACGAATGACTGAACACAACATTAAAATAGCGGACCAATGGTTGCATACCCTGAGCGTTTGCCGTAATAAATAGACTGATGTAACTTACGTATTATTATTTTTAAGGCGATGATTTTGTATAGTGTAAAAAATGGATTAATATGTTTTGAACCTTTTTATTTAAAATTGCATAATTATTAAAAGGCATAATTTGTTCCATGTCATGAAACTGAATATAATATAATTGATTTTAGTTTGACAAGAACCATTGTTTTCTAGTTTATATCAGTGAATATTATGAAAAAATCAACAATATGACATTATTACAAATGAATGTATTTTATTTTTAAATTTCAATCGTAACATTTCTTTTTTATTTACGTTGTTTATTTCGTTTTTAAGTTACTACAGTTACCTGTCAGTGCGTTCTGAAGGGTCAATGTGCTTTATTCCGCCCTGTGGATTGGGGGCGTTTGGAGAATTCCACCACGGTATCCCCTGCCTGTCGTAAAAGGCGACTAATAGGGGCCTCCGGGGGTCACGGGTGGGCGGGAGGTGTCGTCCACCTATTAGTCTAGCCAACTTCTGTGACCCCCGTGATGGACGGCAGCGTGCCTCACCTGCCTCGGACGCCAAGGGCGTCCTTCGGTGTACGGGGGCTTCTGAGCTCCCGCAACAACAGGAGATGGACCGCAACAGCGATACGCGCAGGGGCGGCTGCGGACGACAACTTAGACGTGAGTCGGAGGAAGCCCGCAGCCGTCCCTAATGCGCCGAAGATGGCCACCGCGGAGTTTTAGTTGGTATGCCGTGCGGTGTACATAGGTTAGGGACTCGGCCCGGCGGTCGCCCGACGTTTTTCATCTCTCCGGGCGGCTCAACGTCGGGTCGTAATGCACGGTGAACCCAACATAACCGCTCAGTTGTTCTCCTTGAACACTGGGCGGTAGTAATAAGTCACTTTCTCCGAGTCAACAAAAAAAAAAAAATGTGCTTTATTGCCACATTATCTGGCGTGGACTATAATAATTACCTACGTGGCTAATCTGTGTATAAAAAGCATTTCTGTTCGACGTGGATGGGCAGACGGCCGGTGGCGCGGTGGGGCGGTGTGGCAGTGAGGAGGTAGCGGGGGAGGTACCTGAGTTCTACCTGCTGGTGGTGCGCGCGCTGCGCCGCCCGCTGCCGTACGCACTGCCGCACGGAGACGTGCCCGACCCTGTTACCAAGCGACTACATTACAGCTTTACTTTTTTGATTCAGTTGACTAACAAGATGAGCATGCCGCTCACCTGATAATAAACGATACGACTGGCCATAAACAATAGCAACACCATATGGAAGTTTGAATAAAGTATAGCGTGGCACTCCATTGGACTCTTCACACTGAGACATAAGATGTTAAGTCTGATAATGCCCAGGATTACTCAATCTCCAATTTCTTTAGGTAAACATAGATATTGCGGTGGTACTTGCCCAGAGGGCATGTGAGCATGACATTGCAAACGAAAGACCTACTACCTGCCATAATATTCATGTGATACTATGCCTATTTTGTAGTACATCAATTATGTGCCTTTGATGTTCGTGCGATTATATGGTTCAGATATAGTCTACACCGATTAATTTGGCTGATATAATATTATGTATGGCAAAAAGATTAATGTGTTGATATTTATTAATTTTAAGATTTAATAATGAGCTTCATTATTGTATTTAGGCTATTTAAACCAAATCATAATGACCGCAATAAAATTATCATTAAATAATTACTTTGTTTTAAATAAATAGTCGATTATAAAAATTCGAATCAGTACATCACTAGTGAAAAAGTCAAAATGACGTTTATTTACGAAAATCCTTAAAATCATCCATAGAAGGATTAGAAGTTAGAAGGCATTATTTTATTTTATGCCTATATTGCCAGTGCAAAATATTGCAATGCAGATAGACATTGTTATGTAAAATCATTATGTACCTACGGTACCTACCATGTACTGACCTATTGATTTATAATGCTCTTTGCTATGATAAAATACAAAATTAGGATAGGGGTTGTGGAATGAGTTTGTTCCTATCTTGGCGGCTGCTCTTTTTTATGAACCTGCAAAGCTTGGAGTACTTCTCTTCATTAATGAGGCCTTTGGATTTCAGGTCTTTCCGTTCCTGCACTAGTCTCCAGGTCTTTTCGGATAGCCATATTATGTTGGTCTTGGGTTCTTTTTAGGGAGTCAATTATAGTGGATTTGAATATTTCCCATTGTGCATTTGGTTCAGTGCAAGCCCTCCAATAGTTTAGCTTCAACGGTTTCTCTGAAAATGGGACGCATAGTTGGGTCAATCTGTCTCGATTTAGTTTGCGAAGCTTTGTGTGTATTTTTAAAACGTAGAGCAAACCATGCCACTTGCAAGTTGTGATCAGAGTGATAGTCTGCACCAGGGAATGTCTTGACATTTGATATGGATGATCGCCAGCGAGAGTTGATCAAGATATAATCAATTTGAGTGTCTATAGCGATCATCTGGGGATTTCCTGGTGTAGATTCGGCGCGGATGATGTTTTTTCTCCGCGGTTATTAAAGGAACATAACCTCCTAATTATGCTTAAATACGCATACGCATACTCACGCCTTTTAGCCCCGAAGGGGTAGGCAGAGGTGCAATTAGTGCACCCACTTTTCGCCGTACGTGTTCCGTCCCTTTTGTTATAAATAAATAAATTGTTCTAAAAAGTTTCTTTTTTAAGCTATTGCATAACTTCTATCGCAGGCCTTGAGCGTGGAGACCGAATCCAGAAATTCCGTAACGAAAATAACCTAACACCCCTCACTCCGACCGGCACAGCGGTGATATTTTATTTTTCTACTCTGTCACAACCATGGAGAGTGTAAAATTCCATAAGTAAATTTAATATCGCAGTCTTGTAAGAATACAATATGTAAGAGGATATGAGCTAAATGTTAAACGATAAAAGGTCGAAATTACCGTGTATTTAAAAATTGGTCCAGTCAGTGAAAAGTATCGAAATGTCAAACGCGCGCAGTTGATGAGAATGTCCCCGTGGCGGGATGACGTGATTCTAAGTTTGAATTTTTAAAAAGTTTTTTTTTATATCTGTTCAAAGAGGTTATAAATATTAGAATTGCCTGCTTAGCGTTAGGGCACGAGTGAAATTTGGACAATAAAAAAAAAAAAAAAAAAAATTATAATTACATAAATTGATAAAAAATGCTATGCAATAGCTTTACATCGGTAGTCTCCGATTGCCACACATCTTTTTTTATTTACATGTGGCTCTTGTGTCGATTTTGTGCTGCCCCTAGCTCCCTTTAAGTCACAATTCATAAATAATTATATTGTTACAAGCTGGGGTTTGGGATAAACAACGACAATGACGATTTTACGTAAAAGCACCAATTAGCGCTTTATTAACTCTAAGGGCGGTATTAATAGATCAATCTCAAGTTTGAGTAAAATATAAAGTACACTACTAGACTAGACATTTAATATTGTATTGAACTATTTAATAAACCAAGCTGTCATTTGAGAGATTGTCTTTAGCTGAATAAGCGCTGTTAAATACATAAAACTTTGCTGTCAAAATCCGTCACAAATATTGTCACTTAAGCTGCTGTTAATTTGGAATTAATGAATAGCGACTATCTTAAGATGCCGACCGTAATTTAAGAGCATCTCAGTTGATATTGCACTTCAGAGCGATGAGTTGCATCTATTAATAGGGCTCATAGGGCGGTATTAATAAACCAATCTCAAGTTTGAGTTACATCTTAAGTAGACATAATGTATGAGGAGTTCAAAACGTTATGTCTACTTGAGATGTAACTCGAACTTGAGATTGATTTATTAATATCGTCCTTAGACACTAATAAAACACTAACACGAACTTAAAACACTCAAACGCACTGAACTACAACCACTTCACCACATGGTCACCAGCGACCATGTTATAGCCTCCGAAAGATGCATAATACTAATAGTCGGGAACTCTCTCTCGTAAATTAAGGTCAGTTATCGAGTTTCCACGTTATTTTGGAAACATCGAGATCTTTCGAGAACATTCCATCGCCGAACCTTTTACGTTCGGATAGTCCAGCTTCTCGCCAATAGATGGCGCTATTATCAGCGAATATCAGCCACCAGTGCGTGTAACAATATTATTAAATTTAAAAAGCTTCCTCCATATGTCCTACAAAAATAAGTAAAATTGTGTCCAGCACCTCGGAATAAGTGCAAATGATTTTAAACTTCCGATGTCGCATGGAGTGGAGTAGGTATGTGGCATATTGCTGTTATGCTTGACTTCATTCACGTCAATGTAATTTTAGTGGTGAAAATGGACAGTACCTATATCGTGATCTATTGATATGGATACTTGCCTTTGGTGGTGGTGTTGGCGGCGCTGTCGCTGTTGTCGTCGGAGTCGGTGTGCGCGTCCCTGTCGCGCCAGCCCCCCGCGCCCCCCGCCGGCCCCACGCCCCCCGGCCCGGCCGCCCCCGGCGCGGCACACGCGGCGCGCATGCGGTGGCGCGCCTCCACTGTCGAGCATTTAGACAGGCTCGACTCGTCTGTCGGACATCATGCTTGCGTTGGAACCGACGTTCCACGGGATGTTTATAACCATTTTAAAAAACAAAGTAAAATGAAATCTAGGTATTGGGAATTTTACGAGGAGGACTCTCTTGAAATAGATAAGGATCCTTATTTCCGATTCATGTTACGATATGAGCGAAGACTTTATGTAGAGAAAAACATGATATTTTGTTGTTGTTGTGTGCGTTGTGCTGTTGTTAAAACTTGTTTTAAAAAATATACCTACTAATGATGAAAAAGACTGTTTAACTATTGACCAATATGTCCAAGAGTAGGTATCCATCAGGGGTCCACTTTCAGTATATATTTCAGTATTTATAGACTAGTAAACCCGGCTTTCCAAATCGGATAGTACCTGAGTTCTTTAAGAAAAAAATCTTTAGCCAAATCATTTTAGTAAGTTGTAAAACAATATGCCGACTTTACGTGGAAATTGTAAAAGATAAGAAGACAAGGGTGAACATGAGCATGTGGTGTGCATATGGCGTACCATATCGGTAGTGGTCGCAGGCGCGGTGCCGGCGGCGGTGCGGCGGCGGCGCGTCGTCGTCGCGGCGCGCGAGCGTGCGGAACTGCAGCGAGTGCGCCGCCGACACGCCGAACGTCGCGTACGGACTGATCTCGTACAGCTCCGCTGCACTCACGCACAGTGCTAGTTACTACTCACACACGCGACAACTACAGCTGTTCCTAATACTAGCGGGTCAAAGGGTATATACATACAACTACCCTTATGTTCTATGACACACGTTATTTTCACCGCTCGTAACAAGCGCGTAACGTTAATCATCGCATTTGTCACTATAGAAATTGCCACACAGAATAACATTTATCTAACGGTAATTACACCAACTTAACGTAACACATCCGCGTTACGAATAAACACTGTCATAGAGAATAAAGGGCAAGTGTTTGAAAACAGGATAAATTTGGCACGTTTCTGATACAGGACCTATATTAATGCTGTTTATTATATTAACATTGACATAACGCAATTTACCAGAAGAATCATCATTGGACTTCTCATTGCCATTAATGGATGAAGAGGAATACAGCTTTTGTCCTTCCCTCAGTTTCTCTCGTTCCGCTTCGTTGCTCTCACTCAGTTTCCTATCGTCTCTCATGTAGTGGTCACTGGATATGCAGAAAAATCTACAATATACGAAGCATTGATCAAGAAATAAATTTGTTTTGGCGTAGAAGTTACATTGAATCGGTCAATATTTCTGATGCTCTTTTAACGAAACTTAATCTAACCACATTTTCTCTTACTTGAGCATAAACACCGATAAACTTATAAATTATAAGTGTTATAACCCTAAAAATATAAAATATGGATTGACTAACAGTCAATACTTACTTCTTCTTCCCGTGTACGAGACAGACGATAGCAGCGAGTGTCACGACGATGACCACAGCACTCGCCACGCACGACACCAGCACCGTGCGGAGGGATGCCGGACGGGAGCTGCCCGAGAGAGGAGACGACGGCTTCAAAGGAGGGATGCGACCTGAAGGAACGACATTTGTAATCAACTCTTATCTCAAATAATGATTCACTTTTCTGAGAAACTTGACAAGGGAAACGTATTCTTTGTCTGGTTAATAGTCGTCTATAATCCAGCTAAATCAAATACCTTGGACAAGATTTTCATCAAGCAGTTATATAGGTAATAGCCGATATCCTACTGCAAATCAAAGCGTGCAGCACTGGCATCAAATTCAATTTGGAATGATAACAGTTTGTTAATTACCTCCGGCTAAAGTATGGGTATCGGCGAGTAGCGTGATCCTTTCGACTCCTGCGTCGCTGTATGCTTCCACACACACCTCGTACCACGTGCCGGGGGTCAGTGAACCGATCACGTGACTCGCAGAGCTTAGCCCGTCGCCTACCTGAAAAGTACACACTTTTGTAATAATCTAGTACAATATGAGCTCTCCTATAGCTATTGTTTATCATAGAGAAATGTGCACATGAGATATGAGTACGCTCTACATTTTGTGTACTTATTCCTATACTTTCATTTTTTTTTTCACTTATTCCTATTATTATTGTGTTTGTGAATCAGTTAATAGACCTACTTTTACTTTTTAATATATCATAGTCTCGAATGGCTCTAAAAGCAATTATACCTTGATCCAATGCTCAGTTCCGGCTCTTCGATACGACACTCTGAAGCCCAGTATGGGACAACCACCATCGCGCCACGCGTAAAAGTTGATCTTTATGGCTGTGGAGTTCATGTAGACATGGTCTTCGGGCTTGGGTGGCTTAGGTCCTGGATTAATGATGTAGTTTTACTAATGTACACTATTGTGCTTTGATAGTCAAGAAATTTAATAATAAATGTTTATTTTATTTTAATGGAGTCTGGAATTTGTGCCCGATATGGCGATAGGCTCGCCCCCTATCACATCATGGGACGGAATAACGGCGAAAAGTGGGTGCACTAGTTGCGCCTCTGCCTACCCCTTCGGGGAGAACAGGCGTGAGTGTATATGTATATATGTATATGTATTTTATTTTATTTATTATTTATTAATATTCGGGGAACAAACAGAACAATAATTAAACTAGATTAACACTAAAATATATTATAATCCAGCAAAGTTCCCATAGTAAAGTAGCACATCTTGAGCCAAAAGAGTGAACAAACGCGGTTATTAAAACATTAATAAAAAAAAAGAGAAGAAAGGAACGAGACTGCATCAATAATATTACATCGTTAAGTAACGTCATGCCAGAGAGTGTTCAGTTTAAGAGCCAGATTTCAATAATGCCATAATTGATTTCTTAAAGTTATTACAAGAAACTAGGAATAAGTCAATATCACAGAATTTGTTGTTGTAATTTTCACTTACTCTACGGATAAAAGTATTATCTCCATAATTTGTTCGTATAAAAGAACGATGGAAAAGGGTGTTGTTACGGGAGCTAACACGTGGACAACTAAATAATATATTTCTTAGTAAGTAAGGAGAGTCAATGTAATAATTAATTATTTTAAATAAAAACAGTTCCCACGCCAATGAGGGACATTCTAGAATCGATGAGTCATTAGGGAATATTGATTGGCGTAGTTCTATAATACTAACTTCGCAGTGAATGAAACATGATGTACTAGTAAGGATTGTGCAATGCATTAAACACTAGAGACTGCATTTGTCAAAATTATGTTGACCTTACTGTGTATATTAAGTATATCTCAAAAGTAACACTCACTTCCTCCTCTAGTGGTAGCAGTAAGAAGCTCACTGGGCGGCCCTATCGATATCTTGTTTCGAGCCTGAATCTTTGCGTTATATGTGGTGCCGCATTTCAGCATGTCCATGGTGTACGAGGTGACCTCTGGTGACAGCTCTACCGTGTACCACTCCGTCTCCGATGCTTGCTTGTAGTTCAGTAGGTACCCTGGGAATAGATGATTTTATATTTGAATATTAGTGGGGTAGCATTATTTTTGTCTCAGTTGGGCACTTGAGCGGTGTACCATGTGGTTTGGATACAATACCCATCATAGGATTAGGCAATATTTTTTATTTATCAAACATATTATTACGGAGTTCTCCTTCATCTATGTTACATTCCATGTAGGGTATTTCATCTATAAGCCATTTTCTGTATGCAATGCTTGTTTCTTAAATTCATATCTAGATTAGATTCACACAGCAGAACATGTTTGCGTTATTTACAAATATAATAATGACAATATTTTTGAAGACATTTGGAAGACTTTATTTTTCAACTTCGACCCCATTTTATTAGTAATTTTGTCTTAGGCTCATGTTACCCGCGTGTTCCTAGGTACCGACTGATGGGCCCCAGTAGGGCACGGGTTTCATCAGCCGGTACCTAGCAACACATGGGCATATCCGTCGCTAGAGCTGCTCCTGAAGTTCGGTGAAGAGTAACATGTAGTTTAAAAAATAAAATTTATTTTAAATTATTAAACGGCACCGCCACAAGTATTTTCTACAGTGGGTATGTTAGCACTGGAGTTGGTCCTCTCATGATCATTTTATTTCGCCATTGTTCGCCGATGTCTTCAAATCGTATTACCTACATCAGGCGAGGCATCGACTCGTACCCCCCCGTTGCAAGCCGGTACCTGGCAGAACTTGAGTATGTTATCCGCGTGCTCATGTAGCTTAGTGAAGAAAACAGACGCAATGTTGTAGATATTTTAAAACTTACGTCACATAATATAATTTCTTAGGCTTAAGTTAGTGAGGGACACAAGACTTTTTGTCAAAGGGGTAGCACCACGATATGGCAATATACATTATATCATCGGCAGTACAAAATTCCTTTGAAAAGTTTGTTGGCTCCCGTACACATAGGTACCTAATATTAAATTTTTCTTCAAGAAAGGCATTGAAAATTTACCACTGCGCTGGCAGAGATGCATCGATAGCATTATTACCTAACCCCCTACAAAAAAGAAGGGAGTTATAAGTTTAGAGATGTCTCTGTGTATCTGTATGTCTGTCTGTGGCATCGTAGCTCTCAAACGAATGGACCGATTTGGACGCTGTTTTTTTTTTGTTTGAAAGCTGAATTGATCGTCATGGTTCTTAGCTATAACTTATGAAGGTCTGTTCAGGAATTGGAAGATTATCAGCTTATTTCCAACTTAAGAAGCCCGATGGATTTTAAATTTGGTGTACTGTGACATCGGTAATATTTTCCAACATGAGCTGATGTTGCAGCATCAAGTAGTCTGCGGAATACCCAACTCCTTAGCAACTTATAGCAGATATAGCGTGGCTCATGAGGATGGTCTTAACGAGTAAGTGTTAGATAGTTGATTATCAAGGCCCCATGATGGAAAATAAATTAATTTAAAAAGTTTGAAATAAAAATAGACTGCCTCGGTGGCGCAATTGTATTATGGTACGACTGCAATGCTGAGGTCTCGGGTTCGATTCCCGGGTCGGGCAAAGTGATATTGAGTTTTTCTATTCAGTATCAGGTCGGAGTGAAAAGTGGGTGCACTAGTTGCCTCTGCCTACCCCTTCGGGGATAAAAGGCGTGAGTGTATATGTATATGTATGAAATAAAAATAATATTAAAATTTAAATAACCCCTAATATTAAAATATGAATTTAACTTTCTGTATACTAAACGGCAATTTCTTAGATAAAGACCTATTATATCAAGCAACAGAAGCTTACCCAAAATAGGTTCTGACATGTCCCCCGCTAGCTGCCAGTGCAGCTTGATGCTGGAGGTGGTGGTGTACTGCAGCTTGAGCGCAGGCGCGACTGGCGGCAGGATGGCCACTACCACGTACACTATCGAGTCTTCGCCGATGGTATTGCTAGCCGTGCACGTGAAGTTGCCTGATGATTGCTCGTTTACCTCTGTAAGGGCATGTTAGTATTGATTAGAGCGGAGTTTACGTTTTGTATGTGTAATTTCATTGTGTTAATGTTCTGGTTGCTTGTACTCTAAATTGTAATTAGTCCATATATAGTTCCATTTTTTTAAATGTAATATTGTTAATTTCATTGGTAATACTTAATAAATAAACGAGAACATTAGACATACGACGCCGCGCGAAGTCCTTTCAGAATGTTCGCTTCTCGGTCTCGTATGCAGTGATATTTGTGAATGTTGAGAGTGGAGTCCCGTACCCCTGATGTGGAGATGTCCTTGGTGCGTGACCTGGTAGTACGCGTGGTGCGTGACGGGCGCGCGCGCGTGCGTCCAGCGCGACCGCGGCGGCGGCGCACCCACACACGCGCACCGCAGCTCCAGCGCGCCGCCCGCGCCCGCCGGCACCACGCGACCGAACGACGCGATGCGCGCCGGGACTGCGCAGCACACACATTACTTCAAAACCTCACCAGAATAATCTAACATCTGGCTTGGAGTCACCAATTCTACTTTCTCATTTTAAAGATAACATTGTTAATACAAGAAATTAGTTCCACATTTTATCACAACATGGCGCAATATTTTCCTGAATAATATTTATTATTAAACATCTACTAAAATTTCCAAATCGACCAGTTGGAAACTACTTGTTTCCAGCGTGTTCCTGCAACTTTTATCAGCTCATCTGACACAACATTAGCTACGTTAAAATCTGTTTGAATAGGTAACGATTTTCTTTTTTCTACTGCCGAACAATGCACATAAAATAAATGAGTGCCTTTATATAATAACATTGACATCAAAAAGTTTAAACTTAACGGCAAAGTACTCCACTGCATTATACTCGTCACCTCAATATGACATAACTTTTTAAATCTCATAACTACTCGGTAACTTCTTTTGTTAATGAACACAGGAAGGATTGCCCAATATTAAATAAATTACCTAATAGGTGCGTAGCTGGTATAGATTATACCTAGCCGAACCGTCTTTCGAATAAGATAGATACATATTATTTATCATCTAGCTAAACTACTGCTAACAATAATCTACTCACTTCTAGAACTAGGTCCTTGCCCCACCACAGGCGTGGATTCTCCCTCGCCCGAGCCTGTGGTGGCGGACACCCAGAACTCGTACAGTTGGCTCTCCATTAGATTTCGCACTTGGAACATCAGCTCGCCGTCCGTTTGCTTGTCAGCTGCCACTGTGAAGCTGGAATGTTTGCCCAGTCTGAAAGATTATAGATATGATGAATTTTGTAAAACATCAATGCATAATTTTTATTGTGCAGTAGACTAAATAGTAAAAAGAATTTGAAATATCACTGTGTAGTGACGTGACATCTTTCAAGACTCACTCTAACCATTTGACCGCATCCAGATGCGACTACTGATCATTTATATATTTATTTATTGGTTAATGGTTACTACGATCAATGTAGCTTACCGTCCCGCTTCCCTGTAGTACACGGTGTAATGGGATATGATTCCGTTAGGAAGTACCGGAGGTAGCCAGCTAACCAGCACCGAGTCGCTGGAAAACGCTAAAGCCTTAATCATCTCAGGAGCTGATGGTACTGGAACAATAAATATTGTGAAGGATCGTGGAATTAGGCGGTATCCTTGCTAACTTGATGTGGGTTGAGGTAAGAACAATTTGGAAATATAATTATGTTTCTAAGTTCTCTCGTTCTTATTCTTTACTTATATTCTTTCAAGTAATTATATTATCAAATTGTTTAGGCAACACGCATACCATCTTCTTCCGTCATGCAGTAGACGGGCGGGCTTCGCTTTCCGTCCCCCGCGTTGGTAAACGCCAACACTTGTATAGAGTAGTTGGTGTACTTCCTCAGGGTATGCAGGTAGGTGTCTGTTGTGGTCACCCGCTTGATCTCGCCCACATCTGCTCAGAGAATTGTTGAATAATAGGGATATAAATTAAATTCTGCATGCCTTAATACGCTTCACTTTGGTCACCGAGGTTTATTGATGAGTGTATTAACCATTAAGATAACAATTACAAGCTCATAGCTACACTTGTACCGTTTTATCCCTTGTCAATGATGGATGACACAGACACATACTTAGCATCAAGTGTCTTTTCCTTATAAGGGGTAGGCAGAGGTGCCACTTCACATTTTATCAGCTACGTTAGGTTCACATAATTGCGAGAATTAAATTAGGCATCACGAGTTTAGCTTACCATGATCAGTAGTAAGCGGTGAGTAAATAACTTTATATCCTTGTATGAGGCCGCCGTGCTGGCCGATCGGTGGTGGGTTCCACGACACCTTCACGCTTGATGACGATAGTGGCGAGCACGTCAGGTGAGTCGGGTGGGATTCAGGAACTGGAAGCAATATACCGATTGTACCCTATGAGGCTAAATAATTATAGACAGAAGTGATATTCAGTTCTAAAACTATAATATTTTCCTTTTCCTATTTTGTAACATTAACTACAAAGTAAATTTCGTAACACAATACCCCGACTCAGAACAGACATAAGCGTATCTCACGCATGTCTTTTTTTATACATATTGAGGGTTCTTGCCCTCAATATCAAGTAGTCTAGAGTGATTTTCGTAGAGCATTTCTTGTTCATCCTAATCAGTCCATTAGTACGAAGATATGAAAATCTCATAAGCTGAGAATCAACCCTCTAGACGTTCAAGTTCCTACCTCCTTCTAGAGTGGTAGCCGAAACAGGAGCCGAGGCGGGTCCGGCAGCGACTCCGTTGAACGCCCTCACTCGCACCTCGTACCGAGTGAACTTCCTCAGAGCTGATAGACTTAGTTCCGTTGCTGACCAGCCGTTTACTGTTAGTGTTCTAAAAAAACAGTCCGATATTTATTCAGCGATCAGAGTAAAATAAAGTATAAATAATACAGGTTTTATAAACATAGATTAATTAACTTTCGAAATCTATCACTCTTTCGATTTCATAATTAAACTTGCCAACCAATAAAGGAATTTGAATTTCAAACATAACAAGAATTACAGTCTTTCTGTCTCTGTCTTACAATTGTTATTCTCATATTTCTAACCTGGATGAGTTTCTAAGCGGCGGTCCAGCTGGGTTAGTCTCAGTACAGGTAACGGAGTAGCCTAGCAGCTCTCCATGCCAAGCCTCTCTGGGTGGCGGGCGCCATGACACGTGCAGCTCGCCTGGACCTCCAGGAGTTACGTGGACGTTAGAGGGAGGTTCTGATGGGGCTGAGGAGAAATAAAATGTGTCAGTTGAATTTGGACAGGTTACTGCTTGCAATTACCTATGGAAAACTGTTGTATCCACTGTTGTATCTCCAGACTTGACCTTTCGTAGTCATATTACCGATATATGCAGGAAAGCATATCGGAATCTTGGTTTTGTTTTAAGACAATCCAAGCATTTCACCCATATCACCGCCGTTAGGGTGCTATATGACGCTCTGGTCCCGAGCCACTTAGAACATAGCGGAGTCATATGGTCTCCGCACGAAGCAAAGTACGCGGCCATGTTGGAAAGAGTCCAGAACAAGTTCACGAGGCACCTGTACTGGAAACTTTATGGGGTATATCCGCTATATCCACTGATGTACCCCACATTGTTCGTACTTGGTATGGTCGGGTACAATGAGCTGAGGGTGCGGCGCGAGTTCACCCTCGCGTCGTACCTGGTAAAGCTATTGCGTGGTGTCGAGCATAATCCGGGGGTTCTGCGCCGCCTGTGTCTGAGCATGCCGGACCGGTACGTGTGGAGGCGGCGCTGCCCGCCGCTACTGGCGGTGCCGACGGCTAGGACCAACCTCTTAGCCAAGACGCCTCTCACCCGAGCCATTAAAACTTTAAATGAGGTGCATGTCAAAACAGATGTTTTGTCATGTAACTGGAGTGAGCTCGCAAAAATGTTGTTATATGTTATTTGTTATACTTAGTTTAATTTATGTTAAGTGTATATTTGTTTTATCGTTTGTATAGATAGTTATAGTATATAGTTGTATATTGATCTTATTATGTAATAGTCCCGCCAGTTCGAATTGGGTATATCCTGTCATGACTGTGTGTGTTGAATAAAAATAAATAAATAATAAATAAATCTAGAGTTCTATTGGTTGGTAGCACTCCCATGTAAAATTCATGAAGAAGGAGAATTACCTTCTTCCTGTGTCTTCACAACGACCGGTTCGGTGAAGGCACTTCGGTCTATTTGGTTGATGGCTGCTATTCGAAGCATATAGGCTGTGTGCGGTTTGAGGTTGCTTAGAAGAGCTTCATAGTGGATATCACCTTTCTTGGTTAACCTGCGGAAAAGTGAAAATATTACTAACAGTCAAATTTTATATATGATGATTTATGACCAAGATTTTTGGCACATCAGTCCTTATAAACATAACTCACGTGACGTGAGAAGGCGCAGCACCATGGACGGACACGTTCACGCTATGCGCTGACTCCCACTGACTGCCCCGAATGCCTTGGGCCGACAGCGAGCTGTATTGCAACGTGTAGGCCATCAGGGGACTGTTCCCGTCGAACCCCTGGCTCCACGAGAGGCGCACCGCCCGTGACAAAATCTCTGTCACTGACAGTGAGTGAGGGATGTCAGGCTTTTCTATAAACAAGTATTGTTAGTAACTTCGTTTTGCTTGGATATTATGATTGTACTTTGATATAGACTGCCGATTTATTTGTGAAATTATAAGTTGTCTGATGAAATTATTAGGAAGTCATTACATTTAGAAGCTTCAGGATACGGTATATTGGAGCTGGATCTTGATTTGTGAACATGTTCAAATATAGTTGTCTAGAAAATTACATTTTCACCAAAGGCAAAACCAAAGCCCTACGGAAAAAGTAGGAATAAAAATAAAGAGTCTGAAGGTGGACTAACATTACTAAATGTGTATACATAGTACCTTGGACGGATAGATAAATGTAATGGTCGCTGTGTCCGTACGCGTTGACGGCCTGGCACTTGTACACGCCGGAGTCCTGCCGATCCGCGCGGCTAATGTACAACTGCGACCTTAAACCACTGTCAGTCTTCGCTTCTGAGATGCTTAATCTGTACAATAGAGCGATATTATAATAATTTATGGAATTAATAGTAAATTGAAGTATAATACTTACTGAGATTCAAAGAGAAAAACATGAAGCTTACATCGCGTCGCGGAAAATGTTTTGACTTTTAAGAACAAGCGATAACCTTTATTAATATGTAGGATTAATTTAGCAATTGAAATGCTCAGTTATTGGTACTTCAGCAATTGCAAAACCCAAACCCACCCAGTGCAATCATAATATATTTTGTAATGTTTACTTCTGTATCTTCACTGTAATTTACGGCAGATCATAACTTCAAAGTGACTGTCCTCGTTATATACATTAGTCCAGTACCCACCTATAAGTGTTGAGGTCGAGATGGTTCATGTTGTGTGTCCAGGTGAGTCGGATGGGGCTGTCGCCGCGCACGTCGCACGCGAGCGTGGCGGGCGCGTCGCGGCGGGCGGACATGTTGTGAGACGTCAGCTCGAAGCGGGCCGGCTCTGGGATACAACACACACATCAGCCACAAGCTGTCCACTACTGATTACTGAACTTGGCTTCTCCCAAATATATCAGATCACTCTGTGTGTGTGTTGATGTGCTTGTTTTGTGATGGATTGCACACCAGACTGATATGATACGGGGAGCGATTTAATAGATGATAAAAACAACCGTTCCGATGAATGCGTTTATTGCAACTGAACTTATGATTAATTGATACATTAACGAAAATGATATTTGCTTACGATGTAAAAATATGTTAATGCTAATGTGCGGTAACCCGTACACTCTGCATCCGATGACTTCTTGCGAATTTTATCAGTGTATTGAGGTCGTCTACTTAGCTGTTAACTTAGCTATTCACGTCAATTACATTACGACGTCTTCTTTCACAGGAGCATCAGCACCCCGCACACTACTTCGCAATAGAAAAAATAAAATAATATCCTTACCATTTATGGCGACAAAAATTGTCTTGGTCAGCGGTGAACCCACTCCGTTCTCCGACTTGCACATGTAGTGTCCCTCGTCATAAGGCAACGCTGACTCTATCCACAGGGTCCCGTTCGGTAGGAACTGGAATCGCCCTCCTAGGTTCACTAGAGGGATGTAGTCTGATGATGCTGTGCCTGAGAATATAAGATGCAAATGATCGGACAAAAATGGAGAGTCTCTTCCTGACAAATCTATAGGAGTTTGAACGAAGTCTGGCGTTTATGATTGAGATGTGATCGCGATAATTATGTTATTCTTACGATATTGATTAGTTATAATGTTTATTAATAACGTATTCAGTATACCCTGTCGCAAGGTTTACTTTCTGGGATAAATTCTCTAAATAAAATTGTCAGTAATATTTAGACCTACTAACCACACCAGTTCTAGATTTGTTATAGGCTAAGTGTCTTCTAAAAGGAGTTTGTTTAATAATCACCTCCTCTCTGTTTAAGCCAGGTAATTTGCGGAGTAGGAGAGCCGGTGGTCTGGCATTGTAGAGCGAGTGGTTCGCCGGCCAATACCGCCTCGTCTTTTGGTTCCATCACCCATTTCGGTGATACTGCAGCGTGCAATAGTTCAATACAAAATGTTAGAGTCATGGTTATTGTCATTTTAAAAAAAATGTAGAGGTTTAGGGTGGCCAAGGGCTTTGCTTTGCTTTTCCCAATAGCAATCTATTGAGCTATTGGATTGGATTACCGATATAAAAGATCCACGTTGTATTTTTTTGGGATAAAAAGTAAAATATAGGTAATATGTTAATCCAGGACATAGATCCAATAATAGCGTAACTTTGTGCCAAATTTCATCCAAGCTAACAGCATCAAGATGCGATCCGCCTAATAGACTTGTTATTTCAAATCCCCGAGAAAGTAATCAATATCCTACTAATATTATAAAAGCGAAAGTTTGTAAGAGTGTATGGATGTTTGGATGTAAGGATGTTTGTTCCTCTTTCACGCAAAAACTACTGAACGGATTTCGATGAAATTTGGCACACGGGTAGATCATGTCCTGGATTAACACATAGACTACTTTTTATCCCGGGAAAATATAAAGCGGGACTTGTATCCCCGAAAAACTTTTTTAAAGCGGGCGGAGCCGCGGGCTAAAGCTAGTTTGCAATAATTATTTTGGACATTTTGGCAATACAGGCATAATATTTTTACCGTATTTCGTTTATGACAAATTGAAGCTAGCAGCGGTATTATGAATGTGTTTCAACTCTAATAAAAGCTTGGTCAAATAGAACATCTTTTTAATAGCACGCGTCAAATGCTACAACTCCACGTTATTACTTCGTTTCGAGTCGTCGAGTTCGTCGCCACTGTGGTAATAGAAGCTAAATTAGCATATTAGCTCCTCTGTGGCGAAACTTGTCGACTTCACATAAATACATTGTGTTGTACCAGAACATAATGTGAAGTAGTATCTACCCAGTGCCGCATATAGGTATTGGTGTCTATTGTGAGAATGTATTAGCCAGTACGTCACTACAGTATTCGCTGCTAGAATAGGGATTTAACGTGTGCAAAATCTGTCTACTTGAACAAGCATTGAAAATACAATGAATCTTTAAACTGTTAACTTTTCTCCAAGCCCGGGCGTCCTTTCAACATGAACATTTAATTTGAGGACATAAATAATTAAACTTATCAGTTCTTTCGTTTATATAGGTACACCATAATTTCTTGATCCTTTTCTTTCAATACCCTGTGTTACCTTTTCCTGGAAAGTAATGGATA
This sequence comes from Lapara coniferarum, assembly GCA_949316025.1. Classification (NCBI taxonomy): domain Eukaryota; kingdom Metazoa; phylum Arthropoda; class Insecta; order Lepidoptera; family Sphingidae; genus Lapara; species Lapara coniferarum. The sequence continues at coordinate 867,370 of OX438919.1, read as the reverse complement.
CCTTTTAAATATATAAAAATAAAAATCTAGTTTATTACATTACACTGCAAATAAAACATGACTAAATACACAATGAAATATAAAAGGCGAGGAAATACACGACATTACATTTTATTTTACACACTATTCGATCTTCTGGATTATTCGGAGTGCCTTTATTGTCCAATTATATATTACCTGTTCCAGCAGCATAGGTTAAAATACATACAACAGTCACACATAGGTAATCATAATCCTATTCTCATAAGTATTTTGTGGTAAAAGCGGGATAAAAGCCTCGCTTTTTATTTTCCCGGGATAAAATGTTGCCTATGTGTTAATCCAGGACATGATCTACCAGTGTACCAAATTTCATCGAAATCCGTTCATTAGTTTTAGCGTGAACGAGTAACAAACATACATACATCCAGACATCCAAACATTCCATACATACTTATAAAGTTTCGCTCTTAAAATATTAGTAGGATTATGATAATCGGATACCTAACAGTACCCCAAATTATGTCTTCTTCTTATCTAAGTAGAACCCATATTGCTCTGACTGCGTCGGTGTTTATAGGCGTTGATAACATACAACCAGGTGGGTGGGTATACATATTGCTATAAAAAACATAAGCCTCGAGAGACTTCTAACATATTGTCGCAATCGGCTCCGCATACTATATTTCTTTCTGCTTACATCTAGGGCTGTCAACTTATAATATAAGTAGTAGTAACAATAATAAAAAAATAAGTCAAAATCTTTTATTCTGTATTTCTTATTAAATAAAACTTACAGGTCAACTTTCCAAGTGGGCGTGGATGGCGAAACCCGAAACTATGAGAAATAGCGAACAATGCTCAAAGGAGTCTTGGGGCCGATTTTGATGAAAACTATAACTGCATCATTGGATGTTAAAAAAAACAATGTTCGTGGCTGGGAATAGAACTCAGAGTTTGAAAAAATAATGATCACACTGAATTATTACGCCATTCGATAGTCTCGCAAATAAGAATTAAATCCTAGGAAGTAATGTCATACGGAAAATAAAAGGAGGAGAGCAAATGATTAACAAATACTTTTTTATTTTTCTTATATTACCTAATACCTACCGATTGACCATCTTTGAAGAATATTCTAAACGTAATCAATAATATTGTAAAACTGATTGCAGTACACCGCGCCATTGGAAACGTCGTATCCACCCGTGTATCTTACTAATATTATAAAGGCGAAAGTTTGTAAGTATGTATGGATGTATGGATGTCTGGATGTATGGATGTTTGTTACTCTTTCACGCAAAAACTACTGAACGGATTTCGATGAAATTTGGCACACGGGTAGATCATGTCCTGGATTAACATGTAGGCTACTTTTTATCCCGGGAAAATATAAACCCGGACTTTTATCCCGGAAAAACTTTTCAATGCAGGCGGAGCCGCGTGCAAAAGCTAGTGCAAAATAATGACATCATTTCTAACAATTAATAACTTAAGGTTTAACCCTAGGTAAGTAACACAAGAAAATTTAAATAGTATTTGTTAGAAATAAGCACCTACCTCTACTTTGCCATATTATTATGTCATAACTTCCCAGGATTTCATCCTTTTTATTACACCATCGAATAGCGCAATAATAAAGTATGATCATATACATACATACATATACACTCACGCCTGTTATCCCCGAAGGGGTAGGCAGAGGCGCAACTAGTGCACCCACTTTTCGCCGTTATTCCGTCCCATGATGTGATAGGCGGCGAGCCTATCGTCATATCGGGCACAAATTCCAGAGTCCGAGCTGATACTGAATAGAAAAACTCAATACCATTTTGCCCGACCCGGGGATCGAACCCGAGACCTCAGCTTTGCAGTCGTACTGTAATACAACTACGCCACCGAGGCAGTCTGATCATTTTTTGTCAAAATCAACAATTTCGATTTCTGACTACGAATATAAATTGTTTAATCCAATGACGCAGTTTTAGTATCCATCAAAATTGTCCCCGAGACTCTTTTGTTCATTGTTCGCTATTCCTAATAGTTTCGCCATCTAAGCCCAATTTAAAAATTTACCTGTATATGAATTGACATAAAAATTAGAAAATCAATAATTTTATTGAATTATTGCGATGTGGAAATATACATAATGACTAGATTTAAAGAGCATGCTATTGCTTGATGAACAGTCTTAAGTTTGTTTAAAAATAATACAAAAATAATTATCTACTATTTAAGATAATTGTCGTATGTCCTGACAATTTTACTCTTATACCCGTTTCATACCAACAGAGCACAACCCTGACGATAGATCCGGTTCGGTCCGCTCGACCGGGCCTGTGTATTGACCGGAACGCCGGATGTTTGGTGTAGTGAACGTACGTCGAATACCATCGGATTTAGTAACGTCTGTTATTTCAGACTTTCCGTAGTATTATAATGCTCTTTGTTTCAGACCTATCCGAGCTTATTCCCGGTACCTATTATTGTCCTGTTATATTTGTTCATTAGTCTCATTTGGGAATTCATTGTTAGTGTGGTTTTGATTTATTTTTGTTCGTTTGTGTTCCTCTCGTCTGAGTACTATGATTTTATTTTTAATGCTCACAGCTTAATCTCACTGCATCTGACGGACGGAGTAGGGTCCAGATAGAGTGTAGATTGTCGAAAGAAGATAAGGTATCCCTTGCCAGTCGATACAATTATGCCGGCCTGTTTGAACCGGATGTACACAGACTGATCCCGGATCACGACTAACGTGGGTCACTATGGCGGATGTTAACACCTTAAGTACGGCAGTCGCTGTCCGAGCGGATGATGCAAAATATATCCAACCACCACCAGTGTTTTAGTTTCAACTTTTGGGTGGAAAGGTACACAAGTTTCTTGATGAATTCATGCAAAATTACTATTATGTAAGTATAAATAATTTTCAAATAATCTATAACTATACTATCAAAAAATATACTGCAAGTTAAAAAAAAGAAAATTCAATTCTAACAAGAAACAAAATTAAAACTAAAACCACGATACGCGATCGCACGAAAAACGATAAAATCCTAACGTCCGACATCGAATTTCCCTTTGAAAATGAAAGTGTAAATCTATTCATCTACAGTATTCTGCTTTGTCGACAAACTCATAGCACGAGAGCAGGGATTGTGTGCCAAATTTACACAAAGGACGTGCGTCTGGTACGCTGCTGCTTGGCACCTTCAAGCTATACCTCATACCTTATCGCGAGATAAAGAATCATTTCGAGTGAATAGTGGCCACTTTGGTGTCAAAATTCCACATAATTCGTAAGACCTATGACTTAATAGTTTGGCTTTTGTGTCAGTAGAATGTCAAGCACCATAGCGACTCGTTACGTAATCAGTTCATAGATAAATGTTCTGTAATGTGGATCATGGAGAGGTGCAAATAGCGAAAGGTTTCAGTTGTTTCTAGTTAGTTGATATTTTGAACAGTTCCTACTACTACTACTACCAGCCCTGTATTATATACCTACTGCCCACTGCTGAGCACGGGCCTCCTCTACTACTGAGAGGGTTTAGGTCTTAGTCCACCACGCTGGCCTAGTGTGGGTTGGCAGACTTCATACACCTTCGAAATTCTTATTGAGAACTTTTATTTATTTTATTTATTTAATGTGTGTATTTGAGAACTTCTCAAATACACACAGTATAAATTTTAAATAGCCTGAAGTGCGTACCCTTGGGTTTTGAACCGGCGGACATTCGTCTCGGCAGTCCGTCCCACTCTCACTCAACTAGGCTATCGTCGCTTCAAAAAGCAGGTCTAATGTATTATTTCGACGTGCAATGAAAAAATCCGATAGCGCATTTAACTTTTCCTATGTCTATGGTGCACCAAACGTATTTAGTTGTTTAAGTAAATTTACTTTTACTTACAAGTCAATTTCTATGGCTTTCTTTTGTTGACTTTCGAACTTCCCAGACGAATATTACGTAAGAAGTTTATCCTTAAGTTAGGCTATATTTGCTCCACGACAGTAAGAAAAGAATATTGTAAGTTTGTTTAGAAAAGTTTATCGAACCAAAATCATGTTTTGTTTTTGTATAAAGTCTTACAAGTAAATTGCTAAATAACAATTAACACAAACACTGCTCTGTCTTTGAAATAGTTTTGCTTAAAGAAGAGAGCTTGTGTTAATGTAATGATAGTTAACACGCTGAATAATAAATTTTACTTTTAAAGGATTAGAGATAATTATTTATGCTAAAATCGAGTTACCATTTCCAGAAGCCATCTGTAATCCAATGGCGCGCAGAACGAAAATAGTAAATGATAAATACACGTACGATGTGCTTCACAACACAGTGCTCGTGGTAATGGACGATTCAAAATAGAAAGAAAGATGTGTTATGGAAATTTGTAGAAAATGCGCTGCCTTTCTTAGATTCCAGACAAATCTATCCTTTACTAAAGTGGATCAATCGGAATAAAGTGTTTTGGACATGGCTTACAAAATGACGTAGGTATTTTGGTTGGTTTATTCTCTGGATTGGCATCGAAGATTATGATTGGGATCGTTTATAGAAGTACCGTTAGTAAACCCAAGTATTGTCCGACCTGAGAATCGAACCACAGCATCTTTAACCCCAGAGTCCGTTTACCTGCTGCTACTGGACCAAAAAGCGGTTTTATCTTTGAGTATTTTAAAACATGTATTTAATTAAAATTATTAGATTGCCTTTAATAATAAAAATCCAATTATTGGCTTATTAATGTCTATTTCGAATCGTCCATTTCTAAACATAAGTGCTTATTTACATTGGAGTATAGAGATATTCATACAGACTGGGTTAATAGACAGAAAAAAACTTCTTTGATAAGTGAGGCTCGGGTTTGCTTTACTGTATTTACAGGTACTTTTGATGAGAAGCTGGAAAAGGTATATTTAAAGAGATTTATGAAAAACAAAAATTAGTAATAGGTATATTTTAATATTCTCAAAGCTATTTTAATATAATTATAAGTCAATTTATCGTTATATATTATGATAATGATGCCGGTATTCAAAAAAATACTCTAGTAGGGGCTTCTAAAGGGTAATTCATCATAAAGCAACACGACGTCCAATTATGGCGTTGCGGCTTGAAAATATTTTATTGCGTGTATATACTATATGAGAGAATGTAGGTAAATCCAACCTTATAATGTGTCAAGAGTTTTGAAAGTGGGATAATTATTAATATAGCATCCTGAATCCACTTCCAAGCTTCAAAATAACCACAGTCCGTACAAAAACCTCAACATCTATCCATATCTGGAGTACAGTGCTGGTGCGTGGCAAGTGCTGGTGCGTGGTGCTGGTAGCATGACCGTCGTACCTTTGACCACTAGCTCGGCGGTATAGTTAACCTTCGCAGCCGTGTTAGATGCCACGCAAGTGTACAGCCCACTGTGACGGGCTGACACTTCTTTGAACACCAAGTTGCTGAAAAAATCCGCTCCTCGCTCTTCGACCTACCGACCAATAGTGGGAATACTGTTAAGTGAGACGAATTGTTGGATGAATCGAGATTGTTGTTGAAGATACAATGTATCGCAGTAGTATTCAATGCTTTAATAAGAATGATCTTAATTATGGCGCTATGAGTTGATATTACTGTTGAATATAGCATGGTGTACTTAGTATTAAAAACGGACACACGTGAGTAAACGCGTCTTTCCTAAAATATGCCAATTACTGAATATCATAATGATAATATTTTAATTATGAAAAGAACACGATGAGTACTCGTCTACCTAACTTACCAGTATTTCCACTGAAACAATCATGATACATATCTACCAACCTGCAGACTGGAGGGTATGGGTCCGTTGTCCTTGAGCCAGGTGAAATGCACGGGCATGTCTCCTGACGTGACGCTGCAGCTCACCTGTGCTCGCTTGCCTTCTTGGAGGTTGGCAGAAAACGAGAATGGCTCGATTTCTGGTGGATCTAACGACGAACAAAGATTTTAGAACAATTTCTATGAGTTGCGCTTTTACGACAATATATACAAAGCAAATATTTAAAGTATCACTGCATAAATAAATGAAATTATTAAAGTCAAGATACGTGATTTTGGGGTACAGCCTTGTTTGTGCATTTATGACTTCCTCTTATTTATTTATTTATTTATTAAGGCACATCAACAACGTAAACACAAACATAATATAAATTAACTATACAATGACACCTTTTAACTAGTGCTTACATTTTTGACAGATGTACACAACATTTTTAATAAACTAAAGTAAAAACTAAGTTTTTCTCCTTACCAATCCCTTTCCCTCTCTCCTATTCAAATTCAATACGACTCAGAGAGAAGTATAAATCACAAGAGAGAAAGAAAAGAATAAGAAGAAAAACAAACAAAAACAGAGAAAGAAAACAAATTCAACATTAATGGGAAGATTATTTCCAATCTAGATCACACTGCTAAGATTTTTTTTCTAAATGACGTGGACTGGTCATGAAAAATATCAAGATCAAGCAGTTTGTGCCAACTATTATATGTGGTAGTAAGCCTCGCTAAAGGAGAATTTCGTCCGAGATTTGTTTTGTAATTTGGTACTTTGAAAAGCGTTTTATATTTCACACGTGAATTCATTTTAGGCACGCAGAGGTCAATGCGTTCCAACAACTCTTGACAATTTATGGAACTGTTGAGTACATTGCGAAGGAATAATAAGTCCAGCATTCTTCTACGTTGTGACAAGGTGTTCAATCGGAAGATGGTGAGCCTGTCCTCATACGAACATCTGCCATTTACTCGAGGAGTAATGAATGCTAGGTGTCTAGTAAAAGAACGCTGGATAGACTCAATACGCTGCGAATGAACTTCGTAACACGGGTTCCAGATGACGCTTCCAAATTCAAGGACACTCCGAACTAGCATCTTAAATAATGTAATTTTTGAGTCAGTACCTCTAAAATCTTTTGTGCTGCGCTTAATGAACCCTAGCAACTTCGCGGCTTTATTGATAATATAATTGTAATGTGGTTTGAAGCTTAATATGATACCAAGATCACGAACATTATTAACGAGATTTATCTCATCATGGTTGATGAAGTAATGAGTATCAATAACCTTTCTCTTTTTAGAAAACTGTATGTATTGACATTTGGAGGCGTTTATTTTCATTTTATTTACGCAACACCATGTGTAAACACGATCTAAATCAGACTGCAATAAATATGAGTCGAGCAATGTGTCAATTCGACGTGATATTTTCATATCGTCTGCAAACAGGGAACACCGGCAATGATGCACGACATTAACGATATCATTTATAGAGTAAGAATAAGATAGGTCCCAGGTGGGACCCTTGTGGCACTCCAGAAGTTGCTATATATGTAGAAGATTCATAACCGCTAACTGCTACCGTTAGTTCACGGTTGCTGCTCTTAGTCGGAATAAAAAAATAATTCGAAAATATCTAGAGCTAGGCATTTTATAGGTGCGTAAAATTCTAAGTATATTATCAACTTGATTCTTGTCGCGTGGTAGAATATACACACCGCATGAATGAGATAGTCTATTTTTAGTATCAAAGGCGCTGTGGAGTGGATACATTTCATCCAATTTTGTATGACGTGATATTCATAATATAAACATAAAAAAACAAGTAAAGCCGGAGCAGGAACAGTTATGGACTGGTATGAAAGTGGAATTGTGAGTAAAGGTAACCGTTTTTAGAGCTTGTAAAATTTTATAATACTGTTTAAACAATGTTATAGTGATAGATTGTACGCATATTATTTACATTCTGAAATTAATTATAATGAAGAAAGTCATTTATTTTATTGGTAACTTTAAGTATCACTCGTTCTAATCTCTAGCAACATGTCACGCCTTTGAATTTAGTTGTTATAGCCTTTTTACTTTGTAATCTTCCTCAGAGCTTCCTTGACTTAATCATTCTTTGTTTCTCACTGTTGTCTTCCCGTTGTATGACCAACATCAGCCGAGGTACCGGCTGGTGGACCCCAGTGAAAAACGGGATCCACTAGCCGGTACCTGGCAAGTGTGGGCATATCGGCCACAATGAGGTTTCCTGTTGCTTGAAGCTGGCCATTGTGATAGTAAAAATTAAGACATTGCTTTATGCTTTTACGGGAGTACGGGATTTAGGAGTACCGCCCTTCATCCATTTCTGTGGTCTGACAGATGCAATTTTAACTGCCCGCGAGATTTTTACGGATGTATCTTAAACGTGCAGGATATCTCACGAGATTTGATTCATCAATGTTGTTTTTGTCAATTATAAACAACGAATATAAATAACTATTAGTGCTCGCGGCTCCGCCCGCGTGAAAAGGTTTTTCCGGGACAAAAATATTTTCTCGGGATAAAAAGTAGCCTATAGCACTCAGGAGTTATGTAGCTTCCTATTAGTGAAAGAATTTTCAAAATCGGTTCAGTAGTTCCTGAGATTAGCGTGTCCAAACAAACAAACTCTTCAGCTTTATAATATTAGTATAGATAAAAAGTAATTCAGTACTTCTTGAAGAGTCTCGCGTCGGCACGCATGCGAGCATGTCGTGTATGTGTGTCCGCGGTACCTGAGTTAACCTCTATTAGTAGTTGGTTTATTCATTCTCACGCGATATTGCCGTGCCCCGGCTACCTGACGGCACGACCTTTCCTTATCGGCACTACCAATACCAATGCGATCCGAGTATGGCGGATAACACGAGCGTTTCAACGCACTCTTATCCACCTTTAGACACAGACGCATTAGATGCATGTAGTAGTGAAGATGAGTTGGTGAAATCCTCTAAAAGACAACGGGAGAGCAGTAGTGAAGTAGAAGAAGGTTGGTCAACAGTTGCGGGAAAGAAAACGCGTCGAGGGAGCAATAATTCGGCGAAAGATGAAAAAATCGAGGTATATATCTCATCCAAGGATAGACTCCCAAAACAATTCGCTTTGGCCCGCATCCTGAAGGACTATAATATAACTAAAATATCCCTAATTAAGTACCTAAGCCCATTTAAAGTTAGACTCCAGTTTGAGAATATAGCAGCATCAAAGCATCTATTTCAATGTGAAGATCTTTTAACGAAAGGATGGAAATTTCAAAGGGCCATGGAACTATCGGTTTGCTATGGTATTATTCGAGATGTGGACCTAGACTTAACTGATGAAATTATCATGCAGAACATTACATGCCCCCCTCCAGCTAAGCTCCTGTCAATCAAAAGGCTAAATAGTCGGAACAGAACTGAAGGAGGCTGGAGCCCTTGCGAAACCGTTCGCTTATGTTTTGACGGAGACCAATTTCCTGCATTTGTTTGTGTATATGACATTAACATAAAAGTTGCTCCCTATGTCCACCAAGTATCTCAATGCTCATTGTGTAGGAAACTAGGCCATACAAGAAAAATGTGCCCGGGTAAAACTATTATTTGTCCTAAGTGTGGTGGGCGACATGAAAATTGTGATACAACATCGTATACCTGTGTTAACTGCGGCAAAAATCACATGTCCATGAGCAAGTTGTGCCCGATGTACAAAAAGGAGAGGAAGCTTAGAGAAATTATGGCTGAATTTAGATGTACCTATAGAAAGGCACTAGAATGTTACGTCCCTCCCGAAAATTCCCCTCAAGCTCCGTTGGCTTCGGATTTTAATACCACGTTCCCACCTCTTCGACAAAATTCCACAATACATTTTTCACCTGCGCCGCAAACTTCTCAACATATAAGTTATGTCGAAGCTGCACAAAAGGAAGACATTCAACGAATTTCCAAGACACAAGACAAACCCCGCCAGACTGGCAAACCTAGTGTTGGATCGTCAAAGAAGAAGACTCACTCAGCTCAAGAGGACTGGATGTTCTGGGAATCTGATGCTGATAATGAACAAAATCATATGCCAACTAAAGATGACGATCAAACAAACAGACATCCCCCCTTCAGCGAACTTTTATCTCGGCTTAATGAAGTCATCTTCCTCCAAAAATTTAGCGTGTCCTCCAAAATAAACTCTGTCATTCAGTTGTGCTTAGAGTGGTTTATATTAGTGTTGCGGAGCTATATTTCAAGGTGGCCATTAGCAAAAGTATTGTTTAACATTATTACACAATCACAGTGATGAATAACAGAGGTATAAAGCTTAACATTATTCAATGGAACGCCCAAAGTATAAAACCTAAGTTACATTCCTTTTCAGAGGCTTTACGACAAGAAAAGGTCCATATTGCTGCCCTGAGTGAGACTTGGCTTGAGCCAGAAAGTCAATTTAAAGTATCGTGTTACGATGTATATCGTGTGGATCGTGACGACTCATTTGGTGGTGTGGCCTTAATAGTGCACAAATCTATTAAATCTCAACAGAGACGCGTACACGCTGCCAATAGTGGCATTGAAGTGGTGTGTGTACAATTATTTAACTGCCACCCTATTGAGACGATAGTCGCAGTATATTGCCCCTCTAGGATTGTAACTTCACAATATGACTGGGATAATTTTTTTTCGATGTGGTCATCCAAAACCTTAGTCTTGGGAGATTTTAATGCTCACCACGTGAGCTGGTCCTACAAAACTGACCGTCGAGGCAATTTAGTTTATAATTCACTTTTAGATGCCAACTTTATTTCCTTGAATGATGGTACACATACGCGAGTACGTTTAGTAGATAACACACTGCAAAAATCGTCCCCTGATATTTCTTTCGCATCTTCAGAGATAGCGTTAAATTTTGATTGGTCTGTTTTAAATGAAAATTTGGGTAGCGACCACTTATGGATTAAAATTTCGAGTTTGTGCCCCCAACATATTCCCCCAGTTAAGAAGAGAAATTTTAGCAAAGCAAACTGGGCTTCTTATACTCATTATTTAGAAAATAAATTTCATAATACGTGTTTTCCCAATGATCTTCAGCAAGCCTATGATCTGTTTTTATTTCTTCTTAATAATGCAGCTAATAAATATATTCCTTTCCTTAAATCCAACCAAAACCCTACTTCTAAGTTTTCTCCCAAACCTTATTGGAATACTAATCTTTCGCACGCTGTAGCTCAACGAAGATTAGCTTTGGCCACTTTTAGGCGTAATCCTGTCCCCCACAACTTGGACATTTTAAAACAAAAGACACATTTAGCTCAAAAGTTGATTCGTCAGGCTAAAGGTGAGAATTGGCAACAATTTTGTTCCACAATCGACGAGTCAACAACTTCCAGTCACTTGTGGCGTAAGATGAAGTGGCTGAAAGGATACCGTGCCCCTAAGCGATATGTGGACTCCCAATGTACTAAACAATTGTTACGATCATTAACTCCGGATTTTGTGTCGCCTTCTGCTCCTATTATTTACAACGACAATTCAACTTTAGAGTGTGAAATCTCTATTCAGGAGCTAGAAAAATGTATTAAATGCAAGGATACATCTCCTGGATGCGACGATGTATCATACTCTATGATTAAGAACTTACCTAATACAGGCAAACGTATTCTATTATCGTTATATAATAAATTTTTTATCTTTAATTTTGTTCCATATCAATGGCGCGATATATGTATTTTGCCCATCCCAAAGCCCAACCGTGACCCCAATGATCCTACTGCTCTTCGTCCAATATCCCTTATGTCTTGCGTGTGCAAGATATTTCACTATATTTTATGCAAAAGATTGGAATGGTACCTTGAAAAGAATAATACGTTTTCCCCCAACATGGTTGGATTCCGTAAGGGAAGATCTTGTCTAGATAGTTTAAGCTGCTTACTATCTACTATTCAAACTGGTTTTTCAGAGGGTTTTTATACTGTTGGGTGTTTTTTGGACATTGAAAGTGCTTACAACAATGTAGATAATGTTACTTTAATTAATGTTTTGGATAAACTTCAAGTTGGAACACGCATTTGTACATATTTGTGGAATTTTCTTCATAAAAGAGTCCTTAAAATTAAATCAGGTAGTGATTTTATAAGCAGAGTTTCAGGTCGCGGTTTGGCTCAGGGTGATCCGTTGTCACCTTTACTATTTAATGTTATCACCTACGATATATGTAGGCGCTTACAAAATGATATAACCATTTCGCAATACGCGGATGATTTTGCGATTTATATACGGTGTGCATGTATTCGTGAAGGACAATTTAAAATCCAGGCAGCTTTAGATACAATTGCCAAAATGTTAGCGAATGTAGGTTTGGATATTTCCCCCAAAAAGAGTAAAATTTGTATATTTAACAGAGGCTTTCGTAGGCAAAGTATCGATGTTTGTTTAAATAGTACTTCTTTGGAAGTGGTGGACAATGTCAGATACCTAGGTATGTGGCTTGATAGGGGTCTTCGATGGAAGAAACACATAGATGAGCTGTGCCAAAGAATACATAAGTTCATGAACATATTCAAAATTTTAGTGGGTCCTAATTGGGGCGTTCACCCTATTCATTTGAGACGACTGTACATCGCACTTATTCGTAGCCGCATGGACTTTGGGAGTTTCTTGTTTGATAACTGTGCTAATGTCCATTTAGTTAAGCTTGACAGGCTTCAAAATACTTTCTTAAGACTAATCGGTGGTTTCATCAGAACCACACCCATCCACGTAATGGAATCGGAATTATGTTTGCCTCCCTTATTTGCGCGACGACGTTATCTAGCTGGGAAATTCTATTTAAAGTCCAAGGCCCACTGTTTTCCTATAATTCGTTTGGTTGAAAAACTACATCACTTACGTACAAACTTCTATTGGCGACGTAAGAAAGTACCACTGCTGGCAACTATTCATGATTTACTAAGAGGTGAACCAGTTCAAAATTGTTCTAAGTTTGACATATTTTCTATGGACACTTGGGTCAGCAATATGGATCTATCTAGTATAGTTAAACCGTCGTTAGATAAAATTGATAAAACAAAAAATAGTTACAATGTTCTAAATTTAAGAAACATTACTTGCATATCGATTAATGAACAATACCATACCTTTTACTCTATTTATACAGACGGTTCTAAACAAAAAAATTGTTTCGGTGCCGCATTTTTTGATAATCAAACAGGAATATCTTTTAAACTTAAAATTTGCTCAAAAATTTCTATAATGCATTTAGAATTAATTGCCATCGCGGAAGCTTTAGCGTACATCGAATCCTTGAATTATGACCGATACGTTGTATATTCAGACTCAAAAAGTGCCTTACTTCACTTACTCAAATGCACTACATCTTTTAGAGGGCTTCCTTTAGCGTACTGTATTATAAGATCAATTTTTGGAATCGTCGCTAATAATAAAACAATTGTTCTTCAATGGTTACCTTCACATATTGGACTGAAAGGAAATGAGACAGCCGATCGTTTAGCAAAGGAAGCCGGTTCTGACGGAGAACTTTTCGCCTGTTTACCATCGTACACAGAACAATTACCCGTGGTTAGACGCATTTGTCATGATTTATGGTCTGAATATTTTGACAAAAGGTCTCTGATCAAAGGCATATGGTATAAGGTAATACAACCATCCCTTCCTCGTTCACTTTGGTTCAATGAGAACGAAACGAACAGGCAAGATGTTGTTACGGCTCTGAGACTCCGATCTGGCCACGTCCCGCTAAATAATTTTGGGTTTATGATGCGCAAATCAATTTCACCAAACTGCGCTGTATGTGGCGTTGTAGAGGATGCACACCATATACTTTCAGAATGTAAACGTATCGAGTCCCAGAGACGGCAAACTTTTGGGAACATTAATTATAATTTAGGATTTTACAATTATATTTTGGCCTCTCCAAATTCAGAGAAGGCTAAAAAGTTATTTAAATTAGTAAACGAATGCTTAAAGTTGCGCTAGCATTAGTTGTGACTTATAAATAATTGTCAACTTACACAATTATTTATAAGTATGTCGGGACAGGAAGGAAGTATAAAAAGGAATTATGATTTTTATTAATCTCATTGAGGGTGTCTGAATATATTAAGTCGGGTAAGATAAAATAATAATCGTGCGACAAACCAGTCGGTATGTCGAACTCGTAGTGGGAGTTACAGTTGGGTGTATAAAAAGAGTGCCGAATCATTTGAAGCGACTAGTACGGTGCAGATCACTAATAAGTGGTAACTATGGTGGTTTCCATATCAGTCAGTGCTTAGTAAAGCGGTTACTATGTTATTTCGAGGTGTTACTAGGTGAGTTGATTATAATCACTTAACCAAACGGTTAAGTAATTGCCTCAATATGCAATGTGTTATAATAACCAAAGTTAATAATGAATCCTGACGTGGTATTTTACTCTGTGAACAGTTTATTACGCAATAATTGACCAACGAACAATAAATAGCGAGTTAAAGAGAATTCATTTGTGACTTTTATTATGTGAACCTACGTGTATCAATATCGGCCGCCACTCTGTCTCCGACAAGTATTTATACTAATTTTGCTACTAATGTATAACTTTTACTTCACCTGTTTCTAACTTTTTGTTTTGTTTTAAGTTAATTTTTTGTATAATTTTTATTGTTAATTTTGTATGCAATAATGGGGGTGACATTTTCAATACTGAAAAAACCCCCATAAATAAATAGAAAAAAAAAAAAAAAAAAAGTACTTCTTGAAATTAAACACGAGACTATCTCCACTTATTCAGAACATAGGTTACCTATATATGAAACTACAATAACCATTAACATCAAAACCTATATCTAAGATCGAATCTAAGCAACTACCAGCAAAGAATACAGTACTTACTGCTAACAACAAGCTGCAGTTCCCTTCTGGCTATCTCTCCGTGAGGTCCCATCACGGCACACGTGTAGGCACCAGCTTGTGACGGCTCCACCCTCGCAACTCTCAGGGCACCATCGATGTTGCTGTCCCATTCTACGGGGTTCCCATCTCGCTCCCACTTCACTGAACTGTGGCAGAGAGAATCGTTAGAAAAGAAAAAAAAGGAGGAGAAATTGAGAGTTCCACAAGAGAAGTTGAAGCTTGATGAGTTGAACCTACCTGATGGGATATCCCGAGTAAGGACAGTACATGACCAGCTCTCTACCAGCAACGGCTCGGATTGGACCAATGGATCTCACGTATGGTGGACCTGGCAAAACATTTTACATATATTTACATCACAGAAAAGGCAATTACAGAGGATGCTAAACTATTGAAAATGTACAAATTCTGAGTTAGTGTCATTAAAGTAACTGTATTGTTAATATCATCATCAATGACAGCGTGTTGGGTCCCACTAATTTTATTGGGTCTATCATAATAAGTTACATTTTACAGCCCCCGAGCCACTTGCATCCAGGTTAACCCACGGATCTTGCCGTCGCCCAAATATGATCAAAATGAAATGACATAGACTTATTTTGACTCACCATAGATATTGAGCCTGGAGGTGTGTGAGACCTCTCCCAAGGAGTTCGCCGCCCTGCACGTGTATAGACCTCCGTCCTCCGATCTCACAGACGAGATATTAAGGTAGCTTACCACGTCGTTGCTTTTTGTCGCGAACTGCTCTACGCTGTATCTGTGTTGTAAAAATAAATTAAGTATAATTATACCACTATAACAAGCTCTAGGGAATATTAATTTATTGTAATAACACAAAAAAAGAGTTTTTGTATCAAATTTCAGTATCACTTTGCGTAGCATCGACCACTAATCTCTATACTTAGCAATTTTTTTGTCTTCTCTAATTCCTAATATTCTGCGGAGGTTACTTGAATAAATTTCCTTTCTTGATTAGGTATTCTTAATTCTTTAACGACGTCATTATGTCAATTTACCCTCATCAGGCTAGGTACCGGCTGATGGACCCCAGTAAAGTAGGGTATCCATCAGCCGGTACCTCGCAAGACGCGGGCATATCTTCTGTAACGACTGTCGAGTGATCCTGTTGCTCGGTGCAGGCAACACTGATAACCACTTTGCTATCATGCTTACGTTCATGCGGTACATGATGTGGTAATTATCAATTCACCTAGGTGTTGTATGGTATGGATAATGCAGACAAGTTCTTATGAAGAACTCTTCTGTAGGCACAGTAAACGAGAGGTCTAAAGATTGTTTAAATGCCATTAATTGAGACAAAACGCAGGACGTGTATCCAGGAGGTTTCATGATTTAATAAAAACATTAATTAGATGTAGCTTCAATTGTTCAGTCCTCATATGATTTGTTATTGATTCATTAAAAAAATACATATATAAAGGTGTATCATTACCTATGTCCTCTAGCCATAGTATTAAGGGGTTGCCCATCCAACATCCATGTGAAGTGTGGAGGCGGTGATCCTGCCGCTGAACACTTGAGGGTGACCACTTGTCCTGGCCTCAGGACTTGCTCGATAAACGTGTACTGCAGTTCTGGCGCCGTGTCTTTAACAATAAATTGAGTTATCACGAGGGTCTTTGATCTGTCAGAAATTTGAGTTTTAAGATCAGGCGCTAAAAGGTTTTTGGGAATTAACATAGAGGCTTACTTTATAGAGACTGCCCCGGTGGCGTAGTTGTATTATGGTACGACTGCAATGCTGAGGTCTCGGGTTCGATCCCTGGGTCGGGCAAAGTGATATTGAGTTTTTCTATTCAGCATCAGCTCGGAGTCTGGAATTCGTGCCCGATATGGCGATAGGCTCGCCCCCTATTACATCATGGAACCGAATAACGGCGAAAAGTGGGTGCACTAGGTACGCTTCTACCTACCCTTTCGGGGATAAAAAGCGTGAGTGAGTGTGTGTGTGTGCTTACTTTGTATTCCGGAGGGACCAAGCAGACTTCAATAACTAGTAAATAAACTCATCCTTCTTACCTCCAAGCCTCAACTCAGCACTGGCCTGAGCTGAATCCCTCTCATTCCTGGCCATACACTGGTACACTCCCTTGTCCCCTCTATGCACTGCAGTGATAACCAGTTGCTCAGCATTGTTCAGAACCCTGATCCTTCCGCCAGCAACTCCAGTGCCGAGGGGCACGCCGTTGTGTAGCCACTCCAATCTTGGCGCGGGCCAGCCGCCCCACGTGCAGTTGATGGTGGCTGTACCACCGCTGTTCACCATCTGGTAGAAGAGATCATGTTTTGGTGACACGACAAAGTGGCTAGGATAACCTTCACCTGCATCTCCTCATTGCTAATTTTACAGTTACTCGTTCCGAAGAGTCGTGTGCCGGGCTCAGCCCGCAGGTACGCACAGTCTATTTAGTTGACAGATCATTGATGACTAATGCCTTTCATGGGCAATTTATGGACCATTGTGCACATACGCTGTTACTAAACTTTGTAGATACTCAAATAAAGCTAACGTATTTGTATATTACATTTATCTATGCGGATTATAGTAATACAAATTACCCAAACGCATAAAACATCACATTAAACAAGCCGAATCAAATAAATGTCATTGGAATGGGTGATGTTTGAAACTGTAATGTGATTGTTAAGTATATTATTCATTGTTTTACATTATTAAATAACGCGCTGATTAATAGCGAACTGTTGCCCGTGCCGGCTGTTTACGCGCGAACGCGTTTTGTTAACGTAATCGCGGGCAGGTGTAGACTCAGGCGGTTTGGGGGCTATAATGTAGTTTATTACACATTATTTATTTTCTAAATTTCAACCGCGTTACAAAGACACGGTGGACGTGTGTTTGTCCGTCATAGTTCGACATCTGTCTTGTTACCTCTGACGTTAAAAATCACTTAAGATGGCAAGACAAAACACTAAATAACTATAATATAGACATACTTAAGGACATATACAAGTTACAACGTCATGGCAAAGTGACTTCACTACACATGATAGTATGTAGAGTAACGTCTAAATAGCGTCAACTGACGAAATATAATTATTCCTCACCAGTCAACACATGGTATGTGAAGTCTGCCAACCCGCATTAGGCCAGCGTGGTGGACTAAGGCCTGAACCCTCTCAGTAATAGAGGAGGCCCGTGCTCAGCAGTGGGCCATATATATAACAGGGCTAATTGCATTTGCATTGCATTGCATTGCAGTCAACACATCTGGGTAGAAGCTGGGTAGCTTGTCTGAAAATGATGATATATATGATCTGGGAACGATACCCTTACATGTGTGACTGTGGTGGCTTTTACACCTTGTGTATGGTGGTCGCTATACGAGAGGATACAAGTATCATCTCTCCAGCACCAATCTGATTAATAAAAAATTATTTTAATATAGTAAAATTAAACTATTTTTACGAATTTTATCGTGGTTTTTTTATTTTATTTTCTCCCGACGTTTCGTAAATTGAAGGTAGATTTGTAACACTAACTTTTCGGACCACCTACACCTCAGTTCACCCCGTGACCACAAAGTGCTGAAAAGCCTTCGAAACGTCGGAAGAAAATAAAATAAAAAACCGCGATAAAATCCGTAAAAAAAGGTTAATTTCAATGTCTAACATTCGCGTAAACGTAAGCAATCATTATTTTATAATAATTCCGTTATAAACTAATAAAATTATCCGTACTTTACTTATAAGATTACAAATGCGAAAGGGACTTAATCTGTCTGTTACCCTTTATGGCTGTACCATTGAACCGATTTCGATTTGCTATGGAGATAGTTTTAGACCTTGAAAAGGACGGAAGCTACTTTTTATGCCAGGCAAATAGATATATTGACTTTATTTCCGGAAAAACTTTTTCACGTGGGCGGAACCTCGAGCAAAAGCTAGTATTGAATAAACAAAACCTAAACAACAAACTATTGCACAAAACTGTAACACGATGCCTAGCTCTAATGAACCGGCGCTCCGCTCTTCTCTAAATATTTATGTATCGGCAAAACATTCAATTAAAATAAATGAATCAATAGACTACACGCAGCGGCAAACTGAGGGTACAGGCACGGAATGAGGTGTGTTGGGGGACTAAAATGTACGATTAATGTAACTTTGACGGTCTGAAATAGCACAAACAGCGCCGCGGCTACTGTCAGAAACTAAAGACTGACAAGAGCCGTAGAAGATGTAGGTGGCGTATCTAACTTATGTCATGCCGGCAGTTATACGAAAGTACATAGTGTAGATCGGAACATAGGCGGCTCGCTCAAAAGAGCGTTGGTGCAGTGAACTCCCACAAAATTATAAAAAAATCAAATAAACATTTTTCTATAAACGTAATCAATATTTTAACAAAAATCTATTCTCTTCTGTCTTTTAATCATGGATATCCATAAGTACCTACCTACTTAACTGCTTAGTGCTTATCATAATTTCATCAACACTCATAATACTTACTTGGTATTTTGTTGAGAGGAGCGCTTAGAACAACGCTCTTATGGACGAAAGTTTAGTAGAACGTTCTTATTGAAATGTAATGAGAGTAAAAGAGAGATCATTCGATGCGAGCGGCGCGTGAGACAAAAGATTTATATGAGAAATTAGGCAAATACGGAGCGGCGCTCCTGACTAGCGTGACACGAAGTGCGCATGCGCGATGATATTACCCGACTAAATAACAAGATGATCTGTTGTTGCGAAGAAAGAATTAAAACTCGCGCGTCTTATTTTTTATTCGTATTTTGTCGGTATTTGTCATGTAAACAAAAGTAAACATTTTTCTGCGGGTGCGTCGGATCGGTGGCTCAAAAATCTGTACTGTTTGTGCAATTCTTAATGTATGTGTTTATGTTAAAAAGCCAGTTAATTGTGTAGGTGATTAAAATGGAGCAGTAAAACGTAAATTTAATTAAAAAAAACTGTGAAAATCAACGAACGGACTTTATTTCCATATAATTGGTAAGCAGTTTCACCCCATTTTAGTGAACTCCCAATATGATCTTTTACGAGCCGCCTTTGGACAGGAATGCAAGGGCATTAATTGTTATACCTTACTCGTTAGGTAGTTGTCTTCACTTCGATTTTTAGATTGAATGACTAACTTTATATTAATATTTCAGGCTAAAAGTACATATTATTACATATCAGGATAAAATTACATATTATTACATGGCAGTTAACTTAGGTCGTTAATTAAAAGGCAGCGCAAGAGGTCACTGTATAATTGACTTCAGCGAATTAATTACTCTGGGATGAAACTAATCGGCTTCTAAGTAGCACGTGACCCACGATGTTTCCCAACATATCTCGACACTATCATTGAGCTGAAAACTTCTTGAAACTCTGTTCATTAACAAATTAAATTGTGTTATAGATATATGTATCAATTTCGATTTCTTGGTTGTGTTACTGTGCAAGGATCCGGAACTGTCTCCCTTAGAAAGGTTTGATGATAGTTGGCCAAAAAATGACACTAAATCATTTTAGCGACATACTTAAATAAAAGTACGTTGCGTAGATCCCATATTTGTGTGGAATAATTGTTGGCTAAAGATAAACTAGTGTTGAAGTAAAGATTTGATGCCATTGAATATAATTAAAATTGGTAATATGTACTCGCAATGCAAATAAAGTTACTGCTTTACGTACACGAATGTCAAAAGAGAGGTCATAACCATTAACAATTCTCTAAATACGGCCCTGTAGGAACCATATCGCATAATATTTGCGACCCAGCGTCGAACGGTGCGACGTTAATTTTATTTTACGACGAACATTCAACGATTTCGGTTTAATTTGTTGGCGATATTTTTAAAATGTGTGGCGGGCTGTACATTGTGTATAAGAATAATCTACGTATGTATTCCGTGTCGCAGTTTAGATTCCATAAGGAATTTGTATGATTCATAAAAAAACAAACATTGTATAAAAAATGAACTAGAATATTGAAAACACTATGGCGTTGAACCGGCTTTAAGCTAGGAGACGATCCCCGCGCGGAGACAAATAATTTTAAGTGACCGAAGCGGCAGTGTTTTTTTAATCTTACACTGAGTAAACATTTATATTATAAACAAGAATGTACCTTATAAAAAGGTATATCATCAGTTATAAGTGCCTAAATAAACTTGGAAGAGATTAAAAACTAAAAATGAATTCTTAGCAAGTTATTAACGATTCCTTGTTTCGTTGATCGATGATTCCACATAGTTTGGTATACAGAATTAGTTCTCAGTATAGCGTAATCTAAATACAGTGCGGATTGCGATATTTTTTTACGAAACGAATGAAATGTGTATTTTTGCGTTATTTCGAACAATTTATAGGAACAACAATAAAACCGCATAATATGATTGGATAACATTCACGATATTATAAATTACGTGTGTTGGGGTGAACCTATCGCCAAATCAAACAAAATTTACAATATCGGAGAGTCACAAATCATGTTTTAATAGATACTCACATACATGTTTACCAGTCCTTTTTAGTATGTGGCCTCGTTTTAGGAACTATCATTTATTGGACATATTTTAAACTAGTAGAAAAGGCTCGTGTTCAGCAGTGATCAAAGCTTGTAGCATTATATTTTCTCTATTTCTCTTCTATACCACACTCAATCTAAATATTAGAATATCCTTTATGTTCAGGATATACCCCACTTGGATCAGATTTGCGATTCGTCGCCTTAAGGGTGTCAAACTAACTACGAGAGGGTGCTCGATGTTGAGGCGTCCTTCCAATCTAAAACAATCAGAGGGGTTTCTGAGCCGGCCTTTTCTGATGTTTCATTGTTTGTTATGGACCCAGAGGTCTGCTTGTTAGGAATTTTGTTAGCATTCCATATTTTTACTGATTCACAGCCGGGCTTTCTCAGGGATTTTTGGAATTTTGGAATAAAGTTATTGGTAAGTGTATTTTATTGGATTTCGTTTTGGGCTCTTGCGTGTAAAATTCTTAATATAGGTACTAACTCTTTGTATATTTTAGCCATCTAGCAACAATTTGCGAGTACTATTATAATCCGATCTGAAGGATATTATATCCACTGCTAATACTGGAACATTAGGAGATTTTTAAACTTACATTTCCCAGTTGTAATGTGTAATTTTTTATTATTCTAGTTGTTGATATTTTTCTCAGGTCTCTATTTTGTTAAATTTTGTGCTCGCTGGGTTTTGCTACTACTTATAGAGGTCTGTATAGAGGCTGAATCATCATCATCATCATCATCATCCATATGATATCCTCTGCTGAACATAGTCCTCCCATAAAGGCAGGAGAGTATGTGTTAGGATGAATGTTCATTATTATTGAATCTATCTGCCGCCGAAATTTGCCTAGATCTGTCAACACTCCACCCTCATCGTTTTGGTTTGCGGTCGGTAGTAATTAGCAATATCTAGGTGTATACCTACCTAAAATCCAACAATATCCTACTAAATTATATACGCGAAAGTTTGGTAGAAAGCACATATGTTTGTTACTCTTTCGAACGGATTTCGATGAAATTTAGCACACGGTAGATCATGTACTCGATTAACACAGGCTACTTTTTATCCCGGGAAAATATAACGCGGGGATTTGATCCTGGGAAAACTTATTCACGTGGGTGGAGCCACGGGTAAAAGCTAGTAATCTATATACAAAGATAATATCGAATGTTATGTTACCGATCTTATTGCATCCTGTTAGGTGAGTTCCAGTAGTTCCGGCCTTCTAAAAAGTGATACTTTAGAAACTAAAGTATCAACTCTACTCTTCTAAACTATCACTTTTTTAGAAGGCCGGAAAACAATAAATTATTCTGACTAAGTTCATGAATGTTGATAGGGAAATTGAACTATACATTGGTTCCAAGTCTTCTCTGTTTACGGCTACGACTGTTGGTTTAATGGTAAGCTATGTCTGTTTATTAAAAAAGGAATTTTAATTTTTAAGACGTATGATCTTGAAGTCCTCTGTGACTGTGGGTTGAGCGGGAACTCAAAATACCCTAGTGTTTCGTCTCGGCCCTCGACCGGAACTGTTCTCTTTGCGGTCTAAGGATCCGCTCTTCACGGCAAGTTAAGAGCTAACATCCGCTCTTTCTTAAATTTGATACTAGATTACAAAGTACGGGAAACTTAAAAAATTAAAGCCTGGATTACTCCGAAATTCGTAGTAACCGAATATTTAAAATGCTATAAAATTTACTTAGTATTATTTTATTTCACAGAGGTAATAATATGATTCTTTCATAGATTTTTCAAGTTTGCGTATTGTTGTTTAAGCATTTTTTTTAATCATGTCATACTTTACTTACCACCCTTCTTTTTATATACTGCTGTTCAATTCACAATTTCACTATTTCACATTTATACTTCATTTTATTTTATTACGGACGAGGATAATTCCACAAAACATTACCCGGACCCTAACCCGATTCGGGATAATAAAAATCGGAAAGAAAAACACAGGAGGCTCCCTCAAGGAAAACTTTATTTTAGCAACATGATTACCCTCGTATGGACAAGGCAAGTTAATATTTAATTGAGTAAGCGTGGCTAATCTCACAAGGCAGTTTAGACCCTACCGGCGGGCCAGCGGGCCGGAGGGCGGGAGGGCCGGTATTTACAGAGGAGAGAGGACAGGTACGTGGGTGTAAGGAGAAAAATTGTATTAAAATATTAAGAGGGTAAAGTACCGGGAATGTGGTTTTCCTGCTGAGTTAAAATGTTCAGGGAGGTCCTTTTATGTGAAGCCTGTGCGGGGGTGTTTATTTACATATGCATGTATAGTAATAGCTCTATAAAGTTGTCGATAACTTATTAAGAATGTGAGGGATCAGACCTTTATCAAACTCTGCTTATGCGGTGTGTGGGGTTTCACAACTGCATGCGGGTCTATCATCAAGTAGGTACGCGACTTCATCACACTTGGATAGACCATAATGGTTCCACTCAGGCAAATACAGCAAAATTTCAATGATTAATAATGATTTCAAAAAATTAAGATTTAAAATGAAACAACATTCAGCGCTACACCGCATGTCAAATGCATCCGAATATACAGAAACAGTGATGGCGAAACCTCAAAACGCATTAAAGTCGCCTGATGACGTCAGCGGCCGCCATTTTGCAAACCGACCACATGACGCAACGCAATGTGCACCTACCTTGGTACCTACGGTTGTTTGATTTTGTTTTATTTCCATTCGAAATTTCCTTATTTTTTGTACAATTCATTTACAAGCAAGCATTTTGATCATGTGTGAACTCGCTTGATAAAAGCAACGATCAGTGCTTTTAAACCATGAAGGATCTGTTTTCTCTGTTCTGTGTTTTAAACAATAGCAATACCTACCATTCATAATAATATGAATTCAAAATATTGTTTGGGCCTGAACTGCGCTCATCGCTCATAACTGAGGAAAGTGTCCCCATTTACATTTGATGTTAAGTGCGTTGAAGTTTTAGAAAAATATCGGTCAGCGGGGGATGCTGCAATTTTCGGAAACTGTAAACATTCTAATATTTACTATACTCAGATATTACCTTCATACCATAACAGAATAAAGCACTGATTGCACGGGCGTAGCTATAGCTTTCACATAGGTCGAGGGGGGGGGGGCGAAGATACTAAAATGTCAGTGGCGTAGCGTGGGTTTTTCCTCTACCTCGTGAAGGAAAGGAAGAACAAAGAAAACCTTCTATGAACACAAATAAGTCGCGTATACACCCTCTCCCACATGTGTACAGGTTTTGTGCCCCGGATTATTTTTGTTGTAAGCTAAGGGAGGGGGTCCGGACCTCCGAACCCCCTCTCATATACGCCCGTGACTGATTGGCCGCCAGTAATTATAAATAAGTCAGAACGCCAATTAGATACAGAAGCTAAACTTACAAAAACAATGCTTACATAGAAAGCTACCAAACAGACAGACCCGCATTCCAAAACAGCAAATGAAAACGTTTAGAAGTACATACGAAACCAGTCAGCTATCCGCGCTAAGCCAGCGTTCAAATGGATGATGGGATTGCTAATGCGAGTGTTTAGCTCGCAATCCGCGTCGCTTAAATGCTTTTAATTATGAGCCAAAATTGAGCTGAACGCTGGCGCAGTTTGCGATTCGTGAAACTAGATGGCGTATTAATGTTTGTTACCTTTCGTGATCTTGTTTTTATTTTGTTAATTAGAGCATTGTTGATTCGATTTCTATGCTTTCAGGAATGTAAACGGGTAAGTTTTTTGAGTTAATATACAATGTGCATGATACATCATATTATTATATTGTGTACGTAGAATGTAATTTATATTATTTACCCCTTGCTTATTCATTTCTTGATAATTATTTTTTCGCCCATTAGTGAAACTTCTCTAGAAATCCATTGGGGCGGTAAATATAAGGTAATTAAATAAACAAATCTGCTACGTTGTTATAAAGATTTTCGTGTAGGTATTTTAACAAAACCTATGTGCATTATTATTATAACTCCTCTGATTTGTCTTTATCCCACTAAAATCCACTTTTTTACGCACTTTGCAGTAAGAACATGGCTTTGTTTTGAATTAAATTTTTGGGGTACAATTTACTTAGGTACCTAACAATAACAATGGGATACATGTTTAGAATATGCAGTAGGCTTGAATATGACATGAAACCGACAGCATTGTCATCGCATTATCCAACAGACGCATTTAAACTGACTTGAAAGCCTTTGTAATGTATTGTGTACACGTTTATTCTATAAGGGACGGTTCACACTGAACTACGTTAACAATGTGAACAAGCCTCAAGAAACACGATGCCGTGGAGCTATCTGGATACGTTCTGTACTCTTTGAAATTTAGAAGAACGTTTTAATCGCGGCTTCGTTTACATAAAAGTTTTTCAAGAATAAAAGTCCCACTAGTGTATTTTTTGTCGATAAAAAGTAGGTAGTCAATTTAATAACCAGAATTTGATTATACTGTGTGCTAAGCTTCATGCAAAATGTTTGGTGTGGATTCGTTGATAAACGTATTTTTATTTACAACAGAATGAAATGAAAAACCGATCCTTTTCAGCAGAACATCGTAACCAGCGGCCATGATATTTATTTTATTAGAGCTGTTTTTTTTTCTGATTGATTGTAAAATATTTGTGATATAGTATAGGGTGAATTTTCCAAGTGGGCGTTGATCAAACTCTGGGAAGTAATGACCCACGGTAAACTAAAGGAGAAGCTCATTTTCAATTTGAAAAATTCTACTTGTAGGTATATTATTGCAATATTTTGTTACATAAATAATCAGTCTATAGAAATACCAGCAGTGTATTGGTA
The DNA here is from genome assembly GCA_949316025.1 of Lapara coniferarum. NCBI lineage: Eukaryota > Metazoa > Arthropoda > Insecta > Lepidoptera > Sphingidae > Lapara > Lapara coniferarum. The sequence goes on along the minus strand of OX438919.1, from coordinate 841,327 downwards.
TTGGTTGTGGGCTACTTTTCCCGCACTTAGCCCGTAAAAGTATCGGGCCATTGTGCGTGAATACCAGCAGTGTACTGTAAGTATTCTACAATACTTAAATAGAAAAGCCCTTTATACAAAATGTTCGAAATTTCGGTTACGATGTTCTTACTGAATTTTAATTATAATTAAAATTACTGTATTTCAGTCATTGATGTATTAAAAAACCATTTCAGTACACTATGCTAGTCGGTCGTCACGCTAAGATAGTTGTTAACATCCATATTGTGTTGCAATTGCGCTGACAACAATGCCCTTCAAACCGGAATACAACAGCGCTTGGACATTACTTGGCGGCCAATGTAATTATTGGATGATATGAGACATAACAGCATTTTGGTGCTACGCTTCATTGTATAAGAATTGAGTCTTGGTCATAGAATAAAGACTAAAGCATCCTTATTCTGAGGTCTTCGTACTTTTGAGTTGTCAAAGTAAATTTTTTGACGAACGATTTGCCTGTATTGTTTTTGAGTTGTTATTTTGATAATATACCTTTTCCTGACAAAATCAATGACGATGAACACAGATTTATATAGTGCTTTTACAATTTATAGTTTACTTTTGACGGAGGCTCTTCGTTAACAGATTGTCCTCGTTCTATGGTTGGTAAAAGTTGTTGCTACTGAATAGATCCTGCGAGAAAGTATTTCGTAAAAGATGAGTGCTGCGCCGTACTTTAGGTTCATCCGCCATGGCTCCTGGGCGCAAAAGGTACCTTAAAGCGATTGCGTTCTTTAGAAACATCAAAAAGGACCATGTTCCTCCGCAAGAGCTGGTTGTTATTACCTGTGTATGAGGCTGAGCATGTGCAGTAAGATGTGCGCGTACAGCGAGATGCAGTCGCAGCGTGAGATGGCCGTGTGAATTTGCCGCCCTGCATGCCCAGCGGCCGCCGTCCGCCACCTCAGCGCGACGGATGCCAAGCGCCTCGTGGGTCCTCGTATACCTTCCACCGCCCTCACCGTCTCTTACTTCGCGGAGAAGTCCACCTGCTGTCTCTCTGTACCATCTGTAACAAAATGGAATTTAGTCGTAGACGCTCTTGGAAAGCAAGTTGCTGGAAGATGGTAAAAGCTCAATGTTTCGGAACTTACCCTTCACTAATTATAATTAGTAAAGGGTATGTTCTTAAAACATTGAGCTTAATTTATGTAGTAGAGTGTTATAATTATTCATTCAAGCCATTAAATCGGTTCGAAAAGGTTACTTTATAGTCTCACAATTGTTATCGTAGTATATAGTCGCTATCAAATACAAAGATCAGCTATTCTCTCACTACTGATTCAATATGTGCTATACCTAATACTATAGAACATTACTGAACGTTTTGCACGACTTATATTATATTGCCTTGGTAATCCATATAGCAGTAAGTCAGAAATTTGACCACCTTTGTCTTACTGCCCTCTCGATTACTACGGCAGTATAAGGTTCCGTTGTTATTGCCTCGTACATAGCTTAAATGATAAAACTGGTCATCAATAAATAATTCTGAATTAATGATACACGAATAAATAAATAAAACAAAACGGTATTTTCTGACAACTGCCAATCGTCAGAAAAATTAAGCCGCGACATGAGTTGGACTACACGCTGACACCAAACAGATTCGGAAATGAAAAATTGCAGTTGGATGTTAAATTAATAAAAAACGTAGTTTCATAACATGACGATTGTTGTTGCTGTACAAAGTCGTCGTCCCCGCGCCGCGTCTCTGTGTCTGCCTGTCTGTCTGTTACGCTTTCACGCCAGAACCACTAAGCTGATTACGATGAAATTTGGCATGGAGTTAGTATGAGACACTAAAAAGTTTTTTTTTTTTTTTTTTTTGTCCCTGACTAAACTCTTGTTAGCCTGACGAGGGTCGGCTTATACAAGAACACCGGTCTTGTGGGTGAGCGCAGAAGGCGCTCGCAACCCATTAAATTAAGCGACCACGCTGAGGGCGACCCACTAACGAGTCACGAACCTCGGCTCAGGACGGCCACTGAGAGGATAAGACATCAACGTTTGGGGAATATGGTTTTTAACCTAATCCTATTTAACGTGTTGATTGTAGTCTTCGGCACGCGGGCCGGAACTGCTACGAGAGGGCAGGGTTATGGGGAACGCGACGAGGTCCTCGACGGCGAGGACGGTACAGCGGTCTTGTGGAGTGTATGAGCTTTAAATGCTCGTTCTTTTCGCGTAAAGCTAGAGTGATTTCGTCCTCTGGATCGGTCAGGACTGATCGCGGACGTCTCCATTTGGCGCGGTCAAATGGAGTATATATAGACGCTTTACGGATAAGCGTGTTCGGGTGGTTTACCGCCCTGTCGAAATAGCGTCTGCTGGCGCACTGCATAAAGTGCCTGATGGTCGGCATATTGGTGTCCACGTGGAGGTTGCGATTGCGACACTAAAAAGTATCTTTAGGATTAAGATGTAGAGATAGAAGATAGGCCTTTTACCCTGGGAAAATATATAGTAAGAACTTTATCACGGGGGCGAAGTGGCGGGCAAAAGCTAGTACAAAATAATAGAGAGTAACACAACCCGCCCGACTCATAATGAACAATTATCTACACCCATATGTTATGGGCATATGCATAACAGGACGTCTCATCCTCAGACATACGATGTCAAGTGATGTCTGAAATTTAGTGCAAAATAGTTCGATTTTAGCTGCATAATAAAACTATTAGGCGACCGTAGGCGGACTCAGCCCAAACTACATACGAGTGGGATAATAATAATAATACCAGACCTGTGTTATATACTGTGCCCACTGCTGAGCACGGGCCTCCTCTACTGAGAGGGTTTTAGGCTTTAGTCTACCACGCTGGCCTAGTGCGGATTGGCAGACTTCACATACCTACCCTCGAAATTCTTATGGAGAATTCTCAGGTATATAGGTTTCCTCACGATGTTTTCCTTTACCGTCAAAGCGAACGATAATTGATAAACAATACACAGATAACTTAGAAAGGTCAGAGGTTTTCGAACCTCCGGACAATGTCTCGGCAGATCGTTCCATTCCGAACTAGGCTATCGTTTTAACGAGTGGGATACACAATTAATTTTATTAAGGTTGTTTAAAATATTTATAGAAACTCTAAAAATAGCAGAGTGCGTTTCCGTCGAGTAATATCTTTCAAGGGCTCTCTACGCCCGCCTTTGTGGCGGAGTAGGTATGCGCCGCCCGCGAATTCACTCGCATTTTATTTAGGCAATTTGAAATGCAAAATTACCCTTTGTTTACATAATAATGACATTATGATAATGTTATAATTCATTGTATAATTCATATAATTCATTGACTGCCTCGGACGCGTAGTTGTATTATGGTAAGACTGCAATGCTGAGGTCTCGGGTTCGATTCCCGGGTCGGGCAAAGTGATATTGAGTTTTTCTGTTCAGTATCAGCTCGGAGTCTGGAATTTGTGCCCGATATGGCGATAGGCTCGCCCCCTATTACATCATGGGACGGAATAATGGCGAAAAGTGGGTGCACTAGTTGCGCCTCTGCCTACCTTTGGGGATAAAAGGCGTGAGTATGCGTACCACACAATATAATATGATTTAGGAATCAGGATAACTTGCCTGCACTTTGCCTACGTCACTACAGTTAAAAAAATAAAAACAATAAGTCAGACGTATCCCATGGGAGTGGTGCAACGCCGACAGAGGGCGCGGTTGCTAGGCAACGGCACGTCTAACTCGCACTCATTAGGCACAAAAAACAACACAAAAAGTGTTCCCGCGCTTGTAAAGAATTTTCGTTTCCATTCCGTTGAAAGGTTGAAAATGCGCCAGATTAAAATATACTATTGCAATTACGATTTGTCTTGTTTTTTTTCCATTGCAATATTTTTATAGCTCGGGAATAAGTATTAGCGTTTTGCTATAGAGGTATACAGGGATGCTACTGACACAAAATTTGCCTGACATTTTGTCATAGAAAATGTAGAAAGTGATTTAAAAAAGTTACAGATGCGTATTGTCGCTGTGATTGAACTGGGACACTGCAGCCAATCAATTCTATTCTACGGTAACCTATGAAAAATCCTCCTAGCCAGTTTCGGCCACGGCGGCCAATCTCAACGGAGATCAGCCAGGTACGCAGGAGATATTATAGTGCACAAGTGTGTGCGCAATACACAGGTGCACTCGCTATTCCTTCACTCTCATAGTCCGGTGAGACGGCAATCCGACATGACCGGAGAGAGATCAGGCGCAGGACCAACGGCTTTACGTGCTTTCCGAGGCACGGGGGTATCACACCGCCAACTTCCTGACTCCGAGCTGCGACTGAGTAAATTTTAAGATGGAAAAACCCAGTCACAATTTTTTTGGCTCGACCCGGGATTCGAACCCAGGACCTCAGCGCGCAAATCGTACTCGTAATGCGTACGCAATACCACTACGCCACCGAGGCAGTAACCTATAGCAAATTTTTCAATACATAATTATTATATGCAACATATGTAACACGTGTAAAGCACCACGTGTTTTCACATCCTTCTGCATCTTCCATATAATGATAATGCCACCCCTGTATTGTATACATCCCACTGCTGGGCACGGATCTCTTCTGCCCTAGAGAGGGTTTTGACCTTAGTGCGGGTTGGCTTACCTTTATATATTCCTTTCTGAAATTCTGATATTATAGAATTCTTAGATCTGTAGCTTTTCTCACAATTATATTATCCTCAATTATATTATTGATACACAGTACACACGTCATAACTTCGAAAAGTCATAGGTGTGTGGCTTGGGCTTTGAACCTGCGGACCTTCGTCTCGGCATTCCGTTCCATTCCCAACTAACCTATCGTTCAGTTTGCGCCTTCTATATTAAGTACATTTGAATATCCACACTTTCTTGCACCGTGCCCATACTTCCATTATGATCCTTCTAAAACATTCGAGACAAAACTTATTTTTATTACTAGTATAAAAGTTTCCGCATTCCGCCGTCATTTGGTATGCAGCACCAGTGCTCTGCGTCGCTGGTAGTTATGCTAACAAAAATTACAATCTGGAGGATTCTTGTAGTACCTAATGCAAGTAAATTACAAAATCGATCATCCTCTTTGCAGTAGGTAGTAGGTAGGTAGGCCTGAAAAAAATTCAGCAATGCGACTCTACTGCATCTGATGGTAAGTGATTTAGCTATAGAGAAGCAGAAAACAACAATAGTGCTTACACAGCAGCTGTTATAGTTTACATAGGTAAACTAATAAATTTACTGCACAATGTCTCAGGACAGCGAAGTTCATAAAAATAATCCTTTGTAATATAAAACTATGACTATTCCCACTTTCTGCTAATTGCAAGCAAACCAGAATACCACAAGGAATAGCATGACAATCAGGTCACGCTATCATAACCAAATCATCCATCGGGGATCATCAAGTTGGTTAATCCCGTAATTGGAGTGGGATGTAAAATCAATGATACATCACTCGAGCGAGGACAGACGCTCCCGGAGGGCAGCACTTAGCAATATTTGACCGATATCTCCGAACCAAAGGGGTATTTATTTAGGCTGGCGTAACTTGTAAGCGGGAGCGTGATGGAAATGGCGAAGGTATTGGTTTGGTACAAGGAGCATGAACAGCGTATTTAGTAACTGCAAATTACCATATAGATGTTCATCATCAGCCACATGACATCCACTGCTGATTGCTCAACATAGGCCTCCCCTAAAGATTTCCAGACGAACCTGTCCAAAGCGACCTGCATCTAGCGTGTTCCTGCGACCTTTATCAAGTTGTCTGTCCACTTTGCAGGCCGACGGCCGGACTGGCCGGACGGCCGGACTGGCCGCATCTGCCGTCATATAGCACATACACACAGAGACCATTTAAATGGGATTGTTCAAAAAATTTAAGTCGCCCCGCCTTTTTGCTGTTTTCGCGGAGAAAGTGACTTATTACTACCGCCCAGCCTTCAAGGGGGGCGACTGAGCGGTGATGTTGGGTTCACCGTGCCTTACGACCCAGTGTTGAGCCGCCGGGTCGAGTCCCTAACCTATATACACAGCACGGCATACCAACTAAAAATCTACGGTGACCTTCTTCGGCGTATTAGAGACGGCTGCGGGTTTCCTCGGACTAATAGTGTCTAAGTTGTCGTCCGCAGCCGCCTCTGCGCGGTGCCGCCTAATGCAGCCCGTCTCTTGTATGGGGGCTCAGAAGCCCCCGCGCACCGAAGGACGCCCTCGGTGTCAAAGGCAGCGTGAAGCCTACCTGCCACACTGCCGTCCATCACGGGGGTTTCAGCAATGTCGCCCCACCTGCCTTGAAGTTGGCTTTTCTTAGAAATGAATTAGTCTATGGATGGATCGAAATCGGACACACCTATTCAACCTTGTTGCAGAACAATGTGGCAGTTTTTATGATCAGTTGCCTGCCTGGCCTGGTAACCTTTTCTGAGGCATCGTGAAAATCATGCTAGATAAACCAATACGAATTGTTTGTTCTGGGATTCGAATCCAAGAAGTCCAAAGCCCATAATATAATATGCTGCCGCTACATCAAGCGGGCAATATCATGCACAAAGTCTTCAACCTTATAAATAACAATATTAAAAATAAATTTAAAGTCAGTGCTCTGCATACTCAAGTAGAATTCAAATGAGTCTGCAGTTGTGACCAGTGTTTTAAAGTCGGACTAATCTAACCAGACTGCATTGTTTCCCAACTGCAGAAGCGTTCTTTTATTACTTCGCAGCCCGTACAAAGTTCCGAACTTGCCCTGGACTCGTAGAAAACATGTTAATATATAAGTTTGCAGTTGGCGAAGTGATTTTATAACCGACACAAAAAGAGATTGCATAAAAAATTCTGCCTCCAAACAATATGGCAAGCAATATTGTGATTCTGTTATAAGAATATTATATCCATTACTTAATTTGACATGACGACCCCCGGTTGAACAACACATGAACTTTGATAAAGTTTGATAAATGCCTCTTTCATCGCTGATGTTCAAGATTTTGTATATAGTTAGATACAATTTATAACTACTCCACACAGGATCCACGAACAAGTAATCAACGTGCTTATATAAAATCCCTCGGGTGCGCTGTCGTTAAGGTTGTTACTTGTAAAGACTGCCCGAGGCGATGACGTAAGGAAGCCTGTCGTGACCTCAGATGCGAAACCATAGATACGGTTAATGGAACAATATTTTTTGTTGATAAAGGTATACTTGTGCGGAAAAAAATTTCAGTCGTTTTTTTATACGGGCATGGCAACGTGACACATCACCCACAGGTAGATAGGTAGGGCAAAGGCGTTACCCCCTACATTTAACACGAGTACATACTTTTGTTTGTGCAATGCAATCAGTCCTGTATTATATACTGCCCACTGCTGAGCATGGGCCTTCTCTACTACTGAGAGGGTGAAGGCCATAGTCCACCACGCTGGCCTAGTGCGGGTTGGCAGATTTCACATACCTTCGAAATTCAGAAAACTTCTCAGATATGCAGGTTTCCTCTCGATGTTTTCCTTCACCTTTAAAGCGAGCGTTAATTCACAAAGTATACACACATTATTTTTTAGAAAAGTCAGAGGCGTGTGCCTCTGGGTTTTGAACCTGCGTACATTCGTCTTGGCAGTCCGTTCCACTTCCGACTAGGCTATCACCGCTTCATTCTTTCCTTTTGTTTTTACTTGTGTAAAATTATTGGGATTACCTACATGAATTTTTCGTAGGGCACCACTTTATCAATAATAGGACGGCTTTTTTTTTTTTTAATCTTATTTTAAGGAGCTTTGTCGTGTGTTACGACTAAGTCGCTCCATACGTCCACTTAAATATAATTATGTCTACAGACTAAACGTTCACCCTAGTACACTTAAAAAGTATCAACAAAATTAATCCGTCTGCTGGCCTATTCGAAACCTAATATACAGTTAATCTCCAAACGACACATTACCGTGCGACATGATGGTGAGTTTTGCAGCTTTGATTTCTATTTATGTCTTTGTTTGTATGTCGAATATACTATCACTTATATTAATAATAATATTGATTTAACTTATAAAGCCTACACGCCTTCCACTTCTCACCCAGGCCACTGCTCACGAAACCACCTGACGAGTGAAGCAAACATTTTACGATCGGTGATAACGTTCTATTCATAAATAACGCAAACACGTTGATTTAGGCCGCGCCTAAAAAATGCTTCAACGTTTTCCAACTGAAACGTGATTTAGTCGACATATTTCAGGCGCCAACCAACGTTAGACCTGTAGGTATAATTCAATTTAAGTTAGTTATAGATTAGATTAATTTATAAAGCCTGCTTTACTGTACTTAAGTTTTGTTGTAATATTTTTCTAATATAAATATGCGTATACTTCATATTTTTATTTGAATTTCCTTAGATTGGATTTTTTTTCAATATAGCAACAAGCTTGCGCCCTATCACGTGATAGGGCGGAATTGTGATTTCGGCCATGACGACTGTAGAACTGCACATTCGTTTTATTTTTAATTGTTTCGTGTCCTATGATGCGTCGTCATGTAGCTTGTATGTGCAAATTGCAACGTGTATTGTTAGCGAAGGTACGAAAAAAAATTGCGAATGGCTCCATTAATATAATAATATAAAGTTAATTATTCGCAAGAATAACAGATTATAACGTTCAAAAGTCAACACTAAATGGTAGAGCACATCAGCACCCACGCGCGCTAGAGCATCTTACTTACACAGACGGAGTCTCATACGAGAGCAAGTTAACCTTCACAATGACTGGGAAACTTTACGCAAACCTCGCACGACTACAATGAAGCTGTACTATAATAACAATTGTTGTGGGTGGTGGGAGTGCAGGGGCGGATGTGAAGCGGCGAGATACGGCGGATACAGCGGAATGTCGCGAGATTTATACGTTCCGCTAACCGCGCGAGCACAAAGCATCGCTTGTGTTAATTTAACAAAATTCCACAAGCATTTTACGTGGAACTGGGTTGCGTGCGTCGACCTATTTTTATAGGGTGAGGAATTGGGGGTTTTAGTGCATAACGAGTAACATAGTTACAGTTCTAGGACGATACAACCATGTTCAAAAAATCGTTGCTAAACTTTTTTTCTTTGGTATGTATGCAATATGTTTCTCAGATTCAGTTTCAGTTTTGTCCATACAATTAGAACATAAAATTTTGCCCTATATTACTTATGCTTGCAAACTATGCTCGTTTTTTTATAAAAATATAATGCTACATATCTCAACTCTGAAGGAATTCAAAAACTAATACAAAACGTATACTGTAATCCAGTTTGTATAGAAGAACCGCCTCTGGGATAGGAATATTTGCTAGCACAGTATCTTCAAGACATCTACCGAGCTTGGTTTCTTTGCTAACTTTATCCATGTATGAACGTATAATTAACGAAGCGCTTCGAAACGTTACACTTTTTCTTAGTAAAATATCATGTTAATATTATGTACGGATTTGTCTACAATGTGATGGCTGGCCCAACTATAGTAGATTTACTGTCTTTAAAGATTGTCACTCGCACACCTGTTGTTGCAGTTACTCTAATGATAGTATTTTAATGACACTGAGCTTCAATAACTTTAGGGAAGATCAATGAGTCTGAGAGGTAAGTTCTCCATAAGATGCTCAAAAGAAGCTGTTGTTCTTGCTTCCGTAATGTCCGTGCCCGAGATATTAGCACGATTCTATGATAAAAAATACAATATTTATATTAATTTATAGTGTATTTCCTTTTGGGAGCGAATTTTCAGATTCGATGCAGTAGCTTCGGAGAAAATTTAAGTACAAACTATTTTGTGAAAGAAGAAAATAAATTTATCAGGCATCAGCAGCATAAAGAAGCTTATTCGTGTATCTATCAACAAGTTTAAAAACTTTGGTTAAAAACTGCCAAAACGCTGACCGGACTTCTTCAAACGGGCAACGCAGTAAGTTTCCTTAAAAGTATGTTTAACTTTCAATAACACGCTTTGCGTTCTATCTAATATAGCTATAATAGATTCCTGTCGAGCAGTGTGTGGTGCCCAGCTGTCCTACGTTCCAAATCCAAATCTGATGAAAGCGCGTGTTTGGGAAAGGCTCGCGGTTTATCCTTATCATGCATATTATTGTAGTTCATATTGTATTATTCGTGTAATTCAATTGCCATATGCCTGCGGAGCATTTTAGAGTCCTTTGGGCTCATCGAACGTAAACAGAATAGAATTTCTTGCCCGTTCTTCTCTGAATGAAACTGTAATCCGAACTGGTGGTAGAGTAAAAGTAATGTTTAACGTTTCAATCAATTTCAAATCGCGAGCAAAAAATAATTTAATGATAATTTACGTGTCACGAACTCTAGCATTGGAGAATTGACGCAACAATGAGGAATTCTATTACATTTATAACTACGAGTACCTATGTGTATAACATAGTGTGCATAATTTCAGTTCTCTGGATAATGAAGGCGGAATTTCCAGGACCTAAAAATATATATTTGAACACGTCTGGGTAGATATTTGTGTATATTTCGGCACAAAGCTGATAAACACGCGGTGTATGTTTACAGAGGGCGGATTGGAAATATTTTAAACTGCAGCACTCGTTTGCAGAGCGCCCGGCCGTCAAAATGTTGACGTATTACGATTCATGAGTTCGGGTTACCTTGGTTAGGGTTAATTCACGAGTTACGATATGCAGTGGATCAGTTACTGAGAATGAACAGCTCCTTCATACATTCGCCTTGCTATAAATTACATACAGATAAATAATGCAATATTAAATGGCACTATATTCATATAGGTCTCAAAATGCCCGATAATAGATATGTTGATACAAGTAAAGGCATAAGCAGCTGAATACATTGGATAAAATTTGCCATACAGAACATACGACTATTTCGTTCCGGGAATTAATTGTCATGGCGGGAGAAGCTAAGAAAAGGCTATAACGAAGTACATGTATACACACATATACACTCACGCCTGTTATCCCCGAAGGGGTAGGCAGAGGCGCAACTAGTGCACCCACTTTTCGCCGTTATTCCGTCCCATGATGTAATAGGGGGCGAGCCTATCGCCATATCGGGCACAAATTCCATACTCCGAGGTCATACTGAATAGAAAAACTCAATATCACTTTGCCCGACCCGGGAATCGAACCCGAAACCTCAGCATTGCAGTCGTACCATAATAAAACTACGCCACCGAGGCAGTCTATAACGAAGTAAATAATGAAATATTGTTTTTCTCACATACACAAATTCAAGATTTTTACCCTCGAAGGGGTAGACAGAGACGAAACAGTACACTTACTTTTCGCCGTTCCTATTCCGTCCCATGTTTTTTTTTGTTAATGGTCCTACTGCCGGTAGCCTGACGCGAGTCGGCTTTTCTGGCCACGATAGGGGGCGAGCCTATTGCCATATTGGGCACAAATTCCATACTTCGCCATTCAATACAATAGAAGAAAAAAAACTTCGGTCTGATACTGAATAGCATTTTGGTGCTTAAATTTTAAAACAGTACCTATGATATATGTTTTACATGTGTTCCCATCGACACATAAAAAAAACCTTGTCCTAACCCGCTGCATCTCCCAACTTACGTCATAAACAAATATTGAGAGTAAAATGGCAATAATGCACGGAGCGGCACTCACAATCGCCGAGTATACCGGTGTTTCAGGCTCGAATTTGCTTCAGTTTTCAGCGCTTTGCACTGGCAAAAGTTATTGCCTCAATGACGCTTCAATTAACGACAGTTTGCTATTGGTTATAATTGTAAGTTCAAATTTGCTGACGGTGCAAGTTTTTCACACTCGACTGAATAGCGACCATACATATGGTGAAAAACTCGGTCTATAGACTCATTCCTAAGATTCTAAATAGGCCAGGGGCTTAATTCCAACTCACAAAATAATATGCCCAAATAAAATCGTTTTTCCTTATACTCATCATATCCTAAAAGATTTTACGAGTTCCCAGTGTCTTCTACTATGCCGGCAGTTGGCTTTACATCCAATTATTCTGTAATTGTGGTTATCAATTATCATTTAACACGTGACCTGCTCGATTGCCGATCTATATAATAAATACACATACTTAAATAACTAATCATATTTGTCCGCCTATTTCGACCCTGATCTCATAAAGTTAGGGTATATCAAGTGGCGAGAATTTTGATAACGCGAGGTACCCATTAGACGCGATGAACGACCTCTCGCGGCGAGATAGCACAATAAAAGGCTAAATGAGCCTCACATTAATTAGGGGCCATCAGCGTCACATCTGACCTTGCGTTTTGACGCGGCATTAGGGCTGCCACAAAAAGGACGAGTTACTACTGTTTTATTCATAGTGACTCGACAAATTACTCAACAGCGACTATATAACCCCTAGACTCCTAATAACAGACGATCGGCTTCGGGCAACACATCTGACAAATAGATCCAATGTAACTTACCGTTCAAAATCTTCAAGTCAGTTGTGACCACAACTGTGAGCTGTAAATACTTCCGTGTTTGCGAATAAATAACTATTGTAATGAACCCGTGCACAATAAAATGGTGTGGTATAAATAGCCATAATTCAAATTTTTAGAAAAATGGCATTACATTTCACAGGTAAGTCCATAACGACACATAATCACATTTTATTTAAAATTTTACGGAGTTCATCTTAGACTGGCCATGTTGTGTTTACGCGCCATCTTGTTATATTTGCATCTCTTTCCGACGAAAGTACTTTTTACATTTTCTATTTCGTTTTGTTTTTCAACATTAAAAGTAAGTGATACACCAAAAGGATTTGTCGATAGTTCTATCGATAAAATTAAAAAGAAAAGAAACTGTCGCCCGAATAATCAAACGCTACTCAACTAATCAATTTATGTGAGGCCTATTTAATTTTAACAGGCTTCTTATTTTAAATGGTTAGTTCATTATTAATAGTTAATTCATTTTAAAAATGATTAGGATATATTTTTGACTAGTGGTATCAGAAATAAATGTTATTAGGATAATTTTTTTATTTTGTTTGTTGATTATAACGATTGTTTTGAGTTATTCTTTGTGTTATTCCTACAAGTCAGCTCAAATATTCTTGTTAATGTCGATGAGACTTACTAAGCGCCATCTGTCATTCGATAACAAAAAGAGTTTTGTTAAAATATTAATATGTTTAATAAATAATAATGATATTACTATAAAACTTTATTGCATAAAAGTAATATCGATAAAAAAATCGTGTTTTCATTTAACTCGTCCTATCCCTATGCCTATGTTTCCAAGGTTATATAATGCGATAAGGTGTTGGAAGAACCAATCATAATGCAGTACCCCGCTTCCTCAAACCTCAGGTAGTTGACAGAATTAATTTGAAGAGAAATATTGAACATTAGGAGTCTAGGGGTTATATAGTCGCTGTTACTCAAGTTCTGAGCGTTTGGATCTTGCTATAGTTAATCTGTGAGGTTGGATTACAAGGGTTTTGAGGTTATTCGTTTTTATACGGTTTTTTAGACCTTCGACTGGTGACATAAACGACTGCCTGTAAGTGACTTCACTCAGAATTTTGAATTACTAAGTCTTCAGCTGCATTGCCTTAGTAGTTAGATTTCTTACTGCCTAGTAACTACAGTTTTATAAGTATGTACTTGTGTTGGAACTTGGAATATGCCTTGCTGTTCCATTGTTATCAAGAATTTTTGTACAATTAATTCTTTCAGTTCGCCACTGAATTCCGCACAAAGCATTATTTTCGCAAGTGGGTCGACTCTTATAATTTGGGAATCCATTAGAGACGCGACGCCTCTGCATCGCCGCCGCGTCGGCTGACGAGTGACAAATGGTCTCGCTCGGTGGACGACGCTGCGGTGAAGGCGAATGGCGGAGGGTGATTTTTTATCCTGTCTTAGGAAAATTGTTATATTCTGGTTGGTAAGTTCAAGCCTAATGACATGTCGATTAGTGTGAAACACATTTTTCGACAGTCGTGATGATTTTACTCATCAAATTGTTTTTACACACTTACTATGTCGCTGCAATGGTAGTTAATTATAATTATAGCTTAGAGAGACCACATTTACTATTGTATCACTACAAAATAGAAGTTAGAACTGTGTAGTAGACCATTAACGTTACAATTCTGCTAGAAACTTTCGAAAATAACGGATTATCAACCTTTTCCACACAATAAAACACAAAACCGGTAAGAAAATATCTAAAAACCGTATTCCCATGCATATTGGTGATACAGTTCACGCACCGCTATTAAATTTTCATTCGAGACAAAGATCTGTTGGAGCAGTGACAGATCGCTAATCGCTTGCAGCAGCGACGCCTTGGAAGATGAGTGAGTGCGGTGCGATCGTAATGAGCTGTCTCGGTAAAGATGTTTTAGTGTGCGAGAGGTGTATGGTCTTGGGTTAATATACCCTAGAATGTGAATAGAATCTTACAATTATTACTTTTTAATAGCATTATAAAGATTTTTAAGTTGTTTGGACCTCTAACAAGAGGTACCTGCTGTATGAATTTCGAATAAATGTCTCATACAATATCTAAAAAAAAAAGAGAAAAATCACCTTCTGCCAATATTGTATACCTAATTTCCGTGAGGGGGAGCCAGGAGTCTATAGCACAGGGTATCCTAGTTTAGGTTCCTGTCTTCCACTGTTACATAATCCATGTAATATAGGAACCTACTTAATTTCATCTCTGTTATTTAAGTCTTTGTATCTTACGCACTGTAAAAATACGTTATGTGGGAAAAATAAATAAATTGTTATTATTATTATACAGATGCTTAGATGTTCGATTGAAGTAAACGTAGAAACTGTTTTAAAAGGCGTTTCAATTAAATTTGGCCCACAGATATGTAGGCTACGTTCAGCCCAGGAAAGGGGACAACGAGATTGCAGACAGTGTCTTATATTGTACACATTCGCATGTATGGGAAGCCACGTTCCAGCGTAGTGAGGACATAATTTATTTCGACGAAAAAGTCTGTCACGAAATGATTCACGTGACTAAAGAGTCATAATATAAAGACATTATGTCGTTATCTACCACGGAACCCCACAATGTGTGCGGAACCCGAGTCCTTCATTATCTTAATTACGTGTCAAAGGGTACCATTAGGTAGCTTTGCGGCGTGTGTTAATTATGTATCCAGCCGTACCCTAATAAAAAAATATAATGCCTTGTGGTTTGGTAATTTCCCTCTAATTCCCAGTGATGGGGAGGTGTACATACGACTTAATTCTTAGAAGGCATTGACTGGTTCCGTAGCTTTGGAGGTTAATCATTGATATAACCTCCAAACATTTATAATATAGTATAGGCAACAAATCACAAAACGTAATATTGATAGAGCTAGTTGCGCCGTTACCTATCGTTGGAGAACAAAAAGCGTGAAAGTATATTATATTCTACCAATTATGATGAATGGATGATCCGCACGTATTCAGTTAATGAGCGTTTAAACTACCCTGGGGTTGAATATCCCCTTAAAGCCGTGTATACACTACTCATCAGGCGCTTCATAATAAAGGCGTGTACACAGTAGGTAACTATAATATTTTTGGTGCTATTTAAATTTATTTTACATTTGGCAGGATTGTAATAAAAAAAAACACACAAATACGGTGAAAATATCAGCCCCCTTATTCTCTATGACACGCGTTATTGTCACCGCTCGTAACAAGTGCGTAACGTAACTCATCGCGTTTATTACTATGGAAATTGGCATACAGAATACCATTTTACGCACATTACACGAAGTGAACGTGACGCGGCCGCGTTACGAGTTAACAATGTCATAGAGAATCATGCCTCAGCTTTCAAATCATTACTTTATCTAGTAGTTTATATTTTTTTATATTTTTGTTCCTGTAAGCCAGGTAGTATAAATTTGTGGACAACCAGACGAAACAATATTAGTTACTTGTAATCAAGACCTTTGAACAAAATTAATAATAAATACCACCAAACAACTCAAAATAGGTAATTTTCATACAAACTTTCTTCTTTTGTACCTATTCTTTTAGGGGATGAATTCTCAAAAATGTTTTTTTTAGTTTTCACCTTCATTATAATCAAGACACTCATTTGCGGAATTCCTTTTACAGCTACCGGTTTAAGATGTGCGTTTTTGTTTAGAAGTGTTAAGAATTTAATGGAGCCCTTGACAAGATATTTACCATCTCTTTATTCAAAAGAAAAACCAAAGTGTAGTTCTGTTTTCACGTGTTCACGACACAGTGACCCCACCTCATCTGATGGTAAGGGGAGAGCTCCAGATAGTGTCGACCTCAGAATAACAACTAAAGCAAGTGTCGACGGACGAGCGATGATAATCCCTCGTCAGTCGACACAATTATGCCGGCCTGTTTGAACCGGATATACAGGCGGATACCGGAACGCGGCACACTTACATGAACCACTATGGTAGGTTTTAACACCTTATACGGTGGTCGCTCTCCGGGCGGATACAAATACGTATATCCTACGAGCAGCACAAACATCACAAAACTAGGTAAACAAAGAATAAATTTTACTCAGATCTGTGAATTACCATGAATGTAATAAAGATAATAATTGAAAAGTGAGTAGATATACCTTTACATTTTATTATTCCTTTTCCGAGACATGGTATGGTTGCTATAATTTGGTGCTTTTCGTACACATACGGCCCTCAGGGCAAGTTTAGTTGTTGTGGCGGATTTTATATTCACGGTCGCTTTACAGTCGAATATTCTCCCAGTATGTATATGGCTTTAGTGCACGTGTGCTAGGGTCCTACAGAAGGGTCGGTTTGTTTATATGCTTTCGATGTTTTTCTATTGAATATTAATGCGCGGTCACCCTTGTCTGCTGCTTATTAATTTGTGCTCATTTAAACGTGTTAAGTTAAATTAAAATGGCGGCTAATGAGGTTCTAGCTCAATCAAATAATTATCTGATTGAAAGAGAAAATAACATAATATGATTGCTTTAAATCTTGATATCTCTATAGAGTATTTTGTTGGTAAGTAATAGAAATTTTAATGATTACGTCTTGTTCAGCCAGTGTCGTACTACTAGTGATGTATAAAAAGCTACAAATGACTATGTCATCTTTGGTATTTTATTGCAAACTGCCAGGAAAACTGTAGGAGACTGAAGAACTAACTATTCCGCGTTTTCTTTCTAATAAATTAAATATTCCATTGGGAGTGCAATTGTGCATTTCAAAAATTATCTTACTTTCTACTCTTAAAATCGGTAATAAGAATACTTTTTCCAAGAACGCATAGAATCAACTCGTTCTAAAACGTTTCGGTTTTTTAAGTAACAAATCTTTTTGGAAGAAGTTATGAGTTTCGCTTGTATTTGTTACCTGTTTATTTTACCTCAGGGATAACAATTTACGGCAAAACTTATTTAAGAATTTATAAGGTTACAAACGTGCGAAAGTTGACGATTAATTAAAATTAACTTGCGGTGTAGTTTGAAGAATGTTTTGTGTAACGTACATTGGCTTACGAATATTATTTCTTATATTTGAAGAGAAAGATGAGTTTTGACAGATTTTTTGTGCAACGCCTGTTGGTCGAACGCACAACCCTCCCTATTATTAAGAGTTAATAATTCCCTCCATACTGTAATATCCTGTAAGTTGCACTATGTTACATACACACACACACACACACACACACAAACACCTTTTATCTTCGAAGACCCGTAAGCAGAGGTGGAACCAGTGCCGGATTAAGACAACTTGATGCCATAAGCAATTCACGCTCGTGGGGCCCCCCTACCATAAGTAAACTAACATCAGTCTTTAATCGCGCGGATTTTCAAACAGCTTTACTTTTATGTTTCTGGTGCCCCCCAAGACGTGATGCCCTAAGCAATTGCTTAATTTGCTTATGGGCTAATCCGGCACTGGGTGGAACCAGTGATCCCACTAGTACCCCCGGGGCGAGTCTATCGCCATATCGGGCACAAATTTCTCTTCTCTTCTCAGATTGATACTGAATAGAAAAGACCCAATATCAATTTAATCTGATCTGGGGATCGAACCCGAGACCTCAGCATTGCACTATGATATTATAATATGGAATGCAATCAGCCCTGTATTATATACTGCCCACTGCTGAGCACGGGCCTCCTCTACTACTGAGAAGGGTTAGACCTTAATCCATCACGCTGGCCTAGTACGGATTGGCAGACTTTACATACCCTCGAAATTCTTATGGAGAATTCTCAGGTAAGTAGGTTTCCTCGTGTTGTTTTTCTACACCGGTAAAGCGAATGATAATTAATTGATTAGCAGCACACACGTAACTTCGAAAAGTCAGACGTGTGTCCCTTGGGTTTGAACCTCCGGACATTGTCTCGGCACACCGTTTCGTTCCCAACTAGGCTATCGTCCACATTAGCCTATCGTTCACTATAATACATACATACATACATAAACTCACGCCTTTCTCCCATTGGGGTAGGCAGAGACTATGGAGCGCCAAGTGCTACGATCCAAGCATACCTCTTTCGCTTCTTCCACAGTCATCAGTCTCTTCATACATGCTCGTCGGTTACGAGAACTCTTTATTTGACCCTTCCTTAAGAGGAACTCGTTCACTATAATATAATTTTTATAAATACATAAATTTGTCTGTCGCTGTTGAAAAATACCGTAATCCAGTCAGCATAAAAAGAAGTCAACTCACTAATCACCCGAAATGAACATAAATATTTGGGCAATTTCTTTTACAAACTCAGCCGAGATCTCATGCGGCAGATAAAAGCTTCGTTAGACTAAATCTTGCGAATGACCTCAAAATCACAAAGTTTAAAAAAGGTCTACGCCGCACAGATACAAGTATATTAAGCTAGCTTTTGAACGTAGCTTTGCTTTGACTTTCTTTTAAATAAATGGCTCATTTCTTAAATTTTCTATAATTAAAAACTTTAAGAAGTGTAGCCTAGATTATTCCCTCAAGTACCATACTTATCCATAAAACTCTTGTAAAATGTAGTTCAACCATTTAAGAAAATAGCTCGTACAATAAAAAAGACAGACAGAAAATTTTAAAGGTTAGAAAAAACGTCTAGTCTGAAATTGAAGACTTTTATTTATTTATGTTGATGAAAGCAATTATTTCGAAGTCAGACATTCTAATTTTGTTTAGATATAAGTAAGTAAGTAAGATACTATTTATTCTCAAGATAAAAACTAAGCCAATTTACTGTAATTAAGATCCTTTGTATTGCCGTCTCTTTTTTGCTACGACGCCATTGCTGTAGCTATCTCACTCTTTTATATTTCGTGTAAATTGGGTAATTTATAACACGCGTGTTACATACAAGGTTTTGCCCACAATTGCGCTTGATGTAGGTTAGTACTTAGTCTTGATTAGACGAAGTGCGTTTGAGCATATTTAGGTCTACCAGTATATCTTATCCATCCAAGTTCTGCATATTACAAGAAACATTTCGAATTCAATAAAATTTTGTTCAGAGGTTTATTTTCTCCCCTCATTTTTGTGAGGCCGAATGTCTCGGTGGCGTAGTTGTTTTTTTGAGTGATACGACTGCCGCTTTGAGGTCCTGGGTTCTCTGGTCGTGCAGTGATTTTGAGTTCTTGTCAGTATCAGCCCAGAGTCTGGAATTTATCTAGCCCTCTATCACATCATCGTACGGAATATATTCCAAAATGGGTGTCCTGGTTGCACCTCTGTCCATCCGTTCAGGGGATACAAGGCGTAAGAAGATATTGTGTATTTTCTTGTTTAAAAAAAACAGCAATAAATCTACCTATCTTCCGTACCTTTTAAAATTACCGGTACAAAATACATCCGCTAAAACATAAAAATGCCGACGCATTAACAGACGGTTAATTAAGACTAAAACGCTAGTAAAACTCACACAATACCATTCTTGGAGTGGCGATAAAGGCCGGGCCACCGCGGCGCCAAATTGAATAAGAAAATAAAACGGCGAATAAAACGCAGCGGTAAAACAAACGTAAACGCGGTTACTCGCGTCTGCACTCGGTGCTTAATGAAATGTCTTAGGGTGCGAGCACAATGGCTTCGGTTCGATTTTATTACTCTCGATCGTGGAGTTGATTGCTGTGACAGATTGACCAGTGTATCTCGAGGAATAGATATGTCCGTCGCGAAGAGGTCATGGGATATACAGTGGAGGTTAAAACTCTATTATAAGTACCACTTGAATTTTTACAGTTATAAGCAATTCTCGTTTAATTATTAATATCATAATACATAAAAATATTTTATAGTCACACACGAGAAACAGACAGAAAACCGTTTTATTTCAAAAACCTGGTGCTGTTCCTTCTATTTTTCACCTTACGATAATTGTCAGGCGAATTAATAACCATTAAAAACCATGTCTATATAGTGTCGAGTAACTGGAACTATACGATGTCTACACGCCTCATCACAGAGAGGAAGTACCACCCTATTCTAGCTTGACGACACTGAACCATAAAATTTTACAGCTTTCACGACTTCGTTAACGTGACGTGTTAATTTCAGACAGTAAAGACAGGCCGTACACTATGCGACGGTTGCCCAGACATTCCCATTGAATTTCATGTTACAAATTGGGTTGAATAGATAGTTGCGTATTAACTTATTGTTTTACGGAGGGAGAGTTCTTCAGATATTTACACCCGACTGGATATCGGCTGTATACAATATTATGTATACCTCTATTGAGGTTCGTTTTCAAAGGTCGCTGTGTCCGCTGGTATAGTAAGATGCACAGATTTTGCCAAATGTTTGTCAAAAAGCTGATAATATCTAGCAAACACTTCTTTTTAAATATATAATAAAATAAGCGCGACATATTTGCAAATAGCCACATCCTAAATGTTATTATCATCTCTACATTTAATATTGAGTATAAGAAGCAAAATGTATACGTTTCATTTTTCACAGTCTGTTGAGAATTGAAGGGCATCGTAGATCGATATTAGAGGGTAAACAGATAGTTACTATGCCGCGGTTGCGAAAAATAATCCTGAGTACCCTTAATATATTTTACCTGAGCTTTGATGGAGGCACCTCTGGTTTCAACAATATTAATTAAACATTTGTGTGGCTTCGCATTGGCTTGTTTTATTGCGTGGATAATGTTGTAACTTACTCGTACTTTTTATACATAAACTAGATCCTGTCTGCGGCTTCGCCCGCGTTTAAAATGCGCATTATTTACACTGCTTAAAAATCCTTCAGACCGAAAAACTACACTGCATATGCTTTACCATAAGGTAGGTAGACATAACTTACCTACCCTTACCGTACACAGTAAAAATGACTTGAGTAAAAGTTTATAAACAAATTTTACAACAAAAGTTTACAATACCATATTTTATTACTTCAGTCCGCCAAATCCTTTTCTAGTTACCTAAAGCTTAATAACTTTATTTAGACTACAATACCTAGCGGTTATTTTTACCGTTATAACAAAGGCTGCATCACGAGGCTCGTTAGCGTCGAGTACGCAATGATTTATCGCCAGTATCCGGTGTACAAACGACTCGTTTCCTGCCAATAAGCCGATGGCTGCGTAGCACGAAAGCGTTTATTATTTCACTATGGCTAATGGGAGCTCGGTAACCGGCTTATAAAAGTAATAGGAATTGATGAAACGTTAAAAGTTTAGGTCCCGAAAATCCTAATAATGCTATAGGTTAGTCCCTTAAATTATATTTCGTACGTTATTTTATATGCAACAGAAAATAATCCACCACCACAATACCAGCCCTGTATTATATACTGGCCACTGCCGAACTCGAGCCTCCTCTACTACTGAGAGGGGTTAGGTCTCAGTCCCCCACGCTGGTCTAGTGCGGACTGTCAGACTTCTCATACCTTTGAACTTCTCATGTATGCAGATTTCATCACGATGTTTACAGAAAATAATACGAAAAAAAAAATCTTCTGTGACATCAGCATAAAATTTGATGAAAAATAAATCAGTTACTCATATAATAATACTATCGTGAGCAAAAGTGGGGGCGTGGAAGGCATATCGCGCTATCTCTATCGCACGTAAGCAGGTTTATGTCCGGAGACATTTGGTGACGTCACAGTCTGATATTACTGTTATTTGACAATTACCCCTTCTACCAAATTTCAAAGCTTTATAACATACTTATTATTACGCCAATTTTAAAACTTATTTTTCCTTTAGATTTTTGCATAAATTTTTGTCAAATGTGTTTAAAAAAGAATAGTCATCTAACCTAACGTAAGAGAGTTTGGAAAAGCTGATACAATAGTATTTTAGGACACTTGTATTATGTAAATTGCTCTAACATATTAACACGAATTATTATATAGTTGCAGTAATAAGTAATACGTGTGATTAATCAACATGTTGAAATATGGCCTTAATTGAACTGTTGCGTTGAGTTACACGATGTGAGTGGGATGATCAATACTTACTCAAATTAATTCTTTACTATCAAAAGTGCAACATTAAGAACCAAAAATAACTCCAAATCGTAATGCAGTAACATTAAAATTTGCGGTTTGCACAATACATTTTTACGCATATTGTAACAACTATTGGTTATGATTTTACGACCCGTCCAATGCCTTACATCAATATCCTTGAGAGGAAAAGCAAAATCTATACCTAATATTCCCAAAGGTAGAAATACGATCACAGTCCCTGTTCGCTACTAGACAATAGAAATATATATAACAAGCGAAGGGAATATAAATGGAAGCGATAACTTATTCAAAAATTACTTTGCACTAGTTGCGCCTCTGCCTACCCCTTCGGGGATAACAGACGTGAGTGTATATGTATGTATGTATGTACTTTTTAATAAAACTTCTGTCATAAAACTGCATGCCACTATTTTGATTATTGCTGCATCACTCGGAGCCCCTTGTGTGCCCTGAATATCTAGACTACTCACGAAATAATGACCACTGTCCACCGAAAGTTGATCGCAGTTTACAGAGGACAGCTCTCGCCCCTAGGGATGAATACTAGAAGTACAATAACAACTAGTAAAATATTTACACTTAACTGTTTGATGCGCAAATGCAGTAACAAAACGATTACAATACAATTTAATTACGAGTTAAGGATTGATGGGAAAATTTGTAAGGCTACCTAGAATTTCAAATAAGGTATTATACCTAATCTATCTACAAGGGCGGATCCAGGGGGGGGGTCATGGGGGTCATGACCCCCCCCTGGGCTGAGTCCAGAACCTAGGTAGACCACTAATTAAAATTATTAAACATAATGTTTTTATATATTTTTTGTCACAATATAGATTTTATTTAAATACTTTAAATATTTAATTAATCTATTCATATAAAAGTCTTAGTCCTGACTGACAGATCAACGCACAGCCTAAGCCGCTAAACGTAGAGACCTGAAACTTGGAGGGTGTGTTCCTTGTATGACGTAGGCTTCTGATAAGAAAGGATTTTCCGATATTCTACCCCTAAGGGGATGAAAAAGGGGGCAAAGTTTGTATGGGGCAACGCGATTCCTTGGTCCAATCTAATTCAAATTTAGCATAAACTTTTTTGATACAATTGATGGGGTTGATTCCTAATGGGGTTAAAAAGGCGTAGAAAGTTGTTTTGGCATTGATTTGCTTCGAAGTATCAGTAAGATATCAATACTCCTTATAGGTCGGATAGTGTGTAGGGAAGAGAACAAAAAATCGGTTGCACCAAATAACCGATTTTTGAATGCAATTGATTTTATATTCAAGGATTTTGTTATCGTATGTAAATAGAGTTAGATTATTATCAAATCTGACACATTACAATCAAGAGGATTTTTTATTATAATAGTTTTTGTTAGTCGTTCATTTTGATTTACCGATAGAATTTCACGATTATCCTTTCATAACATTTAAATTGGTTATTGAACATTACAAAGAAATAATGTGTGTACTGAAACACAAATCACAAATTTAGTGGTACAGTTTAAATTATTTACTTTGGAGATCTTCATTTTCTGTCTTCTATATCTAAATTTAAATATCTAACTCATTGTTCAAATATGTTTGTAAAACACTTAGACTAATATAGACAGAGCATGAGCCGCAGAAAACCTGTCACAAAAAGTCTACCAAAATTGGTAGACTTGCTCGTTACGTACGCCAGTATCAATTCAATCACTGGACCGTTACGACCTCACAAAATTAATAAAAATGTGCGGGTTTATGCTATAAAATTGTGTCGCAATTAAGTAGGAAAGTATCATAGTAACACCATAATCACTGTCCACCGATAAGTTTTGTTGTTTAACCACTATTTTAAGAGTAAACATGATATTATTATTTCATAGATTCGAGGCGGCTCAGACACCCCGGTGTTGCCAGTTTATTACTGGGGCAATTTGCTGGAATGTTGGGAGATTGTACATTTAGCTATTCGTGTTAATTTTCAATGCTCTGCAAACATCGTCAAATCATTTAATTCACGTATAACTATGGTAAATTATTACCCTAGTGAATAATATTTGTAGGGTGTCTTGAGTACGTAATAAGAGATTTTATTGAAAAAGACTGCATAGTTACATCTTCCTCCATTCCGCATAGTTACTAAGTCTCAAAATAAATAGTTTGTCGGTCATACCATTTTAAGTAATACCACTAATTGTAGTCAACAACATCAAATAAGTTTGTTGAAAGTAAAAAAAATTGGTGCGTCTACGAATGTACGCGCGTGAGAAGTTATATTTCTTTGGCATCATTAAAAAATAAATTTTGATTGCATGCAAAAATAATTAATTACAATAAAATGATAAAAGCACTGGAAAAGGATAGTCAACACAGTCAATTAAGTTCAGTTTAAATTTGAAATATTAAATAGATGTATATATATATTAAAAATATAATTTAGAGAATAATAAATATGTATGACGTAATTTGTACTAACTATTATAAGATTCTTAATTTTAAATATTTATTATTGACTAGCTTTTGCCCACGGCTTCGCCCGCGTTAATAAGTTTTTCCGGGCTAAAAGTACATACATAAAAACCTTCCTGTTGAATCACTCTATCCAACACATTCATTTGGATAAAGATTAATATTATGACGTTGATACAACTCTTAACAAATAATGCATTAATTTCGACCAAATTTGATTACCATAAAAACGGTTCTATAGAGTTAATCTTAAAAGATAGACATATACTGTCGCGGAAATTTTTTTAGATCATTTTAAGAGGAATAATTCTTTGATACATATATTTTTAATTCTTTGATACATATATTTTTGGTATCTTGAACCGTTTTCGCAGCGCACGCAATGGAAGTCCTCAAGGATGAATAATTTTCCCCGTTTTTTTCACATTTTACATTATTTATTCGCTCCTAATAGTTGCATCGTGATGTTATATAGCCTAAAGCCTTCCTCGATAAATGGTCTATTCAACACAAAAAGAATTTTTCAATTCGAACCAGTAGTTCCTGAGATTAGCGCGTTCAAACAAACAAACAAACAAACAAACTCTTCAGCTTTTTAATATTAGTATAGATATATATATCTAGAAATAGGGATTCATTTTTATATATATAAAAATGAATCCCTATTTTCCTTGGTCACGGCATCACGCGTGAACGGCTGGACTGATTTTGTTATTTCTTTTTTTGATGTGTTTATTATTGTCAGGAGAAGGTTCTTATGAAAGAAAAAATTAAGAAAATTGCGCGGAAAAACGGCTGGACCGATTTTAATGAAATTTTTTTGTGTGTCTCCAAGAGGATTCGAGAATAGTTTAGATTACAATTCTATCTGGTAGGTAGCGCTGTACTCGGGTTCTAGGATTTTATTTCCTTTTTAGGGCAGGACGTCTGTCGGGGCCGCTAGTATACTATACAATCTTAGCTGCCTCAGTGGCGTAGTTGTATTACAGTACGACTGCAAAGCTGAGGTCTCGGGTTCGATCCCCGGGTCGGACAAAGTGATATTGAGTTTTTCTATTCAGTATCAGCTCAGAGTCTGAAATTTGTGCCCGATATGGCGATAGGCTCGCCCCCTATCACATCACGGGACGGAATAATAGCGAAAAGTGGGTGCACTAGTTGCGCCTCTGCCTACCCCTTCGGGGATAACAGGCGTGAGTGTATATGTCTGTAATCTTAGCTGGCTGGTATGACAATTCAAATCTTTCGCGACGCGATAGCTTTGTAAGAACGTCTAACCAAAAATTGAAAAGTCGGCTACATAATTACAAATATTTGTCATATTTTCTATACATTATAAGAAATAATATCATACTTATTTAACATATTTGATTTAAAATTGTAAAAATATACTGAAATAAGTAATAACATCTTGACTCTTATATCAACGCGACGCTTTTATAGTGTTGTATTTTTCAGTTTATGAGCGTAATGTTTCGAAAGTTTTAAATCGCTTGGTAACGAAACGTAAACGATTACTTAAAAAAAAACTAAACTTTGGATGCAAATAAAACACAGCTGTATATTTAAAAATTATGTTTTACCTTAGACTAATATAGACAGAGCAATGCGAACATGCAATACGCTTCGCAGCCTGTCACAACTCACACAGAGATGCACGATGTGTGAGTGTGCGTCGTGTAGTTACTCGCCGGCAAACGGTCAAGATTGCGCGTGTAGGGATACCTATTCTAGATAATTTACCCAAGTTTCTTTGTACTTTTGTTGAAAGAATTGGGCAAATAAAACAATGATTTTGTTTATGTTCTCAAATCATCTATGTTTTTATGGTTTACAAAAACAGTTAAATTCTGAAAATTCTGCAATTTAAAATACTAAAATCTTGGCCGTAGCTAAAAGTCGTGCGAGTTGCAGTCAAAGTGTTAAAATATTAAAATCCGTCTCTTTGTGTTTGCTTCCGAAAATTTGTTCTTTTAAATTTGACGTTGTGATTTATATTTGAGCAATTTACAAATGTATTAACATCTTACTTGCAAATATGTTTTGATTATTGAAGTTGTACTTCTTTCAACGCGTTATGAAAAAATGATGAGAGTGAAATTTTACGATGCGCGCGCATGTGTAACACAAAATTCTCACGGGAGAAGTTGCCCGAAAAAGGTTGAAGCTGTTTAATGAAAACTTTTTGTCAAAAATGTAAAGTAAATATTAAATTAAGAAAACAATAAATATTTAAATAATGAATAAACTTAAATTCAATTTTTGAATTTATTAATTTACTTTTAAAATATTGAATAATCAATAATGAATATTTAAAATTAAGAATCTTATAATAGTTAGTACAAATTACGTCATACATATTTATTATTCTCTAAATTTTTTTATTAATTATATACATCTATTTAATATTTCAAATTTAAACTGAACTTTATTGACTGTGTTGACTATCCTTTTCCAGTGCTTTTATCATTTTATTGTAATTAATTATTTTTGCATTCAATCAAAAAATATTTTTTAATGATGCCAAAGAAGTATAACTTCTCACGCGCGTACATTCGTAGACGCACCAATTTTTTTCACTTTCAACAAACTTATTTGATGTTGTTGACTACAATTAGTTTTTTTTTTTTTTTTTTATTTGGCCATCTTCGGCGCATTAGGGACGGCTGCGGGCTTCCTCCGACTCACGTCTAAGTTGTCTTCCGCAACCGCCCCTGTGCGTACCGCTGTTGCGGTCCTTTTCCTGTTGTTGTTGCGGGGGCTCAGAAGCCCCCGCACACCGAGGGACGCCCCTGGCGTCCGAGGCAGCGTGAGACATGCTGCCGTCCATCACGGGGGTCACAGAAGTTGGCTAGACTAATAGGTGGGCGGCACCTCCCGCCCACCCGTGACCCCCGGAGGCCCCTATTCGTCGCCTTTTACGACAGGCAGGGGATACCGTGGTGGAATTCTCCAAACGCCCCCAATCCACAGGGCACGATCAGTCGTCCACCCGACGCCTCCTACGTCTCGTCTGGCGGCGGGAGGGATCACGACTTCGCTGGCGATCCCTCTCGGCACTCTCCTTCCGCGAGAGGACCGCCTCGCAGAAGTGGGCCACCGCCTGCCAGGCCTCCCGGCCGCTGACCATGGAAGCGACCACGGCCGGCAGCGAGAGGTCTTCTCCGACGACTGCTCTGAGAGCGCTGCGTTCTTCATCCCAGGCTGGCCAACACTCCAACGTATGTTGGGCCGTGTCCATTGGGCAGTTGTCACAATAGTGACACACGGCCGACTCCTCTATCCCCACCACCTGAAACAGGAACTCACCGAAGCAGCCATGCCCGGTGAGCACCTGCGTCAGGCGGTATGTTGCCGCTCCGTGGCGCCTGTCCAGCCATTCGGCAAAGACAGGACGCACTGCCTCTACGACCCTGTGCCCCCACGACGGGGACTCCAGCCTGAGACGCCACTCCTCTACGGCGGTTCGCCGTAAGGAGGCCCTCTTGGTCTCCACCTCCTTCAGGGTGACTACAATTAGTGGTATTACTTAAAATGGTATGACCGACAAACTATTTATTTTGAGACTTAGTAAATATGCGCAATGGAGGAAGATGTAACTATGCGGTCTTTTTCAATAAAATCTCTTATTACGTACTCAAGACACTCTACAAATATTATTCACTAGGGTAATATTTTACCATGATTATACGTGAATTAAATGATTTTACGATGTTTGCAGAGCATTGAAAATTAACACGAATAGCTAAATGTACAATCTCCCAACATTCCAGCAAATTGCCCCAGTAATAAACTGGCAACACCGGGGTGTCTGAGCCGCCTCGAATCTATGAAATAATAATATCATGTTTACTCTTAAAATAGTGGTTAAACAACAAAACTTATCGGTGGACAGTGATTATGGTGTTACTATGATACTTTCCTACTTAATTGCGACACAATTTTATAGCATAAACCCGCACATTTTTATTAATTTTGTGAGGTCGTAACGGTCCAGTGATTGAATTGATACTGGCGTACGTAACGAGCAAGTCTACCAATTTTGGTAGACTTTTTGTGACAGGTTTTCTGCGGCTCATTCTCTGTCTATATTAGTCTAAGATTTATTAACTAGCTTTTGCCAGCGGCTCCGCCCGCGTGAAAGAGTGTTTTCGGGATAAGAGTCCCGTTTTATATTTCACGGGGATAAAAAGTAGCCTATGTCCTTTTTCAAGTTCTAAAATATCTGTGTACCAAATTTCATTTAAATCGGTTCTGTAGTATTGGCGTGAAAGCGCGACAGACAGAGTTATTAATTTCGACCGAATTTTATTACCATAAAAACGGTTCTAGTGAGTTAACCTTAAAAGATAGACATATACTGTCTGGGACATTTTTTTAGATCATTTCAAGAGGAATAATTCTTTCGTACATATATTTTTGGTATCTTGAACCGTTTTCACAGCGCACGCAATGGAAGCCCTCAAGGATGAATAATTTTCCCCGTTTTTTTCATATTTTCCAGTATTTCTTCGCTCCTAATAGTTGCATCGTTGATGTTATATAGCCTAAAGCCTTCCTCGATAAATGGTCTATTCAACACAAAAAGATTTTTTCAATTCGAACCAGTAGTAGGTACCTGAGATTAGAATACCTACTTTTTACTTTTCAAAATTAAATTATAACTTCTTGTGACTTGACCACGACTATGTGACCCCCCCCTGGCGCCAAAGCTGGATCCGCCCTTGTCTATCTATGCTAATATTTTAAAGAGGTATCGTGAGTTTGTTTGTAAAAAGTAATCTCTGTAACTTCTGAACCGATTTCAATGAAATTTAGTATGGATGTATTTTGAGATCC
Source organism: Lapara coniferarum (assembly GCA_949316025.1). Classification (NCBI taxonomy): domain Eukaryota; kingdom Metazoa; phylum Arthropoda; class Insecta; order Lepidoptera; family Sphingidae; genus Lapara; species Lapara coniferarum. The sequence continues at coordinate 811,544 of OX438919.1, read as the reverse complement.
CGGCAAAATATAAAGCGGAACTTTTATCCCGGAGAAACTTTCTCACGCGGGCGGAGCCGCGCGCCATAGCTGTTTTTTATATGGCACTACGCTTAATGTCTGACAATGGCTAGTAAAATTTAACTACGCAGTTATTTGAAGTTCAAAGCTCTGGTTATTGATTGGTACTCATTTAAGGATAGTATCAGGCAAGCGGCTTTCTCTTGCCTTTCATATATATATATATATATCTATACTAATATTATAAAGCTGAAGAGTTTGTTTGTTTATTTGAACGCGCTAATCTCAGGAACTACTGGTTCGAATTGAAAAATTCTTTTTGTGTTGAATAGACCATTTATCAAGGAAGGCTTTAGGCTATATAACATCACGATGCAACTATTACGAGCGAAGAAATAATGGAAAATGTAAAAAAAACGGGGAAAATTATTCATCCTTGAGGGCTTCCATTGCGTGCGCTGCGAAAATGGTCCAAGATACCAAAAATATATATATGAAAGAATTATTCCTCTTGAAATGATCTAAAAAAAAGTCCGCGACAGTATATGTCTATCTTTTAAGATTAACTCACTAGAACCGTTTTTATGGTAATCAAATTTGGTCGAAATTAATGCATTATTTGTTAAGAGTTGTATCAGCGTCATAATATTAATCTTTATCCAAATAAATGTCTTGGATAGAGTGATTCAACGGGAAGGTTTTTATGTATGTACTTTTAGCCCGGAAAAACTTATTAACACGGGCGAAGCCGTGGGCAAAAGCTAGTATATATATATAAAAAACTATGACTCGGTCACGTGGTGCAAGAATGGACATCGCTAGAACGAGTACTGTTCAGATATACAGGTTCAAACCACCACCACCACCCCAAATACCACTGCAAATAGAGTTTACGGCGAAATAATTATTCATTCCTTTGGTTAGTATTAAGAATGTTTGTAATACTTACAAACATTCTTAACTTATCTTAAGATATCTAAGATATCTTATCTTCTATAATTGTTGACTTATCCTTATTCAGTTAAACAACACCCCTCATTCATTTATAGATAAGCTTTAAAATCCTCTAAGCGCAAATCCCGCCTAGAGCCCATTAACGTACCTTAACCGTAAACGCAACGCTAACGTCATTACGTTACGTTTTAGTAAAGACGCGTTAGGTTTACGAGCGAGTGGGGATCATCCGACATGTCGCGCGGTCATACCCCATAAATTTCCTTTTATGGACAGGACCGCACTTTAGATTCAAATTGTGGGCTTTTGTCCCACGTGTCGTTGACAACAGAGGTCGTTCTGGGAAAATTGGGTCACGTGACAAAAGGTTTTATAAGTAAAATTAAATTTACATTATAATATTCGTACCATCTGCTCTTCATACTCGACACTGGTGGAATTTACGTTTTCATGGATTAGAAAATTCAGAAATGGAAACAGAAAAACCCTATAGATGTTACCTACACCAAAAAGTGGTAAAGTTTCCTAATTTGCGACTTTATTTGTATGGAGTAATCTTTATAACACAATCTCAAAAATATTTCACTAATAAAAAGCAATCATCAAGAAACTTGAATTCATTCGTTAGTTGCTTAAAGGCGAACTGCCTGATTTCAAGACAGTTTAACCTTACAAGGCGACTCGCAAAAACAAGCTACAGCACTGTGTTCCTCATTCAATGTAGCTACTTTACTAGAATACGTGTCAATTTAGCAGCGAACAGTAGGTACATATTTCACAAAATCCCAGCCAGACACAGAATTCGTTCACTCATACAAAAGGTCTCTAAAATCTCGGTCCGTACAGAATGACGCATGAATCCGTCTTCCCGTCAGTCAGTGTCAAATTCATCTCGCTTAGAAACGTATCGATCTACAACCGTTGCTCGCTATTCTTAAAGTTCGTTGAAATTTATAGGAATTTGCTATTGGAATGAAAGATTTATAATGATGTAATATTGTGTATTTTACTCATGTATATTCTTTAATAATGTACTGTATTGTGCTGAGAAATAAACTGATTTATTATTATTATTATTATATTATTTATTATTTTATTCTGGCATGGTTAAAGTAAGTGGATTTATGGTATAGTACAAATATAATGGTGCTCAATGGTTGGTAGAATTACACATGCGTATCTTACTTTTCACGGGCTGATACCAAATCTCGCATCACCAGTTACTGAATACTGTCGTGGCATTTTCGTCATGTGTATGGGTTTAATTCCCAGTGAGATAAAAATAAGTATTGTATCGTTAGATTCTTTCACTGGTTGTCAAATAATATTATATTTTATGTAAGCAGGCACAGAATTACACAAGGATGTGAAAGACCGACGACGCTTTATAAAGCAGAAGCTAACTGATTATGTTTTTCTAAGGGCAATTAATATTACCTATAGTCGCGGATCATTTTACTCTATAGTTTGAAGTGTATAGTATTTAGGTACGACCGTGTGCTACAACTATAACTTAAATAACTATTACGGAACGCGCTACCCAATCGGATGTGATCTTTTATCGGAAACGTTGACAACTCGGAAAGTTGCTTGCACCGAGCTTAGCCTAGTTTAGTTTCGTTTTTGACGGAGTTCATAAAATTATAAAGTTAGCAAAGTAACAGTTTTATAATATTATTTTACAGGGTTTCTGCACTACGTAATCGTTTTTGTTGAGTTTCAACTTCTTAATCTTCCTATGAGCTCAATTGTGTTGACTGTTCTTTCTTGATAAGGTACTCCATGCCATTTCTTAATTTTTCGGCTGTTTTACTAGGTACTGGCTGATGAACCTCAGTGGGGCATGGGTTCCATCAGCCGGTACCTAGTAATACATGGGCATATCCACTGTAGAGCTGCTCCTGATGCTCAGTGAAGTGTCATAGCCGCAGTACGATACACCTTATTTCGAGAAAACTATTGACCCTCATAATTGATCCTGATCGAAGCAGTGCTAGGTATAGAAATTCTATCTACAGCATTAAAATAGCAATTTCAATTATACAAACATTGTATATTCATATATACATATACATATACACTCACGCCTATTGTCCCCGAAGGGGTAGGCAGAGGCGCAACTAGTGCACCCACTTTTCGCCGACATTCTGTCCCATGATGTGATAGGGGGCAAGCCTATCGCCATATCGGGCACAAATTCCAGACTCCGGACTGATACTGAATAGAAAAACTCAATATCACTGCCCGACCCAGGGATCGAACCCGAGACCTCAGCTTTGCAGTCGTACTGTAATACAACTACGCCATCGAGGCAGTCATTGTATATTCCTGAATAAAAAATACTATTATGTCTGAGATACATCAAGTAACGGATAGGGCACTCGACGAAATGTGGGTGCAGTAGTTCGTTTACGGATAGCGGCGTCAGTTAATGTACACATCATATATATGTCGGAGCGGCGGGTATTTTGAAATAATAATCGTGCAAAAAACTAGTCGAGATGTCAAATTGTTGGTACAAATAGGGTGCCTCGCATTTGAAAAGGCTCACAAGAGACTGCTCTTGTGAGCCTTTCAACTGTGCGGAGTTCCAAAAATAAGTTTGGAACATCCAGAAATAAAGGATGAACAACAATTTGGAATTTTACTCTCACATCATGGGTTATGATGATGAGGTGGAACTCTGTGACGTCGGCAGAGCTGACGTCACCTCTTTTTAAAGAATTCTAGACCTTCTGATCTGTCATATATAATATTTACACTAGCTTATGCTTGGCAATATTTCACATTTATGTTTTCCATGACATTTTATTTACATTAATATTAGAGTGAGGAAAGATTTGTATTTTTGTATGTTTGTAATGAATAAACTCAAAAACTACTGAAAAAAAAAATTCACCAATATAAAGCTACATTATCAACGAGTAGGATATAGGGTACTTTTTATCCCGAGAAAATATAATGCGGGACTTTATCCCGGAAAAATTCATTCAAATGGGCGGAGCCGCGAACAAAAGTAAATTTTTTTATTGCATTGAATGACGAGACGATCATGCCGTTCACCTGACGGTAAGCGACATGAACACCCATAAACAGTAGCAACATCATCCAGCACTTTGAGTTACAAAGTACTGTGTGGCATTATACTGCACTCGTCGTCCTGGGACATAAGATGTTAAGCCTCATTATGTCCTGTAGTTACACCGGCTTGTCAATGTCTTTTAAACCGGAACACAACAGTGCATGCACACTGCTGCTTGGCAGTAGAAATAGACATTGCGGTGATACCCACCCAGACAGACTCTTACATATGAGAGACCTACCAGCAGTAAAGTTTAATAGTTTAGTTTTTAGTATTAGTTTGTAATATAGAGAGCTTATAATAAGAATTCATGGGTAAAGTTTTGTCTTATCGCGTCTGTAATTTTATTTACAGAGTTATGTTGAAAATAAATAAGACTAATCTATTAATTCACGAAAGTATTTCCCAATAGGCGGATAAACGATATCCATTAAAATTTAGTATTAAGTATTCATACCTCTTTTATTAAATCTTCTTTGTATCCTTTTAATTTGAGTCTGAATTCAATGACTTCGTAAACTACGTATCTTTACTTTGTAATGACTGTATTCAAAGCCGATCATCGCATTAGCCTCTATATTGAGTTATTATTTGCTCAATTTGATACTATCATTGATACTTTTTTGTGCGATACAGCCTCTTACTTTACTGATCGTTTCTGCATAGCTGTTAGCTGACCTTTTGTAGACAAAATTATTTTGCCTTTGTTAACGAGGTTCGCTGAAATCGGGAAAAGCTATTAAAAATTTAGGCATCTCAAATAAATCTGCATTTTGAGATCAAATTCGCGTGAATGTGTTTCGAGTGACAGTATTAGTGTCCTAATACCAAGTTATTAGAAACTGCAACGGTTTTGATTTAAATAAAAATATGTACCACTGACTTTACAGAAATACTTTCACAAAAAATATCACCAAGCGAACGACCGGCACGAAGGCAATGACCAACTGACTCGAACTGTCAAACGTTCTATGCTTTTATAGCAAAAATTGTAGATCATGTCATTAATACCCGCACAAAAAATATTTTTGCCCTAACAAAGTATAATATTATGTCCCATGCAATAATATCCAGGCACAAATTCCAAGTCCGCACAGATCATTTTTTTTTTCAATAGTATAAACACAAATTTCTACGTAGCCGTCATGTGATAATCAATCTCTGGACCTCGTGGTTTACCGAGCAGGTACAGTACCATTAGACGAAGGAGGCAAACTAATTAAACTTGAAGCTAATCGATTTAACTTGTAATTGGAGCTATAAGATCACTACCCTCCGTTCATTACCATCTCCTAATCTAACACACATGTATTAATGTATTTTGGAGACGAAGTTGTGGGCCGCATTAAGGTTTTTTTCCAAACACTCGCCCCCACATTTCACGGTCCCTAACTACACTCGGGGGCCACATTCCGCCTGCCTTAACGCACTTATATTAGCTCCATTAACCAGGGTCGTATTTGGCCGACTGTGGGGGATAATTGATGTAAATAATTGATTGCAAATGTTAGTTAAGCTTGCCTATTTTTGGGGTAAGAATAGTTTCTTTGTGTCGTAGCTATTGTTTGTACCTTCATAAATCTGAAAGGTGATTTAATTTGTGTAGTTATAACAAAGGTTTTTCTTTTTATCTTACCACACTGCGCCTGATGGTATGCACTAGTGGAAGATGTGTAAATACTATGCGCTTTAGGTTTCTCCTATTCGAGAATCTGTCTGGGTTGGTAGTGCTTTTTCTATTTGTAACACCAAGCAGTAAGTAAACACGGTATCGTAGTTTAAACGAAATTGTTACCAGATTAAGTATAATTGGGAATTCAATACGTAGCATTTAATGACAGAGGGAGCCCGGGCGACAAATATAGTGACCTGCCATATAATATTGTAATTTACAATTCTGCTATGATTATTAACTATTGTGAGGATGGGATTAGCGTCAGGAAAGTAATCTGTTGGTTTTTTCTATGGTTCAGTGCTTTACACACTCGCGAATTTTATCCCCGAATGTGTGGAAAGAGGTGTAATGCATTCACTTTTGACAGTTGGTATTCCGTCCCATGATTTGGTACAGTGCAAGCCTACCGCCATGTCGGGCACAAATTCCAGACTGAGAGCTAATTGAATAGAAAATCATGATATCACTTTGCCCAACCCGAGATTCGAGCCCGAGAATTCAGACCGGTATTCCGCGCACGGAATGCAACCTCGCCAACGGGTCAATCTTAATGTCAGAGATAATTGTTTTTTTCGCCCGCCCCGCGTAGAGTGCGCCTCTGGCTCCCAGATACTACCTAATTAGACCAACACCATTCAGGTTCAAACAGAATGAATGAGTTAGAGGTGAGGTTAGTGCTAGGTTCCTATTTTTACCCGACTGCGAAAGAAGAAGGGTTATTCACAGATTCATTGTGAGGGGAAGAATGTAGTACCATAGACTAATGTTGGCACATATTTTTGATACCGTAGCAGTATAACAATAAAGGATCGTAATGCCTAGTAATTATTATTAATTGGTGTCAGCCGTAGTCCTAACCATCTTCCACATGCCTGATCCTTAATCAGTCGTTTAAAAGCAACGTATTATGTTCTTAATCAAAGAAGTCGATCTCGGGTTTATTGTCTTAGAGTTTAATTATCTTTAGGGGCTTGAAGTTTTATGATCTTATTTGACGTTTTTTTTACATTCAAGTCTTCGAGGAGTTTAATTAAACTTGATTCGCGAAGATATACAATACAAAGGTGGTAGTTTATCTCTTTATGACGAATTGTTAAGCATAAAATTTTAATTGCTAAATATAGTACTCGATTTTTGAATTTGTCTGATATCATACACTACGCTCACACTAATGAGATGATTATAATATTAAACAATTTCATGTTTTATTCTTATCTCTTATTAGTAGTGCTCGCGGCTCCGCCCGCGTGAAAAAGTTTTTCCGGGATAAAAATATTTTCCCGTGATAAAAAGTAGCCTATAGCACTCAGGAGTAAAGTAGCTTCCTATTAATAAATAATAATAAATAAATAATAATTTATTTCCAACATAGCCAATACAAGCACAAAGTAACAAAAATCCCATCAAAAACATAAATGTGAAATGTGGAAGCCAAGTCTAACATTAAGAATATGCGTGCTGGTCGACTTCACCGACAAAAGAATCGAAATCTTAATGGTTGCCAAGCCCTGTAGATAATCCTGAAAATTATTTATAAGAACACAATCCATTCTAAAATAAATTTAAACTAATATTTCTATGTTTTTCTGCTACGACAATGTATGATGTTTAAAAATATAATTTCTTAAATTTGAATAGTCGAATTATTTACACAAAGCAGATAGCTTAGTATAAATTTAAGCTCAAGATTTGACTTGGCTAGTCTTCACATACAATTTTTCTTATATTTGGCGAGTAAACTTATCTTTATGTTACTGTTTTTATATTATAAAGTCAACTTATCCTACTCATCGATAAAAAAAATCTGATAAAACTAGCCAAGACAAATCTTGAGCTTAAATTTATACTAAGTTATCTGCTTTGTGTAAATAATTCGACTATTCAAATTTAAGAAATTATATTTTTAAACATCATACATTGTCGTAGCAGAAAAACAAAGAAATATTAGTTTAAATTTATTTTAGAATGGATTGTGTTCTTATAAATAATTTTCAGGATTATCTACAGGGCTTGGCAACCATTAAGATTTCGATTCTTTTGTCGGTGAAGTCGACCAGCACGCATATTCTTAATGTTAGACTTGGCTGCCACATTTCACATTTATGTTTTTGATGGGATATCATTACTTTTTGTAAAGATTTTATTTATTAAAATATTGAGTTAAATAATTAAAACAATTACGTAAGAACTTACCTTTGATCAATATTCATGAAGTTACTTATTTTAGAAAGAAAATAAACAATGTATTAAAAGCCGTAAACCACTTCATCGTTCTGCTATGTGCACGCGATGAAGTCCTCTTGGTATAAAAACCTCTATTTAATAAATACTTAAACTCTATGATTCGCAAGTATTATGATAGAACGTCCAATGTCATCTCATGTCAAAATAATAAACGTCTTAAGATGTACATAAATTGTAGAAATCAGAAATTTTTAATTTGAGCTGGAAACAGAAGTAAATATATAATTTAAAAGACTGAAGAGTGGGAACGAGTTGCTGATGCCTATAACATATCTATAGGAACCTATCGCCGTGTCCCACAACAGCTTTGTCTAAAGGCGGAAAATTTATAGAAAAATTCAAGCAAAAGTGGTGCCCTAATACGGTGTGAACGTAATTAATGGATCAAGGTAAATAGTATTTAATGTAAAATAAAGCATCAATGGACGTGTATGCCTAAACGGTAATTATTCTAAAGATAATTTATAGATAGTATGCAGATTTTCCGATTGCTTGGAAAATGTTTCAAATCTTAAAAATGTATTGTTTTCAGATTTTTTCCTTTGTATACATACAATTACCTATCTGGACACCAAATTTCAACTTTCTAGGTCGTCTGGAAGTGGATTAGGTTTTTGATCTATATGTCAGTCAGTGATAAAAATGCCGATTTTTAGATGTTAGTATCTCAATGACCGTTTAAGCTATATTTATGAAATTTGGGATTCTAGTTAACTTGAGGGGGTTGAATACATAAAACAAATCTCAGGTATTTACGTTAAATAGATTTTGAGTTATAGAGGCGTCAAAAGTCGCTCCAAATAGTTCGGGTGAAACTACACTAGGCAGCTTCGACTTTTTTTTTTTTGCTTGGCTTGACACGCTGCCGCGTGTCTCGATATCTTATAACTAGTTTAAAAGGCGAAACAATTAGATGATCAGCTGTCTCTCAAACTAAGCAAAAGCTTGTATCTTGAGAGACAGATAAAGTTGAAACTAAGTCAGGTCACAGCCCGTGTGGAATAATCGCTTAAGATATAAGTAGCTAAAGCTATTAGATAAAGTGAACAAATATAGGATACAAAATGAGAGAAATGCCCAATAGGATTATTTATATGTGTGTGTGTGTGTGTGTGTGTGTGTGTGTGTGTGTGTGTGTGTGTGTGTGTGTGTGTGTGTGTGCGTGTGAGTGTGTGTGCGTGTGTGTGTTGTATGTGTGGGAGCTTATGTGTCTATTTGTGTTTTGTTCGAATTCAACTATGTTAGTAGATTACTAAATTAAGAGCTGCTCCGTAGTATTGCAGTCGAGACCTAATAACCATTTTTTAATTTGATTTTGCAGTCATGCTTATTTGTCTTGTAAATGTTTAAAATTTTGTTGATTTTGTTGTATAACCTAGAACTAATGATAGGGTATTGATTATGAGCAAACGCGGTGTTATGCGGTATTGTTGGGAACACTATATCAGTGCGACGCTTATTCGAGACTATTAAAGGCGTACGGTGTTTTCTTAACACTGTTAGAAAAATATATAGTTGCCTTACAGTTAGTACTCCATGATCTGAGTAAAGTTGTTTGGTTGGGTATATAAAAGGCCTAAAATCCATCACTTTCAGAATAGCTCTTTGGGCTTTTTCCAGCTTAAGAAAAGTAGTTTTGTCTGCTCCACCCCAGCAAACCACACAATAGGAGAGTATTGATTGGCACAGGATATAGTACACCATCTTTAGAGTTTCTCTATTGGCCGATTGCCTTAAGTTTTTAAAGATATAAACAAGTTTTCTCATTCGAGTTGTCAAATTGTCTATATGTGTGTGCCAGTTTAGATTCTTGTCGACATCAACGCCTAGGTATCTTATACTAGACACCACAGTGAGAAACGGGCAGGAACACGAAGGATCGGAAACACCACAGGTGTGAATTTTTATGACTACTGGAATCTTAGGTTGCGATTTTTGGGAAATGGAAAAGTGTTAATAAATTTTTTGATAGCCAGTCTGCTACAACGTTGATGCATGTTTCAGCATATTGAACTACTTCATTCCAGTCATTACCTTGCACCAAGAGGACTGTGTCGTCGGCATAGGAAAAGATCGTACAGTTTTTTAGGCTAAGAGGGCATAACTCATTTATGTAGATAAGAAATAGTGTCGGACCCAAAATACTACCTTGCGGGACACCATATTCTATTCTGGATTTTTTGCTTAATACTTTATTTATTTTGACGCATTGGTAACGATTATTCAGGTAGTCTTTAAAAAGATCCAGTGTGATGCCACGGACTCCCACAGAATATAACTTTGTTAAAAGAATAGGGACAGACACTGTGTCAAAAGCTTTTGACAAGTCCAGAAACACGCCGAGACACTTTTTTTTGCAATTTATATTTCCGATCACAGCGTCTAAAAAGGCAGTGACAGCATCTTCAGTAGAGACTCCTGAACGGAAACCAAATTGGTTTGGTGCAAGAATGCTGTTTATATTTAAATATTGAATGAGGCGAATGTTTATAATTTTCTCTAAAATCTTAGACATTATGGGCAGCACAGAGATGGGTCTATAATTATTTACGCATGTTCTGTCGCCACTCTTGTAAATTGGGCTCACAACTGCTATCTTAAAAGCGTTTGGGAAAACTCCAGTTGTAATCGACAAATTACAAATATGAGTGATAGGTGAGATTAATTTGTGACGACACTCTTTTAGTATTCTACTAGAAATGGAGTCAAAACCTACAGCCGAGTCACCACGGAGGTTCATAATAGTTGTTTCTATTTCTTTTTCATCCGTTTCATAAAGAACAAAGGATTTCAAGTAACTTTTGTTGGGAAGGTAGTTTGAGGAATAAGCTCTTGAGGAAGGTTTTATTTCTGTAGCCAAATCTTTTCCTACATTAATAAAGAAATCGTTGATAGTATTAATATCCATCCCCAACAGTTCACTAGGGGCGACATGAGATTTTTGGGTGTTGGTAATGTTTTTAATAAGATTCCACGTTGCCTTTGTATTATTTTTAGATTTGGAGAATTGTTCTTTCTCATAGTTCCGCTTGAGCTTACGTAGGAGGACATTACAAAAATTACGGTATCTAAAATATGTAATCCTTAATACGTCATTACTTGGCTGTTTTTTTAGCTTTTTGTGCTATTAGTGAAAGATTTTTCAAAATCGGTTCTGTAGTTCCTGAGATTAGCGCGTTCAAACAAACAAACTCTTCAGCTTTATAATATTAGTATAGACTAGCTTTTGCCCACGGCTTCGCCCGCGTTAATAAGTTTTTCCGGGCTAAAAGTACATAAAAACCTTCCCGTTGAATCACTCTATCCAACACATTTATTTGGATAAAGATTAATATTATGACGTTGATACAACTCTTAACAAATAATGCATTAATTTCGACCAAATTTGATTACCATAAAAACGGTTCTAGTGAGTTAATCTTAAAAGATAGACATATACTGTCGCGGACATTTTTTTAGATCCTTTTAAGAGGAATAATTCTTTCATACATATATTTTTGATATCTTGAACCGTTTTCGCAGCACATGCAATGGAAGCCCTCAAAGATGAATAGTTTTCCCCGTTTTTTTCACATTTTCCATTATTTCTTCGCTCCTAATAGTTGCATCGTGATGTTATATAGCCTAAAGCCTTCCTCGATAAATGGTCTATTCAACACAAAAAGAATTTTTCAATTCGAACCAGTAGTTCCTGAGATTAGCGCGTTCAAACAAACAAACAAACTCTTCAGCTTTATAATATTAGTATAGATTAGTATAGATTATAATGATAACATTAATAGTGTACAACACCGCTCTTTTTCTTTAAGAGGTTAAAAAGTGAACCGGTTTGAGCATGGTGATCCCAAAATCGTAGAAACTTATATAATTGTAGTTAATCGATTTATTAAACGCGCAATAAATTGTAAAATCTTTTTTTTTATGCTAGGAAAGTAAGTTCACATAGGAGAACCCGTGAGATATACCTAGTCACTTATAACTCGCTACAACAGAATCAAGTTTCACAACATGTCTATAAAATACATTCCACTGGATATTAAAACCTATTCCACAAATCTTATTATCAGACAGCCGATTGGATCCCGTGTTCCTGCAACATCGTTCCGGCGGGAATATGCAATCAAATTCCTTAAGGAAGTGCGGCCGCGGCTTACGGTTCCCGCTTGCTTATTTAGTTTACACACACACACTCACGCCTGTTATCCCCGAAGGGGTAGGCAGAGGCGCAACTAGTGCACCCACTTTTCGCCATTATTCCGTCCCATGATGTGATAGGGGGCGAGCCTATCGCCATATCGGGCACAAATTCCAGACTCCGGGCTGATACTGAATAGAAAATCTCAATATCACTTTGCCCGACCGAACCCGAGACCTCGCTTTGCAGTCGTACCGTAATACAACTACGCCACCGAGGCAGTCCTATTTAGTTTAGTGGCGACATATTTTATTTGTTCTGCGGTATCATTATGCGGACCACCATACCATACCAGTCCCGTATTATATAGGTATTGTCCACTGCTGAGGACGGGCTACTTCTACAGCTGAGAGGGTTTTAGGCCTTATTGGAATAAGGCCACGCTGGCCTAGTGCAGATTAGCAGATTTCACAAACCTTCGAAATTCTTATAAAGAACTTCTGAGATATGCAGGTTTCCTCGCAATGTTTTCCTTCACCATTAAAGCAAGCGATAATTCACAAAAAATATACACGTAACTTTTTTTTAGAAAAGTCAGAGGGGTGTGCCCTTGGGTTTTGAACCTGCGGACATTCATCTCGGCAGTCCGTTCCATTCCCAACTAGGCTATCACTGCTTTATTCATTTGCTTTATGCGGACACTAGGTTTTATTAGCAACACCATCCGCGTCAAAGAACTATCTTGATTTTTTAAACGGGCATGGTAATGTGTCGCAACTGCATCTGATTATAAGCGCAGAGACGTCCAGATAAACCACAGCCGCGCTAGTTTCGCTTCTGCCAACCTTTCAGGCATTAAAGCTTGAAATTGTGCAAGCGAAAAAATAACATTTTAACTATATTAAAAATTACTCTATATAAATCCCTTTTATCCTGGCTGTACATATAGTCTAACCATATTAGTGCCTTTCATGGATCAAAGAGACCGCCGGTGGATCCGACGATATTAAACTTATAATAGCTAACTCTGTTAGCTCTGACATGTGTCTGCCCTCTAGCGAAGACACTTTGTAGGATCATATGAAACTCAGCGTAGTGTAGTTTAAACGTGATTAGTGTCCAGTTGCACTTATTTTCCAGTTGCATCCGGTTTCAAACAGGCCGGCATAATTATGTCGACGGGCGAGGGATAATCACCTTTCGTCAGTCGATATTGTCCTTGGACCCCATTCCGCTTACCCTCAGGTACAGTGCCGTGCTCGTATAAAAAGAAACAATATGACACTTATTGGCATATTTTGTAAGGATGTGCTTGCAACCCACCACCCGACGTTCCATACTTAGGTACGCTGCTGGTTAATCATTAAGCCAGTTTTGTTATGTGGGTACGTCATATGCTATATTTTAGTCTTATTGATTAATTATTATTGATATTATATGGTGTCCTATTAAAATTTTGAAATATTCAACGCAACCTGATCTCGAAGAGAATATCTTGTTTATCCGTAGACACACGGCCACTTATACATTATACACACACACACACACGTAGGCATATAAATACGTACACTCACACACACACACAATATTATACAGTGGTTTAAGTTACAAAATCTTTGTATTAGCCTAGTCTGGGCTATAAATATATTTTGTCTCATTGTCACTACGAATCTACTATAAAAAAATGGATATTGCGCCATTTGCTTACATTTTCACTCAAGAAACAGAACATGTTTTATCTCAATGGGACAGACAGTAGGGATTTTATTAAAATAAAATGCTATACAAGTTTTATACGTGGATGAGGATACATGACTGTGTGACCTTGATAATATACCATATTATTAAAGATATTTATATATTTGACATAGATATAGTCAGTACCTAATATTACGGCACAGTGAAAAAAGATCATTCAGATATTTTCAATACTTTGCACATCGTCTAAATTCTAACTTTAACTTGATATAAAGTTTATATCCGTACAATATACCCATTTGTCAGTATAGCTAAAATTATTTACCTTTTCATTCGATTGGCTCCGAACCTAACGAGCGGGCGTTTGCGAATGTTGTTATAAATCAGTTCAATATAAAATTTGTTTACAAGTTTATGTTTTGAACATACTTTTGTCATCATTGCTGTTTTGTTTTGAGTTTAAAGAAACGTTGTCACAAAGACATGCGAACTACATAATTAGTATTAATTAGCGATTGCGCGAAAGTTGATATGGACCACAATAATTATAAGTCTAGTAAAGTCCAGAGTGAATAAATTAGTTTTTGTAATTGTTTTGTAATCTTTAATTGTAAAGAATTTCATGGTATTAAAATTCGTGCTTGATATAGCGATGTGGTCGCTATTCCCGCCACTAGACCAAAGACAAATTGAATTAGAGAGAGATTGGTTAGCAATACCTAACAGCTTTAGTATCTCGGACACAAATAATAGATGGCGTTAGTGGTACAAACGAGCTTCGAGTGCGTTTGTGAGGTAACAAGTGACTCCCTTTGTTCGGTACAGTGTCACAGGAATTGTTTTGGAAATGTAATAAGTATTAATTGTATCTGAGGATGCATAGTTTAAGTGCCAGTTAAATTGGCAACTTTTTTTTTTTTTTTTTTTTTTATTCGGGCTCGGCAAAGTGACTGCACCTCACCTGATGGTAAGCGCGATGCAGTCCAGATAGAGTATCGAATGGCAGCAGATAGTTATCTCATGCCATTCGACACAATCATGCCGGCCTACTGAGCTGCTTCTTCACGCTACGGCGGAAGGACCCAGGATTATAGGAAGGAGGGAACACGTGCGCCGGTAAACTATTCCAAAGCTTGATGGTGCGGCAAATAAAAGAATTGGCGAACCTATTGGTTCGGGCCGAGATGGTTTTAACCATCAAGCTGTGGCTTCGGATGCCGGCACGCGTGGTTCTGCTGAGGAAAGGAGAGGAGGGGATCAGATTAAACAACTCTTCAGAGCATTCGCCATGATACAGACGGTAGAACACGCTTAGAGAAGCGACATCCCTCCGCAATTGTAGCGACTCCAAGTTGCTCGTTACGTCTGCATCATCCACAATGCGGATGGCCCGCCGCTGCAATCCATCCAAGGCATCGAGCAAGTATTGGGCGGAACCGTCCCAGAGGTGCGAACAGTATTCCATACCCGGCCGTACCTGTGCTTTATACAAGCGGAAGATTTGACCGGGCGTAAAGAACCGACGCACCTTGTTCAGGATTCCAACCCTGCGAGATGTGGCAGATATAACGCCTTCGATGTGATTCCTTGGATTCAGATCACAGCGGATATCCATACCAAGGATATTCAGGTCATTCCCCATTCAGAGTGGAACACCCTGAAGATTGGGGAGAGGAGAAAACGGGGATCTTTTGCACGTGAACGCACACACCTGCGTTTTCTTGGCATTGAACTCAACCAGGTTCATGGAACCCCACGTGGAAATGAGATCCAGAGTCCGGTTGAGCCCAATGACAAGATCATTGCGCCTCCTCACAGTGTCCACCCGCAAACCAGGGGGCTCATGGTAGTATCGCCCGTGAACCGTGCTGTCGTCTGCATAACAATGAATGTTGCCAAGCGATAACAAATCATTGATATGCAGAAGAAACAGGGTGGGCGACAGCACCGAGCCCTGTGGAACCCCGGCATTTACTGACATGAGCTTCGAAGCGTGCCCATCAACGACGACACGTATTCTACGCTCATGCAGAAAGCCAGAAATCCACGCACACAGGTTGTCGGGCAAACCATATGCCGGAAGCTTGGAAAGGAGACCACGGTGCCAGACCCTATCAAAAGCCTTAGCTATGTCGAGGCTCACAGCTAGAGCCTCGCCATGCCTATCAATCGCCTCCCCCCAGCGATGCATGACGTACGCAAGAAGGTCACCCGTTGATCGGTTCTGACGAAATCCGTATTGTCTGTCGCCGATCAACGAGTGATTCTCCAGGTAGCGGGTCAAGTGCGTGTTTATTAGCCGCTCCATGACTTTGCATAGCACTGAGGTTATAGCGATTGGGCGGTAATTGGTAGGGTCTGTCCGATCACCTTTTTTGGGGATCGGTTGCACATTGGCCTCCCTCCAAGATTCAGGCACTATACCTGAGAGGTAGGACGCACGGTAGAGGCGTGTCAGTGCAGGAGACAACTCCGCTGCACATCTTCTCAATACCACCGCCGGTATACCGTCCGGACCACTGGCTTTCCGAACGTCGAGAGACCGCAGCTCACGCCGCACATCGCACTGCCTGATGCGAATATCAGGCATTGTGAATCCGCAATCAGGCAGCGCCGGCGGCGGCTGAGAGCCACAGTCTTCGAGCCGGGAGTTAGCCGCAAAGAGATTTGCCAATAGAGTGGCTTTCTCCTGCGGCTTGTGTGCCAGCGATCCATCTGGATACCTTAGCGGCGGCAGTGAGGGACGGCAGAAGTTAGACTGGACGGCCTTGGCCAGACTCCAATAAGCACGGCTGCTCGTCGGATGGCTGGCCAAAGCACGCCCAATCCTTCATATCCGCGCGGCATCCGATCTAACATAGGCCTTCTTGCAGGCCTTGGCGGCACGGTTATAAGCTGCTTTGAGGGAATCAATATTAGGATCCTTCATTGCGCGACCCCTGATCCAAGCGCGATACGCCGCCTGTTTCTGACCAACAGCATCGGCGCAAGCGCGATTAAACCAGGAGCGTCCACGGGCCTTACTAGCGTAGAGGTGATCATTAAACGTTATAACTGTTAATTTAACTCATTATAAAAAAATAGCTGTTAATTCTATTAACTACTATTGCAATATTCATTAAACGTTTAAACTAATGAACGGACTGCGGAGGCAGTTAATGCCATCCGTTAATTTATTAATCAACTAAACTTGATAACTGTTAATCATAGAAAAATGCTAATAACGCCTCTATAGGTTATTTGTTAAACGAAATTTAATACTACTAATAAGCACAAAAATTATATTTTTTCTTTAGCTAAGACTTAAATTATGCCTTGTCGTGATTTGTGAACAACAAAATCGCCACTTGCAATGATTGCGAAAATAATTTTATTTAGATAACGTCAGAATTGATAAAAGTGGCCGCCATTTTGAATTTCTTTGTTTTAAGGTCAATTGACCTCAAAATCGGTATGTGGGTATAACTTTAATTACCAAAGACTGATCCAATGTCAGAATTGAAAAAAGTGGCCGCCATTTTGAATTTCTTTGTTTTAAGGCCAATTGACCTCAAAATCGGTATCTGTGTTTAACTCTAGTTACCAAAGAACATTCCAATGTCGGAATAGAAAAAAATGGCCGCCATTTTGAATTTCTTTGTATTAAAGCCTATCGACCTCAAAATCGATATCTGGGCAGGCCTGTAGGTACAAAAGACGGATCCAATGTTAGAATTGAAAAAAGTGGCCGCCATTTTGAATTCCTTTGTTTTAAAGCCAATTGACTTCAAATTCGACATCTGAGTATAACTTTAGTTACCAAAGAACATTCCAATGTCGGAATGGAAAAAAGTGGCCGCCATTTTGAATTTCTTTGTTTTAAGGCCTATCGACCTCAAAATCGATATCTGGGTAGGCCTGTAGGTACAAAAGACGGATCCAATGTTAGAATTGAAAAAAGTGGCCGCCATTGTGAATTTCTTAATTAAAATAAACGACGCAAGAGACGTGTTGAACATGTTATCGCTAATGCTTTTCACGTAACTCCTTACTTCTTGACCGTTATAACTTAACTATTAATTTAACACGTTATTTTTTTTTAATGTTTAACTATTAACCATTAATAATTTTGAACCATTAATCACATCACTATACTAGCGACCTCAGAGGAAGGAATGTAATATTCCATTCCTAACCTGACCTCGCCAGCAATAGCGTCGGCACTCGCCGAAGGATCTTTTCCCTCGAAACAACGCTGCCGCCAAGGGATGGATGCGAAATATTCTCGCATACCATCTGCAACTGAGGTAGAAATGTACGATTTTATTATCCATGTGAGGTAGTGTACGAGTGTATAGCGACCATTGTAAAAATGTATAATGTGAACTAAGCACCTATATGAAAAATTTGTAAATCGATTGGTTAATTCGTATTTTCGCCGATTCCCTATATAGTATGAAACAATCGCAAATTTGTTACACAATACATAACTAACTAGAGAGTTTCATATTGAATAGATGGTAGGTATAATTTCCTTTCAACCTGTTTTTGAATCAAGTTTACAAAATGCTTCCGCTATCTTATTTAGATGTTCTAGTTCTGGTTTTTATTTTAAAATATAGTGGTAGGGGTAAAAAGTTTCGAGCTCGTTTAACTTTTTAATTTATACGCTTCTAACAGCAATAAAAAACAATAAACATTTGAACTCGCAAACTTGTGTAGATAATCTTTTTCTAGCGAATAATGTAAATCAAAACAAAGTAAATCTGACTCTAAATAATGCTAGAAGAGATCGATACCAAATATATATCGCGGACAAAGAAAAATAATATTATGCTAATCAACTATCGACTTTTTGGAGAATTCTAATAGTAATATGGTTTTAGAAGCCGTCCTCGCTCACTAAGTAAATACAAGAGATTGGTGTTGCAGCTATGTACTCACGTGATGGTGGCAGGTGGGTTGGAGTGCACCAGACACGGCAGCACCACGTCGCCGCCGCGGCGCACGCTCGCGTCCCACTGCACGTGCGAGATTGCCCGAGGAGCGGATGCAACACTCATCGCTGCAACAAATTCGTTGATGAGTTTTACCTTCCACAGGATAGCCATGTCCCCATTCTCGCTGTGCATCTCCTTATTGATTACGAGCTCCAGTTGTTTGCTCCTTGAGCCATCTTATATATATAATTGTAAAATATAACATAGTGTATTAAACATCCAAACCTATTCAGCGATTTCTACGTGTTGTTATGTTTTACGAACATCCAACATTTAGAACAAAATGGCATGGTTATATCGACTAACAAGGGATAATTAAGCATCTGTCGTGAATCCATACTCTATATAAACGCAGCTTCATTTATCACGTGCAGTGGAGTCACTTTTCCGTGCCTATATAAAAAACACCTGAACATCTTAACAAACTTCCTCATTCATAACCTTGGTAAGATTATAAATCGGCGTGGTACTCACGGGCCACGTCAATGTTGACGGGCGTGCTGCGGCGGCGCTCGCCAGAGAGCGCGTCCAGAACGGAGCAGGAGTACTGCGCGCGCGTGTCGTCAGCTCGAACCGCTCGCACCACCAGCCGCCAGCCGTCATCCACCACGAGAGTGGCGCCGGCTACAATCACACCATGGAATAAGTATGTACCATCATGCAGCCACAATCTTTAATGATTTGTCTCTGCTTCGCTGTAGTGTATAGGATAGAAAAGAATATGATTTGTTTACTTATGCAGTGTATTCTCACAGCGCTACTCAGGGTTTCATGGTGAATTAAATAAATAATTGTAGAGAAGTCCCGTGCTCAGCAGTGGACAGTATATAATACAGGGCTGGTATGGTATGGTAAATAAATATTGAGTTTGCTTTCCATCTTTCCATTTCTATTTCATTATATTTATTCTTCATTTCACTATAAGGATTAATATTAAGTAACAGGTGCGCAGCAAAAATCCACCAGCATGTTATTTGGTATGTGATAAGCATTAAGCGTTAGTGTAGGTACTTCTTATCTACAAAATCTCTGCGAATCTACATAGTTTGGCAGAAAACTACCGCCAAGTTACATTAAAGAACCAATTAAGTTTTCTAACGTTGGTAATATTAAAATTTATCAACTTAACAAATTTTGTTTGTGGTTCGTTGGAAGAAACCCATACTGTTAATTTATTGTTGTTACACCAAGGGTGCGAGTTCTCCGAGCGAGCTCTTGAATAAGTAATTCCTAAAGTTTACAGACTGAGTGCGAAATAAAGATAGTTTAGCAAGAAAATGTTCATAAAGTAGGCCTACATCTCAAGTGCTTGAGTTACATAATTTTATTTGAAATCGAAAGTCTCGACCGGATGGCGTCACATTCTTTAGGAAAACCGGAGAAAAGTGCCAGCTGAGCTGTTGTTTTTTATATCGCTAGTGAGATTACCAAATGTCCCTACCACTTATATATCAGCAATGTACCAACAATTTTCCATGTTATCTTCTCTGGTATTACAAAATCTATTCTGCTATCTACACTTAAGTGGACTTTCATCTTGACCTTCAATCAACCAGCCAATTACACCACATTTATAGATGCTGTTTGAATACCCAATTAACTTACAAAGATGGTCAGCGGCCGGCAGCACAGCGTCGTCGCGGTACCAGGCCGCGACTGACGCGTGTTCCCTCAACGCTGCTGGGGCCATGCACGACAGCAGAGCTGGCCCGCCCGCCTCCGCTGGGGTTGACGTCACGTGCACCTGCCACTCTTGCCATACCACTGCGGACAAGTGGTATTGGTCAGAAAATGATACTGATAGCTGATGTCAATTATACCTATGACCACAGTAAGAGATCGAGAATTAGAACAAGCGCTTCCACAGTTCCTCTAGTATTGCACATTATTAGGCAGTAGTCAACAGTAACTACTAGGCAGGTAATTATTAAACACAATGTGATTTAAAGATCATAATTTATTATCAAAAAAGTCTGACATAACTCTAAAGCCAAGCACAACAAAAACCTTTCGGCTTTTTAAAAATTAACGAAAGTATCACAAGGCCCTCGGGTCTCGAACCCGGTCGGTAATGCTACCCACATGTTTTAAGATCTGCGGCATTGCCTCGGGCTACATTCGGAATATTTCGTCTTTTTTACATAACAATATTTTAGATCGACTAACATAACAAATTGTTTTGCATGCACGATACGACGACGGCACGATTTCTCGTATCAGATTGGTAGTAAAATTTACTCTAAACTTATGTACTTAATACGTTAGTATATTATACGCCTAAAAGATATTTTTAGCTGCTGAGAGCCGCCTCACTCTTGATTGTAAGCATCATGACTGCTCAAAAACCAAAATATAACCACTTAAACCTTGAACAATAAATCACTCAGTAGCATACAATGCACTGCAAACAAAATAAATTTCTTAGGGTAAATATTTATTGGTATGTGAAGTCTGCAAATCCGCACTAGGTCAGCGTGGTAGATTAAGGCTAAAACCCTCTCAGTAGTCGAGGAGGCCCGTGCTCAGCAGTGGGCAGTATTTAATACAGGGCTGGTATCATTTATTATATTATTTTATAAAATATTTCTATCAATTAATAAAAATTAAATTTAAATAGCCCCCGATACAAAATACCTATAAATAGTAAAAAAATAAAATTGTCTTTGTTTATCGTTTAATGACCGATATATTAATATTTTGACCTAAGAGTAGTCGCGTCGTGGGACCGCTAAAGAAGTATTTTCATCTCCCTGGTCCGGAGTCCGGTCCCCCGACGCGAAGACGCTTGGGTCTAAATATTTCTTGGCAGTTAAACGACAATTGAAAACATTTTTATTACTTTTGACAGGTTTTTTGTTTCTATATAAAATTGAGTGTATTTAAATTTAAATTTTATTTTATTCCAAACTTTTTCAATTACCACTATATTCTCCATTATGGAGCCTTGATATATAAACAATTATCTAATACCTAGTCGATGAAAGCTTCGATGCCACAAGCAGACATACAAATACACAGATAATAAACTAATTAATAAGCTAACAAGTCAAGTTAAAGAGAGTAGGTATAAAGAAATATCATTTTATTACGCAAAAACATTGAGAAAAAAAATAATACTCTCGCAATTTCATGAAAAGATAACGAGAAAGATATTGAAAGATTCAACAAGCGATTATTCATTTATTTATTTAAAAAGGTACATCGACAGTACTTGTGTATTCAATACTTCAACACACTTTACTTAGGGTTAAACCTATTACATGCGCCAATTACAGATGTATATTAATATAATTAATTTTATTTTTTAACATTACTTAAAAAATAAAATAAATTATAATAGTACCGAGCTTAACAACAGGATATACGGATTAACAGTATAACATTATAACTTTTGATTAAAAGGAACGTCTTACTCTATACTAGTTCTTTTCTTCGCCCACTTTGCTAATTAGTTTAATCGGAAAATTTTATAAGTTTTGCTTCTGTATTCTGCTGATTAATATGGCATGATATGAAAGGTTTATGAGCTGTTATTACTTATGGGGTAGCGAATGGACTATCGAAATGCGAGGTTGCAAGATCGAGCGATTATGTACTTTTATATATTTTCAGTTAGAGGTGTACCATACCATACCACCGTACCAGCCGTGTATTATATACTGCCCACTGCTGAGCACGGGCCTCCTCTACTACTGAGAGGGGTTAGGCCTTCGTCCACCACGCTGGCCTAGTGCGGATTATCAGACTTCACATACCCTTGAAATTCTTATGGAAAATTCTGAGGTATGAACGTTTTCTCACGATGTTTCCTTCACCGTTAAAACGAACGATTATACTTCATAAACAATACACACGTAACTTCGAAAAGTCAGAGGTGTGTGCCTTGGGTTTTGAACCTCCGGACATTGTCTCGACAGACCGTTCCATTCCCAACTATGCTCTCGTCCAATTATGGAAAGTAGGGAATCTATATTTGCACCAAGCATTGTTAATTTCACGTTAATAAGATACGAAAAAGTCAAGACTGGACATTGTGAACCTAACACCTAAGATGACTTACGCAATGCAAAATCATGCACAATATAAAGATTTTTGACGATTCTGCTGGCTACGTCGAAATGGTGTAATTTCTAGGCATGCCTGAATCCAAATCGTGTATTTAGAAATTGCTGCGACTACAGAAAGGTCCCTTACATAGCTACCCAGCTAAATATAGGAATCTATATCGAGTTAATAACTAATCACAATGAAAGGTATTTAAATTTATTTCTACCCACACTAAATCTGTCTTAAAAAATGAAAATGGCGAACGTCTAAAATATTTACGGAGAGAGGGCTCTAATTGAATCCGTAGGCGTCTCTCCCGAACTGAGGGCAGATGAAACTCGCTAAATGGAGACACGAGATTAGGTCACTCCAGTTATTCACAACTTTATTACGAAATTAATTTCGTGAAATGTATTCTATAAGCGTAAATACTGAATTATATTGGAGTACGGACTGGGATATAATATTTTCTATTCAATATTATTGCCATCTTGGTTTAGTGGCAGTGATATTGGCTGTAGACTGGGTGGTTCGTGTGCCAGGTCGAGCATAACATTGCATGAGCTTTTTTCCCTGGATTTGTATCCCTCAAAACAAGTAGCAAGCAGGCAGAGCTATGTCATGCAATCATTTAATGTTTAATTTAATTTAATTCTAATGTTTAATTAAATTCTTTTAAAAAATAGACACACACACACATACACTCACGGGATTCATTCCCAAAGTGGTAGGCAGAGACACAATTATTGCACCCACTTTTCGTCGTGCGTATTCCGTCCCATGATGTGATAGGAAGCCAGCCCATTGCCATATCGGTACAAATTCCAGACTGCGAGCTGATACTGACTGATAACATCAGTTTGCTCAACACAAAGATCGAACCCGAGACCTGAACATTGCAATCGTACCGTAATACAACTACGCCACTGAGACAGTAATTCTATTGAAATATACGCATCACATTATGTATAGCACCAAGCAAGCAGTTTCACCGTCTAGTTATTCATTTGTTAAACAAAACAAGTTAGTACCTACTAATTGAAGCTTGCAATTCCATAATTTCCAACGTTTACCGCACCAGTTGTAACTATGCAAATTATTTCATTCAAACGACAACTTATAAATGTATGCAATTAGTCTGGAACACGCTACTAGTTAATCGACGGCTAGCAAGGTGACAATCGATAACACGGAACGAAGTTCGAAAACATACTAGGTCACAATAAAAACAATATTTTAATTTACATTCCATTTCTAAGATAAACTGTAAGAGCTGACAAAAGTTAAAGGAAAATATGTACGTACATTGTAAACTTACGACTTTCTCCCCGAACGTGTCTTATACCTTCGCGGGTAAAAACGCGTTAGCGCTACCACCACTGGGGGGTGAGTGGAACGGTTATGTTGGTTTCACACAGTCTTACAGCCCAATGTCAACACTCGGCAGTATACCTTCATCTGAGTGAGCATTGGACCGAGTCCCTAACTTTATATACACCGTACACCGGCATACCAACCAAAACCCGCAGTGGCCTTCTTCAGCGCCTACGGGACGGCCCCGGGGTATCTTGTTGCACGAAGATAGCTACACGGAACCTCCCTTGCGCGATGCCGCATTGCAGCCCCTCTCTAAATGAGAAGGCTGAGAAGCCTCCGAACTCTAAAGCATGCTTTTGCGTCTACGACTGCAGGAGACGGACCACCCACATTGTCGTCCACCTCGTAGTCGCTTATATTTGAGTAGTTGAGCGAGCAGACCCCTGCTGTTCGCCCCGCGACTCTCGTTTACCCCATTTAGTCGCCTCTTACGACAGGCAGGGGATGCAGTAGCGAAATTCTTTAGATGCCCCCAGACCACAGGGCACGAGGTGCCGGTCAGTCGTCCACCCGACGCCTCCTTCGTCTCCTCTGGCTGCGGGCGGGATCGTGAGCAGAGCGGCACTCTCCTGCCGCGAGATGACACACTTGCAGAAGGAGGCCATGGCTCGCCATGACCTCCAGCCGCCGACCATAGCGGACACCACGGCCGGCAGCGAGAGGTCTCCTCCGACGACTGCTCTTAGAGCGCTGCGTTGTAGGTCCCAGGCTGGGCACTCCTCGAGAGTGTGTTGGACTATGTCCTCACGGCCGTTGCCACAATGATGGCACACGGCGGACTCCTCCTTTCTGATCAGACACATAAACGAGCCGAAACACCCGTGGCCCGACAGCATCTGTGTCAGAGGGAACGTCGGCGCACCGTGGCGCCTGTCTAGCCAGCTTAAGAAGACAGGTAACAAAAATTTTAATCTAATGCATCTATTTACTTTTGAATGAACAAAAACTTTGGTAGCCCATCTTGATTCTTAGAGTTCCGTTTCGATTTTCAGCATAGTCGCCCGTCAATACGCGTGTCATTCAACATATTAGTTTAACTAAAATCTAATAGTATTCATTTATTATGATATGGATCCAAAATTCTATAATATATTGAAATATTAGTAAAGAATTTAGTAATAGGTATATAATCAAAAACGCCCTTACTGAACTGTCATTACTGTTAATTACATAACTACTCTTATTATGCAATACCCTATATACAATGTATCTTGTGTAAATAGAAGAGAAACGTACAGGATTGGGTGACTATACTGACAATGTTTCAAAGGTAAGACTTTAAACATGTCCGGAGCGAGTTACAGTGTCGCGGCGCTATTTACCTGCTCGGAGCTCCCAACTTCTACACAATACAAGTCGCCGACAGCAAACTTTCTGCAACTCGCAACTAATGTGCTACTGCATGGATTTTGATTTAGTGTCGGAATTGAGA
This sequence comes from Lapara coniferarum, assembly GCA_949316025.1. Classification (NCBI taxonomy): domain Eukaryota; kingdom Metazoa; phylum Arthropoda; class Insecta; order Lepidoptera; family Sphingidae; genus Lapara; species Lapara coniferarum. The sequence continues at coordinate 785,921 of OX438919.1, read as the reverse complement.
TATTGTTTAAAATAGCTTATTTATTTTTAAGAAATTTTTATTGACGACTAAACAAATGTTTGTACTTATGTTCATTCGTTTCCTTATAGCGACTGTCAATGTTATTGTGTTTAGGCACATAAAATGTTCACCCATATATACTGGCTAAATGTAGGATTTTCGGGGTAAAAAAAATACCATGAACTATAAACAAATGACTGGTGTTACAGCTAGAAATGGATTTCAGAAATAATACGAACTTTAATTTTTTTTTGTATAATATCAGGAAATATACCTTATTAAAAAAATCGTATCATATTTAAAAAAAAAAACATAATCGCCTGAACGCTGTCCGATAAACCGCTGGTTCAATGCATCTGTACCCTCGGTGTGTCAGTCTTTAATCATATTTCATGCTCTTTCACAAATATATTAATTAAATAATAAGTGATTTGCAATTAATTAAAAGATTAAGTGGAACTTTCAAAGCATATTTCACTGGAAAAGCTCGAAGCCGCAGCGGCCGCGGCCGTATCACGCTTTCATTAAGATAAAAGCATTACCAGAGCATTTTATGAGACCCTACTTTCTAGATTTAAAGATTACAACATTTAGATCGGATCCTGAGCGGTTTGTATTAAAATAATTGAGATGATATTGCTGATCAATATATTTTTTAAATGGAAAGAATTTACCATTTTTGTAGGTTACGTAGGTTGGTTGGTTTTCATAATTATTTCTTACGTTTACGCGAATATCAGACCTTTAAATTAAACTAATATTAATATTTTATCGCGGTTTTTATTCTATTTTTCTCCCGAGGTTTCGAAGGCTTTGCAGCACTTCGTTATCATAGGTCGGACTGGTTGGTTCGAGTTGGTTGGTTTTGTTGAGGTTTCCTGGACAAACACAAAGTATCCTCATGTTATGAGAGCAGGCAGAATAATATTATTTGAATAATTGAAATTAGTATGATTACCAATATCCAGCTATTACTTAATTCTATGTATTGTCTTATTCTGGTTGTATTTGACTTACATTGGTTTGCTACTAATTAAGTGGTTATTCTAATCAAAATCTAGTTTTCTTTTACTAACTAAACACGCTTATTCAGCTATGCGAGTCTACCAGGAATGTTTATAGCCAAGAGTATTTACAGAAGCACAGCTGAGTAGGTACTAGGGCTATGTCTATTTCAGTCACTAAGCCAAATTTTTTTAATTACTTGGCATTATTAGACTTAACACCTATGGTTCAGGGTGACTACCTGTGGTGGTGTGGTACATATAGGTTAGCGTAGCATTAAGCAGTCAGTCAATAAATGGATGTCACTTAAGACAGTAGTGTCTATCATTTCATATCCCCGGAACACCTCACACTACATGGCGACCCTGCCAGTCGCGTCGGCGTCAGCCATGTAAAAGCGCGCGACGCGAAACAAAATTATTATTTCGGAGAATGTAAAAAATTCAGATTTTTTCAAATATCAGAAGAACCTGCAAATAAAAAGAAAAATAATATCCGAGGGAAGAAATACTAAATATTAAAATATATAATAATTATAATCAAAATGTGTCGAGCAACCGTAGAGAAGGAGGAAGTCGTTCAAAATGCTGCTGCGGGAGGCGACGCGGCTTTAAAAAATTTTGGCGGAAGAATGGAAACAATCCACTCTATGCTAATAGGCATACTAGTGATAATTGGCATAGTTGTGATAATTTTACTTTGGAAGATGCATAACAGATGTCAGAAAAAGCTTATACAAAAAGAAATCGGGCAGAATACTTTAAGGCGTATCCGGTCGTCCTTTGGTAAAGGGCAAAATGCAAACATGGAAGATCTGTGAAAGTGCGTAAATAAGTGCGAAAGTGATTGTGAATAAATATAGTTAATGGAAAGACTTATTATTATAGCCAAATCCTTACAAAATTTACAGGAAGACATTAAAAAGCTAGGACCGAAAAGGCGGAGTGAGAAGTTAGGTTTAAACAAATATAAAGAGTCGGAAAATTTATATAACGAATATAAAATATTGGTGCAAGATAAGAGTTTGTGTAGTGAGACATTAAAGCTAGAGTTAAGTGGATATACCTTAGAATTATTAATAAGTGACATAGAGCGTAGTTATGTGAAAATACTTGAATATAAAAAGGAAAAAAATACATGTGAATTGGAGGTAAAGAGTACATTATATAAAATGGAAAATTTTAATCTTAAAACCGCAAGTACATTAATTCCATTCATGGATGGTAAGGAAGAGACGATAGAAAGGATAATAGAAGGAATAGAAATGTATGAGAGTTGTTTGAAAGACGAAGAAAATAAGAAATTGCTGATTTCATTTGTAATAAAGACACGACTATCAAAAACTGCAAAGCTTAAGTTAAAAAGCAGTTATCTAACTGTATCTAGTCTGGTCGAAGACATTAAGGCCTGTCTTCTTACAAAGAAATCTGCAAATTCGATATTGGCACAAATAAATAATTTGTCACAAAATGATTTATCTATTTCGGAATACGGTGCAAAATTAGAGGATTTGTTTATTAACCTTACTATAGCGCAAGCCGGAGGTAATCAAAAAGCGAGTGAAATACTGAGTCCGATAAATGAAAAATTAGTAATTAAAAGATTTTCAGATGGGTTAAGGAACCGACGTCTTAGCACTATTTTGGCAGCCCGTGAGTATAGCGAACTGAAGGACGCTGTTCGTGCGGCAGAGGATGAGGAGCTGGCACGGCCGGTGACTTCAGGCCATGATGCGGTGTTCTCATTTTCACGAGGTAGGTACCCTAAATATAATCGGGGTCAAGGTACGTATTACCGTAGAAATACCAATTATTACCAGGGAAACAAAGCGGCTCCACATCAGAAGAGTCAAGGTGGCAACAGCAGACAGGCTATGGGACCACGTGGCAGATATAACCAGCAACGTGGTTATTCAAGGCCGTCGAATAGAGGGAGCTACAGAGGAAGTCGAGGTAACAGAAGTGGCCGGCAGATCAGCATGTATGCAACCGCCGAGCCAAAAGAAGAAAAGAAAGAAGAGGTCTATCTAGGTGAGTTTTTTCGGAACCCCTAATTATGTAATGACATGCGAAAGTTTGGATTGTGTTTACTTGTACTATGGAAATAACAAATTAAAATTTTTGATTGATACAGGTGCATCTATATCTATAATTAATTCTCATTTAGTTAAAAATAATATCAAAATTTATAATGACAAAACAATCATAAAAGGTATAGGTGGAAAAGTACGTGCAAATAGCTTCGCATACATTCCATTGCAATCGGAAGACGGTGTTAGGTTGCGCCACAAGTTATATCTATTTGACACCATGCCTTGCAAAACAGATGGCATCATCGGGTTGGACTTTCTGAGAAATTATAATGCAAACATAGACCTACCAACGGATAGACTTACCTTACGATTAAATAATATAGAATGTATTATTGAAATACAGAAGCGTTTTGAGGAAGATATAGGAGCCTATTTAGATATTCCAGCTAGAAGTGAATCTATACACTATATTAATATTAATAAGAACATTTATAAAGACTGCGTGGTATATTCAAAACAGTTAGATGAACATATATTTTTGGCGAGTAGTATAGTGCAGCCAAAAAGAGGTAAAATTCCTGTAAAATTTTTAAATACGAGTGATAATTCTGTAAGAATCTCTAAAAATAATTTAATCAATAATGATGACCTAGATTATTTAGAAAATTATAATGTTCGCTCATTCCAAAAAACACAAAATGGAGTCGAACGTGTAAAAAAGTTACTAGCCGAGTTAAAGTTATCACATTTATATTCCAATGACAGAAAACAGATTGAAATTATATGTGCAAAATATGCAGATATATTTTTCTTGGAAGGAGACACGCTAGGTACTGCGAGTGTTGTAGAACAAACAATAACAGTGAAACCTAATACGAAGCCAGTGTATGTCAAACCTTATCGTTTGCCACAGTTTTCCAAACCGGAAATAATTAAACAAATTGATAAAATGATAAAGGATGACATAATAGAACCCGCTAATAGTGAATGGAATAGCCCAATACTTTTAGTCCCCAAAAAATCAGACAGAGAGAAAAAATGGCGATTAGTCATAGACTATAGGAAGGTTAACGAGTCAATTCAAGATGACAAGTTTCCATTACCCAACATTACAGAAATACTAGATTCACTTTCAGGTAGTATTTGTTTCAGCCATTTAGATCTTCATCAAGGGTTTTATCAAGTTAAGTTAAAACCAGAGAGTAGGGACATCACTAGTTTTTCGACAAGTTCAGGTCAATATCGTATGAAACGTCTCCCTATGGGTCTCAAAATATCACCGAGTGCATTCTCTAGGGTCATGACTATAGCTATGTCAGGTCTTACATTTGAAAAGTGTTTTGTTTACTGTGACGATTTAATTGTGTTTGGAAGAACAACAGAAATACATAACAGAAATCTTATAGATATTTTTGAACGAATTAGGAAATTGAATCTTAAACTTAATCCAACAAAATGCGACTTTATGAAAACACAACTACTTTATTTAGGTCATATAGTATCAGCCGATGGCGTTCTGCCAGATCCTGAAAAAATTTCCATAATAAAGAATTATCCGATACCAAAAAATGCAGACGATGTAAGACGGTTTACCGCATTTTGTAATTATTATAGGAAATTCATTCCTTCATTTGCAGAAATTACAGTTCCGTTAAATAAATTGTGTAGAAAAAATGAAAATTTTTTGTGGACACCCGACTGTCAAAAATGTTTCGAAAATCTTAAAGAAAAATTAATCAGTTCACCGATTTTACAATACCCAGATTTTTCGAGTGAGAATGAATTTGTCCTTCAAACGGATGCATCAGGAATAGCAATAGGTTCTGTTCTGTGCAATAAAGATCTAAGACCGGTAGCGTACGCTAGTAGACCACTAAATAAAGCCGAGTTAAATTATCCCACAATACAAAAAGAACTTTTAGCAATCGTGTGGAGTATAAAATATTTTAGACCGTATTTGTATGGAAGGAAGTTCACAATAATGACAGATCATAAACCTCTTATCTATCTATTTGGAATGAAGGACCCATCCACACGACTATTAAAATTTAGATTGCTATTAGAAGAGTACAACTTTGTTATTAAATATATAAAAGGTACTGATAACGTGGTCGCTGATGCATTGAGTAGGGTAACCATAAGCTCAGACGAATTAAAATTAATTAATGAAAAAGTAGTAGCGATGGTAATGACAAGAGCACAAAAAGCAAGGATAGATTTAGAAAGTAAGAAACAATCGGAAACGAGTAGTAGTTCTCTTAATAAATGTGCGGAACCAAGGTTTGGCCAACCACGGTTTGCGCAGATATTAAGAAAACCAAGTGAAGCGATAGAATTGAAATTTATACAAGGAAAAGACCTTGTTAAGAAAAATATACAATATAAAAAAGAATGTTTAGCTTATGTAAAAGATGAATTTACTTTATTTATCAACCTCAATTATATGTCGCATTTTACGCGAGTCGAATTTGCGAATTTATTGAGTGATTGTTGTAATGAAATAAATATCGAAGAACTATGCATAGTAAAGAGCGATAAAAATGTTGATTTTATCAAAGAATTAATTAATGAGATAAAGAATAGAGAAAAGTGGTCCGGACCACGAATACATATACTTAGAGGAATAAAAAGAGTACTAGAAAATGATGAAAAAACATACATACTACATGACTATCATTTGTTGCCTACTAGCGGGCATGCAGGTGTGCGACGTATGATAAATAATATCAAAGGTAAGTACTTTTGGCCAGGAATGGAGAACGACGTACGTAATTATGTTGCTAAGTGTCATAAGTGCCAAACAAGTAAGTTTTCAAGGAATATAATAGAACCTATGGTGATTACTACAACGGCAACGAGCGCATTTGAAAAGGTATATTTAGACATAGTGGGGCCCCTAGATAAGGATGTAGATGGTAATGTTTATATTTTAAGTCTGCAATGCGAGCTGAGTAAGTTCGTCGAGGCATATCCATTACAACGAAAAGATACGGTAAGTGTAGCAAGATGTTTTATAAATAATTTCGTGCTTAGATATGGTCTACCTAGAACTATTGTTTCGGATCGAGGTACGGAATTCATGTCGGAAACTATGACAGAGGTGTGTAGGTTACTTCAAATAGAAAAAATAAATTCAACAGCTTATCACCATCAGTCGATAGGCGCTTTGGAAAACACCCATAAGCATTTAGCAGCATTTTTAAGAACTCAGTGTGACGGGCATACTGAGACATGGGGCCAGTGGCTACAGTTCTGGTGTTTTTCCTTTAATACAACCGTACATTCGGAAACCCAGTATACACCGTATGAATTAGTTTTCGGGAAAACATGTAACTTGCCTAGCAATTTAACCAACGATGTAGTGGATCCTCTTTATAATACAGACAATTATGCATTAGAAATTAAGTATAGGCTACAGTTAGCACATAAGGAAGTTAGAGATAATTTAATTTTAGGAAAATTGAAAAGAAAATTTACCTACGATAAAAAATGCAATCCAATTAGTTACAAAAAAGGAGACCTAGTTTTGATTAAAAATGAAACAGGAAAAAAGTTAGAAATGTTATATGAAGGACCTTATGAAGTGTTAAGTGAAAATGAGCCTAATGTTACTATTATTAAAGGTAATAAGCCAGAGATTGTTCACAAAAACAGAACAAAAAGATATGTGACATAACTAAAATATGTTTATTAAGTATTTAGTTTTATTTTATGTTATACTTTAGTTTATACACTGCGTTCTAGAGTACTTATCCTAATAATACATATTAAGATAAGTAATTAAGTATACTTACTATAAGGTTAAATGATAAAAACCTGATCAAGGTTCGAAAATTAAAACATACATGTATTTTATATTGAAAACATTATATTTAAGTTAAGTATCATATTGTAGTAATTGTCATAATTAAGTTAAGTGAGTTAAAAAAAAAAAATCTTCACTATATTTTTTTTTTATCTGCCACCCCCAGGATGTGGTGGTGTGGTACATATAGGTTAGCGTAGCATTAAGCAGTCAGTCAATAAATGGATGTCACTTAAGACAGTAGTGTCTATCATTTCATATCCCCGGAACACCTCACACTACAACCACAGAACTGACTTCTGTGCCACGTAGTGCTTTGAAATGTGGGTGATTGATGAACATTGCGATCGTACCTTAAGACCCTCGAATACGGACACGAGAGAGCTACCAACTAGCAGAGATTAATTATTCAACTCCAGACGGTACATAGCACAAACACCAGTAGAGTGAAACGAGATCTAAATCAATGCGGTATCTGGCAGCCCGTCCATTACGCGCCGGCCACACATTCCGAACCCGACCGCTAATTACAGTGAGTTAATGCATGACAAACAACTACAGACGAACGATGGCTTTATTTGGTGATACTGTTGTCATTTAAACCTTGTGAAATATTTGGTGAGTACATACGACTAAGTACGTACGTAGTACATACGACTAAAAGCGACGATAGACTAGTTGGGAATGGAACGGTCTACCGAGACATTGTCCCGAGGTTCAAACCTGTAACTTTTCGAAGTTATGTGTGTATTGTTTATCAATTATCGTTCGCTTTAACGGTGAAGGAAAACATCGTGAGGAAACTTACATACCTGACAATTATCTATAATAATTTCGAGGGTATGTGAAGTCTGACAGCCCGCATTAGGCCAGCGTGGTAATTAATCATCTGAGTTTTGACAAACCAGAGTCTTGTGTGTTAACCGATGGTCACGATATTGTTGAAGTTAGCTGCAAAGACATTCTTTCATCATTTTTCATCACTTCTTCGTCCTAAATGGCTGGTAAGGGCGAACTGGATATAATTTATATCCAACGAGAGACCACCATACATTTTAATATTTTATCTTCCTTATATTACAAACTAGCGGCCCGCCCTGGCTTCGCTCAGGTAGCAAAGCATATTACATGCTGAAATTAGTTTTTTGTCATACAAAATATTTATGTAATATACACATAAGCCTTCCTCTTGAATCACTCCATCCATTGGTGAAGTTTTACCGGGATAAGAATTAGTCTAGGTCCTTCCCAGGGTCTTAAGCTATGTCCCTTCCAAATTTCATCGCAATCAGTTCAATGGCGTGACAGTGACGGCCCCACTCGCGAGAAATAAAAACCGGTATAAAATTCCCGGGTTATGTTCTTCCGGGATAAAAGTAGCCTATGTCCTCCTCAGGAACTCAAACAATCTCCATACTTTTTCATTTATAGACACGCGCCACCGGTGCCCCGGCCGGTACCGCCGCGACCGCTATGTGCCTGCATTTTAAATCTGTAATATCTTCGAAATTGTTTATTTAAATTACATGTTGTAAAGGGCCATATTGATCTATATTAAATGCACAATGTATTTATGGTACTTAATTGGATAAGGATTAATGCTGTATTGCTTAAAATAGCTTCGTAAATAAGCCATTATTTCTCGTCAAAAGTAAAGGATAAAAATTGTTATTTTGGGTTATCCCTAAGAGATAGACATATACCATCGCAGACTTTTTGTAGACCTTTTTTAGGTGTACAAAAGTGTAGTACATTATTTTGATCTATCTCGTAGAGTTTAGCCAGCGTCTGCAATGTAAGCGCAAAAAAATGTGTTTACGACATCACATTAGGAACCTTTTGAATTATCAATGTTCCTCTACTATATTATGCATGTATTATACATATAAACCTTCCTCTCGAATCACTCTATCTATTAAAAAAAACCGCATCGAAATCCGTTGCGTAGCTTTAAAGATTTAAGCATACATAGGGACATGAGGACATAGGGACATAGGGACAGACAGCGGGAAGCGACTTTGTTTTATAATATGTAGTGATATGAAAGTTTGTGAAAATGGTAGGATGTTTGTTTGTTTGTTAAAAATAAACGCAGAAGCTACTGAACGGATTCAGAAGGAATTTGGCACACGGGTGGATCATGTCATGGATTAGTATATAGGCTTTTATTCCATCTATGTGCTTCCATTGGAAGTAATGGCATTTGTTTCCAGATTTTAAACTAGAAAAGGCACTGGGTTCGTACAGAGCTTCAGAGACTTTTGTAGCGGGAAAAGCTCTTGGCGCCGGTGAAACCGCACACAATATCTAGTAAATAAATATAATAGCAACCCTGTACTTCTTCCTGTCCTTCTTCGACTACTGAGAGGGTTAAGGCGTTAGTTCACCACGCTGGTCTAGTGCGGGCTGGTGGAACACCGTACATAATATGATGACATATCAAACATAACATCGCATTTTTTTTACAATAAAATATTTTTTTTCTTATTTAAACTATTCTTAATTCAAATTTATTTCCTACTAGCTAGCTTTTGCCCACGGCTCCGCCCGCGTTAAAAAGTTTTTCCGGGATAAAAGTCCCGCTTTATGTTTCCCGGGATAAAAAGTAGTCTATGTGTTAATCCAGGACACGATTTTGCGTTCAGTAGCTTTTGCGTGAAAGAGTAACAAACATCCATACATCCACACATCCATACATCCATACATTCTTACAAACTTTTGCGTTTATAATATTGGTAGGATTCTTCAGTTGGATTTTCTATGAATTAGTAAGATATTTCAAATTGCCGAAAATTAAAACATAAAACAGGAATATAGATATATCATCTCTGCATATAACTTCGGTGATTAAGGCTCACTTATGAACATAATTTGTGATTCCTCATTCAAGGGGCTAACACCACTTCCAACCCTAGCGTGGCGCGAAGAAACTTGCGCTTTACCTTGAAAACTTTGATCAGATAACTTGAGAGTTTCGATTTAATTGCTACTCGCTTTCACTCGATACTTTATTAATTAGGGAGCTTGTTCAAATTATTATACGAAGGCTTACAACTAATTTACATCTAGTACATGTTATGTGTGTGATACATCTAGTATGTGTTATTCTGCGTGTAGATGTAACGTCATCTATTTCTGCCTGCATTGATCTGTTTGAAGGTCATAGTATCTTAAATAATTACCGAGTGCAATGAGACTTCACGTAGTTACTAATAATTCAAAAATAATCTCGTATATTTCCAAATACTCACATGTAAAAAAGCCGATATATTTTAAAATTTTACAGAATTTCTCCAAAACGTTCTTTATAGTTTGTAACCATCCATCACCACCATACCAGCCCTGTATTATATACTGCCCACTGCTGAGCACACGCCTCCTATACTACTGAGAGGGTTTTAGGCCTTAGTTCACGACGCTGGCCTAGTGCGGGTTGGCAGACTTGACATACCTTCCCAGAGAACTTCTGAGATGAGGTTCATACAGGTTTCCTCACGATGTTTTCCTTCACCGTTATAGTGAGCGATAATTCACCAAGAATACACACATAACTTTTTAGAAAAGACAGAGGTGCGTACTGAGTACTCTTAGGTTTGAACCTACGGACATTCGTCTCGGCAGTCAGTTCCACTGCCAACTATGCTGTCACCGCTTCCATATATTTTTTATGCTGTTTCTTCCTCAATCCAACTTCATTCGACCCTTTTTCATTATTCCAATTTCTCATTCACGTGTTTTTTTTTATTGTATTGAATGGCGAAACGAGCATACCGTTCGCCTGATGGTAAGCGACACGACCACCCATAAACACTAGCAATACCATTCAGCACCTTGAGTTACAAAGTACTGAGTGGCATTCCACTACCCTCGTCATCCTGAGACATAAGATGTTAAGTCTCATTATGTCCAGTTACACACATACACACACACACACACACACACACACACACACACACACACACACACACACACACACACACACACACACACACACACACACACACACACACACACACAGTTTGTCTTTCAGTCATGTTACCCGAGTGTTCCTAGATACCGACTGATGTACCCCAGTAGGTCACGGGTTCCGTCAGCCAGTACTTAGCAACACATGGAATAGTTCTCTGCAATGACTGCTCCTGCTGCTCAGTGAACACTGATAGACGCAGAACAATAAATATTTAAAAATATGTGTGGTATAAAAAATTTACTTCACAATAATATACTATGAATTAATGACCAACTGCAATAGACATCGGGTAGAAATAGACGGACAAGAGATCGAATATGTCGACGAATATCCATACTTGGGCCAGATAGTATCATTCAAGAATAGACAGGACCTGGAAATTACAAGAAGGATGGAAAATTCTTGGAAGAGCTTCTGGTCCTTGAAAGAATTTCTAAGAGGTGATCTTCCACTCTCTATCAAAGGCAAACTCGTCGACATGTGTATCTTGCCCGTCTTAAGTTATGGCGCCCAAACCTGGTCGTTAACGGAGTCCCAGAAGCTGAAACTTAAGGTTTGTCAACGAGCGATGGAGCGCATCATCCTCAATGTCAAACGGATTGATCGTGTCAGAAACACAGAGTTGCGCTTCAAAACTCGAGTCGTAGATGTAGGGAAAAAGGCCGCAACACTAAAGTGGAACTGGGCGGGTCACGTAGTTCGAATGAATCCGGAACGCTGGGCCAAGCTAACTACAGATTGGATCCCAACAAATGGTCGCAGAAAACGTGGACGACCAAGGAAGCGATGGAGAGACGACCTGGACGCATTCGAACCAGACTGGAAAGAGTTAGCGGAAGTTCGAAGGAATTGGAAGAAAAAGGGGGAGGCCTTGGCTCAGCAGTGGGACACATATGAGGCTTATATTAAAAATAACTTACTGAGAGGCACCATTAGAAGTTTTTTTAACAGTGAGTTAGTTAAAACTTGACGTGATCCTTTCTTGCTTATTACATTTCTTCATTCTTCGCCGATGCCTTTAAGTTATTTTACCCACATGAGGTGCGGCACCGACTGGTGACTCCCCTCCCCCGTAAAGGTGGGTCCACCAACCGGTACCTGACAAGTGACAAGACGTGGGAATATCCTCTGCGACGAGCTTTACTTTAGTCGAACAGTCACAAACATTGTTTTAAGTTACATTTTATTATCCAATTAACTACAGTTTTCCACAGTAATGTATAGGAATAATGTATAACCAATCATCGATGTATCACATCACTCGACGACCACAAAGCTGGTATTAATATTTATACCGTACAACATAAATGTGGTAAATCAATTCAGTGCGTTGCATAGATATAAATACGCTTGTGGCAGCACGGTCTGAATTACTCCGATGGACGTGGAAGTTAGGAGTTTGATTTGTTCTTTTGATTCTGTATAAATATTAACAGAAATATATATGTAATGAAATCATTTATTAAGACAGCAATAAAATGTCATACATTATTTAGATTCAGTTTATTTTAGCTCTACCACCAGTTCGAAAAGTAGTTTCCACTAAAGAAGAACGGGCAAGAAACTCTAATAATTTAAAAAATACAAGAGATATGCATATGTGATAGAACAAAAATGAACGTACAGACATAAACGCTGAAATCCTCTATACTTTGCAGTAAACGTCTAAAAAGAGTATGAGAAGTCATCGACGTATTAGCACAAATAGGCTCACACGTTTAATTCTTCCTTGTTTTAGCTTGTTCTTTAGAAGTGAGATCAAACAAATCTTTGCTTGATTTAATTAAGCTCATGTGATTCAAGGCTTTGTTTACTGAGAAAGAAGAATCGCTTCCTTTGTTTTTCCGTGTTTTGTTTCTTTATCAGACGAGGCTTAATGGAATGATTTAATATTTTTTTTTCATACATAAAGCTCGTAATACTTTAATGCTCACCTAATTATTCTTGAAGAAGTAGACAGCTGAACAACTAAGTAATTATGGTAGCAATTCGAACGTCATATTACAATCATCATCTAGCCATCCAGGCAGAAACGTGCCCATACGCCCTTATCGCCTAACAACTCGATTGTTCTTTAATCGATAAAAATATATTTGTCATATTACATGTAGTGGAAGGATTGCTTGAGACGTGTGCATGATCCTCTATTAGACTGCTTATATACTACACTAGTCACTACAAACCCATAACGATACAACTATAAATTACTTTCATAAAATTAATAGCTAGTTAGCCGTCAAATAGTAATTTAAAATATTCTATAAATATAATATTAAGAATTTGAGACATACAGAAATATTTTTTTATATAGTCAAGGATAGAAGAGAAACTCACAAATGTAAAACTTACAGTGTCGTTCTCTACACACGGTGATAGTTTATGTTGCGTCTTAACTTCTCTGTATGCTTTAGAGCTTCTTGATGTCTTCATGTCGTGCTACCCCCATCAGACCAGGTACCGGCTGATGGATCCCAGTAAAGCACGGTATCCATCAGCCGGTACCTAACAAGAAGTGAGCATGTCCTCCGCGATGAGTGCTACTGTTGCTAAATGCAAAGTAGTCACTGTGGTGGATCATTCTCAGCGGGGTATATTCCCATATAAGCTTAGACTTAAGGAACTAGACTAAAAGCTTACTTCTACTAGATAATATTTTTATATCACAATTTATTGGCTAACTCGATAATCTTAAACATAGTTTGTTTAGAACTAGACATCCTATCCATGTCTTTATTATGGGAATAGGGTCCAATTACCCAAAGCTTTTCTCTGAAATTATACAAAATAAACTGGTATATGCAAATTTTGTCGTACAGTTGTCTCCATATCATGTAGCGTTTGCAGCATTGATGTATTAAAAAACTCTGTACATATCAATGTTTGCAGCACATAATTAACAGCGCCGTTGCGTGCATTTTTGATACTTCATTAATTAGCTTGATATTATAACTCTATCTACATTCATAGGGATGTTGCGAATGTTTTCACAAAAGACAAGTCCAATAACGGGCCTAATATTCTAACCATTATACTTTATATTATATATTTGGATAGTTCTTCCAAAAGCTATGTCTTAGAAAAAAACTTTTTACCAAAAAATTAAACCTCCGAAAAAACTGAAAAGGAAAAATAATAATCATTTTTTATTTAACCTTAATAATTTGTGCGTATATTTGGAGTCGATGCCTAATTCAAATTGAACATTTTTTTCGTATATTTATTTGTGTTTTGCTAAGCTAAGCTGGCAATTTAAATTAGGTACCGAGTCCAAATATACGTAATACGTGTGTATTAGAGTAATTAAAAAAAGGTAAAAAATATTATTTTTTGCTTTTCGGTTTTTTCGGCGGTTTTAATTTTTTGGTTAAAATGTTTTTATTTTATATTTTTTTTGGCTATGAACTACATGCTTATTAATACACAACTCAGCATTAAAATCTGTGAGTAAACAGTAAATCACCCCCTTTTCCCCACCCTTAGTTTAGATTTTTTTTTCAAATTTACATGGGGCCAAATTCGTGGTATATATACGCTATCCAATAAAAAAAGAATGATTAAAATCGGGCTACTATGTAAAAAGTTATGTGTGGTTATTATAAAAAATACATATATATACACTCACGCGTATTATCCCCGAAGGGGTAGGCAGAGGCGCAACCAGTGCACCCACTTTTCGCCGTTATTCCGTCCCATGATGTGATAGGGGGCGAGCCTATCGCCATATCGGGCACAAATTCCAGACTCCGAGCTGATACTGAATAGGAAAACTCAATATCACTTTGCCCGACCCGGGGATCGAACCCGAGACCTCAGCTTTGCAGTCGTACTGTAATACAACTACGCCACCGAGGCAAAAGAATTATTATAAAAAATAAAATAAGAAATATACGTTGATTTGAAAGCCTCCGTTTTTTTCGTAGCTTAATAAATCTTTAAGTTTTAAGTGCTCCGATTTTGAGATTTATGCAATTTTATTTTGCTTGAAAACTACACTTGATATGAACTTTTTAAAAAGCTAGTTATAAATGAAGAGGACCAAAAATATTTTTTTATGGATCCAAAATCAATATTTTGCCCCTTTAATATCCATAACTCAACTCAACACCCTTTATAGCGGAAATAGCTTTTGTGGGTAAAGTCGTGCTAGACGACACTTAACAAGACAACAACTACCAAAACAACATCAGATCACAGTGATCGGTTATAGCAGCCCTATGAAAATCAGTCAAATACTCTGACCGGGGTGGAATGCATCATTCGCTTTTAAAATGGATCTCGTCTGTTGATATTCTACATAATCTATCATGTTTTTGTCGTTATGTAGTTACTAGTGAGTTAGAAAAATAACAATCCTATTGCCGATCTCGAAATACGCTCCTATTACCGATCTCCCATATTCACCTTGTAAAATAAAGATGGTCTGATTATGTATATCTCATACATTTACATGTAGGATGATGTCACATCATGATAGATCGCAATTTACATGCTGGTGCGGCGCCACGTCTGGTCTGGCTTTTTGAAAACCAAGCGATGTCCGCACTAACTACAGGTGCCTCATGATGGATGGTGTCGGAAAAATGACACCTCCAGGGAAATGTGATCAATCGATATTTATAGGACAATGACCTACGTCGTGCATTGATAATACGAACGTTATCCAATCCCAGACATGGAAAATACGTACAATTTATTATTAACTAGTTGAATGTCAAATAATCATTGGCAATGCTTTGTAAAATTTCTTATTTTGTGGGAATAGTTATACAGTGTTATATATGTATACGTGCGTAGCTATAAGTATATGCGTACACGCTGCGTTGAGACACAGCGCTAATAAATCAGTGTGCTAGTAACCGGCTTTTAGTTCACACCTGCCCGAGACACAACAGTGGCGACGAGGATTAACTACCCACAGTGCAAAGAAAAAAAAATGACCACATCGCATTACGGAATTTTAACGAGTTTCGACCACAATGTGCAGTCATGGAAAAATTACAAAAGTCGACTTGCGCAGTGGTTTATTGCAAACAATATTACGTCAACTTCGAATGCGCACGGGGTGAAGAGAAGAGCAATATTACTAAGCGCACTCGCGGAGGACACTTTTCAATTGGTGTCAGATTTAGCATTGCCAAAGGATGTTCAAGATGTGCCATACGATGATATAATCAAGCTCCTGGATGACCACTTTACGCCAAAACGCTTAGGATTCGGGGAAAGAAGTACTTTCTACGGCGCAACGCAAAAAACGGAGGAATCATATTCACAATGGGCGGCAAGACTTCGTGGGTTGACAGCTTATTGCAACTTTTCGAACGTGGAAGAGGCACTTCGTGACAAATTTGTAATGGGTATGCTGCCGGGGCGCGAGCGCGAGAAATTGTTCGCCCAGGATTTGACTGACTTGACGCTGGCAAAAGCCGTTGAGTTAGCAGAAGCAATTAGATGTGCACGCACCACTGCAACCGCATCGACATCGCGGACGCCGGCGCATTGCGTAGTGAACGAGGAACAGCTGTTTAAGATCAACAACAGTGCTTCAAACGCGGATCAAGTCAAGGAAAAGTGTTCAGTGTGTGGCCGTTATAATCATCCAACTTCCAAGTGTCGGTTTGCTAAATATACATGCAAAAAATGCAATAAAAAGGGCCATTTACAAAAAATGTGCAAAGTGAATTTTGTGAGCGTTGAGAGTGTGGATGAGAACGGTGACGACGGTGAGATATTTAATATTAAATCAAAACATGGCGAGCCTATGGTTGAGTCGGTGACGGTTGGTGGTATTCCGTTAAATTTTGAAATTGACAGTGGGTCAGCGGTGTCGGTAATCTCAGACAGTATATTTAAGACATATTTTAAAAATATACCTCTCGTAGGCACCAGGAAAAAACTATGTACGTATGTCGGTAACCAAATGAACTGTGCAGGCTATATACGAGTTCCGGTAACTTATTTGGGGCAGACCTACAATCTTAGTATTTATGTCATATGCGGTGGCGGTCCACCATTGCTCGGGCGCGATTTCATATCGAGTTTTAAGTTAAGTTTCACACAATGTAATTTTTTAAATTGTTCTGAAAAAATTATGTCAAGTTTACAATCGCTTTATCCAGAGGTATTTTCTAATGAATTAGGTACATTTAAAAATTATAAAATAAAGTTACAATTAAAGCCTGGCTCGCAACCAATTTTTTTTAAAGCACGACCCGTCGCTTTCGCATTAAAGGAAAAAATTAATAAGGAAATAGATCGGTTGACACAATTAGGTATTTTGAAACCGGTTGAACACTCTGATTACGCATCGCCTATAGTGCCCGTTTTGAAACGAAACGGCGCAGTCAGAATATGTGCTGATTACTCGGTATCCATTAATAAATAAAATAAATAAATAAGCCATTTATTTCTTGCTTTTACATTTTTTTTTTATATCTAAACAGTAAATAAAATAAAATAAAATAAAAACCTAATTGTTACTAAGATTAGTCAGCAAGAACCCCGGATCGGGTATAGGCCTCCTCCAAAGATGCCCATGCGTCTTTGTCCTGTGCTACGTCTATCCAGTTTGAGCCAGCTGTCCGTCTGAGGTCGTCTTCCCATCTGATTAGTGGTCTCCCTCGGCTTCTCTTGCCCGCTGGGCCGCTCCACGATGTTACTCTCGCAGTCCATCTATGGTCTGTATATCTCGCGACATGGCCAGCCCATTTCCATTTTAGTTTTAATGCATAAGTTAGAGCGTCGGTCGCTTTGGTGGTTTTTCTTATCTTAGTATGTCTTACTTTATCTATCTTCCTTATGTTGAGCATACTCCTCTCTAGCCCCCTTTGACAGGTCCTGATTTTATTTGTGGATTTAGAGGAGAACTTCCACGTCTGGCACCCATATGTGAGGCATGGTAAGAGACTAGAGTTCATAACTTTTGTTTTGATGTCTGTAGGCATATTACTTTTGAAAATTTCTTTTAGGTTCCAATATTTTTTCCATGTAGATTGAACCCTTCTTTCTATTTCTAGTATGTCGCTGTTTTTGGCAAAACTTAGCATTTTTCCCAAGTATATGTATTTCTCAACATGTTCTAGTGGCTCTCCATTGATTATTATAGGGTTTTTCCAGCTGTTGTTGGTCATTATCTTGGTTTTAGTTAGATTCATCTCAAGTCCCACCTTAGCACTGGCTTGGTGTAGAGACTCTATCATGTGTTGCATCTGGCCGGCCGTCTCTGACAGAAGTACTAGGTCGTCTGCGAACCGAAGATGACTTAAATATTCTCCTTTTATATAGAGTCCTAATCTGTGAAAATCCAGCTTGCCCATGATGTTTTCCAGTATTGATATAAATAGTATTGGGGAAAGGGGGTCCCCCTGTCTTACTCCCCTTTTTATGGGAAAACGAGGGCCGATGGAGTCGAGTTTGATCCTTCCTTTATTGTTATTGTATATACTTTGGATGGTTTTTATATATACTTCTTCAACACCTTGCTCTGACAAGCTTTCCCATATGCTGTTGTGTGAAACGGAGTCGAAAGCTTTCTGGTAGTCAATAAAAGTTATATATAGAGTTCTCTGCTGTTCTTGATATTTTTCTATTATTAACTCTATAGTGTGGATGTGGTCAATTGTTGAAAAGCCTTTTCTAAAGCCCGCTTGTTCCACGGGTTGCTTTGTTTCTAGTGTTTTACTTATTCGTTTATTAATAATTGTAGAGAACAATTTGTAAAGGCTAGGAAGTAGGCTGATTGGTCTATAGTTGCCAATATTTTTAGGGTCTCCCTTTTTATACAATAATATGATGTTTGCTTCCGACCACTGAGTGGGAGTTACGGAGTGTTGGAGTATCAAGTTGAAGAGTTTGGCTAACGGTGCAGCCAGAATTAACTGAGCAGCTTTCAGTGCTTCGTTTGTGATGTTGTCGGAGCCTGGGCTTTTTTCTAGTCTAAGTTTTTTTATTGTTTCTATAACTTCGGTTTCCTTGATCTCTATATAGTCATTAAATTGGCATTCTTTGCTGTTGATTGGTGTTGTTATATTGTTATTATTGCAACTGTATAGATTTCTATAAAACTCCGTAGCAGTATTTACAATATCGTTTCGTTTGTATACATCTCTGTTCTGATTTTTCAATCCTTTTATCCAGCAATTGTTTGTTCGAAGCTCCTTAAATGGTTTCTTTGTGCTACCGCAAAGCTGTAGGTATCTCATTATAGTGTCTTGTCTGTATTTTAAATAATCTTTTTTTATATATTTATTGACTATTTTGTATAAGGCAGAGAGTTCATTTTTCATGGAGCGAGTTTTATTTTTAGTTGACTGTAGTACTTTTCTTCTTTGTAGTAGTTTTTCAGTTCTCTCTTGTAATATTTTATGTTTTTGATTTCTATTGTTTGTTTTTGCAAATTTTAGGCTTTCAGTAATAGCATTACTAATTTTATCATAACAAGTATTTACCGATTCGCTTGTTTGGTAATTTAATACTTCAGATAGTTTTAATTTAAGGTTGTCCTTATACTTTTTTATTTCCTCTGCACTTCTAAGTTGGTATCCTTGTTTATTGGTAAATCGGGCTCTGCTTAGTTTATGTTTGGAGAGCTTTAATGTTCCTCTTATTGCACGGTGGTCAGACGGGTAGTTCAGGTTCAAAACTTCGAGGTTCTCAAATGATTTTGGTTGGTTTGTGAGAATATAGTCAATCTCGTTTTTGTGAAGCCCATTCGGCGAAATCCAAGTCCATTTTCGGTTTGGATTTTTCTTAAAGCAGGTATTTATTATTGTCAACTTATGTTCGAGCGCAAAGTTTACAAGTTTCTGTCCCCTATTATTCCTAGTGCCGTGTCCATGTTGTTTCACGACCAAGTCTTCATTTTCTTTAGGTGCTCCTACCTTAGCGTTGAAATCGCCCATAAGTATGAAATGTGGGTGCGCTGTTGTTAGTGCTTTCTCGATGGACTCATATAATTCGTCGATTTCAGTTTCTTTTGCATCTGTAGTAGGGAAGTAGACTTGCAGAATGGATAGCTTGTGGCCTCCTATATCTATGTTGAGTATAGCTAAGCGCTCTGATATACCGATGAAGCTCTCGATATTGTTTTTTATTGTCTTGTTTACTATGAAGCCCACACCATATTGTCCTGCTGTCTGTCCCATGTAGCAGAGTATAAAGTTCTCATGTTCTTTAATTTCACAACCACGACGTCTTACTTCCGAGATTCCCATAATATCATAGTTTATAGTACTTAAGCATTTTTCGAGTTCCAATAAACGTTCATATGAAGATAGAGTCTTAACATTGTATGTTAATATTTTTAGTTGATGATTTTGTTTTGTCTTTGTGTTCGTTGAGATTGTGATTTTCTTTGGAGGGTTGTGGTCATAATCCCCATGGTATCCATTAATAAACAGTTGATAATCGAACAATACCCACTCCCGTCTATACAAGAATTGTTTACAAAGTTGCATGGCGGTCAACAGTTCTCGAAAATAGATTTGTCGATGGCATATAACCAATTCGTTCTAGATGATGATTCGCAGCATATCACTTGCATCAATACACATCGCGGATTATATAAATATACGCGCATGGTGTTTGGGATGTCAAGTGCGCCATCCATATTTCAGCGAGCTATGGATTGCTTGCTGTCAGGGATGGAAGGCGTATTATGCTTGTTAGACGATATTCTTATTACGGGGGTCGATTACAAACAACATGTAGAAAGATTACATGCAGTTTTTCGTAGGCTCAGGGATGCCGGGTTGGTAGTACAAAAAGAAAAATGTGAATTTTTCAAGGAGCAAATTAATTACTTAGGGTACACGATTGACAAGTGTGGTTTGAAAAAGTCAGAAGAAAAAGTTCAGGCTATGTTACAAGCTCCTGTACCCAACAATGTGATGAAGTTGCAATCGTTCTTAGGATTGGTGAACTACTATAGGAATTTCATACCGAATGCATCTAGCATACTCAGTCCCTTGTACGATTTATTGAAAAAAGGGGTAAAATGGACATGGTCACAAATCCACGATAACTCTTTTAATACAATAAAGAGGTGTTTAGCATCTGAACAAGTCCTTGCACATTTCAACCCTAAAAGCAATGTTATATTAACGGTTGATGCCTCGCCGAATGGATTGGGAGCCATATTGTCACAGTTAGATACCAATGGGTTCGAACGCCCAGTATCCTTTGCATCGCGTACATTAAACTCTGCTGAGAAAAAATACTCTCAAATTCAGAAAGAGGCCACTGCTATTATTTTTGGGGTAAGGCGTTTTCACCAATACCTGTACGCCAGATCTGAACCTTTTATTTTACGTACAGATCATAAGCCTTTAATTTCAATTTTTGGACCTTATAAAGGTATCCCGGAGGTGTCTGCAAACAGATTGCAGCGATATGCTTTATTTCTGAGTGGCTACAATTATCGAATAGAATATGTAAGTAGTAATAATAATTGCGCCGACTTCTTATCACGTGCCAGCCTGCCATGCGCCGAGACAGGGGCAGGAGCGCTAACGCTATCGAGGGAAACAACTGATGATTGTAAACTAAGCGGTAAATCAGTTGCGCGGCTGACGGACCCGGCGTCATACATAAATTTTGTTCTGGATGGAAGCTTACCTATAACGCGAAACGATTTGCGCATAGCAACGGATAGTGATGAAACATTAGCCCAAGTTAAATATTACGTTGTGCAGGGCTGGCCTAAAAAAATATCACAAACCAACCTGCGTCCATACTATCTGTGTAGAACACAGTTAGCTTATGAAGATGGCTGTTTAATGCGAGGCCATAAAATAGTATTGCCGCAGGAATTGCGTTCTAAAATTCTATTGGAACTACATAAGTCGCATTTAGGGATAGTTAAGACAAAAGCGGAGGCAAGGTCCCGGTTTTGGTTCCCTGGTATAGACGCGGCAATAGAAGCTATGATTGGTTTGTGTTTGATATGTACGCAGTTGCGACCGTCTCCGCCTCAAGCACCTATGTCCCCGTGGAAGTATCCACCGCAACCATTTTATAGAATTCATATGGATTTTTTGGGCCCATTGCACGGATCCATGTATTTAGTCATAGTAGACGCTTACACGAAATGGGTTGAAGTCTTTAATACGCCTGCAACTTCTAAGGCCGTAGTGGAAAAGCTATATGAATATGTATCTCGGTTTGGGTTACCGCACACCATTGTCACTGATAACGCGACCACTTTTACTTCCGATAGTTTTAAACATTTTTGTACACAAAACGGGGTTATACATCTGACGTCACCGCCCTACCATCCAGCGAGTAATGGTCAGGCAGAGAGTTACGTGAAAATAGTGAAGAAAGGTATAAAATCATGTATATTGTCATGTAAAAATGTAACAGAGAGTAAATACAAATTATTTCAATATTTATATGATTATAGGAACTCAATTCATAGCACGACTGCATCATCGCCGGCTCAATTAGTATATGGTCGCACGTTGAGATCTCGTTTAGATTTATTAAGTAAGCCACCGGTCTCATCCACAAACTTAAATGCAATCGTGCAAAATAAACAGTGTTCACAGATTAAGCAACATGGCGGTAAAAATAAAAGAACATTTAAAATTGGTGAACAAGTGGTTTTCAAAATGTTTCTAAATAACACTAAATATCTTTGGAGACGCGGTACAATAATAAACCATATTGGCAAGGTTCTGTACCTGGTAAAAGATATATTAAGTTTAAAAACTGTTAAAAAGCATAAAAATCAGTTAATGTGTTATCGGGGAATCCGCAACAATAATCAAGACAATTGGGATTGTGACATTGAGTTACAAGATATAAAACAAGCGCCGAACGATGGTTCCCATTCTGATGGTGTGGAGCACGAACCCCAACAGGTTGTGGCCGCTAGCAACCAGGATGGGGAGGAAGGGGATCCGACAGGGTCGCCCTCACATGATGCACCAGGGCTAGGGGATTCAATAGGTTCGCCGCTGATAGAACGTGGAAACCCAAGTTCCAGATTATTGTTGCGAAATCTACCAAAGTTTGATTATCGCAGTTTCTTCTAAATCATTTTCATAAGTATATTGCATTGTGTAATTTTATTATATTTGGGAAAATTATGTTCTTCACTGGGGGGAGAAGATGTTATATATGTATACGTGCGTAGCTATAAGTATATGCGTACACGCTGCGTTGAGACACAGCGCTAATAAATCAGTGTGCTAGTAACCGGCTTTTAGTTCACACCTGCCCGAGACACAACATACAGTAAGAGATTTTTAATGGTATTGAATGACGAGACGAGCATGCCGTTTGCCTGATGGTAAGCAATACGACCACCCATAAGCAGTAGCAACACTATCTAGCACCTTGAGTAACAAAGTACAGGGTGGCATTCCCCTGCGCTCGTCATCCTGATACATAAGATGTTAAGTCTCATTATGTCCAATAGTTACACTGGCTACAATGTCCTTCAACCCGAAACACAACTTGTTTACAATTTATTTTGTTATGGATTAAGCTAAAATGTCGAAGGTGATTTGTTCCGAATTTAGTCTTGGTTGATGTTGGCAACTGGGATTCAATTACGCACATTTCTGTTCTTACCCATTAGTTTTAGGCTTAAATTTATCACGTCAGTAATTTTTTTTGACGCTAGGTCTCGGATTCTAATTCTTCGGCAGAATTCGTTTGACTTGGACATCCTTTCCCATTTAATTAATTTCTTCACTGTCACGTTTGTCTGCAATTCATATATACGCACTAGGCATACTTACATAGACCTAGTGGGTTCATCAGCCGAGACTCTGCAAGATGTAGGCGTATCCTCCTTGATTTGAATCAGTGCTCGTATTGCTACGTGCAGGCGATTCCGATAGGCGCAGCGCTTTTCCATTCCTCAGTGTAGTACCTACATTATTAAAGCTATCACTTAAGAACTATCTACCATACAACTTAACAT
Organism: Lapara coniferarum; assembly: GCA_949316025.1. Classification (NCBI taxonomy): domain Eukaryota; kingdom Metazoa; phylum Arthropoda; class Insecta; order Lepidoptera; family Sphingidae; genus Lapara; species Lapara coniferarum. Next base: position 762,181 of record OX438919.1, on the reverse strand, counting down.
TTAAATTCACATCAGAAAGTTACTTTTGATCATTATGTTGAAATTGATTGTGGATTTTACAGTTTGCCGAATTAAATATCCTTTAAACCAAAATTAAACTAAACACCGCTTCATGACAGAAATAGACAACACGACAAACTGTAGATGGCCATGAGATTAGAGTATGTGAAATAAACAGTCATATAAGTGATAAATCAATCTCTTTTAGTAGAATAAAAAGCTATCCTTTTTTGCTTTGATAATATTCGTTGCACAAAAACTGGTGTGATGTTTTCCTTTGAAATTAGACTAACAACAAAAAACGAAGTATCTGAAGACCCGCTGCCCAGACATGACGTGTGATGGAAAATGGAACAAAGTGGTACAAAAAACGCACTACAATTGTATAAGACAGTACAATTTTCAATTCTTTATAAAGGCAAACAAAATCAAGAGAAAACGTAATAAACATGCATAGAGAGGCATTAATAAAGGTTTTTGATATCTAATGGCAAGCCTTACGTTCTGTGTAGTACAATTCTAATGTTAATTTGAACGTTGTTCAACGAGAGTCATAGTGTTAAGTTAAAAAAAAAAGCAATAGAAAAGAGTTTACAAAAACTAAAGGCAACTTATCGATCTTGATATTTTGCTTCACCTTGTTACAACATTAATAATGAATACACGTAACTAGTGTGAGGTGCATGCAGAGGGGTTGAATCGAATTGGTGAATTATGGGCGGTTTCTCTACTTTAGCGACCTGTACAGATTTTTATGTCTAGAAAAATTAAAACTTCTATAATTGAAGCCGAACAAAAACCTCGTTCAAAGCTAATTGAAATCACGACTGATGATTGGCTGCAGCGGTTAAAACTATTAATTGAAATATGAAATTAAAGCAACCGCCTCGGAACTCGACACTGAGACACCGAAGGGGCTAACGAAGCGCAAAACACTCGGAACTGGGGGCAAAAAGAAAGAAGAAAAACGCCCCGCAGGAAAATGAGCTTGCATTGGATCCGAGAATCTCGTTCCAGATGGCTCTTTTTGCAAATTTGAAAACAGTTTCATAATGGAATTGGAAATAGTCGTGTGCACTTGGACATTGTTATTGTTTATTTTTAATGCTAATTTAAAATTATTTTTATTAATTTGAAATATAATTGATGTTTCATAATTACGATTATTATGAAGCATTTTCAGGCATGTAGGTTTCCTCACGATGTTTTCCTTCACCGTTAAAGTGAACGATAACATTGATAAAATATACACACATAACTTGGAAAAGTCAGAGGTGTGTGCCTTGGGTTTTGAGCCTCCAGACATTGTCTCGGCAGACAGTTCCATTCCCAACTAGGATATTGTCCACTTTCACTTCGTCCATTTCGAGGGTATGTGAAATCTGCCAATCCGCACTAGGCCAGCGTCGTAGACTAAGGCCTAAAACCCTCTCAGTAGTAGAGGAGGCCCGTGCTCAGTAATGGGCAGTATATAATACAGGGCTGGTATTATTATTATTTTATATTAATTACGTTTAACAAAATTGAAATAAAGTATTTAAAATTTGAGTAAAAAATTTCAGAAAAGATGTTTATTTGAATCAAAAATCCATTTCACTGCAAAACCGGAATCCTTTAGCTACCACACTTACTTGTTGTGTACAGGGAATTTAGTGTAATTTATCCCTTCTTATCGTGGGGTATAGGAGAAGAGAAGGAATTGAAATTTCTCCAATTTTCAGAGTGGTATCCCAAATTTATAACGTACCTTAAGAATGCCACTACTACAACAATGAAACTATCTTAACTGTGTTTAAGCACTGTTCGGTCACGACTTTGCAGATCCTTTGAATACTAAATTAATTTTAGTATAAGGTACCCATCGTAATCTCCAGATAACCTTCAAACTTTTCAGACTCCTTGAAGTAGTTTGGATTAAGTTTGTAAAGTTTTTTTAACCCTTATATCATTTTTTATTAATAAATTGTAATAAAATAATTTGTATCACCGGAGGGCATTCAACATGTAATTTTTCATAAATAAAAAACTTCGCCTACAAAATGAATAAAAGCTAGATGAATGAAATATCATAAATCATCACCACTTAGATAAAAAATACTCACGGAAATATAAACATAAACAGACAGTCTGCGATTGCATATCTTATAGTGGGTGAGAGTCCAAGAGGTTCCTTTCCACGTAATCAATATTTCTTCTGTTTAGTTTTGGCTGGTAGTGCATAATGTAATCAGGTAATGTAGATGTTTATTGACATTGGTGACCAACTACACGTTCGTTTGTCCGCTTAAACAATAAAAGCGTTATAAAAAAAGTACGTCAGCTTCGCTTTGAGTAAAATATACCTTGAAGACAAGTTAGAATGGTAAACATGCGATTGTCACATCAAGTTAATGTAATTCTAAAAATGGAGCAGCAGAATGTTCGGTAAATATTTTGTGTTTGCAAATTTTATTAGAAGGGTGGCCCGGCGGGCCGGACTTCCCGGAAACGAGGTGACGAAGAATTTTACTTCCTTTTTTCATTAATTTTTTTTTGAACCGAGCTTCTATTAAAGATATTGTATTAAAATGAAGATCTTTAAAACAATATTTAGTTTATATTAATAGTATATATAGTATAAATACGAATGTTTGGATGTTTAGAAGAAGAAGAAAGAAAGAAAGAAGAAAGAAAAAATCTTTATTTGGCCATTGTCTCTGGACCAGATGGCAGTAAGTGTTATATACACATGGGAATACAAAAAAAATGCAAAAATAAAAACTTAGAAAATACAGGCAAGTACTCACACACACAAAAAAATAATAATAAAATAAATGAAAAATGTCCTCCGGCATACCCATCTATACACCCCAACCATCCGTGTCCATAGTATGGCCAACAAGGCCACAGGCTCAGCGTCCGCCAGGTGGGGTGGTCCACCTGACACTGATTTTCAGCCAGAGCCGCAGGAGTGTCACACGAATGCCAGCAAAAGACAAAGATAATATAAAAATAGGGTATTTACTTACATAAATAATAAAACAAAAAATATATACACGCATACATGATTAAATAATTATAGTTTGCACTATAAAACTTAAAATATATTTACTTAAAAATATAAGAAGTAACGCCGCACCGACCCGACCTCGGTGGGGCAGGCACGGAGGCGGCGCGGACGCAACCGAGCCGAGTCCCGACAAATTGCGATAAACACAAACGGAACGACAATTATTATTCCCCTCGTGACACTCGCGCCGCATCGCGCCGTGCCATTCCTCATAGCTCAGAGAGGTGTACGCACACTGATATGCGAAGAAAAAAATAAATATATCAATAATTTATACTAATATACGATTTCCAATGAAAGTTCTACGACCGATATAAATTATTTAATACTCAATCACACCAGAGGCGGAATGGATCTAGACAAAAGTAGGCACAGAGATAGATTATAGTCTTTAATAGCACATAAAAAACTTTTAACCCGGGAAAATATATTGCAGGACCTTTACCCTGAAAATTATCTTAACGCCACAACTAAAGGTAAGTAATATTATAATTAGACAATCATAAAAGTCGATTGTGTTGTGATAAGCGCCATAGTCATACAATGTACTGATGGTATCCGATACTTATTGGTTACAAAGTACTGTATAAAAATGCAATACCGTTATATTTTTAAAAGGTGTTAGGTATAATAATTTCACTCTCTTTTTAGCAAACACCGATGTTTGTCCATATAAATTTTTCAAAATATTGAAACATTGAAAAACCTGCATACGATCGATCCAGTGTAATTAATACTACACGATGTGCACCTATGTTCACTAGTTCAATATGACGCATATTTTTGTTTTACATTAAACTAACTACTAGAAATATTTATATGCTCGTTGCAGTTAACTTCAGTCTGCGAGTTAACAAGCGAGCAACTTTACAATAATGCAATGCCAATTACGTTCCCGTTGTGGAACAACTTCACCGGAAAGAAGAATGTTTCATATGAGAATTTATGCATTTTTCAAATCTTTCAAGAGCTGCAAAACGATACGTGGAACAAATATTAAAATCATATTTAAATAAAAAGAACTGTAAATGGTAATAATTATGATGAAGAGCACCCATAACTTGTAACAACTAATAGTTTCACTACGCCATTAGATTGGTACGTCTGTTAACAGCTTAGGTGCTAATTTACAGAATAATAGAACGACATTACGGTACAACGGATAAGTGTAATGTTCTACTTCATCATGGTAACCAAGGAAAAAAGTCATCCTGTTATCAGGAATTGTGTGTAATTGCCACAATTAAATTATGGACCAGGAATTTCTAGGTCCAATCGATCAAATTAAATTATTCAACATAAAATTAGAATAACGTTTTTTGTCCTTTTAACACGTTTCCTTGAGATTGGTACACACAGAGAAGTTTACTTCAAGTGGTCGGCACTTATTCAAAGTGCATAGCGCTGGTCACACGATTATAGATAATACAGATAGCATAATGATTATTAATCAATAAACATAAAACTCACCAGCTTGAGTCCTCATCTCGCGCGAGACGATGGTGCCGTGCGCGTTGTTTGCGCGGCAGCGGTACACCGTCGCGTGGACATCTTGTCGGTACTGGATCGCAGCGAAGGGGAGGAACACCAGCGTTCCGTTTTCGAGGACTTGTCTGAGGAAGAAGATTGATTGTGAGCAAGCTTACTTAAAATAGTTTTTCTGTTTACCTACACAGCATCACACCCACATGATGCACGTAATTCTAGACGCCAGGCTGATGTACTGAAGTTATATTTATTATTACATATCGCAACAGTTATCAATACTGATGCTACAAATTTTATAATTGAAAAAATATTCATGGAAGCTGGTTGGCGTTGTAAAGGCTTTTTGTTTAACCGACTTTAAAAAGGAGGTTCTGTATTCGATCCGTATGTATGTATGTAAATTTGTATGGCCGCGTGTTTCTCAAAAACTACTGATCCGATTTGGATGTGGTTTTCGATATTGAAATGTATATTTTTCAGGGAAGGTTTTAGTATATAATTTATGAAGATTTGATGAAGATCTTCGGAGATACACAATGGAACTCTTCAATAACTAACAGCAGATGACTCGCGAATGCTGCAATCGTATATCTATGATGTATTGTTTACAGCATTCTATGATTAACTAACAAAAAAGCAATAAATAAAAACTTTTTAACAAGAATAAACCGACTTCAAAACAAAACCACTACAAATCAAAAAACATTGTTCAATTTAAAATAGGCACCGACTCCAAATATACGTATATACTAAGCGAATATGAAGTTGAATAATTTTTTGGTTAGCAGTGGTTTTGAAGTCGGTTTATTTTTTGTTAAAAAGTTTTTATTTATTGTGTCAGTCATTTATTTATTTTTAAATGGACAGTTATGTGATAATATATAACGAAGTTATGTATGTAACGAAGTCTGTGGCAATTAGATGATTTCTATCATGTTTTAATAATATTTGATATCCCTTCGTGCTACAACCTGTATAATACAACACTTCAAAAGTACCTAATTAAGACATCAAAACTGTCCCACGTAAACAAATAACTGGAATTCAATGGGCTTGCTCTCAGCTCCCCAGGAGGCAGCGACTCAATTTAATTCCCCAAATGAAATTCGCGCCGAAAACATCGGCTCGTTTTATTTTACATTAGCCCTATTTGTGAATCGGAGTGACTTTAATACAGCTGTTTATTTGGTAGGCGTAAGGTGGGTTATAATTAGATTTACATATTGGGCTTTACAGGTCGCTTACTGCCAGGAGTAGAATGACGATATTGTGTTAATGGAAATGTTAGTAATGAGAAAGATTGTAAAGATGTCAGGACTTTATGCCTCTGATGGATTTGGAGGGTAGTGCGTTGGTGCTTATACAGATAGATCTAGAGTACAAAATTTCTTAGAAATCGTTACTCCATTAACATTACGCTAGGAAATAAGACACTAAAGAACAAAACCCATCTCTCAGCATTAATTTAATACTTCTGTGGAGAAACATGGCGTTTGCGTGGCTTCCGCCAGTCGGATTTAATTTAAAATCAATTTCGTATTTCTTTTAGTAAGTACCTACAAAAGTGAGGTAGTCGTGCTTCCTTTGAGCTCGCTTCCTACCGGTAATGACTCGACGGGGACTAGTGTCGCCATAGTGCGGCCATTGTGCGGGACAATTACGGACTCCTCGTTTATTTGCTCGGCTTTTTAGAGCACATCCTGTTGTTGCAAAGATGACAATGTTAACATTGCTGGTTGTGTTTTTGTAAGGATAACAATGTAAGATAATAAAAATTCTACTTAGTCTTTCGAAAATAATGTACTTTTGTTATAAAATAATATTAGTCTAGACTGCCTCGGTGGCGTAGTTGTATTAAGGTACGGCTGCAATACTGAGGTCTCGGGTTCGATCCCCGGGTCGGGCAAAGTGATATTGACTTTTTCTATTCAGTATCAGCTCGGAGTCTGAAATTTGTGCCCGAAATGGCGATAGGCTCGTCCTCTATCACATCATGGGACGGAATAATGGCGAAAAGTGGGTGCACTAGTTGCACCTCTGCCTACCCCTTAGGGGATAAAAGGCGCTAGTGTATATGTATGTAGTCTAGCGTTCTACTAGACATAAATCGAAATATTATTTTGTCGTACCCGTTAGATGTCCCAATTGACAAGGCCGTTACGGCAATTTACAGTAGCTGCACAGAATCTATCATCCAGACAAATCATGTATGTCAAAATAAAATACCCAAGACACCACAAAACTAATCTAACCTTACACACACAAACACACACACTGACGCCTTTTATCCCCGAAGGGGTAGGCAGAGGCGCAACTAGTGTACCCACTTTTTGCCGGGCATATTTCATCCCACGATGTGATAGGGGGCGAGCCTATCATCATATCGGGCACAAATTCCAGACTGAGCTGATACTGAATAGAAAAATCCAATATCACTACCCGACCCAGGGATTGCACCCGAGACCTCAGTATCGCAGTCGTACCGTAGTAAAACTACGCCACCGAGGCAGTATAACTTAACATACACATAGAAGTAAGTAACTACAAAAAATCCTCTAACATTTAATTACTTATCGCAAATGCAACCCCGTCAGCATGTGGTTACCCTAATATCGGATATTTATGTATTAATTGACGTTAACCATCACACGGTCGGTTTTTATTCAACAAACAATTTATTTAGTCCGCGCCAAGCGGTGCCTTGGGAGTTGGGACGAGGATTTTAATGGGAAAAGTCCCTAATATGGTTTTAATTTGTGACCAATGTAGGATTGAAAGGTAATTTCGAATTTGTAAAGGTTATGTAACGTGTTAATTTGTCTACCTGTAACCTTATATAACGAAGTGTTTAAAAAGACATGAAATGAAATGAAATCATTTATTCGAATCCATAAAATGTTAAACATTACTTAGATTCAGTAAATTTTTACTCTACCACCAGTTCGGAAACCAGTTTCCACCAGAGAAGAACGGGCAAGAAACTCTAGGGTTGCTCTTTTAAAAATCAGTTCAAAGGTATAAATTAGGTACACTGCATAATACAAATATAGATAATATACAGATTTTTACTTTGTTTAGAGCAGTTAATGTATTTACTTGCGTCATAATAAATTCTCAACTCCCACTCGAGTGTATAACCCTCTCAGGAATCACGCAATAATTTTGTGATTTATACTTGTTCAATAAAGGTATTAATAACTACTAGTTCAGAGACATAATAAGCGAAATGGGTAGACCAGTCCACACAAGCAGCACCCGTTCACGAGTATGACGCATGTGCCAGCCATTTGCCTCCTCAACCATGTTGCAGGGAAGTGGCTGACCCGGAACAAGACGCCGCCACAGGCACAGACAGTTAGTGTATGTCATACCTAAGCCGTTTACAATTATATTATATTACTTCGAAAAAGAAAACAAAAATTATGTAATTTACTCGATTCAATGACAATTAATTGTTTCAGAGAAAATCACATAAAAGAAAATAGAAATAAAAAATCTTATTCTTAGGTATTTCTATCTTCTAGGTATTCGTAAATCTTGTAATAAGCTTTATTGCACAACTTTCGCTTAATAGTTGCCTGGAATTTACCCATATTTAAGATCTTGATCTCAATGGGAACTTTATTATAAAAATGTAACCCGTAACAGTAACCCGTGAATGTATACAGTAACCCCAGTAAGATAATTTATAATATATCTGTGTAGTATCTGTATAGTAGACTGTCGCGTTGGCGTAGTTGTATTATGGTACGACTGCAATACTGAAGTCTCGGGTTCGATCCCCGGGTCGGGCAAAGTGATATTTGTTTTTCTATTCAGTATCAGCTCGGAGTCTGGAATTTGTGCCCGATATAGCGATAGGCTCGCCCCTATCACATCATGGGACGGAATAACGGCGAAAAGTGGGTGCACTAGTTGCGCCTTTCCCTACCCCTTCGGGAATAAAAGGCATGAGTATGTGTGTGTGCGTGTGTCTGTGTGTATAACGATGAATAAGTGTTAAAATTACGATTTATAAAATTGGAATAATTTCGTTCGCAGTCGCTATTACAAACAAACTTATTCTAATTTTACTACATAAATTATTAAATCACTCCCCACTACCATTCACCAAGAATTAATTTTGGAAAAATCCAGGTCAGGTTAACCCAGAAACATATTTCAAAAACTTAAATTCACTAAGGCTTTGGTACAATTCCTCAGCAAACCGGTATTCAAAACATCACTCTGAGCTGGAATTTTAATAGGTTTCAAAGGTATTTGCACACGATTACTAGGGATAATTAAAATTAAACCTAAAATACCAACCAAACATTTTATAGTCTAAGTACTGAAAATTTTAAGATATTAAAATTATGATAGGGGATTTCTATTGTTACATAAATAATGTAGATTTAGAACTCAGTTGTTGAACTAAAATGTTATGCGTTTAAAATGAGGGTTCAGAAGGTTCTTGGACAAATTGGCGGATTTATCATCACTGCATTAGTATTAATTACTTCACTGCATTTATTCATATTTGTATGTACCTATATATTATGTATTTCTTGAAGTTTTATATATTTAATTTATTGTTTAGTTCATTTTAATTTGTATTTATATAAGTATTGAAGTAGTGTTGTTTTTGTAGTTATGTAAGTGACAGATCACTTCCATCATTCCATTTTAGTTGTTTAATTTACTCATTTACTTCCTGATATCCCTTATTATTCTATGCTGATATCTATGTGCTACCCCATCAGGATGACTGGTAGAGAATGCCTATGGCATTAAGTCCGCCTATAGACTTTGTATAAAGTGTTAAATAAATAAAAATAAACAAACTCAGGTTAAAAAATAATAAAAACTAAAACTCGACTGCATCAATATCAGTTGTATATGTGTTAGTTTGTTACTTCGTAAAAAACGTAAAAACGTTTTTCTTTAATTTTTTTTTATTTTTACGTAAACGTAAAAATAAGTAAAAATAATTTTTTTTTATTTTTACGTAAACGTAAAAATAAAAAAAAATTAAAGAAAAACAAAAAACCCGACTGCGTCAATATCTGCGATCTTTAAATTCATTGCAAAACCAAAAAGATAGAAACAAGATTTTAATTTGAATATTTTATTTTTGAATATACTTAGTTGACAGTATTCACAAACAGTTGGAGGCATCTGCTCACTCCGAGATTTTGTTGCTCTACCTATATCACCAACCAAATTATGAGAAGTGAACGTGTTATGCCTCCGACAGCGTTTGTGAACATTGTCAACTAAGATTATTCAAAAGTTGTTTCTATCTTTTTAGTTTGCTTTTTTTTTTATAAACTACCAGTGTGCCCAATTTCAGTCAAACCCGTCAAGCCATTTTACCGTGAAGAAGTGAGAAACTAACACAGACGCATTTATATTATTTTTTTTAGATTACGTTTTGCCACCAAAAGTCCTTAAATTTGATTTTTTTAATTTTCATGTACCCAGTGTCACTCTCACGACTAAGGCGAGTCTATTGACTCAACTTACATAAAATACGACAAGCCGTTTAGGCTCTAGGGCGTGCCAAAGAAATATACATACAAACATACATAGATACATACATACACTCGAAACTATAACCCTCTTTCTTTCGCAGTCGGGTAATAAGTAGTAATTATAATTCTGGACATTAGTTTTACAAAATCGTAACTATAATAGCCAATAATAAATTTATACATGGATTATCATCTTGGTAAAATGGTGCAGTCCATTAAAACATAAAAGAAATCGCGCTGAAGTTTTGCAGTGCTCAATAAAAAAACTACTTAACGGACTATAATAACTTCATGAACTTTATAGTCCATAAGAAATTTATTTGGATTTTATAGCTAACGAAAGCAATGTTTTAATTATAAGTGTTCGCGGAATCCTATGAGTTTAAAAGTTAATCTATGTAATTACATATTACACACATATATAAAAAACATGCCCTCTATCTTTGAGAATTATGCGGAGGCGTACATAAAAAAGTCCCATTATGAGCATAATATATCGGTTCCATAATGTGGGAGTGGGCGAACCTATCTGCACTTATCTCAGGAACTACTGAATCGATATTGAAAATTATTGCACTAATAGGAAGCTATATTATAGCTATATTATAGCTATATTACTATACCGGGAAAATCTTTCTATCACGAAAAACATTTTCATGCGGGTGGAGCCGCGAACAATACTAGTCGCTTTATGAGATACCAATTCCGACCCTGAAAACTCAAGAGTATTAAAATTTCTACAGTAATCTAGAAACTGTGAAATTCAATCCAGAACTTTACGGTTTATAACCCAAGTACGTTGCCATAAGATCAATGAGACATTATGTTGTACCTCGCCAGTTCTCAAACGATAGTAAAGGCGAAATTTCTTAGTCCATTTTATTTCATTCATAGTCAAGCAAAGTAGCGCCTTTGCTTTGAATTCGCTTCCAATTCGCCAGTGTGATAAGAACCTTAATTTTACATGACCATGAGTTTCAATTCACTACAACAGCTCCTAGCACTCGACTTTCTGAGATATCAGATGAAGTCTGACAGTGACTACTTATCACCTGCTTTATTGAAAGTCTATATTGCTATCTGATGACAATAACATACAGAGTAATGTTACCTATTCAATCAAGCAGTCTCTCGAATACGATAGCCTTACGATTCGAATTACTGTCGGCTTGGATTATATTATATCGATCGGTTGTGATTAAAAGGTGAGTATATATTAAATACGCTTTCAAATGTAAAGTGAGTTATTTCTAGCGCTAAGAAAATCAAAAATCATAGTTTGGCATACCTATTTTTGAGTACTGGGTAACTAGCAAGAACTTGCAAGCCATAATTCCGGTCGGTTGTCCATAAGTAGTAACTTATGAACAGATGTAATGCTCAACAACAAGTGAGTTGATTGCTTGTCTCAAATGCATTTTTAAATAGAAATTCTAAGAACTTCTTCTATTTCTAAACCATGCTATGCTATATCAAGTGGCCAATCAACCCACTTAAAACCACTACCAGCAACTATAAGATAGAATACAATTAACAAGCAAAATCCAATTATTATTAAAATGAAAACGTAAAAGTTTTGCATCTCGTTAAAGCGAAGGCGGTCCGCGGACTCGTAAGCTCGCAACAAAAGTTTATCAGCACCCCTATAAGTAGCGATACGGATTTAGAAAGCTAATTATGTGGTTAGAACCTACTTAATAAAGGATTTGTTGTAGGGGACAGCCCAGTTGAGAGTGGAACGGACTGCTGAGACGAATGTCCGCAGGTTCGAAACCTAAGAGCACACATCTCTGATTTAAAAAAAAATATGTGTGTATTCTCTTTGAATTATCGCTCGCTTTAAGGGTGAAGCAAAATATTATGAGGAAACCTGCATACCTTAGAAGTTCTCTGAATTTCGAAGATGGTATGGTATAGTGCTTTAACCATTTGCTATTCAAAACGTTTCTTCTTACTAAATAACATTTAAAGGACAAGCAATTGGTGTGTAACACGTTAATATTTTATCTAATTTTGAACAAAAAACAGTCGCCTAGATCACAAATACTTAATAATATAATGGTTACAACTCACAGACTTAGAGTGCCAATACTTAGAAACTTTTACAAATAAAAAATAAGGATCACATTTAGAATGAAAACAGACATGGTGTTAGTATTAAATTTTTACAGTAGTTCACAAATTACAATGGATGTTATTTAATAACATTCCAGTGTGTAGTTTTTTTTTATAATTCATTAAACAAAATTTACTAGAATATTATGTTGTGTTCAGTTAATTAAAACACGGAACAATAACGTATTTATCATCCCCACGCGATATTCATAATTAACACCAAACGTTTCAAATTGGAGTCCATGTAATAAGAACATTTGACCCCCATAAACCGTTCTAAATCCGCCACATCTCGCCGGCATAACTTTTGACATAAATTTTTGTCATTCACTTCCCCATTAAAACTGGTAATATAATTTCGAAAGGATGAAGGGCTTTGGAAAATTGTCTTTGTCCCCCGATGCGTCGCCGCCGCCTCTGTTTTGTAAAGGATTACTATACATAATTAACTCTTGCAAAACATGGGACGAGGATCGGACGTGACATTTGAATGTTTGTACGACTTCGTGTGTTTATGTGTAATGTACACGTGTCCACGTCTAAACGTGTAAAGGCGGTGAACCCTTAAGGGTTATATCAGGAAGGTTTTAAACAGGGAACACATACGGACTGATGGTTACATGGCAGATCCCCCCCCCCCCACACACACGCGCTATTCATCCCCGAAGGGGTTGGCAGAGGCGCAACTAGTGCACCCACTTTTCATCTAGCGTTTGGGGCACATTTTACAGACTCTGGGGTGATATTGCGTTGGAAAACCCAATACTAATTTCCTGATCCGGGGATCAGATCCGACACCTGAGTACTGCAGTCAAATCGTCATACAACCACGCCACAGCGGCAGTCCCATACATAACTGAGTTTATAGCTGTAGGTATCACCAATTTGTATTTTTTTACCAATAGTATGAGGACTATAAATATTTTGAAACCATACTCCCATGATGTTAAATAGTATCAACACATATGACTGAATTACATAGGACTCCAGACCACTGTGTCACTCTCTCCGAAGACATTAGTTGACGTCAATTCACATGCCGAATAAATAAAATAATATAAGGACTTCTATAACAATAAAATTATCCCTCCAATAGGCAACGGGAAGACAGCAACCTATCTAGATGAACATCTTTCCCCCATTCCACGCAGATACCATTTCACAGAAGTGGGGTTCGGATCGGCGCCGATCCCACAGGGGTGGTTATCAAAGTGCACCCACTTGGAAATCTGTCCCAAGACTTAAATAAAAACAATTATTATCCTTAAAGTAATATCCTTGGCTGCGTTTTGTAGAGGTCGCGTGTGGTACAAGTTAGAAGCAGAGACGTTAATATCGATTATTGGGACGTAAATATACGTCGAGTTATTAGTCATAATAATTACAAGCTCTTTGGTCTTTTCGGTTCGGAATTAGAACCGTTGCTTTTGCAGATGGTGATTGGCGTGTATGTGGTTAGTCCGCGGAGGAGCACTCACTGGGCAGTGTAGTAAATACTTACATTCTAGTTGTCAAACGGTAGTCTCGCCATAACTAGCGTTCGCAAGGTCCTACCAAGTGGCAGCTCGTTTTAGATTTTGACACATAATTTCGGTATAATATGAATCCCATTGGTAAAGGTTAACATTAACCTCGATAAGTTTTATCGCAGCTACATCCCGAGGATAAAATACAACGATCTAAATAAATCTTGCAGTTCCGAAAATTATTTCCAGTTGATCTCTCATCGCTCGCTCCAGCCCACCCTCCGTAAATTATCTCGGGTGAGTGTTCAAAGGAGGTTGTCATTAGGAGTACATAGAGTGCGCCGCTCACGTCCCTGTGCGTTACGAAAAACTTTACCGCGAGATGTAGGTCAACAGCCTTTCACTTGTGCTGTTTTTGCTTGTTTAGTTGCTGGAGAAAGGTTTTTGGCAGATTTTTTGTAATACACAGTGCAAATGTACTCGGTATTAATAAATTAACTAATGCCTCAGCGGTTTCTAGAATTTATACGACCCGCCAAAATTCGGTAAACATATTGCTTACACTGATACAAAAAAATAAAAAAGACGTGTGGCACTCGGAGACTGCCGCGGTAAAGCTATTGCATAAATTCTAATATTTATAACCTCTTTGAATAGATATAAAATAAATTATTCATCGATAGATGCATAGAATAAAGTGCTTATAGTCCTTATTCTGAGGATAGATGGCAAAACTAAAAAAATATATGAAAGACGGGCTCAATGGACTAGAATCCAAAGCCGTAATCCTACTAATATTATAAAGGCGAAAGTTTGTAAGAATGTATGGATGTCTAGATGTCTGGATGTTTGTTTCTCTTTCACGCAAAAACTACTCAACGGATTTCGATGAAATTTGGCACACGGGTAGATCATGTCCTGAATTAACACATAGGCTACTTTTTATCCCGGGGAAACATAAACCGGGACTTTTATCCAGGAAAAACTTTTAAATGCGGGCGGAACCGCGGGCAAAAGCTAGTATTTAAATAAAAACCTCTTTGAACAGATATCAAATTAATTTTTTTAAAAATTCAAACTTAGAATCACGTCATCCCGCCGCGTTTGACATTTACGTTTCACTAACTGGAACAATTTTTAAATACACGGTTATTTCGACCTTTTATCGTTTAACATTCAGCTCATATCCTCTTACATATTGTATTCTTACAAGACTGCGATATTAAATTTACTTATGGAATTTTACACTCTAAATGGTTGTGATAGAGTTGAAAATAAAATATCACCGCTGTGCCGGTCGGAGTGAGGAGTGACAGGTTTTTTCGTTACGGAATTTCTGGATTCGGTCTCCACGCTCAAGGCCCGCGATAGAAGCTATGCAATAGCTTAACAAGAAAATTTATAAACACGGAACGGAAA
Organism: Lapara coniferarum; assembly: GCA_949316025.1. Taxonomy (NCBI): domain Eukaryota; kingdom Metazoa; phylum Arthropoda; class Insecta; order Lepidoptera; family Sphingidae; genus Lapara; species Lapara coniferarum. The sequence continues at coordinate 747,131 of OX438919.1, read as the reverse complement.
ATATCTGGTAAGTAAAATAAATTATTTTCAGTCCGATCTTAATTAATTGCCTTTAATATATTCCAGATTCATTAATATTCTAATTAAGCCATGTTAATGCGAAAGCCTAAGGCAATAAGAGCTATTATCGTAATGAAAGTATTTTTAGAAATTAAACACAGTGGTAAGTCATTAAATGTGGAAAATTTTGTCCCCAGACATAAAGAATACTAAAGACGCGATTTGTAAAAGCAGTTTACTTAAAAGCTGAGTTGAGTTTATAAGGTATTTTGATTGTAAAAACGAAAATATCTTCATAAAATATAACATTATTTTATGAGGATTTTTTAATTTTAATGTTGATTTTATGAATGATGAATTAAGAGTCAAACAGGTCACTCATTGATTTTCAGCACCATGACTGCATAAAAGCAGAAATAATGCAAATACTAATACTATTGTAGGTTAAAAAGTTTTTCCGGGATAAAAGTCACGCTTTTTATTTTCCCGGGATAAAATGTAGCCTATATGTTAATCCAAGACATGATATACTCGTGTCCTAAATTTTATCGAAATCCGTTTAGTAGTTTTTGCGTGAAAGAGTAACAAACATCCATACATCCAGGCAGCTAGACATCCATACATTCTTACAAACTTTCGCGTTTATAATATTAGTAGGATAGTAGGAAGAAATTTTTACTATTATTATACAGAGGCAAGATTTGCATTTTTGTATGTTTGTAACGAATAACTTAACAGTGGACTTCTGTATAACTCTGAATTTCGAAGGTAAAGTGAAGTCTGCCAACCCGCACTAGGCCAGCATGGTGGACTAAGGCCTTAACCCTCTCAATTGCAGAGGAGGCCCGTGCTCAGCAGTGGGCAGTATATAATACAGGGCTGGTATGGCATGGTAACGAATAAACCCAAACACTACTGGACGTATTTTGGAAATACTTTCACCAAAATAAAGCTACATTATCAGCGAGTAACACAGGCTACTTTCATCCCGGGAAAATATAAAGCGGGACTTTTACCCCGGAAAAATCATTCACGAGGGCGGAGCCGCGAGCAAAAGCTAGTATAATATAAAAATACTAACTTGATCAACTTTCCTCATCAGTGAACTTACAATACAACATTCATAAAAACAGTTTGTGTAATAAATCAAACCTCACAAGATTTACGAGGAAAGAACTTTTGGCAAGTCCGCAAGATCCACTCGGAGTCCGCTGATCAAGCGCGACCGCTCCCAACGAAAAACTGTTGCCGTAAAACGAATTATCGTACTAAATTTATGGTGTGTTTTGTACCAGGGGTTTATACAACTAAACGAAACAAGAGGGTGGCCAGACGATCTAAATGTAGTTTTATTAGTTTTTATACGAACACATCAATGTGGCCACACTGCATCTGATGGTAAGCGGACATGGATCTAGATAGTGTCGACTAACTTCCGATTATCCATCATCAGTCAACACAATTATGGCGGCTTGTTTGAACTGGATATACACTGGCTGATACTGGAATGCGCTATACTTACGTGACCACTGGCGGGTTTTAGCACCTCATGCATGATGGTTGCTGCTCAGACAGATACAAAATACCACCAGTAAAACAAAAGTGCTACAATTACTCATAAATAATATTACTGACAATATAATACTTCGAATTATAAAGACCTTCATTACATTCTACTACTTCTAAACTACAAAGTTGCACTGCGCTCGTCACCATGAGATGTTGCATGTCAAGTCCCATAAATGTAAAATAAGAAGTAGTAGCATCAAATTTTATTAATCACAAAACACTGCATAGCACTGTATTTCAATCGTCACTCTCGCTCTGAATTGCGATCGTAAATAGTAAGTACTCACTTAGTATAAAGTACATTAAGTAAATGTCAACGTGAACGTTCTGAATAACAAAAAATATAAACATTAACTAACAATATATTTATAACTATAACATCAAGGTTAGGATAATGTTCGTTCATTTTTTGTTACAAAAAATCACTTATTTCCGTCCATAACAAAACTGTGTAAGCTACGCCCAAGTATAGTGATCTATATGTTATATCTTCATAATTCTTACAAAAAAAAATATCACCAACCAACACAATTATTCTTCTGAATAAATTATTCAAGATGCCGCACGATGTGGAGGAAATTTCAATTTATACATATGTAGGAGATTTAGTAGGGGATCGAGCGAGATTTTACTAGTTCTGTATTTCTTTGACTGTACATATTTTACGTAGAAATTATTTTTAATACCCCATAAAGACCAAGTGGGTCTCTTAGTGGTGTGTCATAGGCGTCATCGATAAACACACACAACCCTGAGGAAGGTCGCCCACGGCCACTTTTTGCAGCGATTACAAAACGCCGCGATATAGTCGCGATCCTATTGCTGACAGTCCACCGCGCACAGGTGCATGATTATGTCTCGTTACAAAAGCGATGTATTTCCGGTTCCTCTACCAATTACATAGTTAGGTACATGACTTGTTAATAATTACTCATTTACTGTAATAATATTCAGTCTGAACAAATGTTCATTGTTAAGAAGAAACGAAAAATTCTGAACAAGACTCATCTGTGTCGCGGTGGTGAGAGCAGTGGTGTGTATAATATTTAGTATAAAGCTATAAATATTGTGAAAAATTTTGGTTGATGTTGTTAATACACTAGTACTTAAAAGTCTAAGGTGTTGTTGCGACAAAAGCCGGAATCTGACTAACAAAATAACAGCATACACCTAATTCTGCACTATCGTAGCCGAACGCCGCGGGCGACGCATATAAATCCCCTCATGAATATTCATGCGAGGAACAAAACAAGACATTATGGGACCGTGCATCCTCCCCATACCTGGACTCGCGTGAAATACAGTAGAATATTGCGCTTACGACCGTCGTATTTGTGTTGCAGAGAATTTTGTAATTTAACACGAAATTACGTTGAATTTTTAATGTAGGTAAATCTTCTTCTTTGTTATCTCTTCATTCTATCTATAATCTCTTCATTACTGAAGGTCGTGCTCGCTTTGGTAAGCCTTGGTGGTGGCGGTGACGAGCCGCTTCCACTCCACTCTGTCTTGTGCCTGTCGCAGGTAGATAAATAAACGATAAGAAATTAGATCGCACATGTCGATATTTAAAGTTACACGGTTGCAAAAAATATTCCAATCCCATTTTCTACTTCAATAGACATAGCACTGACTTTTTGGGATATTAATATGTGTTATGCAGTGATTTCTTACCACCAGATAATACGTAATTGTGTTTACGAGTATTTTGCTTGAAAATATGGCGATAAAACATGAAACTAAAATAAAATTCCTTATTTTTAATGCAAGTATAGTTCACAGATACTATTTTTATAGAAGCCAGTATACAAAAGTTATTTTAAGCAAAAAGTGGAAATTATTAAAGTTTAAAAACTAAATTGTTCGCTCAAGACTGCAACCAATCGCTGCTTACAAGGAATATAGGTACTGCTAGTTTGTTTCGCCAGTTCGGCTCAATTATTTATATACTTCATCATTTATGTTAGCTATATCATTCAGTGTACACCTTTAAACTCATCATCATCATCAGCGACATGACGTCCACTGCTGAACATAGGCCTCCTCTAAATATTTCCAGACGGACCTGTCAAAAGTGGCCTGCATCCAGCACGTTCGTGCGACTTTTATCAAGTCGCATAACACTTTTACCCGTAAACTCGGCTTTATAAAATTGGGCGGTGCATGTGGCAATAATCCATCTTCGTTGTCAAGCCATAAAAGTGCTTAAAATATAACAAGAAATATTTTTTCACTAATTACTATATGTATTTAGGTTGTTTTTAAATACACAAAATTAAAATATGTGCTTGATTTTTTTCTGGTTTCAACAATGAATGCCTTTGTATGTATTTTTTTTTTATAATATTAGTTTAGTAAATTAAATGTACCGATAATGTTTTTACTAGAGAAGCAGCGCTTGGAAATTTTGTGTTAAGGTTGTTATTATATTTATTGACACTGATGTTTTAGAAAAACTATAAAGAAAATGAACATGTTTCGTAATACATCCGTAATTTTGTAATAATTCATTAATAATGATAATTATAATATGTTTTTATTTCATTCATGCACAATATTATAAATGAATAGTTCATATTATAATCAGTCATGTTGCATTAAACTGTTGAACTTCTTATACTTTATTTTGAGCGACTGAATTTATTAAGTATATAGAATTGTTAATGGTCGTCTGCGCTTTGCCATTAAGGATTAAATGTCGCGGCAAATCTTGTAGCTCGTTACTTACTGCGTCTTATATTACACTGAGCTTCGAGTTTAAGTTAAAGTAAAATAAATGTAAGAAAAATATTACGAAAATTAATGTGATCGAACAAAGTTTACGCGAGTTAGCCTCTTCTTGTCATCCTCTCCACTCCTTGCATTTCTCTGTTGTAATGTTTAGAGCAAACAATATATTAAGATTTGTTAATTACAAAAAAGTTATTTACTGACACTTTACCGATAACCTACTACTTTAGACTTTAAATACACACTTCAGACGGTTAAATATGTACAAATTGGTGGAACGTTTCGAACAGAAGTCTCCAACTAGCTCCAATCACACGTGGTCTTTAGAAAAATAAGTCAGCTTAGTCAGAATTTAATCAACGTCTTATTAAAGACAGCCAATAGTAAAGCTTTGCTATTATTTCTCGTACCATAAGATTCACTGACGTCAAAAGCATTTCAAATTCCCCACACTTTATCTTAGATCAGGAACGCTCCTGGCATTATAAGTGAACCTGATCAGTTATACCGTGCTATCAAAATTAAACATGCCGCCTTCTACTATTACAAAACAAATATTTACCTACTTCACAACAAACAAATCCGAAATCGTTGCCGCAGCGTACCCGCTCGGTGCGCGCCCTCGTGTGTTTACACAGAGCGGGAGCCTCAGCGCGCGTGTGATTCGGTTACGTCACGTCCGTTTAAAATGGAATTCTCGTAATTTGTTTCCAACAAAATGTTAGTGCAAGTAAAATGTTTTTCTAATCCCGCTGGCCGTTTTGGTATCAATCTATTTGTGGTAAGTCAAGGTTTTGTAGTTCGAGAGTATTGTTCCGCTTTGTAATTAGATATAGTAACTCGTCCTAGGGAGCAAACACTCAGTTACCCGCACCGGCATAATTTTGTCGAACGGAGACGAACACAGCATTTCTCTTTAGTCATTATTTATGGACTATACAGTACATACATGTCCAGTGTGGTCTCTTTAGAGTCCGCAATAAAATCTTATCACTTGTACTTTCTATCTAGGTATGTACGCCTTTTCTTTGTATCTAATTGTTGCGCGGATGAACAAATTGTCTTCGTTTTATGATTGGCAAGCTGTTCGCCTATTGTACACACACTGCGCAGGTACTGATCCGAGGATACTAGGAATACATTAACATTACACCATTTACACTCTCTCCAAATCACAAAATAGAGTATAAATAGACGTAGACATGACATGTTTTGCGATTATGCTAGGCCTATTCCCGGAAAGATTTGAACCGTTCTGCGTAAGCTTTTAACATTCATAGTATACGCGGAATGATCCGATTATCGCACATGTTTCAAAATTCTGCGAATTTTATTTTTGGCAATCTATTTGGGCCGCGTAGTAGTCATATTTTAGTATATTGTTGTAGTACCTGCGTACAAGTATGTGCACAATACGTGGGTGCACTCTCTACTCCCTCACTCTCATAGTCCGGTGAGACGATAATCCGACATGACCGGAGGGATCTGGCGCAGGACCAACGACTTTACGTAATTTCTGAGGCACGGGCGTATTACACTGTAAACTTCGTGACTTCGAGGTGTGACTGAGTAATTTTATACGATTGACAGACAATCCCAGTCACAACAATTTTGACTCGACAGGGATTCGAACTCGGACCTCAACGCGGTAGTCGTACTCATACCACGTACGAAATAAAACTACGGCACCGAGGCAGTCAAAGCCACCTGTGACTCATTATTATAAGACGTACAAGTGATTCACACCTGCAGAAGTTCAAACAGCTCATAGAAGCCTAGAAGTTTTTCGCGAATCCGCACACATCAAGAACCTTTCTTTATAAAACTCCCACTGCGTAGAATTCCAGGATAGAAGGTAGCCTATCAAGGACAGTATGTATAACTTCTTATAATACAGTATTTTTATTAAAAAAATAGATTATCTAAAGCGAAACGCTGAATAAAGTTTTTAGAGTGGCAAAAGAACCCTCAGGGCACCTGGGGACAGCTTAGTGAAATTTCTTACGAATTGTCTGTTGCTTTCGGGTATATGCCGAAAATTCGTGATGGCAGGTCAAGGAAATACAATATAAATTTATAAAATACAAAATAGTTAACACAAAAATATATAGCACAAGGTAAGATGTAAGCCGGTTATGTGAATAAACATATATTTAAATTGAGTGCTTTGTGCTGAATACTATCACGTGTGACCCTGTGCAAAGGAGCCTCACTTAACATAAGCTAGCGAAGCTGCTACAAAGTTCCGATACTCTATTAAATAAAAAAAAATACCACCGCAAATTGAGAACCCCTTCTTTTTCCATTGAGTTAATTAAATATCGAATCAAATATGCAAAACAGGGATCTATAACGAATTTTACTTCCATAAATTGTACCTACTTTACGTTTGTCAGTCTTCGGTTTCAGATGCTCTATTATTTTCTTATTCTAGCCAAAACGAAGACCGCAACTACGGTTCGAAATTTCAAAATAACCATTGTAGCTACCGAGGATTTCGTACCTATTACTCAATATGCAGTTTCTAGGAAGCGGATTACTTAGAAGTAATCCCTTTTTGATATTTTTTTCTGTATTGTATCAAAATATGAAGGCGTTCGATGTTTTAACGGTTAGATAGAGATTAAAATAGTACACGAATGTCTGCAGAATTCTTTTCCATTACATAAGTCTCTTAGATCGGGGTCAGAACCACGCAGTACTTTGTAATTAACAGTTTGAATGGTGTTGCTACTGTTTATGACCAGACGTTTTCCATGTCATCGCGACGCACCTCTTGAACTAATTAGAAAAAAAATACGTAAATGATATACAGAGTGAATTATTGGATTATTGAAAAATCAATATTCCAAGCCAGGAATCGAACCCGTCCATTTTGATAAAGAACAAAACGCACTGTATCGTTCCATCATTCTATAGTGTCACTACCCAGGATCAAATTCTGGGAATTAATGACGTATGTAAAACTAAAGAAGGGAGCTGATTATTAACTATTTTATTTAGAAGAAATAAATGAGTGAGATGCATTCATCTATGAGGAAAGGGCAAGCTCTGCCGTCACAACTGACCAAGTAGTAGAATTAAAGCTTTCCTACATTTATTATTTAATCAAACAAGTCATTATTATAATAACCTTAAAATAGAAAGAGAAAGAGGAAGAAAATGTTATATGGTATTTAATGTGGTATTTAAGAAACATTTGCAAGCGTAGTTTAAGAAAACTCGCACTTAAGTTGATGAAACATGTAACTTAAACGCGCGCGAACCCACATCCAAAGCCAGTTTTTTAAACACACAATTCTTTATATTTTTTAATGATTCCAGTACTAATACTCGAATGATGAAACTAAAAAATGTTACCAATATTTGAAATGATAAGTAAATTTTGGAGGGATGAGGTGTGAATCGAAGGCTAAATTGAAAAATTAAATTAGGGTGCGAACCCACCGGGAGCCATCACGCGTAACGTAACGGGTTATCGGGTATTATAATATCATGTATAACAGGTATTTGGGTATTACATCACGTTTGATATAAAGACGAATAGATTAACTAAACGCTAAATGTGATCTTTACAAATAGTTAAAGGACATCGAAAAATATAACAATTCATTTATCTGGAGTATGATGAAACAGATAAAGAAAGTACCGGATATAATAAGAACATTCAATAATACTGGCCGATATAACTATGAGCATCGTCGAGAACGTAGGTACCGTTTCGATTTGATACACGGTTCAAAAATCGAATCTAATTGCGGAACAAAAGTTTCAAAGGCGGTATGCAAAGTGCTACTATGGTGATTTATGTATTGTTAGCAAGTAATGTTCACCGTACAGCGAATGATGATATTCTTGGTGAGTACTCACCCAAACGCACACTTGAGCGGTGGAGGTGGCAGGTATTGACGACTGGAGGGCGTATATATAATTTAAAGTGTCATAAATGACTATGGATATGTGTAATAGAGCGCTGATCGATCATAAACCTTTTAAATGTTACTACCTTTGAGCGCAGTGTCGCGTTTAGCAAATGAGAGGTGGAGCGTTGTGGCTACTATGTAAGAGTGTACAAATGTATCGGAAAATGTACTATGTGCAGAAATTGAGGTGAATCATTATTTAAAAAAATACTACAATTATTGTATGTTCATAATATTATCTGTAGCAGTGTGGTCACTAGTCTATGTATTAAAACGTATATAATATTTATAATAAACAGGGTGACCACCAATTACCGCTAATGAGGACACGTTCTGACCCGAACGCATTCATTGTGGGATGGTGTATAAACGCTCTCCACGCTGCCGCCACGCTCTCGACACGCTTATGAAACGCTATATAGGCGGCTTGTTATAATGCTAAGGCTGTGGCCTCACATCACCTTGTAGAGACATGGCGGGACAGAGTATTGTTATTTTTAAGGGCATATGGGCAAAAAAACAAATATCTATGTTGGTGGAAGTTTTCTTGACGCTTTGCGCCTTTGTTTCATCGGTGGTCAAGTAAAGTTAACGGTCTTATTACTCTGGATGAGTGCGCAGAACCTTTGCATCGCTGTGAATTCGCTTGCATTTCGCCAGATTTATAAGGTCCTTAACTTTACCTGACTATCCATGAAACAACACGGCCTTAGAAGGAGAATAGGGATCAGTGACGGGTAGGAGACATGTTGGGCAAAGTCGCGTAATTTTTTTCTGTGTGACAATCTCGATTAGATCGAGCAGGCCTTTAAATTACGTAAAAGCTGTAAAGCGTGTACTGTACTGCACAATGATAATTCTCCTAGCCAGTTTCGGCCACGGCGGCCAATCTCAACGGAGATCAGCCAGGTACGCAGGAGATATTACAGTGCACAAGTGTGTGCGCAATACACAGGTGCACTCGCTATTCCTTCACTCTCATAGTCCGGTGAGACGGCAATCCGACATGACCGGAGAGTGCTTTCCGAGGCACGGGGGTATCACACCGCCAACTTCCTGACTCCGAGCTGTGACTGAGTAAATTTTAAGATGGAAAAACCCAGTCACAATGTTTTTGGCTCGACCCGGGAATCGAACCCAGGACCTCAGCACACAAATCGTACTCGTAATGCGTACGCAATACAACTACGCCACCGAGGCAGTCAACATAGTACTAAAGTTCGGATTCGGTGGAGTCATTAAGTTGAAAAAGAAGAAGAAAGTTCTTACATTCATATTATAGACTACGTGTTGCGCGCGGCTCCGACCGCGTGGTAATATTTCTCCGGGACAACAATATTTTCCCGGGATAAAAAGTAACCTATAGCACTCAGGAGTTATGTAGCTTCCTATTAGTGAAAGAGTTTTCAAAATCGGTTCAGTAGTTCCTGAGATTAGCGCGTTCAAACAAACAAACGAACAAACTCTTCAGCTTTATAATATTAGTAAAGATTACAATTAGTACTAACCTTTAATGCTGCCAACCCGCACTAGGCCAGCATGATGGATTAAGGCCTAACCCCTCTCAGTAGTAGAGTAGGCCCGTGCTCAGCAGTGGGCATTATATAATACAGGGCTGATTGCATTGCATTGCACATTTAATTAGGTCAACGTAACTTTTATCGTTAATTTTCGTCGTGAGTTTTACGCTCGCGTCGGTTTTTCTCGTGAATATATTTTAAGTTCTGTATACCAGATTGGTAATGCAGTTTATAATTTTAATGCAACTCATTAGTTAATGGCTAAATGAGTGTGTCTATGGCTGAAACTGTTTATGAGCAAATTAATTCTATTAGCCTGCCTCGGTGGCGTAGTTGTATTATGGTACGACTGCAACGGTCTCGGGTTCGATCCCCGGGTCATGCAAAGTGATATTGAGTTTTTCTATTCAGTATCAACTCGGAGTCTGGAATTTGTGCCCGATATGGCGATAGGCTCGCCCCCTATCACATCATGGGACGGAATAACGGCGAAAAGTGGGTGCACTAGTTGCGCCTCTGCCTACCCCTTAGGGAATAAATGGCGTGTGTGAGTGTGTGTGTAATTTTATTAAATGAAATATTTAGATATGACATAATATTGAAATAATAAAAATATGATAAGTAGCTGGATCGACTCGTCAAATCTTTTAGTGGGATACGTCGAGATTATAATTTTTTCTTCCTTTCATAATATAATTATACTATCCCACTGTAGGGCACGGGCCTCTTCTACAACTATGTAGGTTTTGCATTAGTCCATTACGCTGACCTAGCAGGGGTTGGCAAACTTGACATACCTTCGAAATTCTTATGGAGAACTCAGGTATGCAGATTTCCTCACGATGTTTTGCTTCGCCGGTAAAGCATTTCTCCCATTCAGACAATGAAATTGAGTTTTTGAATTAAGAAACGAAAGCAGGAGCTTGTAATTTTTGTCCGATATAGCGATAGTCATCAAATCATCGTGATCAGAAGCTGTAACTTTCGAACCGTTTTCATACTACTTTCGCGTTTCCCTAGCCTTAGGGATTATTTAAATTACATTCCAAATGTATCTTTTAGTAACTATAGCTATAATAGACTTATGTGATAGGCGACGCGTAGTCCCGCGGGACCTCCCACAGTGACATTGGGAACAAAGAACCTCTGTTGTTCGGTTTGTTACTGCATAACGAACTTAAACTGAAGTTTAGTACGATTTTTAATAGAAACTTTGTATAATTTAATATGCGCCATAGGGAAAATCAATTGGAAATATGGCAGATATTGGTCTATGATTCGGAGCTTGAACAAGCTTTGCTCTTTAATGACATGCTATATTTCGGTTAGCCCCAAAACTAGAAAAGTATAATTATCAATCTTTAGGAAAAATTTAGTATTCGGTAGTGAATATTACACATTGGTTTGAAAAAGAAATAATTCGTTTCGACGTGTCAATTGCTCTTAGGTATGTTGCTTTCCTTATTTGACTTGCTGATTCTTTTTCTATATCTTGATCTATATTTAACTGTTGAGTACTGTTTTAAGTTACCAACCTCCTTGCTGACTAAGAATACTTTAATTACTATATATTGAATCGACATTGATCAAAATAAATATTCAGAATTATATCGAAAATAAATTGCATCGATTTAAACACGGTTCATCCGATTTAATCAGAGCGCACTATCCGATTACGATTGATGATTCGAATTGCAATTATCTATTCGGGGTTTTTGAATCTCATTATGATATTCACAGTTGTCTTTATCGGTGAATTTACTGTTTGTATCGTGCTTGGGCTGTAAAATCGATGTGTTCTGCGTTCAAACCAGCACAGTTTGCGATTATATATTCAGTAATCATGTACTTGTATGTAATAATAATAATAATAATAATATTTATTTCATGCAAAATAGAAACAGAAATTTACAAAACATTGTTACAGTAGGTAGAAGAATATGATTTTTCTAGGTCGACATAATTAATTAACCCTGCCTCTCAAACTAGGGAAACCTGTATCTTGAGAGACAGTGTTCAGCTCGGGTAACATACAGTTCAGCAATTACAGTTGGATTGAGTCAGTCTACCATTACATAAATTCACTGAAATTAGCATGCACGCGTGCGCGTGCGTTTGTGTGAGAGTGTGTGTGTGTGTGTGTGCGTGTGTGAGTGTGTGTGTGTGTGGCATATTATCTTATATAGGGTTGTGGCTTGTGACTTTTAGTTAAGTGTGCATGTTATGCTAGAAAGGTGAGTAGATTTTCTGTAGAGTTATGATCTAGCTGTAATAGCCACCCAATAACTTTTCGTTTAACTGTGTATTTGTTAGCCTCTAATATATCTAATTGTTTGTGGATTTTTTTTATATATATAGGTGCCTAGTGTGAAGTATTGGTGCCTGGCAAACGCCGTCTTGTGAGAAATGTTTGAAAGAAAGGTGGGTCTGCGCTTATTATAGTTAGAAGGTAGGGTGACAGAATGTGTTCTAAGAACAGTTTGTAGTATGTACAGTTGTCGTACTGTTAACACTCCACATTCAGAGTACAGTTGGGAGGATGGGTAGCGATAATGTTTTCTGCACATAACTTTAAGTAGAGCCCGTTGCGCACGTTCTACCTTCATGAAGCTTGTTTTTGCTGCACCCCCCCAAACACATATACAATACCCTAAAACCGATTGACTCAAGGCGTAATAGACCATTTTGAGGGTTTCGAAATTTGCTGCCTCTCTCAGGGACTTAAATATATGTATAAGTCGCATGGTTTTGGTGCTCAGATTATCAAGATGTACATCCCATTTTAGTCCTTTGTCTATGTGAACACCTAGGTACTTTACGCTGTCAGATCTAGTTAATTTTGGGCAAATGCAAGTGGCTGTAGTGGGAGGACACGCGTGCGCGGTTATTTCATATGTAATGTATGGCTGCTTCGTTGGCGTAGTTGTATTATTGCACGACGGCAATACTCAGGTCTCGGATTCGATCCCCGGGTCGGGCAAAGTGATATGGAATTTTTCTATTCAGTATCAGTTCGGAGTCTGAAATTTGTGCCTGATATGGCGATAGGCTCGCCCCCTACCACATCATGGGACGGAATATCGGCGAAAAGTGGGTGCACTAGTTTTTTTTTTTCTCGTGTGGCCATCTATGGCGCATTAGGGACGGCTGCGGGCTTCCTCCGACTCACGTCTAGGGTGCACTAGTTGCGCCTCTGCCTAGCCTTTCGGAGATAAAAGTGTGTGTGTGTACCCGTGCCAACCGACACCCCCCCCCCCATTAGTCACCTTCTACGACAGGCAGGGGATACCGTGGTGGAATTCTCCAAACGCCCCCAAGCCACAGGGCGGGAGAAGCCGGTCAGTCGTCCACCCGGCGCCTCCTACGTCTCCTCTAGCGGCGGGAGGGATCATCACGCTCCCAATACTTCTCGGCACTCTCCTTCTGCAAGAAGACCACCTCACAGAAGTGGGCCACCGACCATGGAAGGGACCACGGCGGGCAGCGAGAGATCTCCTACGACGACTGCTCTGAGAGTGCTGCGCTCCTCGTCCCAAGCTGGACAAAACTCTAATATATGCTGGGCCATATCCAGCGGTTAGTTGTCACAGTGGTGATACACGGCCGACACTTCCTTGCGTACTATCAGACACAAGTACTCATTGAAGCATCCATGCCCGGTGAGTACCTGTATCAGGCGAAACGTTGCCGCACCGTGGCGTCTGTCTAACCATTCGGCAAAGGCTGGACGCACTGCCGTGACGACCTGAGCCCCGCTGACGGGGCCTCCAGCCTAAATAGCGTACCCCCTACTTTTATTTGTTTGACGCGAATTGTCTTGTTCAATCACACCGGTTTTCGGGTGATAAACATCATCGACAAGGATAATGTAATATATTTTGTCAAAAGGACAGATCAAATCTATACTAATATTATAAAGCTGAAGAGTTTGTTTGTTTGTTTGAACGCGCTAATCTCAGGAACTACTGGTTCGAATTTAAAAATTATTTTTGTGTTGAATAGACCATTTATCGAGGAAGGCTTTAGGCTATATAACATAACGATGCAACTATTAGGAGCGAAGAAATAATGGAAAATGTGAAAAAAACGGGGAAAATTATTCATCCTTGAGGGCTTCCATTGCGTGCGCTGCGAAAACGGTTCAAGATACCAAAAATATATGTATGAAAGAATTATTCCTCTTGAAATGATCCAAAAAAATGTCAGCGACAATATATGTCTATCTTTTAAGATTAACTCACTAGAACCGTTTTTATGGTAATCAAATTTGGTCGAAATTAATGCATTATTTGTTAAGAGTTGTATCAACGTCATAGTCATAGAGTGATTCAACGGGAAGGTTTTTAAGTACTTTTAGCCCAGAAAAACTTATTAACGCGGGCGAAGCCGTGGACAAAAGCTAGTAATATTATAAATGCGAAAGTAACTCTGTCTGTCGCGCTTTCACGCCAAAACTACTGAACCGATTTAAATGAAATTTGGTACACAGATATTTTAGAGCCTAAAAAAGGACATAGGCCGTGAAATGTAAAACGGGACTTTTATCCCGGAAAACTCTTTCACGCGGGTGGAGCCGCTGGTCTATACTAATATTATAAAGCTGAAGAGTTTGTTTGTTTGAACGCGCTAATCTCAGGAACTAGGTACTGAACCGATTTTGAAAATTCTTTCACTAATAGGAAGCTACAGAACTCCTGAGTGCTATAGGCTACTTTATATCCCGGGAAAATATTTTTGTCCCGGAAAAACTTTTTCACGCGGGCGGAGCCGCGATCACTACTAGTATAAGATAAACTACAAGCTACTTTATATTCAGATATGTACATTGTACACAACTTGACTTCTATCCCAGAAAACATTGACACGAGAGGAGCAACGAACAAAGTATCCCATAAAATACAGCTTGAATACCTGCTTCAGTAACATATTTTACTGAAGGCTATATCTCCACCTCACGGACTATAAAGCGCCCGCAGCCTTCGCGTATGATACATGATACCTATTTTAGGTCATATTTTAGGATTACTTGGTACCTGTGTGCTATTATAAACCAAAGGGATTGGTTACATGTTTCTAAATGGTTTGTAAGAGATGTTAGCGATCGTATGCTGGTAGGATATAGGTTTTCCTGACTAGATAGTATTTGTAGTAAGTATCCTACTAATATTTTAAAGGCGAAAGTTTGTAAGAATGTATGGATGTTTGGATGTATGGATGTTTGTTCCTCTTTCACGCAAAAACTACTGAACGGATTTCGATGAAATTTGGCACACGGGTAGGTCATGTCCTGGATTAACACATAGGCTACTTTTTATCCCGGGAAACTTAAAGCGGGACTTTTATCCCGGAAAAACTTTTTAAGGCGGGCGAAGCCGCGGGCAAAAGCCAGTAGTTACATATAGTAACAAACGCAAATATAACAACGACCGTACGCGTCGCCTCGAGAAATCAACCTCTCCTTAGTTGATATATTTTGAGTACTAACGACAATGTATGTAGTAGCATCATTCCAAAATACTCATTACCGTACCAAGATAAAAAATATAAGACGAATAAGTATAATCCTACTAATATTATAAAGGCGAAAGTTTGTAAGAATTTATGGATGTTTGGATGTTTGGATGTTTGGATGTATGGATGTAAGGATGTTTGTTCCTCTTTCAAGCAAAAACTGCTGAACGGATTTCGATGAAATTTGGCACACGGGTAGATCATGTTCTAGATTAACACATAGGCTACTTTTTATCCCGGGAAAATATAAACCGGGACTTTTATCCGGGAAAAACTTTTTAATGCGGGCGGAGCCGCGGGCAAAAGCTAGTATGAAATATTATTATTTAATATCACATTACTAGGCACGGATCACAGCTACCAATTAGGGACTTAAAATAGTCTTACATATTATTATTGTGTTATCATAAAGCATTTTAGATCATTTGTCTATTCCTAGTAAAAACTAACCAAACTGTAATAAAATATATCCTATATTACTCAGCTTTCTGAAAGATTGAATTAAATTAACGAATGCCCCTTACAGACACACTCACATAGTTTGTATCTTTGTATTAACACACACAGACTCACGCTTTTTAACCCAGAAGAGGTAGCTAGAGGCGTAACTACTGAACCCACTTTTACCATGTGTATTTTGTCCCATAATGGCATTATGTCATAGGGAGCGAGCCTATCGCTATATCGAGCACAAATTCCAGACTCCGGGCTGGTATTAAGCAGAAAACCCCTGAGACCTCAGAACGGTAGTTGTTCTGCGCATGCAATACAAAATATTGTTACTATTCGTTAAAAGTATTCTTTGCTGTTAAACTATGTCGGAGTAGTTTGGAAGTAGCAAGTTATTCTAATAACAGTATTGCGTGCCGACGGAATGCGATAGATATCGTCCATTGTGATAGTAAAAAGTGTGTTTCATGAAGTTATCGCGCCTTCCTAGAGCGTCCGGAGGATTTATGGGCTGATATATATAAAAAATGTAGTTTGATTAGCCGATTTAATTTACCCTTCTACCAAGACTGGGGCCTATTTGCCTGTGTATGTGTATTTTTGTTAGCTCATTTTTATTTTTCATATTAAAATTAAATATCATCATCATCATCAGCCATATGACTTCCACTGCTGAACATACGCCTCCCCCAAAGATTTCCAGATGGACCTGTCAAAAGCGGCCCGCATCCAGCGCGTTCCTGCGGCCTTTACCAAGTCATCGGTCCACCTTGCAGGTGGAGGCCGACGCTGCGCTTGCCAGTACGTGGTCTCCACTCGAGAACTTATTTTCCCCATCTGCTGTCAGTTCTTCGAACTATGTGCCCTGCCCATTGCCACTTCAGCTTGCTTATCCGTTGGGCTATGTCAGTGACTTTCGTTCTTCATAGGATCTCCTCATTTCTGATTCGATCGCGTACAGAAACACCTAGCCTATGCGAGCTCAATTCTCGAAGTTGTAGACGAGTACGTCTATTTAGGTCAAGTAGTCCAACTAGGCAAGATCAACTTTGAGAAAGAGGTCAATCCGCGAATCCAGCTCGGATGGGCAGCATTCGGGAAACTAAGCAAGGTCTTCTCGTCCAAAATACCTCAGTGTCTGAAGACAAAAGTCTTCAATCAATTTGTGATACCAGTGACGACATACGGCACTGCGACGTGGCCTCTGACTATGGGCCGCCTAAGACGGCTCACAGTCACTCAGCGAGCTATGGAGAGGGATAGCCCTCTCCATAGCTCGCTGAGTGACCGTGAGAATTGAGCTCCCAACGGTAATCGGGGTAGGCACATGAACATTCGACATGATCTTGGTCTTGTCCATGTTCATCCTGAGACCCACCAGGTGAGAAACTCGGAAATTAAATATAACGCTCTTCTAATTTGAAGTGCATATTGAAAGTCAAGTTGAATGTTCACACCTACTTTATCTCTAACTCAAACAATTTAGGTGAAAAACTAATGGAAGAGCTCATTCCAGCGTGTGTTTCTAGAAAAAACGACCGTGTACCTCAATTAGAACTCAGAGATATAGAGAAAGAAAGTTATGAAAATACAAGAAATATGCCGCATGAAATCGCGTTTGAGTATAAGTTGAGAAGGGTGAAAATTAGGTGCTTTCCAATGCTTGATGAAAATTTGGTACAGCAATACCTTTAATTTAATAAAAACTAAGCAAATCAACCGATTTGCTTAGTCAACCGAAAGAAATCTATTAAGAGTCCGGTTGGACAGAACGACTAGAAGGACCCTTAATAGATTTTTCTTTATATCGCATACATGATATCAATAAATGTAGCCGATGTTATAACTTCGTTCAATCTAGAAAAACATAAAAGTGTTAGATGAAGTAAAGTAAAATAACTACAACAACGTGCCTAATTATATAAGGGTTGTGTTTCATGCTTTCCAGTTCGTTTCTCAAGATTTTGCGTTTTCTGATTTTAAGTTTTATGTATAACCAGTTTTTGCTCGTGCCTACACCCGTGTGAAAAAGTTTTTCTGGGTTAGAAGTCCCACTTTTTATTTTCCCGGAACAAAAAGTTGTATATGTTACTCGTAGTTAATGTAGCATTTTAATGGTGAAATAATTTTTCAATTGGTCCATTAGTTTTTGAGTTTATTTGTTACAAACATACAAAAATACACATCTTTCTTCTTTACAATATTAGTGTAGATTAGTCCCGATGGAGACATTAAGTTGAAGTTACGAATCCGTACTATGGCTTGCTGTAAACATGAAAGATCTACAACTGGGCTTTGACGGTTCTTCTCCGGCATTAAGGAGGTATTCATAATGTGCTAGATTATTTCCATGGAAAAATGAGAGCTTGCTATACATTTTTATAAAATTATTTAAGCTTGACCTTCATAACCTTAACCTTCAGGATAGAAAGTGTTAGCAAGTACAAGAAGTTCACTAAGCCGAGATCGACATCTAGACTAGTGATTAAAAGTAAACAATAATAATAAACTTATTATTATTGTAAGCTAACTAGCTTCGCCTTCGAGCCAACTACAAAAACTAACAAAACTCTTGTATTACGTTTTTTCTTCATATTGTACATACCATTTATTCGCGTTTACATGTCGCTTATATTTGTACCAACTTTTTGTACACATTAATTACGATAAACCTAAGTAGCTAGATAGACGTTTCTCTAGATAGATATTTAACATTATAACTGCCAAAAACAGTAGTAACACCATCAAGCTTTAGCGTAAAACCGCAAGTTAGAATGTTAAAATATTATTGTATCGACTTTGTTTATTCTGTCTTGACATTTTCAATATTCACATATTATCTTAATTTTAAATACCGCAATTTTTTGTCACGGCTATTTCTGTTGCGTTTATATGACTATATTGTGATTATATTTTGTGTAATATTGTGTTGTAGCGTCTCCTTCGCTGTATTTATATCATAATTCTTACTCATAATATTATAACAGCTTAAGGTAGTCTGGCATATAAAATTAATGTTTCTATAAAGGCTATGCATGTCTATAATTGTTGTAAACGCTAGATTCTTATTCTTAATTATTGTAATGATATTCATGTTTGTGTTTGCAATGTTGATATGCTGAATAATAAATAAATAAATAAATAAGCTTTCTAAGAATGCAAAAACAAAGAAAACGACACGGACGTCCTTGTAGTCTTATTGTGATTTGTCGAGAGACTGACACGTGACTCACACGATGGTTTCTCAACCAATCACAATCACCACAACTAGATGCCGCGGACATTCGAGTCATGTTTATTTTGCCACATTGTAGGGGTACAGAACTTTGAAGAAGTCTCTGCATCGTACCTTAAAACATAATACGGTATGTTTAATATTAGAATTTCGGTTAGTTTAATAACGGTATTGATACTTGTAGCGTTGCATGGAATGTTTACACTCTTCCGTAAACGTCTATGGTTTCAACTACCAATCGAAAAGGCTCTTGATCCTTATTGGCTACTTAATTTGTTGTCATTCGTTTGACGTAAGTCGGAATGGCGACCGTATAAATAAGCGTGCACTGTCATTTGGCCTTTCTTTTGCAATCGTCTTCGCCGTGGAACCACTACTTACCTAACTACGTGCTGCCACGCATACCGTTGTTCCCGCTGGGGTGGGTGTGCCAATTAATCCCTACTAACCGCTACCATGGTATTCTGTGTACCTGGGCTCGTGAGCTGTCACGAGTCGCAGGCGCGGAATGCAAGCCTAGCTTGCATTCCGAACCGCTGGGTATCTGATTCCAGGTTCTACGGTACGGCGTTGACACCGCCTTACTCCTTGCACGGAGTACTGTCTCCGTGCGCACCACCGGCGTCGCGGGAGCTGCTCCGCCACGCGCACCATCGCAGTCGAGTGCACTAGCCCCGACCACCTCACCACCGCAGCGCCGACCACGTGGCCATACCACCTGCCCGGCGAGCTGTCGCCGGAGCCAACCACGTGCATCAGCGTCGTGCCGTTCGCCTGAGTCGGAGACCCCGCAGGCCAGTGACTCGTTTGCATACCAACAGCAAACGTATCGAGTGTAACGCGGGGGTTCAAAAATAAAGCTTGTACCACGAACATAAACCCTGAGTTCTTTCTTTATCTCTTCACACAACTACCTACCTGCGGCTTAACGCCGCATACTTTCAGTAAATGTGAGCAGTGAACAGACTGACAGATATTTACCTAAGCAACACAGGCACTGTTTTAATACCAGCCCTGTATTATATAATGCCCACTGCTGAGCACAGGATTAATCTATTACAGAGAGGGTGCAGTCTTTAGCTGACCTAGTGAGATAGCAGAATTCACATGCTCTCGAAATTATTATGGAGAAGTCACAGTAGTTTAGGTTTCCTCGCAATGTTTTACTTCATTTTTAAACTTTTTATTACATCGACAGTTTGAAATTTAAGCTATGTTCAAAAAACGTAGAAAAATCTGGCGATTCCAAATATATATAAAACTCACAAAAGTGTCGTTTAATTCAATAGGCCCGCGCGCCGTTGATGTCCTTATTTCTGCTTATGGCTCTATGCATGTAAGAGTCCCACCATGAACTTTTCCGGAATAAATTCCATTAATGAACTTTTTGGTATATTTGTGTGCCAAATCTCAATCCACGGGAGGTTTATACGTTAAGTTATTAAAACATCTCAACATACAAATATTTGAACAAACTTTTACAATATCTCGCAATAGGTCTCGGGTTCGATCCACGGGTCGGGCAAAGTGATATTGAGTTTTTCTATTCAGTATCAGCTCGGAGTCCGGAATTTGTGCCCGATATGACGATAGGCTCGCCCTCTATCACATCATGGGATGGAATAATGGCGAAAAGTGGGTGCACTAATTGTGCCTCTGCCTACCCCTTCGGGGATAAAAGGCGTGAGTGTATATGTATCTATATATAGAAGTGTAACTTAGAAGTTAAAGTTCAAAAGCGTCTGGTTCACACTTGTGCTAGTTTTCGCGTAGTACTTTTGTCAATCAGGTGCTATTGAGTGGAGTGGCCATGTTAGCTCGACCTTTCGCGCGTCTTGAACATTTTTCGAACTTGTACACTCGGCGGTTCTAAAAATCTAGCTTAAATCGTTTTTTTTTATTTGAACACACGATAGATTTAAAAAAAAATAGTCCACATTACGTAGTCATTGCTCAACAACAATAGTGAAAATTATTTTCTTCTTTGTTCTACTCCAACGTGGGGTCAGCGTAGCAAAATTTTCAGGAATGTTGCATAAATAATTATTTTTGTTAATACATACCTCTAAAAGATCCGAAACCGAAGAAATTATGTTGGTAAAATCTATACAAAGTGTCGATCAATTTGGGAATTGGACCCATAACCTCTCTTTTAACAGGACATAATATTAGCTATCACTAGAAGTAGCACAAAGTCAACCTTTATTATTCTGTCATCATTTATTTATGAACATTATTAAGTAAATGGCGTTCTAGTATATTTATCTTTCATGCTGGCTTCTTGCAGCTTGGGAGTCTGCATATACCTCCGATATTCTTGATCATCATCTTAGTTTTTAAAAGGGTTTCCTTTCTTTCAACGTTTACCCCACACTCATATCTTCAAAATCCAGAGATAAGATTGGTCTTACACCCGCAACCCCTACAGTCAGTTTGTGCAGGACGCATATTCTCGAAGAGAGAACAACGTAAAGTGCATACCGCGCATGCGCGATTACGTAATAGAACTCTGAACTCTTAGTGACGTCATAGACTTTAGTGAATGAACTTAGTGAAAAAATTATGTTATCGCTAGGGTCATTGAACGCTTATAACTCACCCGGTATGGACTGTTTAGTGTTTCCTTCGGTGTCATAGTGTAGGTTAGAACTTTGCCTACCCCGCTGCGGTAGCGGGATGAACGTGTATCTAAAGTTCGAGTAGTTATTTTTAGAAATGTTGCTTGTGTGCATCGTTTGTGTTAAACTTAGAGTAAGTAAATCACAATAACTCTTTTCGTAATGCACATAAGGTTGTTTTATAATGTTTAGTATATAGAGTCGCTTAGTGTCTATGTGCGAAGACACTAATAGTTTAGGTATATAGACTTAACTTAGGCGCGAAATGAAAATAAGTGTAATTTCGAAAGTGAAAAAGAGGTCCTAGAAAGAGGGAAAGCCCTCTTAGAGCTCCCTACGGTATAGCCGCGGAGTACTTAAGCGATTTAGTTTTTTTGAAATATCGTGTCAAACGTTTTAGGAGTTTTGTTAAATAGAAATAGTTCGGTACATCAAGCAAGAAAACAGCAAGTAGTCAGCAAGAAAGAAGAAGTCTGCAAGTTTGAAGAGGAAAATAGGCGCTTATGCAGAGTGGACCACCCTTCCTCATCAGCTGTGGCACGGTGCTACGAGGACGACTTCCAGCTACGTCGCATAGCTACGGCGTAGCAACGAGAGACTACGCGCCGAATATTAACGCCGGGAGAATTTGGCTACCGTTGTGGCTGAACATTATAACTTTTGATCCAGTGTGTGAAATAAACGCTATTTCCTGACTTTGGCATTTTTTACTTTGTCACTGGTATCGCCCTATTCTCACTCACGCAATCCAGCACACAAACACAACACAGTGCGGGGTGTTGGCCCAGTCTGAGCCCCGCACACAGTTACACCCTTTTTATTAAATTCAATAATTCAATGAAAATACACCAAAAATTAATCCCGCAATCCCGTTCCATTTCTACAAATGAGAGTCAAAATAATTATAATAGAGTTAGACAAACAGCATTTAAAAAGTCGGTCATTCCCAATATAGCCCAGACTATTGATCGCCAATTCTGCGAGCTCTGCCCGCCCCAGAACTTGTTGCCGCAATCCTATTACTAAGATCTACTTAGAATATCAAACTCAACATGACGTATTAACTGGAACAAGTCTTAAACCAGCTTTAACTCGAAACTTTTCCCATTTAGTGGGTTTGTGAAGAATTCGGTAGTAGAGTCGTGAGAATCCATGATTTGTAAGCTTTCTAGTTTTATTCTTATTTTTAATGGCATAGAATGACGAGACAAGTATGCTGTTCACCTGATGGTAAGCGACACGACCACACATATATAGTAGAAACACCATCCAGCACCTTGAGCTACAAATAACTGTGCGACATTCCACTGCGCTCGTCATCCTGAGACATAAGATGTTAAGTCTCATTATATCCTGTAGTTACACTGATTGCAAAGCCCTTCAAACCGAAACACAATAGTGCATGCACACTGCTGCTTGGCGGTAGTAATAGACATTGCGTTGGTACCCACCCAGACGGACTCTTACATATGAGAGATTACATATATATTACATTATATATTTCCCTGAATATGTATATATATACATTACATATTCAAGTAAATAAACTAAACGTTGACGAAAAGACTGTGGCCCAGTGACCCAAGGTAGGCAACCTGGGTACTCAAGATGCTTTTTTACAATCGATAACGGAAACTGTATGTACGTAAACGGAAATTGTATGAGAATGATAGACTCCGGCGATAAACTTATTAATAGGATATGTCATTTCCATACATTGTTTTTCTTTTCTCTTGACTGCCTCGGTGGCGTAGTCGTATTGCGTACGGTTTACGAGTACGATTAGCGCGCTGAGGTCCTGGGTTCGATTCCCGGGTCAAGCCAAAAAATATTGTGACGGGGTTTTTCCATCTTAAAAATTACTCAGTCGCAGCTCGGAGTCAGGAAGTTGGCGGTGTGATACCCCCGTGCCTCGGAAAGCACGTTAAGCCGTTGGTCCTGCGCCTGATCTCTCTCCGGTCATGTCGGATTGCCGTCTCACCGAATTATGAGAGTGAAGGAATAGCGAGTGCACCTGTGTATTGCGCACACACTTGTGCACTATAATATCTCCTGCGTACCTGGCTGATCTCCGTTGAGATTGGCCGCCGTGGCCGAAAACTGGCTAGGAGGAATATATTTTCTTTTCTATTAGGGTTGATGCTCGGAGACAGGCATTCCGGCTACGGTCTCTGTAATGCGCTTGTCGCACGGAGACGTGACGACGACAAATTTATTTTAATGGTCACGGCAAAGTGACCCCAGTGCACCCGGTGGTAAGGAGGGGGGGGGGGGGAGATAGAAGAGAAGGGTTAATCCTTCGCCAGTTGACACAATTATGCACAGACATACGCCGCCTTTTATCCCCGAAGGGGTAGGCAGAGGCGCAACTAATGCAACCACTTTTCGCCGTTCATATTCCGTCCCATGATTTGATAGGAGTGAGCCTAGCGCTATATCAGACACAAATTCCAGACTCCGAGCTGATACTGAATAGAAGAATCCAATACCATTATGTACCCCCGTGATGGACATGTCCGAGGCAGCGTGTGTCACGCTGCCTCGGACACCAAAAGGCGGACACGGTACGGTGTTTCGGGGGCTTCTGAGCCCCCGCAACAGGAAAAGGACCGCAACAGCGGTACGTGCAGGGGCGGTTGCGGACGACACTTAGACGTGAGTCGGAGGAAGCCCGCAGCCGTCCCTAATGCGCCGAAGATGGCCTTTTAAAAAAAAAAAAAAAATACCATTATGTACAACCCGGGGATTGAACTCGAGACCCCACCATTGCAGCCGTACCATAATACAACTACGTCACTGAGACAGGACACCGATACACAATTATGCCGGCTTGTTTTAACTACCATTAGCTGACTAGTACGTCTTCCAAACCGGAACACAAAACTCTTAATAAAAGTAGATAAAGCTCCAAAAGCTCCTATATAGTTTGCGAGGACTACAAGATACTAAGCATCTAACAAAATCTCCAACTCCATCATTAAGTAGTAGTGAAATAACCCAGCTGGATGCGGAATTTCGCTAAAAGTTCCCTAGGCTGATACAACGCGACGGATTTCAAAATAAACGGGTGATCGATAAAGCGCTCGCATGTTCGAGATGTTCCGGGAAAGTCATTCATTTTAGTGGCCAGTCTGACGGAGATAAATACACCGTTGTCATACAAATTCTAAAGAGCTTACAAGAAAAGGTTTTATAGCATTAAATTTTAATATCAATGAACGATAATACACGTAATTACTAGACATTGTACCATTATAATTAATGTCCAGAATAATGAACGCTGCCTGACGTCCAATTGTACCTATCCTGGATCCAGAAAAAAAACACTGGTAAGTAAGCAATCTTTACATATTATAAAACATAGTCTCCCGTCGCATCTGTGTGTCTGAACGCGATAAACTTAAAAACTACCTAACAACTTTCGATAAAATTTGGTATGAGTGATAGTTAGACACCTTGGAAACGGCAAAGGCTCCTTTTTAATTCGGGAAAATATTTAGCGGGATTCTTATCTCGGAATAACTCTTTCGCGCGGGCGAAACCGCAAGCAAAAGTTAGTTGGATACTTTCTAAATCCCACGATATAGTAACCCTTAATTATTACATTCCAAATGTAAATTACAATCCTAAATAATGTTACTAAGGTCAATACTTTAGTTTCCAACTAACCGAATTCGGCGAGTATTTATTTTATATAGAACTCAAATGAAAAGTAAACTATTTGTAATTGACCTATGTTGAAGTTTCTGAAATATTGAACAAAATAGTTATATTAAGATTTTGTACGGTCTGTGGCTGTAGGTAAAGTTGCCTGCTTTATCTAAGGGCAGCGTATACGAGCTGTGTTCGATTCCCGGGTATCACTTCGTGAGAGTTTTCATTATAGGTACCCTGATGGTTGCCTGCCTGCCGTATCTGCCTACCTCTTCCAGAATAAAAGAGGCGAGCATGTTGCTCGCCCGATTGTAAGCGATACGACTGCTAATAAACAGTAGCAGCAGAACGTTGAATTAAAAAGCACTGCATTGCACTCCAATGCGCTCGTCATTATTAAATTTCAGGATTTCTCTTTTCATATTCAATGTGGTCATTTTATGCGTCAATTTCGAAAAAAATGCTGAATTTTAAACCTTGTAAATGCATGTATACCGTGCAATTTTTTACGCTGCGCCTAAAGACTATTTCCGCGTCCCGTGTCCTTTATCCCGATCCTGGGCCCGGTGTCCCCCCATCCCTCGGGAGACTATTCATAACTGATAAATATTTCATGTGCGCTCATCTTGAAATCCCGGCGCAGCTTCATAACTTCCACAAAGGGCTGTTCAATGAAAAGAAATTTAAATTCTACATTTTCTTTGTTTAATTCATGCAAAATTGCCCGTTAATTTCAACAGCGGGCCGGGATAATTACGTTGCGAGATTTGTTATAGAAAAATGAATTGTTTCGTTTGCTCGCTGGATTTTTTCTTGTGGCTGGCATAATCGTATTTGTTTAATTTTATAGATTTTCTACTTCTAATAATATAATGTTCATACTTGATAGTTCTGGCCCGCGGCTCCACCCGAGTTAGGTATAAATGTGACCGCGATAAAAGTAATCTATAGCATACACACATACATACACACTCATGCCTTTTATCGCCGAAGGGGTAGACAGAGGCGCAATTATATGCACCCACTTTTCGCCGTGCGTATTCCGTCCCATGACGTGATAAGGGGCGAGCTTATCGCCATATCAGGCAGAAATTCCAGACTCCGGGCTGATACTGAATATAAAAATCCAATATCACTTTACCTGACCCGGGGAATGAACCCGAGACCTCAGTATTGCAGTTGTACCGTAATACAACTACACCACTGAGGCAGTCTAAGCGAGAGTGTCTAAGGAGAGGTAATCTATATCATGCGTGACTATTGTAATTTATTAAATAAATAAGATCGCATCAGTAGCTTCCGAGATTATATCCTAAAAAATCATTGACTGTTTATAACATCAAAGATACAGAACATAATAATAATTATTGTCCCCTTGATCTGATGTTAGCGTATAGCGTGGAGAACCTAGATTCGATTTTTACTTTGGCAATACTTTACATGGATTTTTCTAACACGATGCTCTAAAGATTAGAAGTATCTGAAATGATTGACATTCGAAAAGTGCTTGGTCTTAAAACTAAGCCCAAACAGTCCACCTAATAAATAAAAAATAACAAAATAATTTCAGGCAAGTTCCCACTTCAGACGAATTTAATTTTTCTCGAAGCAAATTATTACTTGCTATAAACGCCGTTTCAAGATCGTGTCTCCT
The DNA here is from genome assembly GCA_949316025.1 of Lapara coniferarum. NCBI lineage: Eukaryota > Metazoa > Arthropoda > Insecta > Lepidoptera > Sphingidae > Lapara > Lapara coniferarum. Next base: position 720,267 of record OX438919.1, on the reverse strand, counting down.
CAATTTTGCAGTGTATCTTTTAAGGAATATGATTAGTATTGGATATTTTTACCTTTTTAAATTTAATTGCAATTAATGATTTAAATGCACAGTACAATATAAATGTGAAATTGCCCAGACTGAATTTATAGTGGTTTTATTTAACCTTGAAGTCTGTACAGATCGAATATTCTATATTCGTCTAAAATAAAAAAAAATCCCGGAGAACAAAATTCGCTATTAATATTAACAATAAAGGCTATTTAAGGGGTCTCTTAGAGCTGTACCCCCACGCAAGTCTCCCAAACGGACCGGCCTTCATGCCGTAATTTTCCACGGGAAAGGTACTATAATTATAGCATTTGCGGCACCATCGTTACATACTGTCAACGAGCCAGTTCAATTTTATTCTCTTTTGATCGTCGCAAGCATATTTCATCAGACATGAAATAGAAGGGCGGCAAAGATCTTTCTATATATTTAATTTACACACAAATATTATAAGACTTTGAGCCATAATAATGAAATACTGATTACTAAACAAATCAACAATGGATTAGTTTACAAATTAATTGAGGTATCTGACTCTTTCATAGAATTGTTGATTACTCTTTGAATACCGCTATGTATTGTCAACAACAAACATTGATTTGACCTGGCGCTAGTAGTGGCTGTGTATCCATGATATTAATTGACCTCTAAGGGTCTAAATGTTATAAATGGATGGTAATAAATAGTTGTTAGTGTATGGATGTGAAGTCTAAGTTATATTAATGGATTCAGGGGAATTTGTCCTAAAACAATACATAGATTTACATTTAGGTATATTGCCTTATGGACCAATTCAGTGCGTACTTTGGCTGAACTAATAAAGTTCTAGATTCAATTTCTAACTTGGTCAATTAATGCTTATTTTTAGAATTCAAATTAAGAATATTGATGGGGTTAAAACGGTGCTCAGCATGAAGTGACGATAGGGATTGTGACAATAATAAAATTTGGAAACATATATGTTACTTCCATGGCTTAATTGCTATAATTGTAATAACTCGTCTACCTACTTAGCAATTAAGACACGAGCTTAAATAGCTAGAAACACTTTGAAGCAATAATATTTTCTATCGCCCAAAACATCTATAGGCTGATGTACTTGCGTCAAACTTCACACAAACGTTTAAAAAGCGGCTTGTTCGACACCTGTGCTGTAACTATGCATTATTAATAACCTGAAACCGCCCGCTTATTGAGCTACAAGTTGAATTTATAGTACGCAATTTGTGTATAAGATTATACGCAATCAGGGAAGGTAAAAAAAAAAAATTGTGGATAATAACGACAGGAGAGCCTAGAAATATTTGGGAGAGGCCTGTTTATGAATGAACCGTGGGTGTTGGGTTGATTCCCAGGACAACTAATCATTTCTAGTTTTTCTAGAGCGCTTTCTACGTGGTTTGGTTTCTCAAAAGGAATTAACGTCAGAAAGGTCGTAAAACCTTTTACGTAACGATTGTAAATTTATGCCGCAACATGATAGATTTTTTTTGTATTCACTGAAACTAGAAAGAGGCAAGTGAAACATAAGAGAAAATTAGTATTTACCAGATTCAGTTTAGGTATAAAAACATAATTATGTAGATGTGACGCATTGGTCAATGGCGTTGTGAAGCCGCGTCGAGTGAGTGTCGTGTATTATGCACGCGCCACCTGAGACCGCTTCTTGGTATTCCGTTTGAAATGTGTACCGTTTGGCCGGGAGATGTCATGAATTACAATAACATATACGTGGTACGTACATACGATAGTTCACGGCTTTATTATAGGAGTAGGAGGAAACCAAAATAGTTCCCTTAAGCCTGACGGCAGTGACAAATTCGTCTACTCTATTTGTACGAGTATTTGAGATGTGCGTAGTAAATTTGAATCGATAAAATTGCTAGCTCGGGTAATCAAATCTGGCTGAATGTTTCGATTGAAAAAAAAAAAACATCTAAATTATCCAGATTTAAATGTGGATACGGAAACGAACATTATTTATCGTCATCAGCATTGAACCTTTTTTTTTGTTATGTTGGGTTCACCGTGTCTTACGACCCGACGTTGAGACGCCCGGAGAGATGGAAAACGTCGGGCGACCGCCGGGTCTAGTCCCTTACCTATATACAACGCACGGCATACCAACCAAAACTCCGCGGTGGTCATCTTCTGCGTATTAGGAACGGCTGCGGGCTTCCTCCGACTCACGTCTAAATTGTCGTCCGCAACCATCCCTGCGCGTACCGCTATTGTGGTCCGTCTCCTGTTGTTTGGGGGCTCAGAAGCCCCCGCGCACCGAAGGTCGCCCTCGGCGTCAACGGCAGCGTGAGGCCTAACCACCACGCTGCCGTCCATCACGGGGGCACAAAAGTTGGCTAGATTAATAGGTGAACGGCTCCTTCCGTCCACCTGCGACCCCCGGTGGCCCCTATAAGTCGCCTTTTACGACAGGCAGGGGATACCGTGGTGGAATTCTCCAAACGCCCACAATCCACAGGGCGGGTCTGCATTGAACCTAGAATTTAAACATTGTTTTTTGTCATGCCATTCCACTAACCTGAGTCCAGGCACGTCATCAAGTTGAGTGCCGTCGGGCAGCTGCCAGGCGATCTGCGGCGCGGGGAAGCCGTGCGCGGCGCAGGAGACGCGCGCGCCCGTCGAGTTGGAGAACACCAGCCGCGAGGGAGGCTCCATCAGGAACACTGGCCCGTGCTCCTGCCCTTCACCACCTGTAAATACAAGTATGGTTATAGCTACGTAATCTAAAGCCATCGTCAAATATTGGCAGATCGATAAAGACAGAAATGTTGAATCATTTATGTCAGCAGAACGAAATGGGAATTGGGGAAGGAATTTCTGGACCACTGGTAATTTAACTGACTATATCCTAAACAAAACAGCAAAGGGTGAGTCAACATTTAGGTAGATATTAGATAAACCTAATTGAGTGAAATAACGTGGCTCTGCTAAAAAAGAGACACTATTTAGTCACGTTATATAACATACCAGTACCCCAAGAACAAATATTTATTTGAAACTAAAATACGTTCATGTTAGTGAATAGTAACAAAAATAATTGTATGGCAATCGGCAGCACGAATCCCTTTTTTGGCGTATAGTACCATCAAGCGACCGCTGAGAAATTATAATATTTAAACGCTAACTCATGCGATACGAATACTAAACTTGATCCAATTCTTTATAATTCATGCTACGGTACAGTACGTAGGTTTACTTTAAGCTTATAAATAATCAAAGTTAAATGATCAAATACGGTACTTGAAATTGGACAGCCGAGAGTAGGGTCGAAATAGCTCAATTGGCAGAGCACCGGCACGGTACGCTGGAGGTCACGGGTTCAAATCCCGCTTTCGACTGTTTCTTTATCAATGTTTCTATAAAAATATAAAAACAAAGTTAAATGATCTTTAAACCTGGAGGTAAGCACAATCCAGTCCACTTAATTATATTTTGAGAAAACGATTAAATTGGGCACCCTAGGCTGAATATTAATAACCAAAATACTGGCGGTTAACTAAGAGCAGATACCGCCGAGGTTAACGGTAACTCGGTTACTGTGATTGACGGACACAGCTCCGCGCTATTTGAATTTCAAACTACAAGCGCCTTACTGTCGAGCCACGACACCATATTATGTTCAAAATTACCATAATTTGACATAATTTTGGCTCTAGAGTATAATTGGGAGGAAATGAGGTTACTTTTTCATTTCATATAGTGAGTGAGATTTCCGGAGGTCAAAACAGGTTTCATCAGAAAAAAATGTGAGAAAACTCATATTATACCTAAGAATTCTAGATTATAGGTAATATTGATGGTATGTGAAGTCTGCCAACTAACACAGCGTCGTGGCCTAAGCCCTCTCAGTAGTAGACGAAGCACGATTAATGTTCTGAAATGTATGAGTAGTCGTTAGTTAGTTTAAGGTAAGGTTTTACTTCTTACTAATATTAATAATAAAACAACGTGTTCCTTGTTCGTTACAAGAGCAACAGACAGTACAGCGGAAGTCATGCCATAGACGGCACAAGCGTACAATAGTGTTGCTATCATATTTTGATTTATTAGTAACAAATATTATAAACGCGAAAGTTTGTAAGTATGTATGGATGTCTGGATTTTTGTTACTCTTTCACGCAAAAACTGCTGAACGGATTTCGATGAAATCTGGCACACGAGTAGATCATGTCCTGGATTAATACATAGGCTACATTTTATCCCGGGAAAATAAAAACGGGACTTTTATCCCAGAAAAACTTTTTAACGCGGGCGGAGCCGCGGGCAAAATCTAGTATATTATAATATCGTATATTACAAATGAAAGCCGAATAGCAAAATCGAAGCCAAAGGAAGGGACGTCACTCACCGGTTATTATATAAAAGCCATGTACCGTCCTTTGATGGAACTATTATTGAGCCCCTCTCAGGCCCTCTTGACCCGATCACGGAGGGTACGGCGTCTATATCGTCAGCATTTTAATTGAGTCCTTACGGTGCTCTATATTTGGACCGTATAGAATAATGAAGTGAGCTCGCAAGGGCTTTGAAACCCTATTTTAAGGCGTTAGAGTTAATGGTATCATAACGTAAGACTTGGTTCTTATATTTAACCGACTTCAATGAAAGGAAGAGGTTCTCAATTCGTGTGTCTGTATGTTTTTTTAATGTACGTATACTGAATTCTCTGAAAATTGTGAGCCTATTTCCGTCCTTCCTTTAATTTAGTGAAATAGGGTCTCGATACGGTCTCACTTCAATATATCTTGGTTAAGGGTTCATCATTTTTGTAAGAAGACGACGCAAGACAATAAAACAATATCTAGGTACTCACAAATGATAACAACACCTTAATTTTTGTTTATGTGGGAGTGGTATTCTACCACCCACTCTGATGGGTAACTTGGTTACGACCTAATATTTAGCTACCTGGAGAGATGGTAAATATTGGGTAGCCGTTGGGAAAATCTTGCCGTGTCCTATTGCCGCTTGACATCAACTACTACGATTTCTAATCCCGGGCTAAGCATCGCAGAAAACTCACACAAATTCTTACCCAACCTGGGAATCGAACCCAATGACCTCGGGATTCAGTCCATATAATGTTATATCAAATATAAGATACAAACGGTAGTACTAATTTAGATTTTAGGAAGAGTAAACTCTATCGGGAGACTTATATTATGCGTACTGCTTTACTTCTAAGAAACACTAACAAGTTTTCTGAGGAAAGTTTCAAGTCAAACTAAATTCTTCCATCCTAGACCCTAGAGCGCTCGGTCTCAAGACCCTCCGAGCCTCTGGGACATCAATCACTCAGTTGTCAGGTTCAAAAACCTTGCAAGGTCTACGAACCTAATTACTACCACTACTACTACCACCAGTCCTGTATTACATGCTGCCCACTGCTGAACACGGGCCTCCTCTACAACTGAGAGGGGTTAGGTCTTAGTCTACCACGCTGGCCTAGTGCGGGATGGCAGACTTCATACACTTTCGAAATTATTATAGAGAACTGCGGTATACAGGTTTCCATACGATGTTTTCCTTCACCGTTAGAGCAAGCGATAATTCACAAAGAATACACACAGTATAACTTTAGAAAAGTCAGAGGTGCGTGCTCTGGGGTTTTGAACCTGCGGACATTCATTTCGGTAGTCCGTCCCACTCCCAACTAGGCTATCGCCGCTTTTCGAAGTTTACTGCTTGAATGTAAAAAATGATAATTACAATCAATAGTAGCTAGGATATAAATCAAAAATAGAAATAAGTCTGCCTCGATGGCTCAGATGTATTGCGTGGTAAGACCGCTCTGTTCTCCCGGATACAAATCCCGACTTGAGCAGTGATATTGAGTTTTTCCGTTCAGTGTCGGTCTGGTGTTAAGATATTTGTATCCAATATGGCGATAAAATCGCCCAATATCACATCATAGGACGAAATATACATGGTGAAAAGTGGGTGCACTAGTTACGCCTCTGCCTACCCCTTCAAGGATTAAAGGCGTAAGTTGATTTTCATTTGTACCTGTCCCTAAAACTATTCAACTGTTTGCGCCTATACGAAGAATAACGGAAAGTATTCCTAGAAGATTTTAAATTTGCAGTGACGATGTACGGATACCGGGGATAGTTGACCAAATTTCAGCTTGGCCGCTTATATTTTATTTGCTTTAGTATATAACTAGCTTTTGCCCGCGACTCCGCCCGCGGTAATAAGTTTTCCGGGATAAGAGTCCCGTTTTACATTTTCCCGGGATAAAAAGTCGCCTATGTGTTAATCTAGGATTAAGTATTACTCGTGTGCCAAATTTTATCGAAATCCGTTCAGCATTTTTTCCGTGAAAGAGTGACAAACATCCATACATTCATACATTCTCACAAACTTTCCTTTTTATAATATTAGTAGGATTAGTGGGATGTCAAAAAATCCTATAGGTTCAATAGGTGCACTAGTAAGCTTTCGAAAGAAACACCAAAAATCTCGCGATTGTTTATAACATAGTGTACAAAAGCCATTTTGGGGAACAAGAAAATTATGTTAACCTACCCCATGCCTGGGGTTGGTGAACTATTCACTTGGGGCAAATTGACCTACGAAGTGATTGGTATAAAATACGGCAACAAAATAAAAGAAAACATAATAAGTAAATATTTATTATTATCAATGTGCCTTATTGAGACAAAATATCAGTAACATTTACATAATTAACATATAATTTATCACTTTTTGTACGATATTCGTTATTGGGCCGGAAAATCCTACAGCAGAGGGTTTACTGTTTCAAATAATTATTCTTTTGTAAATCAATATCGTTTTTAAAGTAACAAAATTTTGATAAATTGACTAAAATCTTATTTTATTCCATGTGAACAATATTTCGATTACTACATGGTGTATTTTCTGGGTAGTCAACTAGCCCCAATATGAAGTTTGCCTACCAGCCCCAAACAACTTTTTTTTTTATTTTCAACCATATGTGAGTACCTCGAAACTGTGGCGAAAAATTAAAAAAAAAAGTAATCACCAATAATCTTTAAATTGCTTGAAAGTAAATGACATCGAATATATAATATTAAGAGGCAAATAATTACTCAAAGGTATAATTTTTCAATAAATCGCTTTTACCTACTCCCGAATTACGTGCGACCGCGATGCCGTGTTTGCGGTGAAGATTCAGAAACGCACAACGATTTTGCGCGTATATCAGGACGACGCAACACTTTCTGAGCTCGGGTTTTTTATTGTTATTCATTCTGCCCCTACCGCAAACCATCCCCGGTCTCCCCTACTGATAATCAAATAAGCTCGCCGAACCGTCAACGCATATTTTGTTATAACTGAATAAGGAAAGTCTTCTGAGAAGTATTACATGATTATATTATTGTAGAAAGCTCCAGAAAGATAAAAGCTTTATTGATAGAATCGCGAAGAAATACGTAACAGATCAATGACAAGGTCAATAACATCTATACAAAACATAGTAAATTTATTTGATATTTAAAACAGTAAAAGAAATAAAATAATTAATGTATGCGACGTATTTGGAGTCGACAACTATAAAATGTTAACATAAATTTAAGTTCTCTCTGCGAAGGTATTAATATTTAAGGGCTGTCACCAGGACTCGGGTTTCTTTATGATACACTATTTGCATGTGACTGCGCTGGGCTGGCACCGGTTCAGTACAACGACCTTTAAGATATTTGACTGGATTTATAGGTGTTTTTGTTGTCTATTCCTTGAATAAGCTGATTCAGCTACGATACTTGATCACATAACCGATAATTTTACTGACATGTCATTCCGTTACTTTCTCATATTTGGATCACAAAAACATAATTTAATATACATACATATACACTCACGCCTATTATCCCCGAAGGGGTAGGCAGAGGCGCAACTAGTGCACCCACTTTTCGCCGACATTCCGTCCCATGATGTGATAGGGGGCGAGCCTATCGCCATATCGGGCACAAATTCCAGACTCCGGACTGATACTGAATAGAAAAACTCAATATCACTTTGCCCGACCCGGGGATCGAACCCGAGACCTCAGCTTTGCAGTCGTACTGTAATACAACTACGCCACCGAGGCAGTCAGTATATAATTTAATATATACTAAATATAATATGATGTTCATGACCGGGATGGTTAGCATTCACTTGGGGAGGCCTACGTTCAGCAGTGGACGCCGGTAGGCTGATTGATTGATTAATTAAAATATAATTTTTAAATACTAATGTTGTTGTTATTCATAACACGACTACATGTCCAAGTATGCAAAGTCCTTTCTTAAAAAAGAGCATGGTACCGATCAGATACTTTCGGATTGACGTATCAATTACTGGTGGTAGGTCTCTCATAAGTATGAGTCCATCTGGGTGGGTACCACAGCAATGTCTATTCCGCCAAGCAGCAGTGTGCATATACAGTTGTGTTTCGGTTTGAAGGAAATTGTAGCCAGTGTAATTACTGGACATAATGAGACTTAACATCTTATGTCTCAGTATGACGAGCGAAGTGGAATGCTACACAGTTCTTTGTAACTCAAGGTGCTGGATGGTGTTACTACTGTTTATGGGTGCTCCTATCGCTTACTATCAGGTGAACGGCATACTCGTCTCGTCATTCGATGCAATAAAAAAAAACAGACATGACAGCAAATAAAATTTACTTCAACCTAATTACTAAACTATTCAACATTCGATTTGCTGAATACTTCAACTAAAAGTTTAATCGAAAAATCTTTAATTTAAAGCTCTATAATACACTCACAAGCATAATATTATCCAAAGAATAATGAACAGAGACACTTCAACTTATTTCTGCCTCAGAGTTAAGCATTTTAACTAGGGCCAAGCGCTCCGACATGAAACATTCCAATTTTTTTGTCTCGTAAAATTGCCGGACCAAGTTGAATAATGTCGTAAAAAAGGTTGCACTCCTGAGAACGAAACTGCCATGCTTTGTATAACTTAAGAGGACTTTTTCAACTTATATAAGGATTTTTATAAAGTTTCTCGTTTTTATACTCTATGTTGTACTTGAGTCTATTTTGTTTATAGTCGATAGCTTTTGCTAGCGAAGTTTCCGGAAAAAATAATGAAATTAAAAATAAAATAAGTCCTGGGTCAAAGAGATAGTGTAACTTTCTGTTAGTGAAGGATAACACAAATATACTATACCATACCAGCCCTGTAATACTGCCCACTACTGAGCACGGGCCTCCTGTACAACATACAGGATTCAGACCTTAGTCCACCACGCTGGCCTAGTGCGGGTTGGCAGACTTCACATACCTTCGAAATTCAGAGAACTTCTCAGATATGCACGTTTCTCCACGATGTTTTCCTTCACCGTTAAAGCGAGCGATAATTCACAAAGAATACACACATATTTTTTTAGAAAAGTCAGAGGTGTGTGCCCTTGGGTTTCAAACCTGCGGACATTGTCACGGCAGTCCGTCCCACTCCCAACTAGGCTATCGCCGCTATTACACAAATATACTACAAATAAATTCACAAATTCTATCTCCTTAAATTATTTTAGAAGTGTACAAGCAGCTGACATGGAATTTTTCATGAGATTTTTTATGTTCGAAACGAAACTTATTTATAGAATAATGTTTAATGTAATGGTGACGTGGAGCTCGGAGTGATATAATAAATATTCATTGGAGTTTACGAAAGTTGTTAACTGAATACAAATAAATGGTACATTCGTAGCCTAAACAGGGTTCCGATTACTAAATTCTAATTTCGATGAAATTTGGCACACGGGTAGATCATGTCCTGGATTAACACATAGGCTACTTTTTATCCCGGGAAAATATAAACCGGGACTTTTATCCCGGAAAAACTTTTTAATGCGGGTGGAGCCGCGGGCAAAAGCTAGTAACATATAATAATACCAGCCTTGTATTATATACTGCCCACTGCTGAGCACGGGCCTCCTCTACTGGAGAGGGTTTAGGCCTTAGTCTACCACGCTGGCCTAGTGCGGATTGGCACACTTCACATATCCTCGAAATTCTGAGATATATACCTCTATATATTTCCTCACGATGTTTTACTTCATCGTTAAAGCGAACGATAATTGATAAATAATACACACATAGCTTCGAAAAGTCAGAGGTGTGTGCCTTGGGACTCCGGACATTGTCTCGGCAGACCGTTTTATTCCCAACTAGGCTATCGTCCACTCACACTATGAGGATTTGGTTAGCCGGGGTAATTTCATTGTTTTTCAATAACGAGACGAGCATGTCGCTCGTTTGATGGTAAGCGATACGACCGCCCATAATCAGAAGTATCACTATACAGAACTTTCAATAAGAAAAAACTGCGTGGCACTCCACTGTGCTCGTCACCCTCAGATATTCGATGTTAAGTCTCATTATGCCCAGTAATTACACTCTACAATGTCCTTCCGGAATATAACAGTGCATGCACACTTCTGCTTAGCGGTACAAATAGACACTGCGATGGTACCTACCCAGATGGTCTCTCGCATACGAGAGACCGACCATCAAATGCTACGAATGCTCATAATCATTGTCTATAATTATCCTGCAAACTAAAACAATAGTACATTTCGGTAAAAATAGAAAAACATTATTCAGATTCCTGCAAACTAAATAAAAGATTTTTTTTTTAAATAATATACACGAAAATCGGAGAAACATAAAAAAATATTTGCTTACCATTTTTGGATTTATTTGGTAATGTTTAGGTTTTTGATATATTATTCTATAAGCCTAAAACTCAAATCCTAAGAGACTTGACTTGAAGATACGTTTTCATAGAAAAATCTTTGTGCTTAATTTTATCCTTGCATAAGCCTTACCGTTTTAGAACAGGAGAAATATTTCCCTCTTCGCACTGGCATGGTAAACTTGTTGGAGTATCTTGCTCAATAAACTCTTGGACATGACAGGAAATCTTCTTCTTCGTCATTACTGAGCATTCTGAGACTTAACATCTAATACTAAGCTTGACGACTGCAGTGGAGTGCCAGGCACTACTTTGTATAGATGTTCTGTAGGTTGCTGCTGCGGTTTACGGGCGGTCGTATCGTTTACCATCAGGCTAGCACCATGCTCGTCTGACGAGACGAGCTTTTTTTTATAGCTACTGAATAACGCAGTAATAAAAAAAAAAACTAAATTGCTAGAATATGATCATATGTAATAAAACCTTTGTCATTTTCAAACTAGGAGAGCGCAACTTCGTGATTAATCATGATCATTAGCCACATGACGTCCACTGCTGAACTTAGGCCTCTCCTAAAGATTTCCACACGGACCTTCGTGATTGCACAATTCAAAGTACTTTAGATTATACCAAGAGTCAATCTAGCGCGATATCATTATATTATCATCATGAGTGATGCCGAGGCCCCTTATGTTCCAAGCAGAACCTATTAGGTGTTTAGCTATTCATAACCCATTCTGACTACTCCATTACAATCCCGTGGCGTCCATTTCATTAAGCCTCTGTAGGATTATTTGGTACTCATTTACTTTTATGTACAAATTAGATGCATAAAAATAATTAAGGCGTGCTTTTCCTGATAGTTTCAATAAGAAATGGGTCAATTTACACACTTAAATTTGTAATTCCATTGCGTACAACAAAAAGTCTTTTCAGAAACGTTTTCATAAGTTCATAAAGTGTTACAATTGAAAAATTGCTGTTGAAAAATTGTAGGCGACACAAAGGCTTTCACTGAGGGGTGCGGGGAGCGCGGGGTGAGGTTCAGCTATTGTGTTAAACGTATATTTCATTTCCATTCTATGGACGTCAGTTGGTTGAAATGTTTTGTTGAATACACAAGCGTTTACCCTACAACATGTAGAATTGACGGAAGGTGGAGATGTGTTTCGTGTGGACAGTTGTTCTACCAATTTTAATCAATGGTCAAGCCGAACTATCGAAAGAGGGAAAGTAGAGTGTAGAGCCAATGTCTTTTTGATTTGCCTATTTTTCGACATGGTCTTTTCCTGATATTGTAACTATGGTACTCTAGATAATATGATATTCGTATCAATCTGTCAACCAAGAAGAGATGTATCAAGTTGAATATATAGAATTCACATGTGTGCTGACAAAATATTATGTACTTCACGGTGCGCTATTATAAAAGTAGGTGTCCGGACGTCATTAGTGGATGTGTAGAGAAATACGATGCTACCAAAAATATAACCGGAAAAGGGAGGCCAATTCAGTTTGTGCCAATACAAAAGTTAAGAATAAGAATCTGTGTCGATTTCCACAGCAATTCCTTCAAACAAAAAAATAGAGGCCATATTAATTTGGCAGTCAACTATCAGGCTATTATTTTAAAATACGTCATTCAATTACAACACTGTAGCACGGTCTCTAGTCTCTACATGAATCTCTCGTTCCTCTTGTGACGCAATCTTCAAAATTCTTCAGACCTGGCTAAATCCCTCTTTTCTGATACCATTTTCAACCATGTTAGTAGGAAAGTCACACAATACCCAGTTATTAGCCAGCGTAATAACTGGGTATTGTGTGACTTAACATCCAATGTTTTAGGGTAGCGGAGTGCAGCAAGTGTCGCACAGTACTTTGTAATTAAAAGTTCTGTGTGGTGTTGTTACTATTTATGAGCGGTCGTATTACTTACCATCAGGCGAGCGACATGCTCGTCCCATCATACAGTAGCAAAAAATAAACAGTCAAACATATTAATAATACCTGATATAACAGGCTAGGGATAACGACTAAGTATCTTTTATTAATAATTGCGTTCTGCGACTAAATGTAAAAAGGGTATAAAAACATTGTTAAAAGTACTTCATAGCTGCTAAATCAAACTACCAAACATTAACATAAACTTTTTCACCCTTTCCTCTTCAAAATTGGCTGTCACACCACCGTGCTAGATAAAATATTAACTGTGTGCGTTTACGTACCATTTATAGTTTGTAGTGTAAGCTGGGTGATAAATGTACGAATTACACGCACCATTTGCCGGTCAGTTTTCGAAACGTAGAACTCGTAATTCCGATCGATCGAAAATATTTCACATTTCGGTTTACTCTAAGGAGCCTGACAATCTACACCAATCATTGTCTCTTGGTAGTATTGCCTCAATAAATTAGGAGAAGATAATTATTTCAGCACTATAACCTTGATAGTTAATAGAATTATACTAAATAATGTCAAAAATTATTCGTTGGTAAATTTAAAAAACACAGATCCAGTAATTTAGGTAGAAATATTGCGAAATGTTAGCAATGTTCGTTCATAAAGTTTGTAGGTTGAAATAATTTGTCACAATAAATTAGTACTAGAGCACAACAAAATGTTTTATTGATAAAAGTATTAGATTAGACACATTGATATATTAAAAAAACATAATACATCAAGGGTTTTTAATACATCAATGATTAGACAACTCACTTCCAGGTTTACAATTAACAGTTTCACTGCTCCGGATACAAAAAAGTATTCAAAAATAACATTTACAATTTATCTGACTTTATCGTAGAGCCATCTCCTGGCACGGAATCGTACTATTCAAGCCATTTTAGCTAAGTTAACAAGAATGTATGTTTCAATGGGACCAAAAGAGAAAGTGTAGCATTAACTGCAATGCAGACTACCGTATGGCTGAGGTAAAGGCGCAAAATTCGCGTTACCCTAAAAATATCACGTCATGTACAATTTATTATGAAATATAAACAAAGAAAGATAAAATTAAGGTAGAATAGCCTTTTACTGTGGCCATTGGTCTTTTTCATGGTCGAAAATAAGTGAGCAAGGGGGAACACTTGATCGTTAGTGATGACAACCTCTCATACACACGATCACACCATAATAATAGGTGTCATTTAATGCCGTTTTTATGGAAAATATGAAAACAGATGGAGTAATATATAAAGCGTCATTAGTTATCACCATGCCTTGGGTGATGAGAGGCTTACTGACTGTCCTAATAATACAATATGGTTTGTAGTATGTGGTGAATAGATCAGTATAACCGAGGTATCATAGTGAAACCACCTGATTTAGTTTCTGTTGGGTTACGTCATACGTGCGGTAACACGCTTTGCATAATATAATATCATGGAGTTACTGGGTATGTTTTTTTGGGCCAATAATACTAATATAAGATAGTAAAATCCTTGATATTTCGCGAATTCCGCGCACGCTTAACATGCACCTCTGTTTCTTACCGAATTTTGATCGAAGCGACAAACGTGCTTTAAATTTTGCGGCCGCGTTTTGATTTTTAGTTGCACGGCTATTGTCGAGTAACAATCAAAATTGAATCAACAGGTATTAAAAAGACAAATGTTTGGATTGCGGCTTGATTTACGGATTTGTATTCCAGTGTGATTAACCGTACAAAAGAGCGTAGTTTTTTGAATTGATAATTCTAGCAAACGCCAGGGACGAGTCAGGTTAGTCAATAATTTTTTTTTATTTGTATTATCAGTAACAGACTATATTATCATTTTTCTACCGTCTTCTTTCCACTAGAATATAACAGTGTAGGTATCAGTGTAAAAAGAAAGTAACAAAATGGTTGCTGAGTCTCAATTACGACGATACGGAAAAACTAATTCATACTGTCAAGTAGTTTATAGCACACTCACTCTCATACGTTTGTATTTTGCACTATTTAATCACCACTATATATGTGAAATCAAGCTCATATCTAAACTGATGTTCAAATGGTTATTATTTTTTGTTGTGTAATTGGAAGGGTGCTGGTACTTATAGCACAGGGTTTCCCTAAAATAAGTACCAGCCGTGTCTTTAGCAATATTAGTGATGTTATTAAATGTTATACTGTTTCTAGCTACAGTTAATTTAATTATAGTTCTTACTTAAGATTAAGCGTATTGCAACTCTGTATCCAAAAATGTGAGAGTAATAAAGTTTATTATTATTATTATTATTATTATATGCGGTGGACACAACAAAATTTTTCAAAAAATGTTGCACGATCAAATTGGTTTTTAGGATTGATGTAGAGATGCTGAACACCTCTGAAAAATCACGTCCCACATAAGTCTAATTACCACAAATTACGGCTTTCCCTATCTTCAGACACAAGATGTCTAAGTTCTCCAGATTTATAGCCACCAGACCAAAAAGACTATCCATTAATCATTTTTCTATACAGAAGTAAGGAGAACATCTCCATATTTTTCTCGTTACTCAAATTACATACATTTCCATAACAATAGTTTGCAATGCCTTTATTTACGCTCAAGATCTCATAAATACATAAAGGTATATCTGAAAGAACTGACAGCATGAATATAGATCAGACATTTTCATAACTGCGGTAACAGATATGCTATATAACTGGGATACCGGTGCGTTGAATCCTCTCAGCGAAAATAACAAATATTTTTGTTCTGTTTGGGAGAAAATCTTGACGCGTTGGGACTTGTAATGAATGTTAAATAGATTCCAAATTACATGAAAAAAAAATGGGTAGGCTTGTGTGAGTATTGAAGCATAGGGGCGCATATTACTTTATTTAAAAAAAATACTCACATAGCATTATACAACTAGCTTTGAACAAAATCCTCTGTTACTGCTTGCATAAATCCCCTTTACGGAGTATTTCATATTGTTATATTTTAATTCATGTAGGAACGGGCGGCAGGCTATCATTGATAAGGAGTCTTCAGTTTCGCAGTGAACTTCACGTGGCTGATGATGATGATGATGCATATTATATCAATTGGCTTATCTAGTAAGATCGGTGCTATTGATGCTACAAGAATCTTAGGTACATTGCCCATCACAACAGATAACAATTTGTAACGCAAACGGCCATGTTGATTATCTGATGATTAGTGATTACTACTTACACAATGCTTGCACAATATCTATTGGATTGAAGCCGAGCGTATAGAAATTAATTAAGATGAACGTGATTTTTTTGGCCTTTAGCCATATCTCGGTTGCTAAAAAGACTAACAAAAAATGCAGAGCTCCAATCCTATTTATTGCTTACAAAATATCTAGGCAGGAAATTCCTGCCGCACCACTTTCGGAAACGACAGCAAAAACTCCCCAACGACGTACAACTCGAAAGAATAAATAAAAAAAATTAAGCTGTTATCTTTTATTTTAACGACAAAGAGACTTTACTGGAATTTCGTAGGAGAAATTGTGTAACCGTACATTTCGGAAGTCGTTTATCACGCCAGCACGGGGGACTCGTGGAAGGAGGGGGGAGAGGGAATAAAAAAGTGGTAAACGAGACTCGACAGAGAGCACTCGCAGACACACTTTTCATTGGCTCGCTGTCTCTAATGTTCAGGATGATGCGTGTTTGCGATGTCTTGATGCTTACGCTTGTTTAAGTGGTGGAGCTATAAACGATTTTGATATTTTTTATTACTGTTTCAACGCTTTTTTCCCGTCTATTCAAGTTTACAAAAACAAAACAGTTTTTTTTTGTTATTTAGGAGTTTTAAGGTATGCAATATTAAGCACATCGGAGCGTCGGGTAATTTAAAGTAACAGCGTTCAAAACCAGTCGAGATGTTAAATTGTTTGTGGGGGTGACAGTTGCGAGTATGTCTTACTATTGGTGTATTCGAAATTCAGTACAGGTTTATTTTTGTTTCATTTTATTGGATTATATTTAACTGTTACGTTGTCACTATATCACACCTGACGACGTGCCCAATGATAAACGAGTCGTGAGTTTAATAGATAAAATTCAATCATGGCTATTGCGAAGTCTTCGCTACACATTATTGGCCTCCATGTATTTTCCTCCAACAAGCATACTTGGATCTATTGTTTTCTTTTATCATATTATTTTGATCAGAAAACTTATTTTCATACAGTCATTTTAACATTGCGTTACAAAATAAAAGCATAATATATGACGGAGGAGAAGGTCTAGAACTCTTTAAAAAGAGGAGACGTCAGCTCTGCCGACGTCACAGGGTTCCACCTCATCATCACAACCCATGATGTGAGAGTAAAATTCCAAATTGTTGTTCATCATTTATTTCTGGATGTTCCAAACTTATTTTCGGAGCTCCGCACCGTTGAAAGGCTCACAAGAGCAGTCTCTTGTGAGCCTTTTCAAATGCGAGGCGCCCTATTTATACCAACAATTTGACATCTCGACTAGTTTTTTTGGACGATTATTATTTCAAAATACCCGCCGCTCCGACATATACGTATCTCCTTCAAAATAACACTTTCAATTAAGTTATTTTAACTATAGATGGAAAAAGTGTAAGTTTCGAACAAAATAAATATCGGACTGCCTGCCGAGACAATGTCCGGAGGTTCAAAACCCAAGGCACACACCTCTGACTTTTCAAAGTTATGTGTGTATTGTTTATGAATTATCGTTCACTTTAACGTTGAGGGAAAACATCGTGAGGAAACCTACATACCTGAGAATTCTCCATAAGAATTTCGAGGGTGTGTGAAGTCTGCCAACCCGCACTAGGCCAGCGTGGTGGACTAAGTACCCCTCTCAGTAGTAGAAGAGGCTCGTGCCCAGCAGTGGGACAGTATATAATACAGGGCTGGTATTATTATTTACTCTATTTATAAATATCAATAACCGCAAACTTAGGTCGTCCGCCATATTGGATTTAGGGAAAAGTAATTTATTTTTTTGTATTTGTCTCAGCATATTATGGACGAACACAAAAAATAACTACTCCATCATTGTGCGCCGTTTGCCATATTGAATTCAGAATGATCACATTTAGCCAACAATGCATTGGACCAGCAAATTGAACTTGTATGCAAAATTTTAACACAATCGATTAAGGGTAACTGCTTTAAAATTGACTTGCAAGATTCCACCCAACATAAATTTTAAGTTAAATAAAAGCTTTTAAAAATGTTTTTAATGTCACTATTTCTACTCTAAGAGGATTGGTCCCCGCGGCTACATTACACTTTCAGTC
The DNA here is from genome assembly GCA_949316025.1 of Lapara coniferarum. NCBI lineage: Eukaryota > Metazoa > Arthropoda > Insecta > Lepidoptera > Sphingidae > Lapara > Lapara coniferarum. The sequence continues at coordinate 702,292 of OX438919.1, read as the reverse complement.
AGAAAACAATCATGCATACGGCATATTCGCAATAATCTACAAGACTTCAAAAAAATAAAACAGGAAAGTAAAATAAAATTTTTGGCCTTATGTATTTTTAGTATAATATTAGCGATGGCAAAGACGAGTATGTGTTTTATTTATTAACGTAATGACAAAATAGCCCTGTATAATCTAAATGACCACTGCGAAGATTAGGAATGACCTGTTTATTACCAACCTACGCATCATATAGAGAGTAGAGGTCCTGGTTCCATTGAAAAATTCAATATGATCACCCACATCCACAGCAGGAGTAAACCCTTCACAGGCATCTGCAGAGCCTCTCATCACTCGATAGAAAAAAAGGAATACCAAACCTAATCCAAGTCCCTTTTCTGAAATACCTAATACATTTTTACTTTCTTATTTTCATCACACGTAGGGGTTAAAATTAAGGGTCGCCCGTAAATTGTATGAATTTGCATTTATATCATAAAGTTTCTACAACCGTTGACGGCGTGACAACGACCTTCAGAAGGGGAGGAGGGGGGGGGAGGATATCTGTACCTACTTTATTTTCTTCTGCATTGTATTTTATGTAGCTTTAGGACGAGATGAGCAATCCACTCACCACATGGTAATCCTCACGTCTGTCAATTATGTGTAGTTTGACCCGAACTTTGAACTGTGATTCTACTATTCTTATTATTCTACTAGATGTGGCTCACGGCTTTGCCCGTGTGAAAGCCTTTCCCACTAGAAAAGTCCCTAAAACACAGTACAACTCCAGCGACATCTAATTAAAGAATCAAATAAAAAATATGTATTATTTCCCATGGGAGCAAATTACCGGAATAAAAAGTAGCGGTATATTAATCCGAGACATGATCTACATGTGCGGCAAATTTGATCCAAATCCGTTCTTTAGTTTCTGCATTTACTTCTAACAAACATCCAAACATACAAATATTTTCATAAACTTTCGAATTTATAATATTAGTAAGATTAAGTACTACTTGGTACACTTCGCTTCTTACCCCGAGAGTATAGAACTCAGATATTTCGCTGAGGTGGCAAAAGAACATACCATTTGCTTATAATATATTAAACTACTATATCAACCGCAATCAGTATATTCGCTTTATATCATGACAATGGATTGTTTTCATCGGCAAGGATTGCTTCCTTTGAGTTTTTTTTGTATATAGTTTAATAGACGTAAGATTAGAAATAATAATACCAACAGTATCTTATACCTGTCTTTTAGAACTGTAGTATTATATTTACATTTACACTTAGAATAAAAAATCTTCCACACCGTTGTACTGTCGGACGGGGGGGATGAGCTACGTATCAAATAGCGGAAACTTGCCCACCCTCGCCTCTCTTAAATCGAAACCACATCGTGAAATTTATCAAATAAGAAACCAATTTTGTGAAATATTGGGAACAAAATCTGCAATCAGTAAAAGACATGCTAGACACCCCGTAGCGCTAAATAGAAGAGCTTTATTAGATCGTCCATTAAAGCTTTCATTAGAAGCTCGCATCACACGTCATAGACCTCATTAACCCGTTGCCGGTCGTCAAACGCTCTCATTATTCCGGAGTCAGTTATTTTCGCTCCTTGTTTATATGCTAATTACTTACGACTACGGGTTAAAGAAGCTACTAAGCTGTTAAGCTACCCCGTGAGCAAACTTCGATCTTATTTTCCAGTGGCAAAGTTTGTAATACAGTAATGGTATAGATGTACGTGTAGGTGGTGTTTTAATACAATTTTGAGTTCATTTACAATTATAGAGTAGTTGCATTTTATAGATGGCAAGGCATTTTTCTCGTGATCCAATCTTATGTCATGTGTGTTTAATAGACCGTAGGCAAAAATATTTTAAATAGAAACTTTCACATTTACTACTGCATAGGATTCTATAATAATTCATAGTAACTACAGAATTATAATAAATATAGATTACTTTATTCATCACGTAGGCTAACATAATTGTTCTTATGATAACTTAAGATACATTAAAATGATAATAATAATTATTACTAGTACAAAAGGTCACTTATAGAACTACCGACATTTTTATTGGAAGTAAATTCAACGATGAAAAATAAACAAAAAGAGCCAGCTCGGGCTGGTAGAAAAAATAGATTATTTTATTAAAAAATAATGGGAGGTACGCGTCGCGATCCTCCCTGGTGAGGACACTACAGGCCCTAGCCTAGCTAACCTACCTAATACAATGTACTATAGGACAATGTACTGTTATTGTAACATGTTAAATTGGATATTTAGACGCATAATCTCCATAGAGTACCATACTATCACAAAAGTGCACTTGGCATTATATAGAGACAAATCAGTATACCTAGCTAAACTACCTTTCGAAAACGAGAGCCCGTTCATGCCTATTCACTTGCAAGGTATAAATGTTTTACATATTTATATAAAGTGCATTGCATTAAGAGTATCGGAAATGTATATTAAAAATAACGCTTAATTGATTTCATATACGTAGATTAATATAAATATAAAAAAATAACCTAGATAAAATCGACAGTTATCTTGACCTCCAGGAAAGTTTCCTTATTACGCGCACCGACGCAAACCGGGCGAACAAACGGACCCCGAGATTATTCCCAGCCTTTTGAAATATTTTTCGTGTTAGTAAATAGATTTCGAGCTCTTATCTCTTCGACCCTTTTCACTATCCCGCTGATTTATTATCATCAAGGTTTTTTACTCTAATGTTCAAGAAATATCTTCAAAAAACAAAGAACGAAAAATATTCTGCTAAATTGTATGTTTCTACAAAAAACATGAAATTAATACCGCTTTCATTAATCCAAATATTTTTAAATGTAGTAATAACAAATATGAAAGCAGAACGTGATTTTTTTAAACGAACCGTATTATTTTTATTTGAAAGGGTAAACTCAATTTTCTATTGAAAAATGTGAAATGGATAAAGAGATCGGATAGCCAATAAATCCGACATTTTCAGTAACAATAACAAAATTAGCATGAAAAATAAACAAAACACTAGACGGTGTACTGTTACGCTCGCTACATCGCTACAGTGCTACGGATGCTACGAGAGCTACGAACTCTTTTGTTTTTCATTCAGTGTTTTGATACGACCGTGTTCGTGTGCTGTGCTAGGTTTCCTTAACAAATGAATTTATTCATTAAAAAATAACTGTATTTTCGTAGCAGAATGCTATAAGAGCATGTTTACAGACAGAATGTCGCGTTGATAAATGATTACTCAACATGGTTCGATTTACACAAATATTTACACATGTTATTGTTTTAGAAAGTAAATAACAATTTGACGCAGAAAGATAAATATATGTATATCCCTGAAAATATAATAATAATAATCATTATAACTGGTACGCTCTATGATTTCTTTAACATGAGTAAGACTGTTCATTGTAGAATTATAAATCGATCAAAGTTAATTTTCACCCTGAGAAGAGAAACAGAAAGCCACCCCTTGACTAGTCAATTAGTCCGGACGTGCTCCGGGCTTCGAATTATATACAACCTTTGACGCTGGCGAGTTGGTGACGGCTCTATCAGGCACGCGTCGTATTGACACTTGACATTTTCCGTTAGGGTTTACATGGAAACTCGTGGTATAAACGGGGTATAGTCCGTCCAACCATTTATTTAAATTTTGACAGTTCAGTTTCTAATCAATTGGGAATGTACTAATGCGTTACCGATTTGATTTCTTGTAGCAATCGATTTAATTTATGCCGAAGTTTTGATCGATCAAACACATTGTAATTTTATTTTTGCTCAACATTTAGTATTGTTTTATAAACATGCCTAAGCGTTAAATGTGTATATTTTCTGTTTATAAATTTATTCTGTAGGTATATATTCTATTTCCAATATCATTTGGTCGAAATTTAACTTGAATGGTTTATTTTGTCGGTTATTATAATATAATAACCGACAATTATGCATACATAAAAAGATATTTTTAAATTTACACTGCGACATTTCATTTTTTTAGTGTAAAATTCTTGAATTATTTTTGTTACACAATTAGTAAGCTTGACGAATATCGATTGATAATTAATATTGGAGCTGAACAGCAAGTCTCTTCACTATGGAAAACAAAAACTGGCGTCCGTAAAGTATTTTATTTATTTTGTTTTGGTTCCTTGTCAAGAATTATAATATATCATAGGCGTGCATATGTCAAAAGTTAAATAAATGGTTGAACGGGCTAAAATTTATTTGATATTAAGACATTTTCGAATTTCATGTAAATTTAAATTTGGATGATTTCTTTTGTAAAGTGACGTAAAACGACGGTCAATATTTTCGGCTCTATACAGATTTGGAGATGGATCGCTGTATATCTATACTAATATTATAAAGCTGAAGAGTTTGTTTGTTTGTTTGTTTAAACGCGCCAATCTCAGGAACTACTGAACCGATTTTGAAATTTCGTCCACTAATAGCAAGCTACATAACTCCTGAGTGCTATAGGCTACTTTTTATCCCGGGAAAATATTTTTGTGCTGGAAAAACTTTTTCACGCGGGCGGAGCCGCGAGCACTACTAGTAGGTTATAAATTTTAGTAAGTGATGTTTTTGTGTGTGATTATTTCTTAAGCATATTATGCTTTTTAAGCCACTGAAGCCAACGTATTTGATTCCCGAAACAATAAGCAGAGGCGCAATTATATGACTATTTCCGCTTAACATGAAACAAAAAAAAAACATGAAAAAAACACCCTCGGTCCGCTGAGTCTTTATCATGTTATAATAAAATATGTAATCTGAATGCTTCGTTAAATACAAAAATCAATAAAGTGAAAGGCAAATAATTTCGAAAAAAAAACATTTGTTGCTTTTATTCGTAACTGAACAAAACCTCACAGCTCACGCTTCTTTTACGCCCCGAGAAGGCTGGTATAATAAGCAGGTAAATTGTCGTGACTGAAACATGTTCATTATAAATTAATCATATAAAAAAAATATGATTAGAGAATCAACGTTTAGAAAAGCTCGAGAGCAAACCTAGATAATTATTTATAAAGATTTATGAAAAGTCGATGTTAATCTCTGACGCGGGTGTCCACACGTCGCGTACAAAGGGTGGTGTCTGGTGGCGTGATTCTTCATCGGATGTTTCATCAATTAATATGTAAATTTGAGGCGTTCTGACACCCGACGCTGTACGTCCCCTCTATATTGCTTTGGATAGAGACGCTACCGGCTGTTTATTTATTCCTACATATTTCAACATTATTTTCTTAAATTGCTGTTGGGATACAATATATTTTGTACCCTATTGAAGCGAATGTCTTACATATATGGTAAAAACATGCCATAATAGCTCATGTGAGGTACGCAGAGGTGTACCTGCATATTTTGCGAACTATGTTAAGTCTCTTAAATAGTAGGGGAAACTATTATAAAAAGGACTGAGTAAAGAAAGAGTGTTTTAAACTAAGTAGTTGGAGATAACACCGTATGTGGCGATAGACTAATGACAATTATAAACATGACAAAGAGAGGCTATGTTACTGATTTCGGAATTAACAGTGTATGTAAATACCTAAATAAGTAAATAATTGTTATACAAATAAGTGCCATAAAAATCCGTAATACATTTTGCATCTTAATTCTCACTAGGCTTTCGATACTACGTCTGAACTACTCACTCTATCATCTAAAATCGAGTCCCCAAATATCATTAGTTGAAAACAAGTTTAGCACCAGGACTCTGGCAGAGTCAATGGAATTGCTCGGAATCGATAATTGAGCTCGGAATTCCTGCGGTTGTAACCATTAGCGCTATAGTCGAATTTTTAGAGTTATAACTTCGCTTCCATTTGTTTCTTTTTTATATTTGGCACGACAAAGTGATTGCGCTGGCAAAATATAAAATAAGTAAATGTAAAGTAAATAAACGTAATATAGTCTTTCTGAATGATCGCCAGAACTTTGCTGGCCTGTGCAACCAGCTGACCCAGGCACACAATCCTGAAGAAGCTACTAGGACATCTTTGCAATTGTTCTTTAATATAGATGCAAAATAACACATAAATTAACTTGGCTTGTTTTGATGCGAACTGAAAAGTGTGGGTTATTTTATTGGCTTTCAGCGTTCTTAAATTGTATTTTAATGTCTAGAATGATCGGTCCACTACTCAATACTAGCGTACAGAAAACGGATGGAACATAGCAGTTTTACGTAGATGACAAATCTTAAATTAGCCAATACCCTAATGCAGGTATTCATCGCGAATGTTCACTTGCAGTCAAGTTAGTTAGGTGCTGGATGGTGTTGCTACTGTTTGTGGGTGGTTGTATGGCTTACAATCAGTCGAACGAGGCGGCATACTCGTCTCGTCATTCAATGTTATAATAATAAGTTACTATTCATTCTATAGGCATTTTATAATATAATCGATACTGTCGTTTGTTCATGTGACAACACTAGTCGACCTTTGTGCTGTTTTCCTAAAACGGATTTGTTTATAAAGCATTTATTTAAACGCGGCACGTCGTTGCGCCGGTTTTAATCTCACGGTTTAATATTGTCGGATTTCTGAACGACTAATATGGCCTTTGTTGTGATTTATGATGTGGTACATACTGAATATTTTGTACTGGAATGACGCGCGGTAAAGGAACATGCATATATCTAGTTTGTGGACAATTTATAGAATAATATAAACATAAATTATTACTGTTGACCATTGATGTATTAAAAAACCCTAATACATCAATGCTGTTGACACAAGCATTTTTTGTAGAAAGAGGTGAAGAAGAACTGATTATTTTCATTGAACATATTCTTTGTGCCAAATTTTATTCATTTTGTAGTTTATATTTTTACTTCTAACAAACACTGCTACGGTGGCGTAGTTGTATTACGGTACGACTGCAAAGCTGAGGTTTCGGGTTCGATCCTCGTGTCGGGCAAAGTGATATTGGGTTTTTCTATTCAGTATCAGCCAGGAGTCTGGAGTCTGTGCCCGGTATGGTGATAGGCTCGCCCCCTATCATGGGACGGAATACGCACGGCGAAAAGTGGGTGCACTAGTTGCGTCTCTGACTACCACTTCGGGGATAATAGGCGTGTGTGTGTGTGTGTTCTAACAAACATTCAAAGCATCAGCTTTGAATGTTTGTTAGAACACACACACAAGACTTGATAGTCTTCACTAGCTTTTCCGTAACCCTATTCACCCTTCCATTATGTAAACAATAGTTAAACTGGTCCATGATCACTCGGTTACTAAAACTACAAACAAATCCTTTCGCAAACAAATCGCAAATATTAAAGCGACGCGTAGTAACGCGCCCTGGTTTCGAATTCTCTTTCCTATTTTCTTTTTCTCTTCGTATGTATTTTATTCGGATTACTTGGAAATACATTACGGGAGAACTCGATCCGGTCCCAGGACACTTGCAAAATCTCTAATTGCTGTTTTGTCTTGCTTGTTTTACTACGTATATTATATTATTTGTTTAGACTTGAATTATGTCTGGATGTGTTTGTAGTATGATACAGTTCTTTTCATTTTAGATAAATAAAACAATAATGCATCGTGAACTTTATAATCACTGCAAAAAATTTTAATGAAAAGTACCACTGATAGTCACTCGTAATAATGAGATTCTCACAATGTGCTAGTCTTGTATTTAAACCGTTAGTTTTGACTTAAGGGCTGGTTCAACTTACGATGTACGATACACTTGCAGATAGCTATAGTAAATAAAATATTTCAAGTAAATCATCATTGAGTCAGTGACATTGCCAAGATTTATAAAAAGAAAGTCAGCCTTGCCTCTTACCCTCTGAAGCATGACACCTGCAATTATGCATATTTATAGGTGACAAAGATTACTTAAAGTCATGCGACTCTTTTGTTCGTTTGCCTAACTTTTTCTTCACAGACCCTCAGCATTTCCACAGGAAAGATTTTAGTGGTGATTAGTTAAAGTACGTACCCATGGCGAAGAGTATGATGATAGCTGACACGACCCAGGAGCACATGGTGACGTCTCTCTCCAGTGACGGGATCACATAGCTCGCTTCAGACAGTCTCACATCACAGAACCTGCGACAAAAACATATAATCTCAGACTAGTATTTCCTCGCGGCTCCACCTGCGTGAAATACTTTTTTTCCGGGATAAAAATATTTTCCTGGAATAAAAATAAGCCTATAGCAGTCAGGAGTAATTTTGCTTCCTATTATCGAAAAAAAAAAATCAAAATCGGTTCAGTAGTTGCCGAGATTAGCACCTTCAACCAAACAAACACACAAACACTTCAGCTTTATAATATCATAGTATAGATATTTGAATATCTTGTATTAGGTACTTCTTAACTTATCTTACTAATATGAAGTTGAATGTTTGGATGTTTGTTTGTTAGAAGTAAACTCACAAACTTCTGAACGGTTTAGGTTGAAATTTGGTATACAGATAGGCCATGTCCTGTACCAAAATATAGCTTTATTTCCCGGTAATTTGCTCACGTAAGCAATATTTTAATATTTAATCTTATTTCTATATAGGTGATGCTGACAGTGGATGGATGGTACTAGTATCGTACAGATTGCGCTATAGATCGCTACAGTGCCTTAGGGATTTTCGTAGAAGATTGATATTATGATAATATTATTCAAATGTATTTCTAGTGAATACTGTGAGTGATGGAAACCTAAACTATCTCATTAGCTTTCCAGAAAATGGACAAACGCACAAACTTTTCTTGAAAATACAAGTTCAACATCAGTACGTGTTTATTTTATTTACATCTTTATTGTACATATTTTTTTCCATAAACAGACCCTAGATCAGCTATCTATGACAGCCAGACCACTCACATCAGTATTCCCAATAAAGGTTCGAGTCAGACCGACAGCTGAGTAATAACTTAAGCAACCCCTTTGTCTGACACCTCAACACAGAATTGTTTATCCACCAACAATTCTCACAGAAGAGCTATGCATTGTTAACTACGGATTTAGATTCTCGCATCAAACATCAGTGCTTTATTGTTATTACAGATTGGAAAACGCGCTTGAAAGCTTCTTGAACGCGCGGTATTTCGACTAGTTTTTAAATGTTGCAATAACGACATACTGAAAGCGCTTTAGAAATACGTTTTTCTGTATGAAAACACATTCTTTATTAAATAGAAATAATATTAAGCTCGTTGAATTCTAGGTGCTAAAGTTGTGCTTCTTTTATCAGTATCATCATCATCAGCACCACGACGTCCACCGCTGAGCATAGTCCTCCCCCAAAAATTTCCAGACGGACTTGTCAAAAGCGGCTGTTTATACCTACTTATAATCTCATACAAAAAACTGTAATTCACTCATAAATTGCTACGTAACCTATAATAAAATTCGGTTATTATTATACCAAAAAAATTTAGAGACGTCTAGGATTCTATTCATATCACAAAGAGAAAATACTTTGGCATAAAATAAGATTATTTAACGAGTTTATACGCCAATTATTCTCCTTTTACATTGTAAAGTGTATCAACAGTTAACGCTTTATACCATCTTAAAGCAGAAATACCCTTCTAAACCGGACATTGAAGGTCCTCGTAAAAACGAAGCTAAAATTTAAGGAAGATAACAAAATTTGTCTTAACGTCATCAGATATGCCGGTAGAAGGGCGAATTAATATTTTCTATTATCTAGAGCAAAATCTTAGTATTGTCTGAGAGAGATGACGACCTCTGTCTCGTTCTAACTGTGTAATAAATTCGGACTCAGCCGCGTTAAATTAGTATCTCGTTATATCGTTTTCTTAACTACATCGATTTACACGGAGTCACTCTTACTAAACAATTGAATATAGTCTTCATAACTATTCATAAATATATATCCGTGTATACAAAGATTTATTAAAATATATTGTTCTTATACGAAGTCATTAAATTAAGGGATTTAATAAGAGGCGACAAATCCAACGCTTTAAGCGTGTTTTTTTGGTGTAAGACAGTGGCCGAGTAAACTGCCTCCGGCGAGTTTTGCAAACTGCCTACGGCGTAGCCCTGTGATCATCATAATAATATGAGTGAAACCGTAGCCAATAGTCTACGACGTAGTACTATCTTCATGTAAGTGAAACCGAATGAGTCACACGTCGGCTCCGTTTAAACCGAAGCCCTGTTATACCGAAGCATTCGAGTCTTTATAAATTTCCAAGCTGTAAAAGCTGTGAGGGAAATTAAGATGACTCGACGGCGGCGGAGCGGTCCGCACTCGTTTGTCAGCCAGCGGCTCGGGCAGAACACATCGCCGGGATTTATTATCAACGTATCTCTACACTTTACTAATTTTATACAAAAGCCTTTTGAGGTGCTCGGCGTAATAGGTGATTTATTTTTAGAATATTTTGGTGTTCTTGCTTTAATAATATACTCATTTCCCCACCTCCTCTGCGTTAAATTTGATTTATATAGTTTTACTCTATCTCATCCTTGTTATCGTTGATATCAAGGTCATGTTTCACCATAGTTTCGTTTGACATAATAAAATTTATATCAAAATTGGTTCAAATGTTTAAGTGTTGCGTGAACAATTTAATAGACTTATGTTATCTGCTGTTTTATCATTTACGTATTAAGGTCATTTAATTTATTGTAAATAATAATACACATATTTGTAATTGGAACTCTCAGTATCTTTGCTCTTGTTAGGTTTGGTCGTCTTGTCATTGGCTATAGAACTAGCTCAGCCAACACTGTGATCTCACTCGTGGGTTTAACTCAATTAATTCCACGCCACATGGATATCGTGTTAATAATATAATTACACACATTATCGCGAATCACATCACCTGATTATCATACACCACTCATACGCTCATGCCTCCTAAGGGGCAGAGTCTCAGCTAGTGTATACACCATCCACCAGTCTTTTTAATCCCTCGAGTGGTGCGAATTTTACCATATTTGAGACACACTCGAAGACCAGGTAATTAAAGTTATTTTTCTTATTGACAACTCACAACAATAGTTTATGATGTGGATCTTAATATGCCATTATACTAACAAGGCGAAGGCTGACACCACGAAGAAAAGAAGAATAGCGGAGGTGTGTCAAGCCAAAATCTCTTTAGAACGTAGCGTCGCTAAATGCGGGGGGTCGGGGGATGAAATATAACGATAGCTCCTCCCCCCAATCAAAATCCATCTAGCGGTGAATGGCATTATTACAGCGTAACAGAGCTAACTTGTCAATAATTTAGTTCGTCTTTTCACCCCTATGGCGTAACAAGCAAAAGTGTTTGTTCCAGACGATTCTATGTGCGTTAGTATGGCGGACCACATTATTTATTATTCTACTGGCGCTTAGCCGTTTTTTCAGCATATAGGTACATTACATAGGTGACACATATATGATAAAATAATTATATATGTCTATAATTATATATGTCTATAATTATTTTATCATACGTACAGGAAAATTAGGGAATAAACAAAATAAAATAAGTTGTTAAAGTTGTTGATAAAAAATCTTTATTGATTAAAATTAATAATTACGATAATCTTACTAATATCTACTTCAGTATCCTGTGATGATATTATAAATGCGAAAGTTCATAAAAATATTTGGATATTTACATGTGTGTTAGAAGTAAACACAGAAACAATAAAACGGATTTAGATGAAATGGCACGCGAGTAGATCATGTCTTAGATTAACACATAGTCTACTTGTTATCCCGGTAATTTACCCCCATGGAAATAATGCATATTTTTAATCTCTTCGTAGGGACTTTTTTTTAGCGGAAAGGCTTTACACGCGGATGAAGCCGCAAGAAACACCTAGTATTATGATAAAAATGAATGTATTCCTTATTGGCCACTGAACAAACCGCATCATGCACATAAAAATGAAATTTAACCGAAACAACGCAACCTTTACGCCCAGGTTCCCGCCAAAGTCCGTATTATAGTTGCGATCAGAAATTGTTAGTTGTCAACGTCAAATGTCAAAAACAAATAAAAAAACTAAAGTATTCTTCTAAATTTAATTTATTTCTAAACGATGGGACGAATATTAAACGTTTGACATTCAAAACCAAAACAAGAAGAATAAAACTCCACTTTTAGTAATATTTTAACTTGTAAATTTAATTGATTTCTAAACGACGGGACGAACATCAAATGTTTGACAGGTAGGAATATTTTCTAAAAAAAAGCGAAATTGTTGTTTTTACTATATTTCAAGCATTATTTTATATTTTCGAATATTTTGTTGGTGTCCAGTTGTTGCGTCTATTCATAACACGTATTCATGCATTTCTATTTTCTGTATTTACAGCATCGGTAGTAATAAGTTACTTTCTCCGCAAAAACAAAAAAAAAATGGGGAATCTAAAATGATAACAAATAAATCAATAACACGAAAAAACTTACAAATACAACGAAATTAATAAAAATAATATCGACGCTTGAAAGGCAATCATATCTAAGCTACATTTAGCTAATTTTTTCAGTAGAGCGTTTTAAAGTTTTGATTTTGACAAAAAAAATCATAACTAAACTATTTGCTGCACAAAAATAATTGTAACTGTTTTAGGAACTTCTTAATTTTTGTCATTTTTTGACCTAAATCAACAGCCTTCACGATTATAAATTAAAAAGTTACTGTCGCTTAGTTAAAAATTACCTTAACTTACAAACAGGTAAAATCATCTAAATGGATAATTTTATGGATACCGTAACAAGTAAATTTAAAGAAATATCAAATATTTAAAAATGCGCAGTTGGTAAGAATCGTATAAGGATAACTAAACATATTAATAAAATCAATTAAAAATATCTATAGCTAAATTATTGGGTCGCACGAAAGTAGAAAAACATAAATACGTGCACAATATTGTAAATATTGTTATTCGCACCAACATTAAACTATTTAATAAACAGCAAACTTTAATGAAAATCAAATTTTATTGTTAGATAAACATACTTACATCCAAAATATAGCATATTGATATAGAATTTGTTAATAGTTAACTAATTTCGTTGGAGGGAGGTTCTCGCCTCAAGCAGAACTAGAAAACAATAATATTATCATTTATTCATTGTGTTGGAAACTCGTAATTTTCACTCAAATTTTATTTTTGCTGAAAGCACACACATACAACCTAACGCCCTTATCCCATACGGGTAGTCAGAGACTATGGAGCACCACATTCTACGATTTTGACATACGTCTTCCACAAAGGATTTTATAGTACTTTGCAAACACGAGAAAGAATGTGGGACGATGTAAAAGAGGCCATGGAATATAAGAAAAGTACATGGCTAGATGAGAATAGCCAACGACACTTTCAAAACACTAGATGATTCGCAAGCGGGTGTATTTTCTTTATTACGAACAGGTGAATATCTCCTAACAATAAGTATAACCACCTGAACATACCCGGTAAAATTAACTATGCGACATCATTGAAGTTAAAGGTTGACAAGTAAAAATATCTAAGCATAAAAAATAGAACTTATATTATTCAGGTAAAACTATCTAACCGATTAATCTCTTTTTATTTTGTTTTATGTAAAGTTGTATATATGTACTATTAACAAAATATTTTATTAAGCTGAAAATATCTAAGCACATCAATATGGTGAGTATGGGTGCAGGCAAATATATATCTACGCCAATGCTATAATTTTGTTGTGTAGGTAATAAACAACTCATTAAATAGTGAGCATTTTTTTTTATTTCAAGTAAACATATATTAATGCAAAACAGTAATATCATGATTTCAAGTGAGACACGATAAGTTCAAAATCAATTTCCTTAAGTGTACCAACTACAATAAATCCGAAAAGTCGTGAATTTCTTGTCGGTAAACGAGAAAAAAGTTGTGAAATTTACCGGAATCATCTAATATCTAACCGCCAAAAAAGTTGTCCTAGAGCTACGAAACCCGGATCAATCGACGCAAAAAAATTTGGCGATTCCAAATATGTATATAACTCATTTTCGGTATATTTGTCGCTTAGATATTATTGCCTTTCAAGCGTCGAATTATATTCGATGTTGGGTGTCGCTCGCATGACGCACATGTTTTTCGCTATCCGTTATTTCTGAATACTTACCCACAGATGTCACTACATGTTTAATATATTTTTTCACATTTTATGTAACTAAGTAATAAATCTTTGAAATAATTAATATATTAGCAGGCAGAATAAGCTAAATTTACTAATTTCTGCCGAAAATTCGTATGACATGCGTTTATAACGTTAAAATCATGATATCAGTGAGAAATCTAAAGAACCAAACTTTTTGACGACAGATGTCACTTTGTAATAAAACAATAAAATGTGTTTTAAAATGCAAATAATCATAAATTTTAACGACTTACAAATGAAATGTTATGCCATCTTGTTTGATTTGTGATCCTGAGCAATTTCTACACCCAGCAACAGCGCACTTCATGGTTAAAAAAAAATTATACCTATTTAAACGTCAGATGAATCCGATCCGAACGCACTGACGACTCACTCGGGACTACAGTTTTAGGCCCCGCCTACTGTGACGTCATGACCTTAGTTGATGGTGACATGACCTAATCGCCTTGCGGCACCTCCGCTCTTCTTCTTTTCTTCGTGGCTGACACCGACATTTTGAATCCTCTTTCTTGAAAAATACCGCAAACAAACCTACAACCACTACAATTTTTTATTTATTCACTTAAATTTTATACATTTTAAACATTTGAACGTAAACTTTTGTGGAGCATTCTCAGGAGAGCAGCATTTCTTTAGTAACAGGTGTAAAACCCTGGAGTGGGGCCAAGTCAGCTCAGCGCGTGTTTTGACCCTGAAGCGGTGACCTAGGAATACAAACGGCATAAACTTGTTGGGAGGAGGGGGGGCTTTGTGGGCTGGGCGATGGATCCCTAGTGACCATGTGCTCGTTTTTTTTAATAGTTTTTTATTGTTCTTTTTAAAGTTGAAACAATGGGAATATTACTTAAAATTTTAAAATTTGTGGAGGTGTTTGAAATGTTTTTAGCACATAACGCATACCGTAAAATAGGTTTGGGTTTATCAAGGACAACATTAACTTCATTTATAAAATAGTCATCGATTATTTTGAAAGTGGGTGCATTATTTGCGTCTCTGTGTGCGCCTTCGGGCACGAAAAGCGTGTGTGTATGTATTATCTTGCAAAATTCGCAGCGGAACTTTATTCAAAACTTTATGTAAAACAAAAGGAAAAAACTAGTTATTTCATTATTTATATTGCTCGCCCTTGGAATGTAACTCAATTAATTCACATCTTTATGCGCTGTTACTAGAACAGAACTCTTGTGCTTTCGTATGGGGTTGGGGCGTGCTCTGTCTTCTTATGACGAGCGCGTAACCAAATTCAAAGTACAAAAACTTACACTAAGACGGAACTATACAGAACTAATATATCTCTATAAAATTATTCATTCACATATTGACTCTCCTGAATTACTGGCTTTAATAAATTTTAACACCACATTCCGAATCCGTAATCCAAATGTCTTCATGTTGCAAGTCTATAGGAATAACACCTCATTCTATAACCCGATGGTTCGTATGTGTCGGTCATATAATGATTTGGCGAAAAAACACAAACACCTTGACGTTATGAATGGCAGATTTGGATCATTCTCAAGAGATCTCCAAAAAATAATATTTACTGGTAATATTTACTGTTAATTTACCCATATACTGCTGCTCTTTGTTTTATTTTTATTGTTAATTTTATACAACACAATAGTTTTAATTTATCTTAGTCCGCACCTTCTGTAATTTGCTCATATAAGGGCGCATATTTTGGAGTGCAATCTAGTTTTAATATAAGCTTTTATGTTATGTAAAATTTTCAGATTGTACTCTGTTTTGTGTCTTAATTAAATAAATAAATAAATAAACAAGCAGGCGATGTTAAAATAATTAGCCAATAAAATTTTCAAAATCAGTGTGGTAGTTCGGTTTTTAAATCAAAATAACTGGAGTTAGTGTGTCGTCCGAGTGAATAAAATTACGAATTTTGCTTCCCTATACCTGTTTCAGTGTCGTTTTTAATAATTACAATTGAGCGTAGTAGTAGGTACACAACCCGTGGATAATCTTAGATGCCTAGATTCTTTATTTATCTGTGTAGGTGGCGTATTTGTATTCCGTGAAATACACCGTGCGTCTCAGCGCTGAGATTCCGGGTTTGAATACCGGGTCGGGCAAAATCAATGTAAGGTTTTTTTCCTCAACGTAGATTCGAGAATCTATAATTTGTATCAGCTATGATTTGTAAGAGATATGCGCACACCTTGGGATAAACGCGTTGTGTGTGTTCTTTTCATTAGAAAGATTATTG
Source organism: Lapara coniferarum (assembly GCA_949316025.1). Taxonomy (NCBI): domain Eukaryota; kingdom Metazoa; phylum Arthropoda; class Insecta; order Lepidoptera; family Sphingidae; genus Lapara; species Lapara coniferarum. Next base: position 685,925 of record OX438919.1, on the reverse strand, counting down.
CCCATATAGTGTTTAGTTTACATTGACTTTATAACATTTATAAACTGAGTAAGCGTCATAAGCCTCACAAAACCAAAATAAGCCGGATTACAAATCACTCAGACGAGCAGTAATTAGCCAAAGTCATTGGGCATGCAGGCCGATGAGCCTCTTCAAGATTAATGCGCCGTGTGCCAGATACATAGCTAATTAGTTAACGGTGTCATGGAGACGCGCCACTTATCTTTGGACATGGGGTCGTAGTAGTACATAAGGGTGAAGGGACTCGGTGAATAAGATATTATACTGATAAACCGACGTAACTGGGGTTTGAGGCTATTTTTGTTAATGTCAGTTTGTAGCTGGCTGTTTAAATTGGCGATAGGTCCGCCTTCCTATTTATTGACTTTAATTTTTTTTGCTCTCGCGTTGTGTGGACACAAATAAGATAAAAAAACATCTTAACATCCTACCTACCCTTCTACGTGCATTCAAATAAAACTGTATTAACTTGATATTCCTGCAGTTAATGTCTGAAGAGAGAAGAAAAAGAGCTTACAGTACTTCCCTCGAACATAACAATGAAATGCTAAAACGGATCCGACGAAGGCAGGAAAATAGATTTATATTTTAAAATGCACAATTTATCTTCCATGGAAATCGCTTTCCACAATGAGAAAATATTGTGACTCTATTTTATATTGAATGAAATCCCTCCTAGCCAGTTTCGGCCACGGCGGCCAATCTCAACGGAGATCAGCCAGGTACGCAGGAGATATTATAGTGCACAAGTGTGTGCGCAATACACAGGTGCACTCGCTATTCCTTCACTCCCATAGTCCAGTGAGACGGCAATCCGACATGACCGGAGAGAGATCAGGCGCAGGACCAACGGCTTTACGTGCTTTCCGAGGCACGGGGGTATCACACCGCCAACTTCCTGACTCCGAGCTGCGACTGAGTAAATTTTAAGATGGAAAAACCCAGTCACAAAGTATTTTGGCTCGACCCGGGATTCGAACCCAGGACCTCAGCGCGCAAATCGTACTCGTAATGCGTACGCAATACCACTACGCCACCGAGGCAGTCAATTTAATATTAATGTGTTTACCAATGAAGTAGAGCATAGATACATTATTTTCACCCAACAGCGTAAAGAAGAGTATTTTTAAATGTATATAATGTATGCTATAATAACTATACATATGAGTGGGAGTCAAGGTCGTTTTGCCTCTTTTATTAACGGGTTTCTACCTGTTGTCCTAGGTAAGCGATGGGACGCGACACGTAGCGACGCGATGCCACGCGACGCAATGCGACCAACACTTCACTGGGTTTTTAATACATCAATGCTTCACACTGATTAAGGCGACAAAATAGGCCACAAGTACATACAACGACTACTTGATATTTTCGGGTCGCGTCGCATCGCCGCGTTTTTCGTTCACCTAGGACAACGGATTAGATAATAATAATTAAGATATCTTTATTAAAAAATCACCTTTGTAACATAATATACCTATCCTTAGACGTAGTCGCATATCTTCCTACCTACATATTCTGAGTGTAGACTCCCGTGACCAAGAAGCTTTAAAATAGACGTTGAAAATTAAATTTCAATATTACGAAGTGGAAATAAGTGGCAGTGGCAATAAGTGACAAACATCTCACGATTAAGTCAAAAAATATAATGTTGACTAGATATAATGTTTCTTCTATATTTTTACTTGACTAAAACAAGAAGAACTTAAATAGGTGCTAAAATTATACAAAGGTAGGAAAGTTTTGTAACTTTTGGAGTTTTTTAATTAAGTAGGGGATAATCTATGGGTCTACTGAAACAATTCAAGATTTTCATACCTATGTATTTGTCGCACCGGGAACAATAATCTTAAAAAAAAATGTCAAGTCGGGATGTCAAACTATGGTGGCACTGAGAATTAAGAGTAAAAATAGTCCTCGCCATTTAAAGGAGCAGTCTTAGTTCAGTCGTCGTTAAGTTCAGTTGAGTGTTAAAGTCATCACTGTGCTAGTTCTGGGTTAGCTCTCAACGTAGTAAGTGTCTAATTCTAATGCAACTTGACATAAGGATTGTTTTCTGAACAGGCTACTATGTAATGAACGAGCAATCGTGAGTTGAAGAGATCGCGTTTCAATTATGCCAATTGCGAGATATTAGCTACGCATTATTGGACGCAGTGTGCTCAGTTTTCTACATATTTTTATTTAACTTTCGTTACTGTCTACAATTTATTCAAGTCGACTTTATGTCCATAAGCTACATATGGTATAATGTCTCTACATAAATATTTCATAATATAAATGCGAACCTTTGATGGTCACCGCCCGACCACTAGAGACTGTCTGTAATCTAATTATCTGTTATTGGCATGTAGGTATATCAGCTACAATACATTTATACCATTGTTTGTGTAAAAACAAAGGCTGTAGCTTCATGAACCCTTAAATAACATAAATCATAGAATCACAAAGCAGTCCTATTTCCATGTTAGGTAGCATAAAGTCTTCCTTCAAACTGAAAGAAAACAGTGCTATCCCACTACTTGAAATGTACCTAGTAGTCTAACTCAACTCAACTCTTAACCAGACGGACTCTTATACACAAGAAACTTTCATATAGTAAAAATTACAACAAAGAAAGTTTAAATTATGAGAAGTACAGGGTACTAACAAGAGTATCGTCCACCATCCAAATGTAGAGCAAATTCAACTCTTGTCTCGTTCCTGCTATCAAGCCAAGCAAGCAGACCGTCCAGTGAGAAATGAATATAATTCCCAATGAATACATTCCTATGCGCTCCAGACGGGATAAAAAAGCTTTATTTCCGCTCCGACACGGCGATCCTTTTCAGCGTCGCCTATTTGTCTAGGTTGGAGTTTAACAAACTTTGACACGCACTCCACAAATCCTATTCACAATCACATAAGGTCCATTTTCGCTCGTACCGACCACAAATTTAGACAAAGCGCAGACCGGTCCGCCACTCGTAAGCACAGAGGGACTCAATTATGCATTCGCTAACAAGGAGCGGCTTTAATAATAAAGGGAATGGGTTCGAATCCCACCGTTTGATAGCTCTAAGTATTTAGATTTGTGATTTGCAAGCTTCTGGGATAATAAGTTTCTGTAATATACTTACTTTTCTGATCCATCTGAAATATTTTTGTTCGTTATTACATTTCTTATAGGTAACGATATCAAATAGTGCTATAAGTGTAGTGTTATCCTACTAATATTATAAAGGCGAAAGTTTGTAAGTATGTATGGATGTTTGTTACTCTTTCACGCAAAAACTACTGAACGGATTTCGATGAAATTTGGCACATGGGTAGATCATATCCTGGATTAACACATAGGTCACTTTATATCCCGGGAAAATCTAAAGCGGGACTTTTATCTCGGAATAACTTTTTAACGCGGGTGGAGCCTTGGGCAAAAGCTAGTCTGAAATAATAATGTTTGTACGCGGAAATAGTAATTAGAATATTTTTATGCTTTTTCTCCGCCAGAAGATATGATACGACAGACGGCCAGTCGTAAAACTAAACCAAATCGCTTCTATAACATGCTCGGGAGAGTATGCTTCTTTACATTATTTATTGAACAGAGGATGGACAATATGGCGAAAGCCCAATGAGATGAAAATATATTTTGGGCACGGAAAGTGACTTGCACCTGATAAAAAACTATCAAGAGACATTGTATCTCCCGATGGTCGCCGATTTGGCGGCTTGCCTAATTTTTTCCCTAATTCCGGTTAGATCCAATTTTATAGCTTAGGCGAATCGCGTGACTGTAATCTGCGGGCTTAATACTAAAAGTTTAGTCTGAAACACAGAAGACTTTTAGAGCTTTTTGTTCCGCGAAGCGTTTCTGTCCGACTAATATTAAAGTATAAAAGTTTACGTGGATGTCTGAATTTGCAAAAAAATATACATGAGACCTTTATCCTAGGAAGGTTAGGCAGGGGTGCATCCAGGCCAACTACCTTTCGCCATGTGCGTTCTGTCCCATGATGGGCGCGAAACCATAGTCATATCGAGCACAAATTTCAGACTCCGGCCTGGTACTGAGTAGAAAAATCCAATAGCAATTTGCTCGACCCGGGATTCCAACCTGGGACCTCAGATTAGTGTCATACTGCGCAAGCAACACAACTACGCCACCGAAGCCGTCTGGATAGATGTCTGGATTTTACATATGGAATATTTATTACAAACGCAGAAACTGCTCAATGATGACATAGCGACAGACATTAAAGCTACTTTCATTCCAGAAAACGAAAAGCCGTTGTTTTATTCCGATGATGGCTATGAACCCAGATGAAACCACGTGCAGGAACAAGTTTAGGTACGTAGAGCGTTTAATTTGTTGTGACTTCCAACGCATCTTCTGACGGATAATGCACTATAGTCATGAGATGAGACAGGTTACGGCGCAGTTTGCATCTAATTATTGACTAGTTGGAATAGAGTCCTCATATCCTGAATTATGGGGGCTGAAAGGTAATGCGGTAAGATAACAATAAAGAATCAATTAAACTTATATAAACTAAAGGGCTTTTTAAATGCAACATTATCATAAATTTCTATACGAATTGCATTGATGTATTAAAAATAATACATCAATGACGAATTGAAATAAAATATTGAATGACACTTTATTTGGCTAAATACGCTAAGGTTAGAAAGCTATGTCTATGTAATAACATAAGATAAGATAATAATATACATTGATAAATTTAAACACTGCATTTACATTGCTGCATCCTGATAAAATATCAAAACAATCTATGGTACATAAAAAAATCCACTTTTCATAATCAAAGAACAGCCTTACAACTGTAATACGGTATACCAAGCGTGTAAATCTCGCTGGCCCGATGAGAACGCACAGATGGCCCTGCTCGTGATCGTGGAACCACCATGAGGGAAGGGGGGAGGCCAGACTGAGGGGAGGATGGGGTGGAAGCAACCCCCTGATAAGAGCTCTATTGATATCGTATCGGTAGTTGGATTTTGTGAATATTCATCGCTCTATTATGAGTTTCGGTAAATACGTTTTTCCGTAACCAATAGTTCGTGTTAGGTATAGCAATTTTTCATGAAATTATTTATTCGTGGTATCTCACCTCATTGGTTTCGTAGAAACGTACTTCAGCTGTTGTAGGTTTGATTTCCAAGTCCGGTAATGAAAAGTATTTTAAATTTTGTTTTTGGTTGAAATTCTTTACAACTGTAGGTACCTTACGTGCATATCTATTTATTTCAAATTTTGGACCTTAATAGAAATATTTCCTCAACTCATGCTTTCCAGTTCGTTGCCATTAGACAGGTTTTAATATTTTTATAACTCAATTAATCCACTATCGTATTTTGATTAAAAAAGGTCTTCCATATTCCATTAAAAGAAACGCAAACTATCCAATGTTTCGTACAAGAGAGTGAATGATTAAAAAGACGGAATGAATGATGACAGAGCAGATGGCGGGCCTAGACTATACTCCACGTAGTGTTTTGAGTACTTATGTTACCCAGTGTGGTGGACTATGGCCTGAACCCTCTCAGTAGTAGAGGAGGCCCGTGCTCAGCAGTGCAGGACAGTATATAATACAGGGCTGGTGTTATGTTGTTGCAAGTGTTTCGAATTTGGAAAAGAGTGAAATGTCAAGGATATTAATATGTACAAAATAATACCTGTAACGCCAGCATTGTATATACGATTGTTCCGGAAATATAGCAGTGTATGGGCGGTAAACATAACTAAATAACAAGTATTTCACGTGCCTGTGTTCCGGTCTATGCATCAATAACATACAGAATGTAAAATAGGTCCTGTTTTCAAAATTTAGATTTCATGTGTATATATATACACTCACGCCCGTTGTCCCCGAAGGGGTAAGCAGAAGCGCAACTAGTGCACCAACTTTTCACCATGCGTAGTCCGTCCCATGATGTGATAGCGGGTGAGCCTATTGCCATGTCAGATACAAATTCCAGACTCCAAACAGATGCTGAGTAGAAAAACCTATTATCACTTTGCCCGACCTGGGGATCCAACCCTAGACCTCAGCGTCGCAGTCGTACCGCAACAGCACCGTACTACGCTACCGAGGTAGGCAGATTTTATGTGCTTGTATTAAAAGGGTTCCCTATTGGATTGCATATTTTCTTTTGGAATAATATTGTTACGCATCTTAGCTTTAAGCCGAAATATCAATGTGCATAATAATCATTACGCATAATTGTTCTAGCATAAAATAAAAAAGCATAAATACAAAAAGCACAACCATCAGAACGACTAACGTCAAAAAGCATAAATATCAAAAGTCATAAAAAGAAATAAGCATCATTCATGTTTGGTTTTCTCTGAGTTGGAAACGACTTAAAGTCGGTTGTGACGGTGGTTCATATGCACCTAACACGCTCCTCACTTCGCTCCTCACTAACCTAATTTATTCTAACTACATGTTATGCGATATATGTATTAGTCTAATACAAATTAGTCGAGCTAAAATTATTCCAATAGCTTATTATGACAAAAAAGTAGTAGGCCAAAATATTACTATGCGATAGTACTATTATGCCAATACATATTATGCAAAGTCAATTAATTATGCGAAAAAATAATAGTTTAAAAAAAAGTAGGCGAACCAAAGGGATCCCTATTAAAAGTGGTACGTCGGCTGCACAATATTTTTTATGCCAGCTGCCAATAATTATCGTGTCTTAATATCAAATCAGGAACAAAAGCTAGTAAAAAGGTATTTTAAACCTACCAGTATTTGCGCATGCATTTCCCAGGATTATTAACGAAGTTAACAGAAAAATATTTCTATTCCACCTCGTTGCGAGATTTGTGTAATTAAAATTAATTACGTCGCGGTAACAGCGTTTCATTAACTAATTGCTGTGGACAAAATAGTTTACACTGAAAGAAGAGACGACTCTATGTTTTAGTAATCATCTTTTTTGATTACTTGGTAATGGTGTATACATGGAGTAGAAAACAAACTGCGAAATAAACGAGTGTGACTTAAAATAAATAGTTGTCTGAGTGTTTAGCGGTTGATTTACATACATTTCTTTACACCAGAGGGTAAAAAAACAAAAAAGAAGAGAAAAGAAGTAACTGGCGAGGCAGACGTTCAAAAGAAGATATATTCTTTAATTCAGGAACAGCAAAGTGACGCCAGTACACCTGCTGGTAAGCTGTGTGGAGCGATGATTATTCCTCGTCAATCGACAGAATTATGCCGGCGTGTTTGAACCGAATGTACACAGGCTAATCGACACAAAATATACACTTCCATTAGCAGCGCCGCAGCGGTATGATTTAGCACTTTACTTTCTATCTCCGGGAGGGACAGCAATGTGTTAACGCCAAGGGCGTCCATCAGTTTACGGAATCGACTAAGAATATTGGACCACTAGCAGTTTTATTAACCAACCCCAATGAAATAATTTAGTTGCCACTTCTGCTTTTTGTAGTAGGACCCTAGTTGAGTCACTCCATGTACGCTCTTGATAAAATAGTTTGTACTACCCCGAAGGAATATTCAATATTAATACGTAAATGTGCACATGGACCGACTTATATATAAACTATGGCGCACAAATTACACTTTCAAAAAGCTGTCACATTAGATGTGACATTTGCTGAAAGTTTCAGTCTGAATTCCCGAAAGCACTATGAAATATTGAATTAAGCAAGTTTCAAAACACTCGAATGTGCACTGACATGAAAAGCTGGATAAGAGAAAATAAGCTGTAATTATAATTTGTTGCTTAGCGGGTGATGAAACGGATGGAAGAAGAGAGGTTCCAGGTTCGATTCCAGTAAGTTAAATGATTTAGAATTTTATTTTTAATGGAAACATTGAAAAAGAAACAGTCGAAAGCAGGATTTGAACCCGCGACATCCAGCGTACCATGCCGATGCTCTGCCAACTGAGCTATCTCGACCCTACCTTCATCTGCTCAATTTCAAGTTCCCTATTTTTATCTCTATAAAGGAGATGCCTAGTGACATATGTTTAACAATTATTACAACTATCAAACTCAGCGTTAATCCTTTACAGGCGTAAATGCCCTTAAACGATATCACCAAACTTTTTTCTAATCCAATATTCCTATTTTTTATGCGTTAAGGGCCATGTAGTGCCTGGACAATGATTTTATTTTTAATGGAAACATTGAGAAAGAAACAGTCGAAAGCAAGATTTGAACACGCGACCTCCAGCGTACCGTGCCGGTGCTCTGCCAACTGAGCTATCTCGACTCTACCTTCGTCTGCTCAATTTTTAACAATTGTAATAATTGTTAAACAGATGTCATTAGGCATCTCCTTTAAAGAGATAAAAATAGGGAACTTGAAATTGAATGATAGTAATGAGTGTATCTTGTAAATAATCTTATAGTTTAACTAGCTTTTGCCCGCGGCTCCGCTCGCGTTATAAAGTTTTTCCGGGATAAAAGTCCCGCTTTATGTTTTCCCGGGATAAAAAGTAGCCTATGTGTTAATCCAGGACATAATCTACTCGTGTGCCAAATTTCATCGAAATCCGTTCAGTAGTTTTTGCGTGAAAGAGGAACAAACATCCATACATTCATACATCCAGACATTCTTACAAACTTTCGCCTTTATAATATTAGTAGGATAACACATTTTTGTGAGTAGTATGTGTAGGGTATTTCCAATGATTGGATATTAAGATTTGTAATATGTTCGTGTAGTTTATTGAAAATTTTTATGGCCATACCTTTATTTTATAACGTCATCCTGGACAATTAAATATTTTAAAGATTTTGATCAACGTACCGTCTATATAACGTGTAGATACATACAAATAAACACTACGCAACATAATTATGGTGTTGATTCGAATATCCATTCCATAAAAACACATTTAGCAGTGGCACTTATAAATCTGAGTAAAAAAAAAGCGCTATTAAAATCGACATGCATCCGTGAACATACATTTCAGCTGCTTGTAGTTTATTTCGTTGGCGTCGGGACAACCTGGCGCTGAAAAAGGACGACCAATGAAAAATGACAGGCTCGAGATAACTATATCGCAATAAAATAACTAGATATAAAGATTTCTTATGTTTACGCGAATGTTAGACATTTAAATAAAACTATTTTACGGATTTTATCGCGGTTTTTTAATTTATATTATCTCCCGACCTAAGAAGATAAGTCAATTTTTACCACCTGTCAAGTGCACTATACCTCTACAAGAACCGGGCGTATACAAGTTGGATTGTGACTGTGCCTCTCTTACATCGGACAAACAAAAAGACATATAGGGACCCACGTAAAAGAACATATAGCTGACGTTAAACACCGACGCTCTACGAAGTCTGCAGTAGCTGAACACTCGGAAGAAGGCTCCAACCATTACCTTCGGTTCGACAAGTCAAAAATCCTTGCCAAAGAACACCGATTCCTGCCTAGAATGATTCGCAAGGTTATTGAAATTAAAAAAACATCCCAATTTCAATAGAGAAGATGGTTGGAAACTTGCACAAGCCCGGGACCCGGTAATTCATCTAATTAAATCGGGCCCCAAAAGACCTGCTGCCAGACCTCAAGACATTGTGAGCTCTTATTGCGTAGACCGGACCGCAAACAATGACTAACACCTTAATATTGTATAATTGTAAATTGAAGTTAGATTTGTAACATTAACTTTTCGGAACACCTCAGTCTGCCCCGTGACCACAAAGAGCTGAAAAGCCTTCGAAAGGTCGGGAAAAAATATAAATTAAGAAACCGCGATAAAATCCGTAAAATTAATTAAAATGACTAGATATAAAGGCAGTAGCTAGGACTTTTAGGAGCACGAATAATAAAGAAGTACCTGGATGACCGAGCTTTGCTCTTTGCTTGCGTATTTTTATATTTGGTAAATTGTGTTTTTTTTTGGAAAAGATATTTATATACGAATTACATACTGATGAAATATGAATAATATTTTTATTAGTAAATAATTGATTTAACTATTGATAGTTCCAAATACGTTTACGTTAACGAGGCCTTTTAAAATTTCCATTCGAAAATTTATATGAAACTATAACTAAACGCATGCTATAACGCAAATATTCGTGTTACTAATCTATCATCGCATGGAAAGTGACTACTACAGGTTGTAAACGCGCATCCTGCTATAAAAGTTTTAGGTGTATTACCATCCTTAATGAGGAACAAGGGTTGAAAATAAGGAAAGGGATTTATTAATATTCCGGTTATCTTTTACGTCATATGAAACATGAAAGTAGAGCTATTACGCGGTGGGTTCATACCGGCTTCCTTCCGGTAAGGAATAGATATTGCCGCGAAGAAACTATTCATCGTACAAACTGTCTGAATCATAACTCTACTCATTGATTATAGACATGCAACCTTTTGTTGAGAGAATCAATGAACAACGATAACAATGTTCGTAAATTATGTGCCTAATTTTAATTAATAATCCACTATAAAGGACATGTCCATAAAACGGGCTTAAAATTCTAACCAAGATACTTTATATAATACATTTGGATAGTACTCCCAAAAACTATGACTTTGAAATAAATCGTATAATTTTGGAGTACTCTAATTTATGTAATTTTATTTTGCTTAAAAACCACACTTGCAATGGACGTTTTAAAAAAAGATAGCTATTAATGGAGGGGTCGAAAAATGTTTTTTTAATAGATCCATGATCCATATTTTTGCCCCTTTAATGTCCATAAAGTTTGAGCCTAGTTAGATTTTAAGGCCGAGCAACCATATAAAAAGCGGATATATCTCCTTTGGCGAATAACCGGATTTCAAAGATTTACATGTACAGTCAACCACATAAGTAGCTGAACAAATTCAAAACTTCAAATCGCGTTTACATTTTCGTATTCTTACCAATTCATGTTTTCTCTTCACAAGAATAAAATAAAGGTGATTAACTTTACTCCCCTCAAAGAAAAAAACGTTTAAATTAACCTTAACGCGTGGCAGTGGTTTGAAATTTTAAATTTGTACAGTCAACGACATAAGCCATATATGTACATATGAATTCAATATAATGGAACAACACACACACACACACTCACGCCTATTATCCCCGAAGGGGTAGGCAGAGGCGCAACTAGTGCACCCACTTTTCGCCGTTATTCCGTCCCATGATGTGATAGGGGGCGAGCCTATCGCCATGTCGGGCACAAATTCCAAACTCCGAGCTGAAATTGAATAGAAAAACTCAATTTCACTTTGCCCGACCCGGGAATCGACCCGAGAACTCAGCTTTGCAGTCGTACCATAATACAACTACGCCACCGAGGCAGTCGATGGCGTAATAATGGAACAAGTCCGGCATAATTTCGACAACTGGTGAAGGATAAGCATCTCTCGTTGGTCAACACTCTATCTGCACTTCACACAAGCTACCATAAGGTGCAGGGGCGTTAATTTGCGATGCCCTTAAAAAAATCTATATTCTACACATAAATATTTTCGTAATAAATATCTTAACCAAATAATATTTTCCATTTACCGTCGGACTTACCCTTTCATCTCTAATAGTCGTCCTGTCTATCTTCACAGTATTTTACTTGCATTCTACATTCTGCGTTTCACAGCTCTTTAGCATAAACTCTATATTTTATCTTTTGTGAGACGTTGCCTCTGTATCTTTCTCTCAACTTTATTACTTACATTTATGTAATATCTTCTTTATGTTGCTCTTTTGATATTTTAAACAGAGATATAGAAAAAATATTTAACAGGTATGAATATCTAAATAATAATGCATTGTTTTTAAAATTTATTTTTTAGATGTAAAAAATATATAAAATTCCTTTCTTTTCATTCGTCCCACGTAGCAAATATGTCTAGCTTTTAATATGCTTTACACAAAATAGTCACCTGCAACTTCCAAGCAAAAATATTTGAAATATCCCCCATACTCTACATAACCTTTTATCTTAATAATTAAATTGAAATATAGTATTCTAGCTATTAAAAAAACCTTAGAAAACTATACACTCACTTCAAGAAGCTGCTCTACCAGGCCCTGCCACGTAGTCGTCGGTCTCTAATTAAAACATCCCATTTGAACCGTATTCACCGGTCACTTTACGTACCGTTTTACATCTGTTTCCCAGTGGGAGTGGAGGGGTGGATCGCGAGAGCACGCGCGCCGTCGACGGCGGTGCTGGCCTGACTAAATCTCTGCTTTCGGAGCCGGGTCAGGTCAGCGTTAGGTCCTGTTCATCATAGAGCCTTTAGTAGTTTTTGTGTAGATGTAAACTGTCTGTTTGTCTCTTGGTAGAGTGATGATTTTAAGAATATTATAAAAAGTACGATTGAAGCGACTCTGAAGAGAAAAGTGATTATAATTTCCAACTCAAGTATAATCATGAACCAGTTTTTGTGAAATAATAATCATACAAACTAGTCGATGGAAAAGAACCAATATTTCCACCCACAAAAAACTTTGATTTATTAAAGTTAAAAGCTATAATTAGCTACGCTGTATTTGGTATTCAAACTGTCAATATGCCACCCACATCATTATATGAACTTATTGGAACTCTACGACACTTAAACTAACAACTTCTGACTGAAATAGACATGAAACTTGAACACATAATTGATATACTCTTCAAATTGATGGTTTGTACAAATAATTATAGTACTCTACATTTTCGTGTAAGCCTTATGACACGAAATATTTATATATCTATTACTTAATGTACTTTCTGCAAATTCTGGAGAAAGCTATTTATAATTGTGTCAATTAGGTTTTAAAAAAAATCACGGGGGAGTCCGTCCGTATGGTGGCGACTTTTTGTATATTTTTGCTACCATCATCAGAGCATAGAGCCTATAGGATACTGCTATTTTGCTGATAAAATTAGTAAGATTATTGGCAGCAAAATCACCGCAACTATCTCCTGTATAAATAAAATATCAATACGTAAAGTTTTGTACCAATATTGGCTAACAATGAGCCAGAGAAACTATTCTAACAGTTACAATATGGACGGCTCCTTACTCAGCATCCCGCGCACAAGCGAAAACACAAACACACCCTCATCCTTTCGCAAAATTTGATACATACCACTTACGGGCCACAGTCGCCTGTGGGGGTGCACTTGTGTGAGTTTCCCTGAAAATGGCCGCCAGCGACACTGCGCATGTGCAACGCTACATTCAACACCAGCCATCTACCAAATAATTGTCATTCAATTTTGAGCTCTGATCAGTTTGTGGTAGAGTCGAGGGTAATTTACTGGGGTATATTTTCGGTACTGCACATGGCGGCTTTTTGAAGTTGAGTCTTGGGGAAGGTAAAGGACACTTCTTGACGCAGGGAGCGCTGAGAATTGAAACGTCGGCTCCAAAAGTTGGTGAACAGTGTTAAGCGAAACTAAATTGAATAACCAGCTGTGCTTAGTGCATAGGGTTAGAAACCACCCAAATACGATTTTTTCGGTGTAGACCCTAATATAACTTCGGGGCTCAGCCTAATACGCAGTTGGACTCATTAGAAATAGTTTCAGCTACGAACATAGTTTATAGATTTTCGCAAATTCCCTTCTTTGTTTAGTATTTAAGACTCGTATAGTATTTACTAGATTAAATTAGAACTTTTCACATACAAAGTATCTTACTTCATTAACAAAGCGTTTTTTGTGTATCTTGAAGTTGATCTATAGTTTCAGCAACCTTTCTGTGTCAGCAAAAGATTTAAGAAAGCAGATAGAACTGAGAGCTCCAAAAATTTTTCAATATGTACCATACAAATAAAGCTTTAATCCAACTCTACAAACGTCATAAAATAAGGAAAATTTGTTAAATTAAAATGATGAATACCACGTAACTGAACAGTTTCCCCAACATTTCTGGGCGCACTTTAACGTAGTACACATGGCTTTGATGTGCTGGAAGGGGCAGGTAAGGGTGGAGGGGTGGCGGCGGGGGGCGACGTGGGGTGACGTACTGAATAGAGACCTTTAAGTTGCCGTAAATGTTACATTTTATTACCAACTTTTGTTCGCACCTTTAGTTTGGAATATTATGTAGGTTGCAGGTTTGGAATATGTTTATATTAATATAATTTACTAGAATATATTCTATAGCTACTTTCCAGCAGGATATAGGTAATTATTAAATGATAGAAGATACTCATACATGCAGGTTTCGTCACATTTCTTTAAAATTATGATTTAATATTCTCGATAAAACATTAGGTTACCTACAGCGCTAAAAATATAGAGCCTTTTTTAAAGTCGAACAAACAGTAAAGAAACACACCACTGATAGCTAAGCTTGGTAAGACACGTGTATCTATCGACACAATAGGCCGGGCTGGATGCGTCCGCTCCCGCGGGAATGCAAGCCATTTACAATAATTTTACAATAACTTCGAGCCGTGCTGTTATCCAAAACGTCCGGGGAATTGTTAATTTATAGTTAAATGCAGTCAATTACTTGCTATTGTTTTTTATTTCATATCATGAATATACCATGTACAGCGTTCCATAGTTCTCAATTTTTAGGGCCTGTGTCAGTACTCTTAAGTGCTACTCGTCACATAAATGTATAATCCGACCAAATGTAAAAACACTCTCAACACTACCACACCACACTCCAAACTATGCTAAATAAATGGTAATATAATGAGTACTATCTACATTAGTTATTTAATACAGAACAATTTTAGGTTTAATACAGAACAGAGAAAGCAGTTTAATACGATAACTGTCAAATAAAATTTACTTGAAACTTGTTAAACAGGCCATAAAACTTGTAACTTTAAGCTTGCAGTAAAATTTTAATAGCATTTTCACGCCTATGCAAGTATCCGCAGTGGATTAGGCAGATGCATGTAAAACAGGAATCGTCAATACATTAGATACATAGTTGTCAATACATAGATGTGACTGATAGACGACTCTCTAAGAAGCCGATGCTAACAGATTATGTCTATCTAAAGCCAATGTGTACTATGCATTACCAAACAGTCATGTGTATCGAATACTAGGAACTTGGTGTTTAGTCACTCAAATATTTATAGATGGAGGTAAGCGTATGCAAGAGTCTGTTCGACACGATATCACCGATTTGTTTACTTCTATCACCAAACAACAGTGTACAGTGTTCAAGCTTGAAGGATACTTAGACATTGTTATAATCATTTGACTGAATCGATACCGAAAATAAATGAATCAAAATAATTATGTGAGCGAAACTATAAAACTTCACTAGCTATTGCCCGCGGCTTAGCCTGCGTGAAATTTTTTTCCGAGATAAAAGTCTCACCGTGTACTTTTCCAGGATAAAAAGTAACCTGTATCCTTTCTTATGGTCTAACCTTAATTAGACATTGCGTACCAAAATTTTACCAAAATCCGGTTAGTGGTTTAGTTATCAAAGCGTAATAGACAAATAAATGTCTATGTATCTGTTTTTCTATTACGCTTTGTTACTTTCGCATTTATAATATCAGTATAGATTCTGATTAATCCTTTTTAGCGGTCGATTCTGGGATATAGATTAGAATCGTTTTTCTTACATTAGTCATCATCATCATCAGCCACATGACTTCCACTGCTGAACATAGGCCTCCCCCAAAGATTTCCACACGGACCTGTCAAAAGTGGCCTGCATTATAATTTATTAGTTAGTCATTATAGTTTCTTGTTATCATTTTTTTTCTTCTTTATATTCATGCACCTGCTGCTAAGTGCTTAGCTGTTTAGATCTAAATAGTAACAATGATGTGTCAATATAGTTAGGATTGCAATCTGGAATAATATCTTATGTTCATGTATTTGACAAATTATTTGATTGATATCTGTTTTGTTGTTCAAACAATAAATAAATCGTTTATTTTCGTACACAACCCTCACCAAAATACTAAAAAATATTGCAGTATCTAACATACATACCAATATGGTTAAATAGTGTACGGGGCGCGTTAATTGCTGGACCGCAGCGCAGCGGTGGTGTGATAAATTGCACTGGCACCCCCTCGGGGCGCGGCGTAATGATACGAGAACATAGGTGCCGTCATAACAAGCTGTAGGTACAGACCATTCTGGGGCTACTAATATCACTTAAACGCATAGAATTTAAACGTATACGATTTTCCATTTATCATGTGGTTGTGTTAGAAATACCCTCCGCGGAGGAATACAATTACTAATCTATTTCAATATGTGAATTCGTAAAATATGAGCTAATAATGATTTTTATAATCACCATGTCGGGTATAAATCTCAACTCCAGGTAACCGTTTTTGTTTTAAACAAACCCTCACACATTTTAATCATCAGACTAGTTGACCTCAGAACCAATAGTTTAATTTTACAGTTCAAGTGATGTACTACCAAACCAACGACTAGTTTTATAGATTTTGTTAAGTACACCAATTTTTTTTTATTGCCTCGAAGGCAGACCTGATGGTAAGCTGTTACCGTCGCCCATGGACGTCAGCAATGCCAAGGGCACAACTAAGCCGCTGCCTAACGTAAAAAACTTTTTTAAACCTCGTTTGAAGAAGGAGAAGTATCCGCTGTGATCTGAATCCAAGGAATCACATCGAAGGCGTTATATCTGCCACATCTCGCAGGGTTGGAATCCTGAACAAGGTGCGTCGGTTCTTCACGCCCGGTCAAATCTTTCGCTTGTATAAAGCACAGGTACGGCCGGGTATGGAATACTGTTCGCACCTCTGGGACGGTTCCGCCCAATACTTGCTCGATGCCTTGGATGGATTGCAGCGGCGGGCCATCCGCATTGTGGATGATGCAGACGTAACGAGCAACTTGGAGTCGCTACAATTGCGGAGGGATGTCGCTTCTCTAAGCGTGTTCTACCGTCTGTATCATGGCGAATGCTCTGAAGAGTTGTTTAATCTGATCCCCTCATCTCCTTTCCTCAGCAGAACCACGCGTGCCGGCATCCGAAGCCACAGCTTGATGGTTAAAACCATCTCGGCCCGAACCAATAGGTTCGCCAATTCTTTTATTTGCCGCACCATCAAGCTTTGGAATAGTTTACCGGCGCACGTGTTCCCTCCTTCCTATAATCCTGGGTCCTTCCGCCGTAGCGTGAAGAAGCAGCTCAGTAGGCCGGCATGATTGTGTCGAATGGCATGAGATAACTATCTGCTGCCATTCGATACTCTATCTGGACTGCATCGCGCTTACCATCAGGTGAGGTGCAGTCACTTTGCCGTGCCCGAATAAAAAAAAAAAAAAAAAAAAAAAAGTCATAGCGATGAGGAAACACCGCGGGAGGAAGCTCATTCCTAATTTTTATTAAGCTAATAATCAAGAGAAAAACCAAATACCCAGAAAGATGATGTCATTTCTATCCTCAAGCCATACTTGATCCCCTACCTAGAGTATTAATTGGTGAAAATAGAACAAAACCCCCGTCAGACACTAGATGTCACACAACGAAGAGAGCTTTGTTTTCAATGGAGTACAATGGTAAACAACCCGTCGATCGCGTACACTCGACACGAGTGCCCCGGCAATGCTTTGTCGAGTCATTATTATTTTGGCTCTCGAGTCTATTTTACAACGAAATGTTTGGACAACTGAAAAACGAAATATATAATGAACCGAATCATGGTGATCAGTTGCAATACTTAAAGTATCTCGTTATAACGCACTGGTTGGTACAGTTATACATTATTCTGCATTATAAGTCTCGCTCAGAAGTTCTACTAGCAAAATTGTTTATAAAACCCTAACGCGTTACAGCACTTGCATATTGCTGCTTGTTGATAGCAATAGTAAAATGTAATATGTGTATCACGCGTAGAATCAAGATACACATTATAATATAAGGTAGTAACTGTGGCTCGCGACGTGGCCATACACAACATAGATACCTACGCTCTTCACAATAGAATGCTTCGGTGACTTAGTTATAGGACGACTGTAAAGTGGAGGGAGGTCTCGTGATCATCCGGGGCCAGGAAAAGTGAGAATTTTTCTGTTCAGTGATAGCCTGGTGTCTGAAATTTGAGCAGAATGCTTGACGCCTATAACATAATGGGACCCAACACACATGACGAAAAGTGGCCGCCCGGGCTGCACCTCTACCTACCCCTTCAAGAAAAAAGGCTTGATGTGTATATATTTGTTTCTATTGTACGCAATAGACTAGCTACTTCAGAATATATTTAGATCTGTCGCCTAGTGCGTAGTCTGTCAAGGCCCGCGACGGACACCGGTATCCCTATACATAGGGTTTTCTCATACATCTATATATATAAGCGGGCCTTGAAGGTATGTAAAATTACCGGGAAATATTGTGACCTCAGCTATACAGCAATTAATGCTATTAAACGTTAGTGTGTCCCTAAAATATTATAGGGCTACCGCATATTCAGGGCTCTCATTCATGCTATAGAAAAAAGTTTGATATAAAACTATAGATAAGTGTCTATAGACAGATATTGGTCTGTATAAGTTTTGATATACAGACCAATATATGCATTTCTAAGTTTCTTTTGAAGTTGGTCCATTGAGTCAGTGACACTTGAAAAAGTCTTGGCAGTAAACTACTGGCAAGTTAAATAGCAGTCCATAGGACAGACGAAAGCCTCTACCACGAGTTTTCACAGCAAAGAGCTCTGAAGTTTTTGTTATTGCCACACCGCTTTTCTTGATTAACTTCTTGTATAAGTAAATGTTGGTACCAAAAACACACTAATCCAATAAAAACTGCCACGCCTGCCTGGATACAGCAGTACTACCGAGAAATATAAATGTTATTATTGTAACACCAAATAAAACTACAATAGGCTCGTCAACAGTACCAGCTTAACAGGGAGGTGGGCGTCAAGTCTTAGGAAAAGCGCCCCAAAGGGCTTAGGGGGGTGTGACAGGCCTGACTCGAACATCATTGAAATAATGGTATTATCTGCAAAAATACAATTTGGGCCTAAAAGAAACGTCACCGAAAAAAGGGGTGTCAAAAAATTCTAGTAAGTATGGGAATCCCGAATGGCCGATCTGCTCGTTATTCTGAGACTTTAGATTTGAATTCAATTTTTTTTATCGGCAAGGCAAATTGAACCAACTGCACCTGATGGTAAGCGGAGAGGGGTCCAGACAAAGTGTCCATTGACGAGTGACGCTTATCCCTCGTCAGGCAGCACTATGCCGGGCTGTTTCAGCCGGATATACACCGGCTGATTCCGGAACACGGCACACTTACGTGGGCCACTATAGCGGGTTTTAACTCCTTATTCACGGTGCTCGCTATCCGGACGGATACAAAAATAATACACATACTCACACCTTTTATGCCCAAAGGGGTGGTTAGAGGCGCAACTAGTGCACTCACATAAAACTAAATAAATTTTATATCTAATATTGAATTATTACACCGGTATCTGGTTACTACAATGGTCCCACAAATTCGAATACTATAGACATTGCAGACTGGTTAGCGGCTGAAATGGACAAAGCGGTATTATCTACACGGACGCATAGAACCGCTCGTTAGAGAGTACTACAATACTATATTCTTTGCATACGGCAGATCTACAAGCATTTTTTTTTGTTGTAGGTAAGCTGTTACGCTTTCCGTGGTAGGGTACCCAAAGAATGTTTTCACAGTTCATTTCATACGGTCAAACTTAAAATTTTCAAAGCTCCCGGAAGGAACACGTTTATAGTGCCTAAAACTGTAGGTACTAGAAGACCTACGACATACGAGTTGAGTTTCTGTTTAAGCACACTATACTGAAAAAGGGTTTAAACTTAAAGATAATGTTATAGGTATGAATGTATCAATCTTGGATAAAGTAACAGAATTCGTTTACTAAGGGCTTGTTTCACAAGTGTCCAGTAAATTTTATTTGTAATTTGAGAGATATCGTATTGAACAGCTAATATAGACAGTACTCATTTTATAACTCTTTATTTGGGAGCATCGAGAGCATACATTAGTGTGACTTTTGTATTTCATCAGCTTTGTATTTGAACTAAAACCATAAAATAATTGGAACAAATGGAAATGTTAAAGTATTGGCCACCCTGAATTATAAAAACCGATAAAAAAGCCAAGGCTTTAGTTCATCGTTTACTAACAGGAGGATTGTTTGTTTTAGTAGCTTTATTCTGGAGTCGGCCCAACTTCTTTTTTAATAAATGGCTAATTTTATAAAGTGCTAACTAAGGGCTAGGTAAGTATACGCATGCATGGTCTGATCCCAAGCATCTTCACTTAAAAAGAATATTTCATGGTAGATCTAGATGTGTAGTGGCACTGACTCTGATTTTCAATTATGTATTTTTAATAACCATTAAGTCTATTCAATAAAGTTCCAAAATAGAAAGCTCTGTTTAATTTTTTTGGGTATGAATAAAACAACATGTCAAGAATCAATTTAATTTATTTTATCGCTCATCAGTATATTTACATAGAAAATGGAGGTACACCAGCAGTGTCTGTTACACTAGAGAACAATGGCGTGTTTACGAAATGAAATTACTAATAGGCATAGGTACAACAAATGAAACGTTCCTTAAATTTACTGTTAAATAAGAAATACCTAAGTGTGGCGAGGTTTTATTACATTCATAGAAAAAAAGGTCTTATTAATAATAAATCAAGCCAGACTGAAATGGGGGTATAGCTATATTAAAAAAAAACATTGGAAGCTATTTTTCTTTTGTGTCGTCAATAACCAATTTTCAATGTGTCATTTCATACTGCGTCGCGTCTCGTCACGCAAAAAACATGTCCGCACTTCGTCGCGTCTTGTCGCACACAGATAAAGGTGACAATGTAGGCTACAAGTCATACAAGGACTATTTGATATTTTCGCGTCGCTTCGCATTGCCGCGTTTGTCGTTCACCTAGGACAACGCGTTAGGTCGCAAATCCGGTGCGCTTGCGGTGCAACGCCGCACGATGACCTAACGCGTAGTTTGACATGGTATAGTGATTTATATGCAGGATGACGCAGCGGCACCGCTCCGGGCAGCGCCGGACCACGCCGTTAAGGCATCGCCCTTACAAAAAGTCTTTACGATGTTTAGGACAAAAAAAATACTAAAGAAATTATACCGGGTGGAAGGGAAACGCTCTCGGAAACGAATACAGGTGATAGTATTGGTGATTCCTGACGTGATGGCACTAAAAAAATCGCGATCGCATTGTTACAATTTTAGTAGGATTTTCTCAAATTTCTGTACATCTTCACGTATGGATAGATAAATCCAACTATTATTCTGAAAAACATAGTAAAAAACGGGTTAACGACCGCGGGCCGGTGCCGTCGCAGCGCGGCGGCCGCCCAGTTTTTTGTACGCTTTACATTGCGCGCGCATGAATTAAGGAAATACTAAAATCGTAAATATTATCGCTTAGCTTTGCAAATGAATATAGTTTTTCGTTAATGTTATGGTTCTTCTCTCAAGAGAGAGAAGAAGGTAAGATTACCGTTCCGGTATAGAGAGCGTTTCCCTTCCACCCGGTATTTAACAAACCTGCAATTCATTCAATTTTGTAAACAACGCCATTTATTGACAGGTAAATTAGGTTTAGTAAAATTATTTATTTCCCGCCTTAGCCAAACTCCTTGTACTTACATTATTAACACATTAACAATAAGTGTTGTTTTTTACAATTAGATATGGTTCAAAGGTTACCTACTGTAAGCTATTGGATAATGGATTCATTTGAAAACTTCGAATAAAATATAAATTGTTATAAAAGAAACTATTGTTATGTGATTTTGTGTTTTTGGTAATTTTGCATCTCTCCCAATAGGCCTTGACGATATCGAATCTAAATCGGTACAAAATTCATCTAAAATATTTACAAATTCATAGCTTAATTGTTTTACATTTACCTAGTTCACGTTGATACCAAACACAAACAGTCAAATACTGATCATAATGTTACTTAGTTAAGTACATATTTTGAAAGAACCGCCATTTCATAATTTGTAAATAATGAATGTGAAAAAATTCTTGCGACAAATCCCAAATCACACTTTAACTAACACTAGACCACTAGACAAAGTACTTTGGCACTAGACTGCGTTCATCACCTCGAGACATCACATGTCTCATAATTCCTAGTAATCTTAGTAGTACAGACGATCTTTCACTTAGTTTTAAAATTGCGTACGAAACTACAGTGAATAAATTCTAAATCCTATAGTTACTTCAAATTTATATAAATAATTAGTAGGTCAACTAATCGAAATTACGGTTTAAATTTATAGTCAGTTACCATCAATAACTAGACAATGTTCATAACACTTTTAAGTCAACAATCATTAATAACAGTATTATGTTATAACACGTCACAAAATCTCAAAACAAATCAAAACATCTAAACTTTTAAGCGCGAGATTGATAAAATTATTTTCGACCAAGAATGTTTTAAACACTAGCAGTGATAGAGAACGTGCAAGAACTATACGTGGCAGCACAAAAACGACACAAGAGCCACATGTGGATAAAAAAAACTTTTTAGATTAATAATTTAATTATATTTTCTTTTAATAAGACAAAAATGATGAAATATGGTTTCCGGCCGAATATTATTGATATCTATCCAGCGTTGATAAATGTGGATGCTTTTTTTGAGATAGGAACTAGTTATTTTGATGTTATTGAAGCAAAATTAGGAGGTTATGTCCCCTTAATTACAGATTAAACAAATCTAAATAAATAAATAATAAATTTAAATACAAACAGTATTGAATATTATCTTCAAAACTTTTTTTATTTTTATAAATCGTACATTTCTAAATGCTTTTGGAACTCATACTTATGTATGTTTTATACAGCTTTTATTATTTTTGTCTATTTTGACATGACCACGGAACTTAAGTAATTGTACCTAAGTAAGGTGCAATAGAATGTGCAAAACGTAATAGAATTTTACATCATTTGATGTGTATATTTTTACGTTTTGGAGCATACACCACAATACATTATCAAAAATTAAATGTTATTTTCCATCCTTTTAACGTGAATATTTTACACTAATGTCAAGTATCCATAGGTTGAAAGATTCCGATTGTGCCGCCAGATGGCAGAGCTACAACGTGCACGTTCCCTATACAGGCAATAGAAGTATTTAGTGCAAAACTACCCTCTGATAATAATTAATATTTTTAGGTTAGAAAGTAAATTGTGAATCAATACAGTCACTGGAAACTATTTGATTAACAAATTTAAAGGACATGTCCAAAACCAGGCCTAAAAATCTAACCAAGATAGTTTATTTACATTTGGATAAAACTCTTGAAAACTGGCCTTTTACAATAAATCGTTTAATTTTATAGACCTCCGATTTTAAGATTTATGTATTTTTATTTTGTTTTTAAACTACACTTGATATGAACGTATTTAAAAAAGTTAGTTATAAATGGAGGGGTCCAAAAATTTATTTTAATAGTTTCAAGGTCTATATTTTGCCTCTTTAATATCCCTAAAGTTTGAGGCTGGTTAGATTTTGACGCCCTACACACATACAAGAAGCGGACATTTGATTTGATTTGTCTAGCTTGTTTGAACATAAAATGAATTATAATTAAATATTTAAAAATAGAACTTAATGTAATATTTGTACTATGGTTGGTTATAAAAAACGCAACTTCTTTTATTCTTAAAAATAATGCAAACAATGACGATAGGCAGAGGTAAGTAAAATACACACATTTTTAAGTATAATAATGTCGATTACTAATAATTAAAAAAAATTGGCACACAAAGGGAGTATCAATGTGAACTTCAAGTAAAGTTAATTTATCTAAATAACAATTTTATTAATTATTTCGCTCGCAGCAGTCTTTATTGTCGTCGTTTTGTTTAAACGTGTATAGTAAAATCTCTTCTCTCTTGTTCGTGGCGTTGTTGATGCCTGCAAAGGAAATTCTTTTATAGAGCCATCTAGTGGGTAAATACTGTTTTAGTTGTTTGTTTAAAGAGTTCTGTAACGTCATCTGGTTAGTAAATAGTGAAATGTATTGGGGGTGAAAGTTGCGTATGTTTTATTAATTCAGGAGCTTAGGGGATAGATGGCTTAACTTTATCTAATTAAGGATGGGTTTTGAAGTTCTAAATTTTGATTTTCATGTCTGGCAAAGTTGTCCAAGGGCAAACTGAAAAACCTAATTACATAGGAATTTAATAGAATCAAGATCACAGATAGATAATATAGATGAAAGTGTGTTGTTGTACCATCGATTTCGAATCACCGTTCATTAACTTTAAGTTAAAACCTTGCCTTCTTGGAGTTATGGCACTTAAGAACTGGCTGGTAAATGTAAAATGAAATGGTTTTATGACTGGCCTAGTTGTATCGCATGCGCGGTACAACACCGCTCCGAGGTCCTGGTATAGAATATTTGTGCCTAATATGGCAATAGGCTTGATGGAACCTTTATGGGGTTTTTTTTACTGACTATCTGTTTGTTAGCCCGACGAGGGTCTGCTTATATAAACACACCGGACTCTTGAGCGCTCGCAACCCTTTGAATTAATTGACCATGCTGAGGGCTACCCACTAATGTGTTATGAACCTCGGCTCAGGACGGTCACTGAGAGAAGATTAGAACGTCAACGATTAGGGAGATTGGTTTTTAAGCCTAGTCCTATTAGTTTGTTTCGTCATCGGCACGCGGGCCGGAACTGCTAGGCGGTCGGGTGGGCGACGGGGAATGCGGCGAGGTCCTCGACGGCGAGGAGGAGACTGATGTCGTCCTCTGGATCGCTTAGTACTGAACGCGGCCGTCTCCATTTAGCGCGGTCGAATGGAGAAAACGAGGGATGGTGCATATGGTGATGGTGATATCGTATGTGACCTGTTGTGCGAGGGCGTGTGTCGGCGCGGGCGGCGGCGCTTGTCGTGTCGCGCGGCGCGCCCGCACCCCTCCCCCGCGCACGCCGACCCCGCGCTCGCGCCCGACGCGCCCGACGACACCATGCCGCGGCTGCTCTCCTCCACTGCACGATACACATACCATTACGGTTTGCATAGTTTGACGAGCTAAGTCTCAACTAACATGTTAATAGTAAACGCCAACGCAGTTTATTGTACCAAATACTATTTTTATAATCCACATTGTCGATATCTTAAGTGAGTACTATTTTGGTGTAATAATAAAGTTCACGTGTGACTGTAATTCATGAGGTACTTTAAGTTACATTTGGGATGTTTCAATTCCAACACCTCAGTTACCCTGAGATTTATTTAATAAATGATTTACCAAATTTACGGGATATCTGGAAAATTCTGGCCATGACCGTGGCCACCTGGTAACCTTGAGAAAATGAAAATGCATTACCTTTATTGACGGGCATCCTGTAAGAGACGCTGGAGTTGCACTCAGCGCACGGCGAGCCGCTCGACTCCGAGTCCGACTCCGAGCGGCGCACCATCAGTGTCATAGCGCGGGACAACGTGTACTCTTCTACACAACAGATAAACCAACGTTAGTAAATTTGTATGAGTCCAGTCTTAACGGTCTATCAGAATGTAGAGGTAAATTGTTCTCGGGGAGAAAAATCCTGAAGCGGGGTTCAAAGAATCTCATAACCGATTTGCCTGGGATTTGCATTATTTGAAATGTGGCGATAGGTTCGTGACTGCTGTCATAATATCATAGGAGGAATATAAATTTAGTGAGATATGAGTGGAGAATATTTTCATTTGTGCAAAAGCCTTGGGGGGGGGGGGAGTGAGCTTATGTATTGCTTGGGGGGAAGTAAGGTCAAGACACTTACCAGCGTCAAGCGGTGGTCGCCTGGGCGGCGCGGCGTGCAGCGGCGCGGGCTCAGCGCGGCCGAAGGTGCGCAATGTACCCCCTGCGCCCCCTACCCCTGCCGCGCCCGCACCGACCCCTGCCCCCGCCGCCACGCCCGCCCCCGCACCCGTCGCGCCT